>CM070652.1:2432500-3032500 GCA_036346575.1 Dendrocalamus sinicus
GATTTTGATTTTTGAGTTCATCTAAATACCTAATCACCGGTGGACCTTTGGTCTGTAGAGTGCAGAGGGCCGAGGTCACGCTCGAGCGGTCGGTCGAGCCTAAATCCCCAACCCGCGCGCGCTCGAATCTCCTCGGCGGTCGGCTCCCGCCTCCTCCTCGAGCCTCGGCGCCGCCCGCTCCGCGGCGCCGCCCGCTCGCGCCGCCGCCGCCCGCCGCTGGTGCTGCGGCGCGCCGCTCGTCGGCCGGTGGCCACCGCCCCGCCGCCGCGCGCCGCGCGCGCGCGCGCCGCCGCCGCCGCGTGCTCGGTGCTCGCGAGTCGCGTGGCAGCGTGCGCGTCGGCGCGTCGCGCGTCCGCCCGCCGCTGCTCGGCTGCCGCTGGATCCGCCGAATCTCGATGGCGGCGCCGCACGCAGCTGCAGAGTTGCGCCCGATGCCCCGATGGGAATCGCCGATACTAGGGTTTGGGACTTTGGTTTCTGATTGTTGTTGTGGGCTTGGGCTTTGGCAGTTTGGCTTGGCTGGCTGGAAGCTTCTCTATGGGCTTTGTTAATATAATTATTTTGTGGTCATCTCCTACCTTCAGTCGATCTCAGCCCCTCCTACACCATACATCTATGGCTAAAAATTTAGGGGCTCTGGGGCTCCAAGGGTCCGATGCAGATGGGGGCTCGAGCCCCGCCCCACCGTTGCATCCGCCCCTGTGGACAATATGATACATATATAAACAAGGCTTCTAGGTTTAAATAGAAAACACATGTATGAAATACATCTACATTAGTATGATTGGAAATTAGTAATATTTATGCACATTTAATTATACTTTACCATTTTGGTCGAAAGTCAAAAACTGCAGCCGAATTAACACAGGGCCAAAGCCATGGATCTAGGGGTGGGCGTTCGGTTTATTTGGCTATATCGGTGTAGTTTATTTGATATAAAAAATTTGTTTTTTACAAACTAGAAACCGAAATGACTGAAGGGAAAATAAAACCGCACTGAATTAACCGAACTAATTTATTTCAGTTAATTTGGTATTCGGTGAAACCGCCATAGACAGCGACATGAGCCTAACCCTATCCCATTGACATCTCAATCCCTTTCCCAGTCCCCTTTCGGATGGCGTCGGCGAACTGTGTGGCGTCGATGAGACTGTCGCCCGTCGGGGTGGACGGGGAGGTAGGTGACGCCGAGGTGAAGATCTCACGCTGGTCCGCGCCCACGAGTGCCGCCACACATGCGCGGGCCTCCTCGACAGCGGTGTCGGACTCCCAGCCGTAGAGGTGGAGAGGGTACGGGTAGGGGAAGGGGAGGCGGCTGCCGTGGTGGCGGAGGAAGAGGGGGAGGAGGCGGCAGAGGGAAGAGGGGGGCAGGGAGGCGGCTACCGGCACGGCGAGGAAGAGGGGAGGAGGCGATGGGAGGAAGAGGGGGAGGCGACTGCCGGCGTGCCTCCACGGCGGAGGAAGAGGGGAATGCAGCAGCAAGAGGAAGAGGGAGGAAGTGGGGAAGAAATGTGGAGATGAGCGGATGGGAGGAGCACGGTGGTTTTTGAGGAAGTGGCCTGACGGGTGTTGACGGTATGCGGTTTATTCGGTTTTCTGAAATCCAAAACCGTACCGTATATTGAAAATCAAATTACCACAAAATAAAAACCGAATATCATACTGAAAACTAAACAAACCAAAATATTAAGTTTACTTAGTTCGATTTTTCGATTTCGACAAGGAGTGTCCACAACTACATGGATCCCGGCGCAAAGACGCCCCGAAGCGGGTAGCGGCGCAAAGCGCGCGCGCGCCGTGACGTCCGCGGCGGCGGGGCGTGAGGAGGTGTCTGATACCTTGGCTCTGTTGAGAAACCGTCGTGGCGACGATCCGAGCGATTTATCGCTAGAACAAGAACGAATCAATCACGAATCACGAATAATAGATTGAACACGAGAGGTAGAGAGAACTCTGGTCTTTCTTTATTGCTTTAGATTGCATCGGGTACATAATGAGGGGTCTAGGTCCCTATTTATAGTCTCTGATGGGGTGCCCAATTAGATCGGGACTCGGATAGAGTCCAGTTTCCTAACACTCCCTTGGGCACTCACCCAACATGCTCATGCCTCGTCAAAACTCCATAAAAACCCAGTGGGAAAAATTTGGAGAAAGAGTACATGATACATGTGATCTTTGCGATGCACGAATTGCCTCGTTAAAAACTTGGTCGAGAAACTTCATGGAAAACCCGTCAAGGAAAAGAGTACAATTCACCCAAATTCATTTGGTCTGCAAGACTTTATTTTTGGGTACTTAATCTTCATGATCAAGATTTATTAGCGGGCTTGTGAGAATTCTCCCCGAATTCTGCACTTCTCTAAGTCTCATCATTCCAATTCCACGCACGCACCTTTCAAAGCTAGATGCGGGAGTGACTTAGTGAATAAATCTGCGAGATTTTCACATGACTTAGTATGCGAGACTTTAATCTCGTCCATCTTTTGCAATTCATGTGCATAGAAGAACTTGGGGTTGATATACTTTGTGAGATGACTCTTCACATAGCCCGTTTGCACTTGTGCAACGCAAGCTGCATTATCTTCATAGATAATTGTGGGGGTTTGCACAATGTTCATCCCACATGACTGCTGGATGTGGTGAATCATTCGGCGGAGCCAAGTGCACTCTCGTGCGGCTTTATACAGTGCTATAATTTCTGAGTGGTTCGTCGAAGTAGCTACCAGGCTTTGCTTAGACGATTTCCATAAAATTGCAGTTCCACCACACAGGAATACATAGCCTATTTGTGGCTTAGCGGTATGCGGGGCTGACAGATACCCAGTATCTGCATAGCCAATCAAGTTCAGATCTTGATTCTTTCTGTAAAACAATCCGAGGTCCTTGCTACCTTGGAGGTATCGGAAAATGTCCTTTATTCCCCGCCAATGCCTTTTGGTGGGCTCTGACTGCACCTTGCTAATGAGTTCACGGCAAATGCAATGTCCGGTCTAGTGCAGTTTGCTAAATACATGAGTGCTCCCACTTGCACTCAAGTATGGGAATTCGGTCCCAAGACTTCCTCCCCATCTTCCCTTGGTCGGAAGGATCTTTTCTTCTTTGTAAAGGCCTACCGATCATCGGTACTTTCGAGGAAATGCCTTCTCAAAGCTAAACCTTTCGAGCACCTTACAGGTGTAGGTCGTGATGTACCAAGACTCCTTGAGGACATGCTCAAGCTGCAAGCCTAAGCAAAACTTGGTCTTGCCCAAATCTTTCATTTCAAATTCGACTCCAAGTAGGAGCTTGCTTCTTTTATGTCTTTGGTGTCCCGATGATATTCAGATCATCTACATACACAGAGATTATACTGAGAATCCATTCGAGATCGCCGTATAAATATACAAGGACAGTCTTCATTGTTCGTGTAGCCTTTCTTGCAGAGAAAGTCGCTCAAGCGATTATACCACATTCTTCCAGTTGTTTCAGTCCATACGGTGACTTTTCGAGTTTCACACTATCTGATTTCTATTTGCTCTGTCTTGGTTCGGAGAGGATTCCTTCAGGACTCTCATATAAATCTCAATTCAAGTTACCATAAAGGTATGCAATCACAACATCCATCAATTTCATTTCCAAATTCAAGTTCACCGCCATTGAGATCAAGTATCTAAAGGTAATTCCACTCATGGTGGGAGTAGGTTTCTTCGTAATCAACTCCGGGACGTTGAGTGAAACCTGCGCTTCTGACCTTGCTTTGTATCTCACTACTTCATTTCTTTCATTTCTCTTTCGAACAAATACCCACTTGTGCCCAACGGGGTGTATGTGGGGAGGTGTGCGGCATACGGGCCCAAACACCTCTCTTTTATTCAGAGATAGCAATTCAGTTGCTATTGCCTTCTTCCAATCTTCCTAATATGATATTTTCTTACATTCAGCGAGCGATGCAGGCTCGGGATCAAGATCGATGATGGTGGCAATTTTCTTTGCGAAGTAGATATCGATATTAGCTGTTGTCCTATTCAAGGACTCTCCCGTGTGCACATAATTTATAGCTATTTCTTCATGAGTTGCTTCTTCTGGAGCTTCACCTTGTGCATCGCTTCTTTCAATTGCGGTGGCAAGTCTCTTTAGTTTTTCGGCTCCGATGTGTGCGCACACATCCATGCCGATGGGGATATTCAGATCCGGTATGCCCTTTTCGGAAGGTGTCATACTTGTGCCAGGTCTCAACTGGCTCCCCTTCTCATTCTGGGGGAATTCAATGATCGGCTGTGATAAATGCCTCTTATCCTTTTTCACCAGGCGTCTCCGGTTACTAATGATTCGAGGAACCGGAGTTCTCGTCCTCTTTTTTTATTTTTCTGAGGCCTCTGGACGAGATTAGGGATACCTTCTGCTTTCTTTGGTATTTCAACCCTCTCGGTGCGATGCGTGCGAGCACATGCGACTTAGTCACGCTCTTCAAATCACTAAAGTGATCAGGCAGTTGATTTGCTAATGCTTGCAAATCTATTGTCTTCTAGACTTCTCTTGTCTTCTGGACTTCTATTGTCTTTTGGACTTCTCTATTTGCTTCACTAATGCGCGGGTCATCTGCATGAATTCCCGTGGCTTGCCATGTAATGTCTTCTGGACTTCTCTAGTGCGTGGGTCATCTACATGGATTCCCTAGGCTTGCCACATAATTTCCCGACATTCTTCATCAAGGGGTTGATTTCCTCCCCCTAATGTTGGGAAATCTTCGGTGCTGACCATTGCGCTAGTTGCATAGGTGAATGGATGTTGTAGGCCGAAGGTCTAAGGTTGATGAGATTCGCTGCATGCAGGACTGCGTGTCCACAACATGTAGCTGCTAGATTTCAATTATACAAAAGGGGTCGGGCAATAAATTTAATTCTTTTAATTAAAGTCTCGCGGACCATTACGGTATGGACATGCGATGCAGAATGCTCAAGCGCAATTCCTATTGCCATGCAATGATCATCAAATGCCTTTGAAGTAAATTCTCCGGCGTTGTCCATTCTGATGGACTTGATGTGATAATCAGGGGACACATTTCTGATGCGAATAATCCGCGAGATCAATTTGTGCAAAGACGTGGTTTCTTGTGGACAACAAAACCACATACGACTACTTCGAAGAAGCGTCAATAAGCACCATGAAATACTTAAATGACCCTAAGATGGGCTGAATGGGACCGCAAATGTCTCCCTGGATGCGTTCAGAATGCGAGACTTCATCCTTCACTTTCGAGTGGAGGGTCTAGTTATTAGTTTCCCGGTGGCACATGCAGGGTACGCAAAATCTTCATGATTCGGGAAATTCTTCACATTAATATTATGCCCATGCGAGTTATTTATTATGTTTCTCATCATCCTAAGACCTGGTTGGCCTAATCTGTCATGCGAGACGAGAAGAGTTCGAGCTTCTAAACACTTTGTTTTCATAACGATTATGCAGCTGCAGCGCTTTAATGTTGGTATAATATGGCCCAGTGAAGGAAGTTTTTCTAATATTCTTTTGCCATTCTCTTCGCGCTTCATAATGAGCAGGTATTTCTTACCGTGCTCTTCTTCAGTCTCAACGTGGAAACCATTTGCGCGGATATTCTTAAAACTTAGAAGAGTTCTAGTCGATTATGGGTACAATAAGGCTTCTTCAATAACCAAAGTTGTGCCCATTATGGCTCTTCCTGAACCAATTATACATCCATCGCTTCTGGCGATTGTCGTAAGGCTGCCAGTGCTATTACAAATCGGCTAAAAATACATAATCTCTCTTAAGATGGTATGCGTTGTGCCGTTGCTAGCTAAGCACACTTCCTTCACAGGGCGCTACACGCGTTCTAATATATGGTATTTTATTAATATGCATGAGAAGACAATCAACACATAGATAAAATACACCAATATCAGAACATATCATGCCATCATAAACTGAATAAATGAATGAATTCATCAAATATCATCCAACCATCACGAGAAAATAACAATTCTTAAGTACCATCAATGCAAATTCTAACATATTCTTCCACACAAAATAAATGACAATTAAAGTCGAAATGCATTCAGTGCACTAGACTTCTTCTGCTATTTTCTCGGAGTTGACATTCTCTTCAAGAGAAATCATGGCGTTAACTACTTCTAGGTCGAGAGGGATTACTGCTGTCGTGATGGTTTCAACTTCCATCGGTGCGGCGACTACTCAATTCTCCCCTCACCGATGCAGAGTGGGCTTCATCGCCCTTGACCATCCCGCTTTGGCTTGATGGCCTTATTCTCTCGTGGAGCATCCGATTCGCCTTTTCGGGCGCGCGCCTTACCCTTCCTTCCCTTCTCTCATTAAGAGCTTTTGCACCTTGTAGCTCCGGCGTTGGCTTCACGGCGGCGGAGCTCCAGTGGTCGAGTGGCGTAGTTCTTACGGAGAACTTTGTCACGAGCCTCGCAACTTGCATCATATCAGTCAATTCGGCGTATTCCTCATAGCCATCTTGACGATAGTTGCGTCGCGGATTGTGCTATATTGGGGTGGAAGGTTTTCTCACTTTTCGTATTGGGGTACAAATCTGTGCAAGGCGAATTGTATTCCCGATGTCTTAAAGTCGGTAAAACCTCAGTCTGATCCACTCTCGCTCTGCTTGAGGAAGAATGGTGTACTTTAGCCTCTCAAACCGCTTCTGCAGTGCGGTCCAGAGTGCTAGCGCGCTCTTCTCCGTCATATACTCATTCTTGAGAGTGAGGCAGAGGTGGTGCCTGAGAAAATGAAGTGCCTGATTATTCTCCTCAGGTTTGGGTTGAGCGTCATTGGTCGCTAATCCCAATAGCGCGGAGCTTCGGCTCCAAGCACGCCTCGACATCGGATGCCAACATCGGTAGTTTTGGCCATCTTTGGGCGGCTCCTCGAACTCCCAGTTCGTGATGCTAGTCATCTAAATGTGTATAAGTCTACTGCTGGTAGACATGCACGGAATAATTCACTGCGGGTAAATAAATGGTATAAATATTCTCGTAATGTTCCAGCATTTCCTATAATTTTACTGCTAATTTCAGTGATTAAAACCAATTTAAACAATTACAATTAACCAAAACAGTAAATAAATACAGAAAATACATAAAACAGTAATGGCATAAATAAATAAATAAGCTTCAAATGCAAAAATTGATGCAAAATTCGGATTCCCGAGGCCCTTTTATGCTAAAATATGAAATTTCAGGAAATTCTGTAATTCCAGAGGGTTTCTACGCAAAATTTCAGTTCAGAGAAAAATTTGTGCAATTTTCCGATTTACCGAGGGGTTTTCTGCAAAATTCTAGACCCATTCGTAAATTTTAGGGCTTATCGTAATTTTCGGAACTACGATGCCTTTTCTGCAAAATTCTGGCCTTAAACGCAAGTTTTAGGGGCTCATCGGTAATATTTATAATTTCAGGGGTCCTTTTGTAAAAGAACCAGCCACCTACCGGCCGGGCCCTTTTTTTCTTGCATCCGGCCCACCTTATTTTGGCCCATCCGGCCCGAGCTCTTGGATCAAAGGGGGCAGGGGTAGGGTTTCCCCTACCCCTGTTCACATGGATGGCGGCGGCGCTAGCTCCAACCGAGCGGCGGCGCGCGGAGGTCGGCCGGTGCCATGCGGGGCGGAGGCCGGTCGGCGCCATGCGGCGAGGCGCCGGTCGAGCGGTAGGGCGGTGCAAGCGGCGGCGGCTCTTTCGGGTGGAGCGGCCGGGCGGGCAAGGTCGGTCGGTCGCTGCGGCGCGGGCCGACGCGGCCGTGGGCCGCGCGCGACGGTCGGCGGTGCGGCGCCTCAGCGCACCTCGGCGGCGGCTGCTCATGCGGAGCGGCGGGGCTGCGCATTGGCTTGACCGTCGCGAGGCGGATGCCGCGCAGCGCGCGAAAGGCGGGAAGGCGAGATACCGCCAGACGGGGGGCGGGCGGTGCGGCTGCGGGCTACGACGGAGGAGGCGGCCTCGGCCGACGGCGGTAGGAGGAGCCGTATGGGGCACCGCGCGAGGCGGCGGGCCGGCGGCGGCCAATCGGCCCGTCGGCGAGGCGCGCGCGAGCGGCCATGGCACGTCTTGGCCGGAGGGCCCGCGGCGCGCGGCGGCCGTCCATGCGGGACGGCAACGGTGCGGCCAGCTGCGGTGTAAGCGCGGCGGGCGCAGAGCGTGGCGGCGGCGCGCAAGCGCGACGCACACGTGCATAGGAGACCGGCGAGCCCTTGCGGGCGGCGTTCGGGCTCGGGCGGAGCCCATGCGGGGCTGCAACGCCGGCGGCGCGGCGATGGGGATGCGATACGGCGGCGGCGTGCGGGTCCGCGGCCATGCGTGTTAGCCAAGCTATGCACCGCCCCTTTTTTCCTTTTTCAATCTACAATGCGTGCGTAAACCGAATAGGAAATCAATGCCAATTTTCATACGGTGATCATGCAGAATCAACAAATTAATGCGAAATTTTAGTTTTCAACCTACGATGCAATCAACATCTACCCCGTTTCGTAACCTACCGATCGACATTGTGCTGGCGATTTCAGATCTGCTCGCGGTAGATTTAGGGTGGATTTGCATCGTTCTACAGTGCAGTCAACATCTACCCCGTTTCACAATCTACCGATCGGCATTGTGCCGGCGACTTCAAGTCTGCTCGCGGTAGATTGGGGCGGATTTGCACCGTAGAATTCCAATCTAGAACGCAAAAGAAAATGCGAATTCAAAAGCGATCTAGAAAATCAATCTGTGCTTCGATGATTACCTCGTTCACCGGAGCGAAGTCGTGCTGATAACGTGTTGAGAAATCGTCGCTGGCGACCAGTTCGAGCGATTTCTCTGCTTAGAACAAGAACGAATCAATCACAGAATCACAGAATAATATATTGAACACAGAGAGGTAGAGAGAACTCCTGGTCTTTCTTTATTGCTTTAGATTGCATCGGGTACATAATGAGGGGGTCTAGATCCCTATTTATAGTCTACAGTGGGGTGTCCAATTAGATCAGGACTCTGGATAGAGTCCAGGTTTCCTAACAACCACTTCAACTTACCGGAGCGATACTCTCTCACACGTGTTCCCCAGCGCACGCGCGGCGCGGCCGGGCCGTGCCCGTCGTTCGTAGAGAATCCAACCGGAAGGACATGGAATCTGGTCAAATTGTCCAAACCAGACTGGGCTGGAGAGAGAGAGAGAAGAAGAAGAGGGTGGGCATCACGTGGACGTGGCATTTTTAAAGAGTAGAAAAGGAAGGAGTACTGCAAGTCTGCAATTCGCTTCGCGTACGAGCTTCACATTCGCATCGTTCAGCACACATTTGGGTTTTTGGGTTTGAATGTACATGTTCAGGTGGCGGCAGGGTGGAGGAGGAGGTGATGGTCATGGATGTTGAGAAAGAAGACGCGAGGAGGAAGAATGGCATAGCGTTTTTTCACATGTGAATGACCCAAAAAAAATATGAAAAATACATAAATACATATATAGTGGCAAATACTGACTATTTCCACAAATTGTGTTATAAAACATACGGTAAGATATGAAATAATGAAGAATAATTAGAAGCACGAGATAAAGATTAAATGTGAAAAATTCTTGCGGAAAAAATCATAGACGTACAATCAGTAAAATCATTACAAAGAGGAGAAGTTATATAACATTCTTGGCGTATTACATATGTAGATAACTTGAATCGCGCTGCTATCATGAGACTTACATGGAGTATATATAAATAGACTTGGGAATAATAGTCTTCGACAAGGAACCAACAGAGTCCTAGTCGGTAATGGAAACAGAGACCTACTTAAAAACTGCAACAGTAACCTGCTTAGAGACGGGAACAATAACCTGTTAGAGATGAAACAGAGTCCGAAAAGTTGTAGTTGGAAGCGTCTCAAGTCACCACATCTGACTCCAGTCGGCGTAAATATCTTTGGACACCACGTCCGGTGCAAGTTGGTATAAAGTCCATCACAAACACAAAGATGATTTTAATTGCAAACTCGGATCAGTTCATATTATCGACCAATTATACCGATCAGAATATATCCCTTTGAACGAAACTTGATCAGATTCTTTAAGTTATCGAATCTGATCATATTTGAATCACAAAATACAACAAATTGAATAATAAGTCATCAAAATTAACCTAAGTTATGACTGATAGTGTTTTCTAAAAAACCAATGAACACTGGCAAATTCTGAAATTTCCCGTAAAGTAATGGATTACGGCAGGGTACCACTTTCCCCCAAGAATTTAAACGCTGCTGCCCTAACCGATATAGTAAACTACAGCTACTCGGAGAAAAAATAGTTAAAATGCATTGTAAAATAAGGAAGAGCTGCATCCCCAAATTCAATTCATTTGTAAAGGAAAGAACATTACGAACATTTGCATGACATACGGACACGTAGCATGTTTTTTCGAGGGAAACACATACGAAGCATGTTGTTCTCAAAAAAGTTAGCCGTAGACTTAGATCCGGTTACCATAGCGGCGCCACTCTACACCAACCGAACATAGGTGTCCTACGGATAACCACGGATCCTCTAGCCGAGAGGGCACGTCATCAAAGGGGAGTGAAGGAGATAGGGACGACGAAAGGCGCCACTTGCCTTCCTTCTTATTGCTATCGATGATGAGGACCAGTTGTTGGTCAAGCAGTACGCGAGTGATCATAAATGGATATGCATGGAACGCAACACCTAAGCTTTGCTTCCCGTACTAACCAAGCTTAAACTATGCTTAGCTAGCTAGCTGCGTCAATCGATCGATCAGTCCGGGCCAGAAAGTTAGACGCCTGCAGGTGCCTCGCTCAACCGTTCTCCCGTCCTCCCGACTGACTGAACCGCCACACCTCTTCGTGATTTAGGTGCAGGGTAGTTCTCAAAGGTACTCGCTGCAGAATCTCCAGAAAGCTGAGACATGGCAAACCAACAATCTGATATATGTTCTGAATTCTGATGTGTACAATGACATATCCGCTCAAATATGTACGTTTCTGTCAGTGCAGGGAGTGTGTGTGTGTGTCTGTTTGTGTCTTCTACCCATTGCAAGTTGGGTTCCCCTTCCCTTTGTGCTAGCTCTGCCTGCGAAACGAGCCGGAAAGCAAGTTTTAACAAAACGCGAGCTGCTTCATTCAGTTCAACTGCTAGCATTCATACTCTGTGAAAGCAGTAGCCAGTAGGGCGGCAAAATGTGACTGACTGAACAGTAGAGTATTGTTATATATGATTGCTCTTGGGCAGCATCATACCACTACCACGAAGCTTGGAAGCAACCATCCATATTCTTGCTGATCTAGCCGTTTTTTTTTCTTCTCAAGACGAAAAACCGTAGAGCCACGTCGACAGTCAAAGATTGTAGCGGTTTTGTTAATTGTTGACCATGCATGCGTGCGCGGCGTTTAGTGTGTAGCACGTTTCCTTCAGGGATAGATGCCACGCAAGCACGTATATAGATCTCCGCGCGCCACCTCACATGCATGCAGAAAGAAAGGAGGCGACAAACGTGAGAGCTGGAGAGGTGGCACATGTAAGCACTTGTACGAAGGAGACAACATTTTTGGTATTAGTAGCAAGGAAAGACGAAGGAGACAAGGGTTAAGCAGGAGTACTAGCTACAAAGTCTACCGCTTGATTCGTTATGGGATTATTTAGGCACGGAATGTAGAAGGGCTACGTTATGGTAATCATACGTGCAAGGAAAGGTTCTTTAGCTGACCACTGCTAAATTGAGAACAGAAAAAGGAAACAACACACACTGTCTCTGAACCCACTACCATCAGATGTCTTCATGAAACTTGATGGCAATAATTTGATCCCGGTTCGCAAGTACGGGAGATAGTACTAGTGTGCGTATATATTTATCCATGCAGCTCGACATGCTTCGTCACGTCCAGGCCACCAACCTTATCGGAATGGCACCATGTGTCTTCCACGGAGATATCTTCTAACCCAACGGGGCCGTCGGGCCCGCTGGCGTCACCCCAGAGGGCCATGTGCGCAGTTTGGGCCCATTCGGAGAGGTTGATTGGTACGGTGGTTTTTGTCGATGCAGGCCCGAGCATGCCGCGCATGCATGGGCAGAATCCACCTCCACGCATGCACGTGCACACATTTTGGACGGTGTGTGGCCTATTCGAACGCCTACAGGACACCATGGACGATCGGGCCAGCACGAAGGGACCAGCGCAGTGTCGACGCTTGGCAATGTGGCCTGCCGACGATGTTTCCTTGATCTGCGGCTGTCGACGTGTGTGTGGCCTATTCAAGCGCCTACGGGGCACTGTAAATGCTCGGTAGCTGGGGCTATAAATAAACTAAGCTCGAGTTGGATTGAAACTCAGAACTATATGCGCCCTATTCGGGTGTCTACAGGGCACCACAGACACTCGACAGTGGTGAGGCCAGCAGGAAAGGGCCAGCGCAGTTTCGACGCCCTTAGGGCATCCCCAATAATAGAGATAGCAGTTGTCTATTAGTCATCTCCATGTCATCTAGAGACAATAAAAAAAGATAGCTAATACAACAAGCTGTCTATAAGATTACCTCTATAAAGCACATAAGCATTTAATGCTTGCATGTAGACATATAAGATGTTCATCAAAAGTAAAAAACATCTTTGTGGCCATTTATGTAACAAATTATACTAGCCTCACTACATGCTAAACCCATGATCAAATATGGTACTTCAGGAATAAAATCGCAAGAAAAACAAAGACAAAATTGACTGCGTGCTAAGAGAGGTCAAGCAACATTAAATTCTTGAAATTGGTTGACTAAATAGTAGTCTTACAACGATATTGTTTGCAACAAAATAAGATAGGTGAATATAGCATGACAATAAGCACATTAGCAATGTTCTCATAATAAAAGATAATGCTAATCAGTCTCATGCATTCCAGAATACATCCGGCTAGTTTCAACAATCCAAAACTAACATTTTTTAAGATACCAAATAAGTGAACTAGCAGTTCTTGAGCACGCATCAACAAAACAATTCTTCCATACCCTACAGAGAGGATACACAAATGTAAATAAAGATCACATACATTGTTGCTATAAAAAGGATTTTGACAGCTGATAGTTTAAAAGGAGAGGGCGGCCACAGAATGCAGTTTGGCTCTGTATAATGCAATCTGAAGCAGAAACTTCTGAACGTCTCATCTTACCTGTTAGTACCACACCAGGAAGCACCAAGTCAATTGTTCTTCCTCCTGAAATAAATAGATAAATAATTATCATTAACATTCTAATAGGAAATGTTAAGAAGTGAAGACGTGCAATATTCTACCATGGCTAATTATATTGCCTATTGCCAAATCGTTGCCAAATATGCTCAATTAAGTCTTTTTTCAGATCACTACCTGGGGGGTGACAATCCATTTCCCAGCAATGAAGGATGCACCAGCTTGCATGTAGTGTACTGATAAATTTCTATTTCAACAATAGGAATCAGAATAGCGTATATGACTGCAGTTACAAGTCATTGGTACAGTACTGCAAAAGGGCAGAATAGCGTATATTGCCAATGTAATTGGCAGTAATCACTGAGCTACATATAGAAGAAATTTGACACGATAAAAAAAGCGCTTCAACAAAACATGTTAGAAAGGAATAGCATCAGAACTCGATGGATACCAAATATGTCATAAAACAGATTTTTTTTATAATACAACAAAGCATGTTCTTGTCAAGATCATTAAGCATTCTCTACTAAATGAACACACCAACATTCAGATCACAAGGCATGCTAGCACCAGATCAACTCTGCTTTTTTTGGAAGAATAGATCAACTCTGTTATCTTGCTGACAAAAGAAGCAATGATTATTCAACAAAGAATTCATCAAAAATGTACTTCTTTCTTGGTTACTAAATGTCCAAGGTTGAAACCGGTGTTTGCCTTATAAGCTATATATGCTTACTAATCTGATTTGTCCATCTGTTCTGCTGCACGGCACTGGCCTCGGAAGGATAGGAATTTGTGCTTGAAAGAAGCTGCAAAATGCTTCCAGTACTTGGGGCGAATTGGCCGCTTAATCATCTCATAATGCTTGATGGATGATTAACTAATATCTCTACAGGCTTCAGTTGATTAGTTCCTGAAGACAGAAAAAAGATAGAGATATAATAACTCGAGGCTTAATACAGTTATTTTCTTTTGAGAAAGACTGTGTTTTTAAATATCAACTGCGGCGAGGTCGGAAGGGTCTTTCGGTGCAGCAGACGGAGCTGATCAGAGAGCACTAGGATATTGGGTGTCCAAATAGAAGGGCACACTAGTTCCTTATTTGGCGTGCATAGTAGAGCTGCTCGTTTGAGTGATCTCTTCCTTTCGGCAACTTTGATCTGTGCAAGGTTGAAGATTCTTGGTGCTGTCAGGATGGTCTGAAAAGGCCATGGGATCATGCCATCCACACAATGATGCTTGCCTGAATCAGCAATAAAATAGCATGCTAGTTCAGGCCTGCAAAATTTTGCCTCCTCATGTAGCTTTGTCAGCTCTCAGAATGCTGTGCTCACATTACAGTTAACTTCTTTCTTTTTGACGGCAATTAACTTCTTCCTATTGCTAACAACGATGTATTAGTGCCGAATGTATTGCCGGATAACTTGTGAAACTCTCAGTAGTGGTATTGTACATGAGCATACAAGAAGCAACCAAATACGTACCTATCGCCTTCCAGCTTCTCAAGATCTGCAGAGCCTTATTCATCCAAGATAATAGGAGTAGAAGACTGGGCACCAGGGAGATGGATGGGTCCTGTGCCCGCACTGCACCCCAGAAGGAGCCGGAGGCGACGGCGGCGCGCGCGCACCCAGCAGAACCAAGGGTGGAGGATCCGTGTACCCCAGCAGTGGAGGACAACGGCGACAAACCTGTAGCAGCCCGGTGGTTTGTGGTGGCGGAGCACCCCACCAAGCTGCGGCGGAGGATCTGAGTTGCCATCCGGCGCGGCGCTATTTCACTCTTGAGCGGCCACCATCCCAAGAAGATGAACTTGATTTCTTGCTTCGAGGGAGGAAAAGGCGATGGGAGGCTGCTATTTGGGAAAAGGGATTGATCTTGTCTTGCTTCGAAATAGGATGAAATCGCCACCATTTTCGCAGAGTGACAATCCGTTTCTTCGCGCGCAAAATGAAAATCCATGCGGGAGCGCACTCGATCCAGGAAGCGCGTCCCGAAGAGATGACGCCGGCGATAAACTACCTCGAAGCCGTCGATAGTTGCTTCGGTTCCTGAGCTCGCTTGTCGACTGCATGCGCGACGACCTCTTTCTCTTTCTTCCTTTTTCTCCCCTCCACGTAGGATATAGATGACGTGGGTTAGCTATTAGTTGGCTGATGTGTCCTTATTGGGGATGCCCTAAGGGAGGGGGGTTTGAGCCCATCTGCAGGCAATTCGCACGGTGTTTCTACCGATCTGAACCTTAGGTATACGGTGCATGCAAGTGGCAAAATGCACCTCCGCGCCCCACGCGTGCGCACGTTTTGGACCACGTGTGGTATGTTCGGGCGCCTACTGGGCACCACGGATGTTCGGCAGCTATCAGGCCAGCGCGACATCGATGGTGGTTTTTTGGTCTGCAGCCGTTGGAGTGTTTCTATCTCAACGGAGTCAACGGGCCCACTAGCATCGCCCCAGGGGTCGCGCGTGCGATGTGGGCCTATCTGGAGGCAACTTACGTGGTGTTCTACCAATCTGGGCCTCGGGCACGCGGCACATGTAGTAGGGGGCGAAATCAACCTCCATGCCTCCATGTAGCCTGTTCAGACGCCTACGGGGCACCGCGGTCGCTCGGTAACATCGGGCCAGAACGAAGAGGTAAGCGCACTGTCGACTCCCGGCCGCCCGCGTTTGTTTGGTCTGCGATCGCCAGGATGTTTCTAACCCAACCGGACCCCCGCTGACTGTGGCACCACGCCGGCCGCCGCGTCATTTACCTCCCTCCCCTTCTCGTAAGGACGCACACCGGCACACGCACACGTTACTTATTATACCGTACGGGCCTCTTCTATGCTTCTTAAGAAATGGTGGCTTAAAAGCATGCCTTGCGCCATCACCTAAAAATGCTTATTTCTTCATGTCAATACAATAGCAATACCACTAGGTTCGCGTTTATCATATACCGATATAACTCGTATACAACGAAAAGTACTTTAAACGTTTCCGATTTGCACATTACCTTCCCCGTCGATGCATCAAGATATAAAATGAAAAGAATAACAAGGAAAAGCGGCAAGTCGAGCTCCCTGAGCTACAAAAGAGAATAATAGCTGCCCTAAAAAAGAGAATAGTTGCTAAGCATTTGTTTTATAAACCAGATGCAAAAATTTGTTTCGGCGGTCTTTTAATGTATACATGAGGTCCTCGTCTTAAAACTGTATGATGTATCCCTTCGCTACAAATTTATCAGGGATAGACCAACTTCAAGTTCTACCACTCTACAACAGCACTTATTCTTTCAACCATCCATATAATAAATATCAGAACAATGTTAGATGTCAAAGAATTACACAGATTAACCCACTTCAATTTCTAAGCAAATGGCACGCTTCATTCTGAAAACTCACGATTGGGTCGGCATTCACCATGTCATACAGGCAAGACACCTTTACTTCTACACGCTGGAGCTATGAATGACCGGTGGTGGGATCACCATACATCACGTAGGTACCTGCCTTCCATCTGTAAGCTCTTTACATAGCTTTCAGTTTTGGAGCTATCCAAAGATCCCTGAAACAAAATGCAAATGCAGTGTTAGGAACAATCATACAATAACCTTTTCACCGTCTCTCAAGTGCTAAATACACAACTCCAAAGAGCACATAACAGTGATGAAACGAGGTCTTTTTTACCTGCTCTTGAACTATTGTATGAAGAATTCTGTGTACGTCTCTAGCCATACCCTTGGCATCACCACATACATATATGTAACCACCCTGAGAGAAGATGTTCCAAATTTCTGTGGCCTGATAACAAGAGAGCAAATATAGTTGAGTTCAACCATGTAATGGAGATATATGTATAGAACTCTTGAAAAGCGACAGTCTGCAGCAATAATGCCAAGCGTATATCCAACCTTCTCCACCATCTTATGCTGCACATATTCTTTGTGTGGTCCTTCACGTGAGAAGGCAACAATTAGCTCAGAAAGTACGCCCTCCTGAATGAAATTTTGCAACTCATCTTCATATATGTAGTCCTGCAAGATGGGTCATTTAGATAGAATTCCACCAATGGCAACACACCCATAAATGTATTTGTTCCACTAACTAGCTTTTTATTTGTACCATATTGCGATTCCTGCATCCAAAGAAGAGGATTGAAGTGCCCAATTCAACTCCAGATTCTTTTAGTGTTAATCTTTCCTGAGCAAGCAGGAACAGATAAAGTTACTAGGGCCATCTCAAATCTTAAGAGAGGAGAAAATACAGATTTCTTGGAAAAACAAACCTGCAAGAAACCCCTAAAAGGTGCTAGCCCTGTTCCAGGACCAATCATGATAACTGGAGTGGATGGATCTGCAGGTAACTTAAAATTTGACTGCCTCACATAAATTGGTGCCCAGCTGCATTCTTCACTATATTCCAATGGAATTGTGTTCTACACACATTCAAGGTGGAATAAAACAAACTGTAGGAAACTTTCTTGTTGCAGGCAATTCCATGGCTTTATGCCAAAAAGATAAATTTGTAATTTTTAAGAGAAACATACCTTCATCCATGTCGAACAAATTCCTTGGTGGATCCTTCCTGTTGGTGTAGGCCCATAAACTAATGCACATGTTACATGAATTCTAGAGGGAGCCATCCTGTAGACATACATTTCAGCTGTCAGAGGTCCCACCCACAAGCACAACATGGTATGACAAGCAAAGCCAGAAGGTCCAATACGATTGCAAACAAAAAAAGATACATGTGTTAGCTTAGACAGTGTCCGAAATCCAAAAGGACTTCATGATGCGATAATGCAGCGATGTTGGAGTTGGGGAATTTAAGCATTGTGCAATCATCTTGAGGTGTTGAACCCCACAAAACAAAAGGCTTTACAACTTTAGTGCTCATTCTTGTAACATGGGTAGTAAATGGAAGAATGAGTAACCCAAAATACTTACTTTGGAGATGATGATATGGAGTAGTATCGTGGTTGTAGACGAGGAGCTACTGCTGCAAAGAATACTCCCAAAGGGGGCTTAGCTGAAGGGAATGCAGCCATAACTTCAAGAAGGCTCCTCTGGCTAGCTACTATCCATTGAGAATATTCATCCTGCGTACACAAGTCTAATAGTCAGCAAATAATATCTACCGGTTAAACATCCTGCAACGTATGTTCAAAAACTAAACATCCTGCAACGTTTGTTCAAAAACAACAACCTTTCCAGCAGGCGAAGCCAAAAATCTCAGTCGTTCGGCTTCAGTTGGGTCAGAAGCATGAGAAGCTAAAGCAACCAAAGCAGCCTGGAAATGAACATATCATTCAGTGATTGGTCAAATGATAACAAGACAACATAGCAGTTTTAAGGAAAAATGGCTAGCTGGCCATAAGGACCTTCTTTGGTGAATTGAGTAGATCAGCATATCGTAAAAGTGCAGTCCGCAAGGTGCACGGAGATGGGAAAGGTGGGGCCAAGGAACCCCCTTTACGAGGCGATCCATCTTCTGCATCTACATGGATGGAGAAGACTGTATCTGGTGAAAGACCAAGCAGCCTTTCAGCCTGCTCCACCGTCTCGATAGAATTTTCTGAATAAACACCAACATGGTCTCCAGTTTCGTACCTGGCACAAAGTTTTCAAAAATACAAGTCGTTATCCCGAGCGACCATGTGAGAAGGCCCAGGATTATTTGTGATGAACCATTATCAATGTGTGGAGTTGGAATTCAAATTTGCGAAAGATTTGGATTTTCAATTTGTGGTTTCTTCCTGGCGGTCAGACTGGCTTTGCTGAGCAGTCAAACTGGCCGTGCAGAGCGGTCAAACCGACTGAGCTCAGTGGTCAAACCGGCTCTTCTGAATTTCGGATGAGAGTTTTGAAATTTGGGAATTTAATCATGGATTAGGTAAAGTGATCTTACGTCAGTGCATTCATGTTACATGAAGCATATTTGAGCTAATGTGGGTTAAGTTGTGAAAACTTGTGCGTAAAAATGATTTCTTGTTCTTTAGATGTGCATGGAAGCTTGGAGTCAATTATGGTCAACGATGAGGACTAGACTACACTCATGGAGGAACCGAGGTTTAGAACGGTCAAGTATGCTGGGTGAGATGGTTAAGCTCTAGTATGGCACAAGAAAGGCAAGGAATATTGTAGTGAAGGTTCGAGTGACGGATTGCACAAGTGGCTTGGTTCAAGTGAGGAATGGTTCGGTAGAACTGGAGCGGGAGACTTGTCGATGTGTTGCAAGCTATTGATGCACCTACACAACTACACGTGGCAAGCATGTCGATTACTTGCAAGAAAAGAAGACTGGGTCAATGCACGTATATTTTGTTAGTCAGCCAAATACCGAAAATTTCGTTGGATCAAAACCGCATCGCTTGAGTGGCGCTTGGAAGAGCGGTTTAGGTCAAGAAGATGCTGAAAAGATCAAGTGAATCAAAAGCTAAAACATAGCGAGTTCGGGCTCATGTGCTTTGAAAAGCGTGTACGAGTTAAGTGAGTGTAAAACCTATGTTGTGTAGGATTAACGGGTTCCCCCAATTGTGCTAGTGGATAGTATCCACTAGCATTAGATGTGGACTGATTGTTCCATCTATTTAATGGGTTAGAGATGGAGACTTCTTGGCTAACTATCCCAAGTTCCCAACCACTCTATCTTAAGTAGTTAGGGTTTGAGAGAGAAGAGTAAATGCTATGGTTTGAAAATAGGGAAGACATTTTACAAAGTTTGGGCAATGGAAACTTACCCAAGACCAGTGCCTAAAATATCAAATTCCAAATGAATACAAGAGCGATCCGAAGCTGGTTTATGGAGTTCCTTTCGAACAGCAACATTAGACCTTGACAATCAACAAAGCGATAAGTTATATCATAAATACTGAATTCTAACTAAATAGAAGGTGCTGGTAAATCCTTTCGACATATGAATACCTGCAAGGGTGATGAATATCAATAACACCATTGCCATTGGCAAGTGTCCAGGATTTCTCTTGGAATGATAAATGTGATTTATCAATAAATACAACTCTGTATTCAGGAATAGCAGCAGTGTAAGGGGTTGATGCACCAGTCGTATCGTCGTCGTCACGGAGCAGCTGGTCCAATTCTGGCCATACTTGTTCTTTCCTAGATATTATAAGAAATGAGAAGAACAATTATCATTCATACTATGATTTTCAAACTGCAGAACCATAAAATAACAAAATGGCATTTACAGAACATACCAGCGCATATATGTAAGCCAAGAGATAAAATAATATTTGACTAATAATTGTCTCAAACGACGTATGCTATAAACTAATGTCCATTACGAATATAATAATTTTTACTACATGCTAGGCATGACATTCAAGCAGCAACCAGTTTGACGATCAAGAATATAATATAGCATCCCTTTAGCAATAAAATACATTCCTAGGTTCAGCAAACGGTATAGAGATTTTGACAAGGAGTAATAATATTAGGCGGGACTTTCAAGCTAAAGAGACGAATCTATGGGATAGAACAGATCCAACTAGATGACCTTGTGTCCTAGTCAGAATACATTTAGTTCCACTTTACTCACAGCAATAGATAGCAATGAAAGTGAGTATTACCTAGGATTTCCTTTACACTGCTGTGTTGTGTTGTGCTATGCTGTGGAATGTAGTTACAGAAATGTTTTACCAATTCCAGTAAAATAAAATAAATGTTTCCATTATAATCTAAAAAAGAAGTTATCAAATGTTTAATACATCAAAAGGTAGAAAAATATGAAAGTACTTAGAACAGGACACAACAATGCCAAATCCTAAACCGTATATGCAACCATGTTTTTTCAGAATTTGGAAAAATTGATCACTGTGAATCCAGTGCAGATTGGATATAAACCAAATATGGATATGGTTGTGGGTCTAACCAAATATTATCATAACACAAAAGTAACAAATACCAAAAAATACATCCAAGCTTTATATATAAATTAATTTGAGTGTTGACAAATCAAGTAGCATTCCGCATAAATCAGGACATAGAATTGGCAATTGTTGTAAAAAGATCAATAACCCATCTAAACCGTCTAAACCATCACATGTAAAAAAAATAAGTAAATCATAATTTGTAGTTATCTTAGCAAATGTCTGGTGTTATATATAATCACAACTTAGGAAGGTAGCTAATAACACTATCATATTACACATCAAAAAAGAGTTGAAGACTGCAATGCCTGAAAATACACATATACTAGCTGTTTTTGTCCAACAAAAAATATACTAGCAGTTCTCTTTACTCTTATAAAAAAAATAAACAAATCTATCTAGTCCTAAAAACATACCATATGCAAGTTCTTTTGGTATCTATTTTTCCGTGTCATGATTTTGTTAGGGTGCCCATTTTCCGGAACCAGATTAGCCAAAAAATCAAAGTATGGATTTTAGGTACGATCTAAGAAGCGCCGATACTTCGATGAACTGCCGTTCCCGTATTCGATATGTACCTTATACATGGCGATATGGTATCGGCGAAGTATCAGTGAATTTCAGCTAAAAAGAAAATAGACAAAAAACCGATACATTTCCGATACTTGGCGATACTTCTCCGATACGTTTTGGCACATCCCACCTCACCAGGCCCAACAGCCACTAGCCGGCCCACTCCTGCATCTACTACTCCCAATTCCCAACCCTGATCGCGGTCATGCATCCCACATTCGCATCGCACCGAGCCGCACCAGCGCTCCTCGCTCACCATCGCCACTGCTGCCTGGAAGTCACCACACCGCCGCCCACCGCCTGAAGGTCACCACACTGCCGCCGCATGGGGATCTTGCATTTCCCACTGCCTTTCCCACTGCCTGGAAGTCACCACGCCGCCGCCGCTCACACCGCCTGGAGGTCACCACACTGCTGCCGCCTGGAGATCTTGCATTTCTTGCTGCCCCTTGCCAGCCGCGCCGCTCACCCTCGCCCTCTATGTGTTCCTCGTCCTGCCATTCATCGGTCAACTCTCCCTGTCTCTCCTGAATTTTATGGTGTTAATTTTTTGTTTCGTGAAATATGTGTGTTAATGGGCTTGCTTCGTTCATGTGCAGTGCTATGATCTCTACACTATTATCACCAGAAGCATTCGGCCTCCTCACCGTCGCCATCAGCTTCGTCATCGGCATGATATGCGCCATCAACTTCGTCATCGGCATGACATGCACCTTCACCAGCGGTAATAATACTTCTGTTCCCTTGTTCCTTGTTCTAAATCATGGTTAGTTGTTCCTCCGCGGTCGGAATGAAGTTATGCATTTGGTCTAATTGAGCATCCGAAACAGTTGTCAATATTGATTGGTGATTTTAATGAATGAGTTGTTTTCATGCTTAATTGTGACATTCACTAAAATCATTGCTAGATGTGTTCTTTGGTGAAATTTTCCATTTGGTCTAGTTGAGCATTCGGATTAGTTGTGTAAGGTAATGCACAATAGTAAATAATGGAATCCACTGTTGACATTGGGGGATTTTGTTCCAGAGGTAATACCACTTACATGCATCTGACTCTTGAACATTGTGGTACCCATTTTCAGCTAGGGGTGGGCAAAATACCCGCTACCCGTTACCCGTACCCGAATTACCCGGACCCGAACCCGAAATACCTGAACCCGAGGTACCCGATCCCAAATTCGGATAGCGATTCTGATTACCTGAAATTAGTTTGGGTAGTTCGGGTAATATCCCCCGGTACCCGAACTACCCGAATTACCCGAACTACCCCGAAATGCACTTGAACTTATCACTTTATTACCCGTACCCGAATTACCCGAACCCGAACCCCGAAATTGCTGCTGAAATTCTATGCAGTTTGCTGATTTTTTGTGAATTCGGGTATATCGTATATACTGAACCCGAACCCGATTATCGGTGCGAAGTGCGGGTAGTGTTTTTTTGAGGCTAATATCGGGTAGCAGTTTTCATTACCCGAATTTCGAATTACCCGAACTACCCGACCCGAAAAAATCGGGTAACCCGAATGCCCAGGCCTATTTTCAGCAGTGAGCAGCAACCATTTGTAGTAGTGAGCAACAACCATTTTCAGCTAAAGTTATAGCCAAGGTCGGTCACTTCTAATTAAGGATGGCAAGTGGAAGTACTCCAATAGATGTGCATGCTAGCACTGGTAGTAGTGTCGATTCCTCTGTTGTTGGTGGTAGGACTAGTGGGGAGAATGATAACCATAGATTTTCTCTATGGAATCATGTTAAAAAAATTGGGAGAACCGGTGGCCGCCTTAGAGGAAATGCAAAATCAGAATGTTGATATTGTGGCCACATTATACCCAGGAGGTATTTTAGAATGAAAGCACATCTGTTGAAGATTTCAGGCCAAAGTGTTAAGATATGTCATAAAGTGATAGTGCTTATCCTTGAGCAACTTCACAATGAAGTTGCTGTAGCTGATGCAGTCGCTAGAATGAGCACCCCTAGGAGTGTTCCCATGCTAGTGAGCTCTCAACTAGCCCTTTCCGGAGCCACGACATCAACATCAAAGAGAAGAAAGCAGCAGACAGGGATTATAGAAAGTTTTCACGTCGAACTTCGCCAAATGGCTGATGCTCTTATTGCAAGAATGTTCTACACCGGAGGTTTGCACATTGCATCTTATTATTCTCAAATTCCAATTCTCATTTTATTTGAAGCATGTCAATTGCTTTTTGCTACATTGTGTTGTTGTCCTGTTTTTGCAGGCATTCCCTTTAACTTGGCAAGAAACCCAAATTATCATCTTACAATTTTATTGCAAACAACAATATGGGTGGGTATATACCTTCTGGATACAACATGTTGACGATAGCTCTCATCCAACAAGAGCAGAGCAATGTTGAGAAGCTATTGGAGCCTATGAGATGTGGGACACCATGATAGAGAAGGTGAAAGCTTGCATTTATCAATATGATGGAAAGATTCTATCTTTTACGACATTGTTCAGGGCATTTTAGTAGATCGGTGGGGGCAAAAGCAACCCCCCTCTCCATTGTTTGGCACACTCACTAAATCCGAGCTAAAAACCCACTATTCTTTCCTTCTTGTCATTTCATCCCCACTTTCTTGACTTCTTGACATTTCTGATTTACCATTCATGTCTTCATTCTTAGGTACTATAGTCAGAATTGGCTTTCTGAAACTTCTAACCATGTAGCCCCCCATGAGGACATTGAAATTTCAGAAACGAGGAACAAATGCTTCAGAAATTTTTTCCCTATTGCAGAGGACCTGAGAAAAAATAAGCAACAATTTGTTGATTTCTCTCTTTGGGAAAGGCTATGATGATTTTGATTCAATTGAAGATAGAGCCCATCTTGAACCAAAGTAACTGTAGGGCATTTATGGAGTTAGGACCCCGAGCTAAAAGCATTAGCTCTCGAGTTACTTGGGCACTCATCATCTTCTTGCTGTGAAAGAAATTAGAGTACCTATGGTTTTGTCCATAGTATAAGGAGAAATAGGCTCACACCTGAACGTGCTGAGGATTTAGTGTTTGTGCATAACAACTTGTGTCTCCCATCAAGAAACTGATGATTATTCCATGGGGCCAACCCGAATGTGGGATGTTAGGGGAGATGGCTTCGAGTCCTTTGGTGGTGTCGGTGTTCTTGAAGCAGCTAATCTCACATTAGATGAGCCAGAATTTGGGGAGTTCATATGTGAAGACGAGGAAGGGCAACAACCATCCAAGTTGGAGCAATCAAGTATTGGTTTAATTCAGCCCTATTAGTATTTTCTATGGTGAAACCTTGGAACAACTACATTTGGCCTTGTGCCTTGTAACCTATTCCTATGCATCATCCTATGTTATGTTATGTTGCATTGTTGCTGGACTATCTATATGACTATATCTAATTCACTAAGTATGTATGATATGTTATTTTATTGTTCACTAATGCTTTTGTTGGTAAGATTTATCGTATTCAAGGTTATTGATAGAGGATTCAAGTGATATAAGGTCGCATTATTCTAACTGCATCAGGTGGTGCTTTCAGGTAAGTCTACTATCATATGTGTTATATATGTTGTACTAGTCCTGGAAGTCTGTTGATGATGACAGGGACAGGCCAGTTGACAAGCTGAAAGGAGTAAAAGTTGCTGATGCTTGAAAGCACCCAAACTGGAATATGGGGAAGATCACGGTAGATTCTGCTACGCTATTCAGCAAGGTGTTAGGCGTTTCCTCAAATTTTCTGAAATTTACTGAAATCTTATTCGGTTGTATTACAACTCGATTCTTAAGAGTGTAGAAGTTATCAAAGCACATTAATTATTTGGTGCTGAATATGATAACATTGAGATTGTGATTCACCCACAGTCTATCATACACTATGGTTGCAACCAAGGTAAGTCATACAACAAGGTTATCTGTCATATCTCATATTAGCTGTAAACGTTCATATTTTGTGAATTGGAATTTATAAACAAAGTCAAATGTTAATTATGCAGTCCATAACTGAAAGTAGCGACTGAGGGAGGCAAAGAATAATGGAATACATAGGATTCATCAAGGTTATCTTAGTTTCTCGTTGTCACATACAGGTTACTGTTCATATGAACAGTGTGCATCTCTTGTCCACGCGCAGGACTGATTTGGTTGGATTAGTTTTCCCGATTTGATTGGATTAGTTCCTTTATAGATAAGATTAGATTTATTAGGATAATCTATTTCCATAATATTATAGATAAGTTTCTTAGGGGTCAAACCATCCGATCTATATAAGGATGGGAGTGTATCTTTTTTATTAAGTAATAAGTATTCTAGTCTCTCTCTCTCTTAAGTTCTTCCCAGTCCATGATCCCCCTTTCTCCTAAAGCCTCTCTCGTTCAGCCGTGCCATGCCGGCCCTCACTCTGTACAGTATTTACCCGATCATTACACACAAGGATCCTAACAATTTGGTATCAGAACCAACACCATGTCTTCCGATGCTGAGTGTCCATTTGCTAAGGCCCTCGACCTTAGCCGCAAGATCGAACGCATGCTGAAAAAGATGATAGCAGCAAAGGAGAAGGCACAAGCAGCATGTCTACATTTTTAAAATTTTTAAATACATACATACTTGTATCACCGTATTCTTATTTTTGCAAACTATCGTATTACGGTATCACCGTATCCAGATCACATATCGGGGTATCTTAGGGTATGAGTACAACAAAGAAAAGGTTTGTTCTGTATCCAGATCCAAACCAATCGTAGCCATCACTTGGCACCCAAGCCTGGATCTTGTGGATACAGAAAAAAAGCAAACAGATATTACCCAACCCACTTTTGCCTCTGCATGATAGATCTGTACCATTGCAAAGAGAATACACAACAGATTATATAAGGGAAAATTTCATACCATGCAGTGAAGTCATCCTCAATGCACTGATCATCATCTCCAAGGCCAATAGGAACAAGACGCTTGCCACCTAGATACAAAAGAAATAAAGAGAATCATGACTACAGGATGACTACAGGATCAATCACAGAAGCATGCAGCTAAAAAGTAGCACCTTGTTATGTAACGCCTATCATCAGAAAAGTGGAACAAATTATTGTACTATACCCAAGAATGCATCACTGAATATATCATGCAAAGAGCTCACTAAAGCACTGAGTAAAGAACTACCAGTGCAGCATAATTGGGGAAAATAGGCTACAGAGAACGAACATATGTTCCATAACAGACTTTTGAACAAACAGCTTGTCCTCGAGCTATGGTGACGGCCATGGTCACAATCCTTGGAAGCACCACAACTGCTACAGGACATAGCCCTTGGAGGTAGACCATGGGGTGGATGACACTAGCTTCATGGCGCTGAGGACAATACCCGCATCGCAGGAAACCAACATGGGGCAGCACGAACACCCTTCACTTTCACTCCCCAAGACGCCATGGCCCATGGTGTTGGGAGGCTAAGACGTAGCTATCCCCTACACGGTAGCAGTCATGCTCCACAATGCCAATGGCACGACGTCGATCGATGGCATAGAGAAGATGGCCGTGAGGTAGCGATCCTCTCCTTTGATGGCGGTAGTGGTGGTGACCTTGGCACTAGGGGCAGCGCTGCTCCATCCACTGTTGTTGTTATGAACCTTAGTTCATACAGAAGATGGCTGGGATGGTACGGTTGAAGGGGAGAGGCTTTAGAAGAAAGGGGAGATCATAGACTGGGAAGAACTTGAGGGAGAGACTAGAATAACTCTTTCTTATTGCTTGATTAGAATGGTGCGGCTCCTCTATATATAGATGAGGTTAGTCCCTAACAATATAGAAACTATCTTATCTAATGCAACCAATCACTAAGGACAAGATAATGTCTATACTATCCAAATACGAAGATATGCATTTAATGATTCATAATATGAAGATATGCATTTAACTATTCCTAATATGAAGATATGTTGCTGCCCCTCCTTGTTTACAACCCCTAATAGGTCGTGGCCCCCCTGGCCCACGTCCCTAACACTTCACCCTCCTTTTGCAACAGCTCGTCCTCGAGTTGTGGTGGTAGCCATGGTAGCAACCCTTGGAAGCCCTACCGAGACGAGCAGTCGCAACGTCTTAAGTTAGTGCATAATAGGCAACCGACGGCAGTTGATAGTGAAGGCATGTGAACCTTAGCGTTGCCCGACATTGACGAAGGCGTTGCCAATGAAGAGAGCGAGCGCAGGGTAGTGCTATTGCCCTTTCCATCACGAGGTGCAATGGATGGGTGAGAGTGCGACGACATTGCGACCTCCCACACGACCCACCGCATTCCGTACCTCCAAAGGCCCGGTGTCGGCCGCCCGCGTGGAGAGGCTGGCTGCTGGACAACGGCCTTCTTCATCCTCGGCAAGGGTGCCATTAGTGCAACCACAGTCGATCAGGTTGAGGGAAGCGTTGTCGGTGGCAGCGGAGGTGGTGCCAGTGGTGCCGACACAAATTGCGCAGCAACAACTGCCCGTGCCTTCTCCTTTTCCATCAATTTTTGCCACCATAGCCGCGATGTCCACCAAATGTGGCCTGCACGTTGGCAAAGGCTAGCGTTCACCTTGTCGAAGGTGGCACTTATGGCTTTTATCTCTTTGGCAGCATAACATTTTATCTTTGGCAGCATAAGCCATGGTGTTGGCTCTAATACCAAGTTGTTATGAACAAGGTAAATACCGTACAGGCCAGGACGGCACGGCTGAAGGGGAGAGACTTTAGGAGAAAGGGGGAGATCATGGACTGGGGAGAAGAACCTAAGGGGAGACTAGAATAACTTTGTTCTTATTGCTTGATCAAAATGGTGTGGCTCCTCTCTTTATATAGATGAGGTTAATCCCTAATAATATGGAAACTATCTCATCTAATGCAACCAATCACTAAGGACAAGATAGTATCTATACTATCCAAATATGAAGATATGCATCTAATCATTCATAATGTGAAGATATGCATTTAACTATTTCTAATATGAAGATATGATGCTGCCCCTCCTTGTTTGCAGCCCCTAATGGGTCGTGGCCCAAGTCCCTAACAGTTGCCATCATCTTCTCAAAGATGGCCTTCATCTGCTCAATGATGGCCATCATCTTCTCATTGTCGGCCTTCATCAAGTCCAACAACTCAGCAGCAAAAGCCATGGTGGTGGCTCTGATACCAAATGTAATGATCCTCGTAAACACCGTCAGGACAACCGGGCGGCGTTGGCTTGATTGGGATGAGGAGCAGGCTATAGATGAGGGTGAAGCTTTGGAAGAGAGACTAGATTAATTCATCTTCATTGCTTCCTTGCATAATAAAATGAGATACACTCCCATCCTTATATAGATTCAATGGCTTGACCCTTAGGGAACTTATTTCTAATATTATGAAAATAGATTATCCTAACCAATCTAATATTATCTATAAGGAAATTAATCCAACCAAATCGGTGCATGCCATGCAAACAGTAACCGCATAGCACTGTTCACGTGAACAGTGCAGCAGCACATGACAACTTCTCCCTTCCTTTGTCCAACATGCAAGCCATCCCAAGGGAGGGTGAAGTTGTCAGAAAATAATGCACATGAATAGCACTCATGGGTACTGTAGCATCAATGATGAACCTTCCTTGGGCAGCCTAATTAAGGGTTAGACTACGTTTGGTTAGCAACCAAGCTATTGTTAGGATAGAATCTTACCTATTAGGAAGGTAAGATTAGATTGAGTAGTTAGGGGCTCCACCTCTATAAAAGAGGAGCTGCATGCTACTATTGGTATCAAGCAGTGAAGATGAATTAATCTAGTATCTCTCCCAAAGTTCTTCTCCCTCATCTATAGTCTACCTCTCATCCCAATCAAGCCGACGCAGCCCAGCTATCCTTCTGACAGTGTTTACCCCATAATGATCTAAGGATTATTACATTTGGTATGCGTCATGTGAAACCAATGTTCAAGAAGGCGCTAGGCGGGTGGCGAGGTGGAGCCTAGGCGGCCGAATTAAAAATGAGGACAACAGGCAGAAAATAAGTATATATTTGATGTTTAGATGAAAATTAGTCAGATTTTGGACCGTCCGACCGATGGAGATCCAACATCCCAGATCGAGTCATCAAATCCTATAACCAATGTTCAAAAAAATTGGTCAAACTTTAGACCGTCCGATAAAGATCTAACGTCTCAGATCGAGTCATCAAATCTTATAACTAATATTTAAAAAAATTAGTCAGACTTTAGACCGTCTGATAAAGATCCAACGGTCCAAATTGAGTCATCAAATCCTTATATATATCTTCTAACCCTAACCCTAAATCCATCCGCCGCCTCCCCGTCCCCGCAGAGTCCGCCGCCCGCCTCCCCCACTCTCCCCCGCAAATCGACGCCGCCTCCCCGCAGATTCGCGCTGCCTCCCCACTCTCCCCGCAGATCGCGCGCGCCGCCTCACACTCTCCTCGCGGTCGCGCGCGCGCCGCCCCATCTCTCCGGATCTAGCGCGGGGAGTCCGGATTCGGCGGCGGCGGCGGGATCTGGCGCCGAGAGTCCGGATCCGGTAGCGGCGGCAGGATCTGGCACGGAGAGTCCAGATCCGGCAGCGGCGGCCACGGGAGCGGCGGACAGGCGGGGGGAAGTGTCCCCTCTGCCAGAGGGGAGGCGAGGCAGAGAAGATGGTGGATGACCGGAGCGAAGATGGTAATGCGGAATCTGGCGAGTCGACGGCGGCGGCGACGACCTCGTGTGTGGTAACTCTTCCCCTCCCTCAGTTTATATACTCCCTCTTCTATTCCTTGGCGTCATCGCCGTCTTGCAGCCACCGCGCCCGCCCGGCCATCCGCCGTGCCTAGGCCGCCTGGTCCCGCCTCACCGCCCAGCCACCCGACTAGGGGCCAGGCTGGGCGGCACCCTGCTGCCGCCCAGGCTGCCTTCTTGAACAGTGCAATGAAGCACAACCATCTTGGATCATTACAAAATGTGATATTGTCCACCTACAGAAACTGCTACATTGGGAATGCACTTGTTCTATTTTCCCAACTTTTCTTGGAAAGTAGTGTAAATGGAAGTACTTACCCTGCTCCTGTAGTAGCTCATCCACCACGTTTGCAACCTATATTTTCCATGCAGATAAGGCGAGTATCAACTACCATAACACTAATCAGCATTTATCAAATCAGTAGCATTTCATATTCAATCAAACAAACCTTATTAAAATGCTCATACTGCCTGTTCCCAAGGCCAAAGACAGCGTACTTAAGATCCTTAAGCCAAACTTCCTTCTCCTTCCCCTGTTTCAGTGCAAAAATTAAAGAAGCCATAAAATGCTGTAGTTAATAGTGAGCACATGTCAACGACAAAAAATTTACAAACCTCAGTGAACCATTTGTAGAATCTTGCCGCATTATCAGTGGGTTCCCCATCCCCATATCTGTGGTCATCAAACATAATTAGCCACAAAAGTTATAGATAAATGAATCCGACTACAAGAGATGAAATATGAATACACATAGCTCATACAAAATAACAGTTTTGCAGAAGTTAGTTACTTTCTTTCACTGAAAACAACATTCCCATTTGACAACATTGTGTTGTTCATTAGAATTTGGACAAGAATAAATGGGTGTGATTCTTTCCAAAAAAACGTCATAGATAACTTTCTTTCACTCAGTTAACAATGAATGCCTTTACCGTTAAGCTATCGCATCATTCCCAGTTGTAATGATCACTAGTGGGTTAAAAGTACAGAGACTTCAACTATGTTAGAGTAATTTACGTGGCTTTGGAATCTCAAACAAATTTTGTACTGACACACGATTCACTTGAGCTTTACAACAAAAGGCAGGTGGGTTGTGGAATTAAGGCACAAGCAACGAAAGGCGCAATTCAGCAATCTACGAATCAAAACGATGAGAACCCACGTTGCTAAGAAGAACAGCACGACTGTTTCCTTCTTCAGCTTCTCCTCGTACTCCTCGTCCTCCGCAGCATAATCGTCCTACAGAGTATAGATGTCCCGCACATCTCTCAAATTCGCAACGCCGACGTGAAACAAGCAATTGAACACACGTACACATACAGATCATGCACAATTACCAGATCCACCACTTTGAACACCGCCTTCTCGTAGCGCGCCCTCGCCTCCTCCGCTATCGCCTGCACCAATCAAATCCCAACCGAACCGAATCGAATCAGAAAAAGGCACTCCCACTAAAAAACACGCAAACTTTCGGATTGGATCGGACAGCGACCTTGGCGAAGCCCTCGGCGGTGCCAGTCTGCGTGCCGAAGAAGATGGTGACGCGCTTGCGGCCGTCGTCGGCGTCGGCGTCGACCTTGACCGGCGGCGGGCGGAGCGGCGCGGCGACCGGCTTGGACGGCGAGCTCCCGCCGGATCGGAACCATACGGCGAGGATGAGCAGGCCGGCGACGAGCGCCGCGGCGGTGGCGGCGAGCGCGGCGAGCGGGTCGCCCCCGGCGGCGGCGGCGAGCTCCGGCGGGAGGACGGACGCCGCCCACGCCCTCGCCGCCTGCAGCGCCATCGCTTCGCTTCCCCCCGCGCCGCGAGGGTTTGGTTTGGGAGTGGGGTGCCCCTACCAACAACTGCTGGTCTGCTAATACTGGAGAGGAGGTGGTGGCGGAGACCGGGGGTTGGGGCCTAAGTAACTGCCTAGTTTGCTTTTCTTATCAATCTTTTCCGGGAAGGCGAGGTGCGTGAGGGGGACTGCGCCTGATGCGCTTTGCTTGAAAGGAGTTTTTATGTTTTTTTTTTTTGATAAAAGGAGTTTTTATGTTAGATTACAATATATGGTAGGATAGAGTCTATTAGGATTACAATCTTTTATACTATCTTGCCCCCCAAATCTTGTACCTCTATATATACCGCCCGAGAGGCTTAATGCAATACATCCAATTTCACCCAATTATATCTTCCTTCATGGTATCAGAGCCAAGAGGTCTCGAGTTCAAGACCTGACCGACGCAATTAAAACAAATTAATTGCAGTCCACTTCTATTGCACGTATTAGGCCTAAGAGAGTCTGCACGTGAGGGGAGTGTTGAAGTATAAGTGAATTGCCCATCTTTTCTCATCAGCTTAAACTTTTGGGTGAACTGGTTGATGCATGAAACTGCGTCGACCTCGGCATCGCCCCCCCCCGACGACTGCCTCGACGCGTCTCCGTCATCACCATGACGCCTCTTTTGCGCCCGCGGTTTCATGAGCGACCACCTCGACATCGGTAACCCGACCATGACTACGTTGAGCACGGCCATCTCCAGCACGGCATCCTCGACCACAACTACTCCGCCCTCGCGCTCGGCTACCTCAATATCGGCACAAAGGGTTACCGCCTTGCTTGAGCTACTCATCGGTTCCTGCTCCAGTCACAGCATACGCGCCGCATCAACAGTTATGACTGCGGGGGGATGTTAGCTCTTCGGCTTCTTCTCCAGTCTCACCATCTGCGATGCTCCCGTTGTGACTGCGAGGATGTTAGAGTACAATATATGGTAGGATAGAGTCTATTGGGATTACAATCCCTTGTACCATCTTGCCCCGCAAATCTTGTACCTCTATATATACCGCCCGAGAGGCTCAATGCAATACATCCAATTTCACCCAATTATATCTTTCTTCATTTTCAATTGGAGAAAGAAGCCGACCGTGCCTGTCCGAACTGGCATCCCCTGCTGTGCAGCTGTCCTGGGTGCAATGCAGAGGGGCGTTTTTCACACACACACACACGCACACACACAATTTTGGTTTTTTTAATTATTATCAGAAAACAAGTTCTGCTCTAGAATTCAAGGTCGTGCCTCGTCGAGCACACATGTATTGTTTTAGGGGACTAGTGCGGCGAGCGCACATGTATTGTTGTAGGCTCTAGTGCGGTGACGGTTATAGGAATATCAGGAGAGTAGTTACAGGGTTGCAGTCGATGACGAAGAGGGGGCGGGGCGAAGCCACTAAAGGGCACGCATCTCTCATACAGTTGTCCGTACCAGACATCTATATATCATCTATAGATCTAAGTATATACATAATGGTATAGACGGTAATTATCTGTAATACACATTTATACCATCTATAGATAGAAATGAAGATAACCCGTATAATGGGTTGTCTATATAGTTGTCTATAATAACCTCATATAATTAATAAGGTATCTCCATAATTATCTATACAATGGTATACACAGTAAAAAAATCATCTATTAAATAATAAACAATATCTTTCTCTCTTCTCTACACCATCCAAAATCCTATGTGGTATATTGTTAACGGTCAAATCGTCGATCTTATGAATTGTAAGAAAAAACTAAGTCCCGTACAAGGATTTAAAAGGAGAATGTATACTATCTTTATTACTATGAATTGGTTACAAAATACTCTCGATGAGAAATTACAAAAGGTATGCTACTAGCCCTAGGATCACTACTTGTCTCTATAATTTGCTATGCGGTTGAGAGATCTTTTCTGATTCTCCATAATCTGTTTGTGTGTCTTCTCTCATCAGACTTAAATAGCGTCGAAAAAGTGTCAATTGTCCATGTGAGTAGCCGTCTTGTTGATTCCTCACGCCCGGTTGAGCGAACGATTGCTGCCAGCGAGAGAAACCTAACAATAACTATGCTTCGGTAATTAATAATGGGAGATAATCATGGGGTTAACCACAAAGGCGGTTGTCGAGACGTAAGGCCGGGTCATCGTGTTGTTAGGAGAAAGATAAAGCATGTGCTTTATCCTACTACGCTAAAGAAGTTGCTTGGAGGCGGGCCAACATATCAGTTTGTAAGATCTCTGAGTGGTGACTAATCAGTGAATAAATAGTGACCCTTCGACCAGGGGTACTCGGGCAATGTAGTCTTTGGTAGTTTCACGACCACATTGTTCTGAGATCTTAATTGAGTATTAAAGTTGTATCTAATAGATTATTTAATCCTCATCACATAGACTTATAGACAACTGACATGTACCATTGTACATACCTTAAGCGAACGACGATTACAAGAATACTATATAGAAGTTAAGGGAAGGAAGAAATGGTGAGGCGACCAATAGGGTGATGAGAAGTAGTAGAAAGGTAGTGATGCTAGTGGTGAGTGGTGTTGTGCAAGTGACAAAGAGGGTAGCGGGCCACTGTTATACAAGGGAGTAGGTCAGACTCTAAGGCACACATCTCTTACTTTAGGGTGTAACGAGGGTGGCGGCTACAAGAAAGATAGTGGAGGATTTGCAGGGGCAAAAAGGAGGGTGAGGAGACCAATAAGGTGATGAGGAGTAGCAAAATGGTGTTGATACCAACAATAAGTTTTGTCATACTAGCAATGAGGAGAGTAGCAGGCCAATGACTATAGAGGGGAGTTATAGGGAGGAAGAAGAGGGTGAGATAGCATAGGATGATGAGGAATATAGTGATGCTAGTGATGGACAATGTTGTGTAGTTGACTATGAGGAATATCATGGCCCGTGAATATGGAGGAGGGTTGGATACCATTGACCGAAGGGTGCATGGATTGGAGAGAAAGGGTGCATACATGAGAAGCTGGGTGGGGCCAACCCTCCAGGCAAGGTGGGCACTTGCCCCAACTTCGATCCAATGAGCCATTAGACCCATATGGAGTCACCAAGAATAGCGGGAAGGATTGGGGGCCACCCTGCATGCTTTGCTCGGGCGGCTGAACTGTTGGAGGTTGAAAACGACCTCTCAATGGCAACTGAAATGGCTAGAGGTTGAAGACAACCTCTCAATGGCAACTGAAATGGCTGGAGGTTGAAGACAACTTCTCATGCATCTAGGCTGCGTGTTTGGAGGTTGTGGGTCTGGTTCGGTGGTTCCCGAAGCCTATTGTAAGATCGAGGAGGTCGACTAGAGGGGGTGAATAGGCGGTCTTAAAATTTTCTCTTCTATCAATTATTTAGCTAAACAAAGTATACAATATAGAAGCTTAACTCAATTTGGTTGTTTGGTTTAACATAAATAAAGCCTAAATATTATAGGTTCACCTAAGTCTATGTCAAGGTTTGCAATCCTAAGATGACAAGTAATCAATTTAATTTTATGAATGTAAGTTGCTTGAATGTAAATTGAGCACAAGAGAACAAATCATAATTGACACAGTTCCTCTTTACCGTGGTGTTCGGAGTATTGCCGGTCTCCCTTAGCCCACGCTGAGATAAGGCCAAATGAATTGAACTGGCTCTACGAATTAAGCCAACAACCTCAATCCACTAGTGGTAGCTCTTTTTTGCTCTGGGTAGGTGAGGTCCAACCTTCACAACTTATTAGGTTTTCTCACAACCTTCTTTGAGAAAATCACCACACACGACGCCTCCAACGTCATCTAGTAGTAGGCAACCTCCAAGAGTAATAAGTCAAGCCCCTTGCTTGACTCTCACCATGTACAACGAATTCACAAGCTTAAGTAGATACTAAATCCACTTCTAGATGCAACACATGCAATCTAAAGCCCTTCTCCTTACTCACAAGGTGCAACATATGCACAACTCAGAGGAGAACCTCACACTAGCTCAAGAGAGTGTCAAAAGATTCAGAAAGCTTTCCTCCAACTGGCCACAAGGGATTACTTATACCGCATATACAAAAACTAGTCGTTGGAAGCAAAACCCTTGAAAAATTAAGATTTCCAATAGCACCACCGTTGTAAGGCTGAAACTACCGCTCCCCTCACAATAGTCAAAAAAACTAGCTATTATTCAGTAAATCCAGTAGTTCTGCCACACAAAGTCTAGTACGATCTGCTCCATACATGCGAAACTACCATTCTCGCTGGGGAGGAGAGGACTCCCACGAATGTGTCTCTCTTGAAGAAATGTACCACTATACAAGCGGTCGTTCTGCAACTCGGTAGTACCACTCACACAGAGCCGATAGTATTGCTCACTGGTCAGATTGCTCACACAGAGCTGGAACTACCGATCGTTGACCACATTGTTTCTCAACCACGTTTTTTGGTACGACCACACAGGTCACTGACCATGTCGATCTTCGACCATGTTGGTTTCAACTACATAGGTCTCGACCATGTCAATATTCTATCATGTCAATCTGCAATCACACAGATCTCCAACCATCACGTCGATCTTCAACCATGTTTTTTTAACTATGATGGTTCGACCATGTTTGTTTTGACCACATAGGTCTTGACCACGTCGGTTCAACCATGCTGGTTCGACCACTCTGGTCTCTGACCACATAGATCTTCGACCACCTTGGTTTGACCACACTGGTCTTTGACCACATAGGTCTTCGACCACCTTGGTTCGACCACACTGGTCTTTGACCACATTAGTTCAACCACTCTGGTCTTTGACCACCTTGGTTCGAGCACGCTGGTCTCCAACCATGTTGGTTCGACCTCGTTGGTCGCTGACCACGTTGGTTCGACCCCTATGGTCTTCTGACCATTAACGAACGTGGTAGTACCATGATCACACCAGCGGTAGTTTTGCCCAGCGATAGTATCGCTCGATACACTGCGGTAGTTTCTATTTTCCTGATAAGTGCATATATTTCAATAGATTTTTTAAAACACATTTGTAAATTATAGTATCATGCACACAAAGGTTAACCATGATTCCCAACAAGTCGCAAAACACATTTGCACACATTTACATTATAACACATGGTAAGAGATATGGACTTCAAATACCTGCAAAACACATTTGCAATATATAGTCCCATGTTACAAGGATTCAATACATGCGACACAGTTATTTGCAAAATACATTTGCAAATATAAGTATTATGCTACGGAGGGCTAGAGCAAGTGAGGTTGAACTATCAACACATGATAAGACTCAAGCTACTAGACATGACCCCTCTTAATAGTACGACAACCTATACTAGCAATCCGGTCTTCCAACCAAACACCATGACCAGTAAAAGACTAGAAACACACCACTAGCCCTAATTAGTCATACTTTTGCCTTGAGCCATTGTCTTGATATGCATCAACCCATAATGCACTCTTTTATTGATGGACTTCAACTCATAAAGGTATCTTCCATCCCGCATCTTGACTTAATGATCTTCAACACATGAAGTCATCACAAGTCAAACCCATTTGTGGAACCTAACATATTCGTCCAACTCATAGAAAATGTTAGTTCACAAATCAATTGACATTAATTATCGAACTTCACCATTAACTTATAATAGAGTGACTAGATTATGCAATCTTCACTTTTTGATAATTCATGACAGTCTCAACAAATAATAAGATATAAATTGATTTGCGGGTATACAACATATATACAACAATTGTATACTCTAGAATAAGCTTTTTAACCAATTAACTCATTTAAATGAAAGTGTTTGTCTTTGAGATTAATTGCTACCAAAGTTTACACATCCGGATGTCATTAATTATCCAACCATCAACACATAATAAAGGAACTAGGTGACAACCCAATTATGAGTATATATGAAGAAGCTATATACACTCAAGGGATATGTTTCAAATTAAAAATCCTTAATATGTGGAAGAAAGAATATGAATCAATACTAATGAAACCACAAAACATAGAATAAATTCGCCCTAAATGTGTGTATACAAGAAAATATAAAAAATACATATGTACATATTCAAGTTTAACTATTTATAGAGTTCAATCTATATCTTGGATCCAAAGAAGGCACTAAGTTATAAGAATGTGATGTCGAATGCATACATCTGTGATTTTCACCTTTTCATCTAAATGAGACTAAATAATATCGTAATTAATAAATACGTTAGTCTCACAATTGTATTTGTCATTTATCACATCCAAATGAGACTAGGCATCATAGTTAATAAAACAAATTAGTCTCACAATTACATTTGTCACTATCATCAAAACCAACTTAATAGAGCTTGAACTTACAATCACCCCCTTTTTTATGATTGATGACAAACCTATTAACAATAATAGCATTTAGATGAAAATGAACATGTGATATAAAATTAAAGTAAGGTGAAATACTTTGTGACAAGCATGAATAGTTTCATTTTCTCTTTGACAAATTATTCTTCTCTTATACAATATTCTCCCCCTTTTGCACTACTCAAATTTAACTCCCCCGTTTAGAATTATTCAAATTTACCTTTAAATTTAATAGGGCTATTATACATAATTCTCTCCTTTTTGGCATTGATCACCAAAAAAGCATGGAACATGAATAAGCCAAAGTGGAGTCTTTAACATAATGAGCTTGACAATTAATCCATCTTATATTTGGTTGGAAAGATTATGAAAATAGATACACATGGCCAATTGGGAGAGATTTAGGTAATCTAGAGAAGTTACCTGAAACACATTCATATAATCTTACTCTTGTGAGCTCCTTGAAGGCTTTGACATTTCAATTAGAGTTCCATATTTCAGACTTTGACATGTTGATGGAGCTTCAGAAGCTAGCTAAAAAATTGACTTACAAATATCTAATAAATCTAAGCCAAGGTCCCTGCTCGCCTAATCGCCTTAACTCCCCTCCTCACTCTCCCTCCATGTTGCGGTGGCGACGAGCAGACTGGCGAGGGCGCGAGGCAGCAACTGGCGATCTCAGCTAAACCGAGGTCCTTGCTTGCCTCCGTATGCTCCTAATTTCCCTACTCCTAGCCCCCTCCTCTCTCTCTCTCCCTCCCAATCTCCCTCCAAGTGATGGTGGTGAGCAGTCCAGCGAGGGTGTGAGGTGACGACTAGTGACCCTAGTTGAGCTGAGGTCCCTACTTGGCTCGGGTAGTGAGCAGGCAAGGGTGAGGTGACGGAAGTCCAGTCATCTAGCGGTCCAAAGGAGGAGGCATGTGCTACATGCATGCAGCCAGGAGCGGGCAAGGGCGAGCCGTGGGTGGGGGGCCATCAACCATCAGACATCAGCCATGAGTCGTGGTGAACCCCAGTTCATGGCACGTCAAAGCAAGAAGAGAAGCCAAAAAGTGATTCCCCAAACCCCCCTTCCACCTAGAGATGGCAATGGGTACCCGATACCCGGTGGGTTTTTACTCTATTAGGGCATGGGTCTGAGTCAATTTCCTAACCCATGGGTCTCTTAATGGGCAAAAAGCCCAACCCATCGGGTTTGCCGGGTTCGGGTACGGTCCTATAGTATCCAAACCCGTAAACCCATGGGTAATATAAACCTGATCCATAGGAGTTATAAACCCAGACTCCCAGCCTCCCAGGCAAACCAGCCCAGCCCATAGCCCATTAGCCATTTAGCCCCAAGCCCCCAAATCCAATGCGGCAATGCCCCATTACCCATATGGCTAACCCTAGCTAGCACTCGGTCACGGTCACTACTCACTCCTCCCCAGTCCCCACCCCGATTCAACAGCCGCCGCAGCGGCGGCGCATCTGGCGCTCCGCGCTCGGTCTCGGCGATCTCCGCGCCGCCCTCCGTCCCGCAGCTCCGCGCCTCGCTCGCCACTCGCTGCACGCTCGTCCTCCCGCACGCCCTCGCCGTCGCCTCGCCTTCCAGTTCAGCCCGCCGCCCCCACGCCGCAGCCAACGCGCATCGCAGCAGTAGGCCCTTGGCCATGGCGCTGCCCTCCAGCTCCAACGAAGATGTCCGGTGAACTTCTTACTCCTCTCCATTAACCATTGTTGCAGCTCGCATTACTGAACCCACAGGTGACCCGTGGGTACCCGTTAACCCAGTGGGCATGGGTCTGGGCAAAAATCTGCACCCGTCACGGGTATGGGTTTTTTAGCGGGCACGTCCAACTTTCATGGGCACGGATTTGAGATAGCAAAACCCAGCGGGTTTGTGCCTGTTGCCATCTCTACTTCCACCTCCAATGCCCAGGCTAGATTATTTTTTCTAGCTCCGCCCCTGACGAGGAGGATGGGTAGAAAGGGTACGTCACAGGAGAAAGGTTTCTAATAGAGAAAAATATTGATGACTACTGTCGCATGTATTTCCTTGAGTATGGATTGTAATAAAGTAATTTTTAAAGTTTTTTCGTGCCTTTGTACTTCACACTGGCTCTTACGATCTGGTCAGACTTTTCTTAGAAAAAAAGAAAGGGCTGGTTTCCCAACTATACTTTGGCACTTCAACAAAATTTGAGGTCTTGGTGGAGTCCTTACAATGGACAACTTCTACACCATGCTATCTATTATTCTATTATTACAACAAAGTAAAAAAAACACCACGTTTGGTTTTAAAGGCTATAAATTACCATGTCCATCGGTGAAAAAGAAAAAAGCTCTACAATGTTGATTATAGTTGTTCCATATTGTATCGATTAAGATACTCAAATTTAAATATAAGAGTTGTTATAGGGTGTGTTTGAATCTGCTTAAGCTAGGCTTAGGCTTATACTTCTACAATAACTCGCGTTAAATGGTGTGTTTTTTCAAGACGTAGTCTATAGGAATATTGTAGTACAAACTATACAGAGTTCAATTGTACCAGCCAAAATTGCATGCGATTATTTTTCTCTACATACCGTCTCTCATGAACATGTCAGAATTTAAAAACTACAGCCATAAGTCACAACCCAAAAGAACCTATGTTACATCAGAAGTATAGTTGTACCTTTAATCAAATATATTAGAGCTGCCTAACAAACACAACTCTATTTTCAAATATAATCACATGTATTATAGTATCTATCTGAGTAATTGCACAGAGAATTATGTTAGTTTAAAGTCAGTGTAAGGTGTTATGAATATTGTGTGTGTATTTAAGAGACCCAATGAGTAATTTATAGGGTACAAATGGGACACAAGACTAAACCCTAGTATAATAGAAAATACCACTAATACTCTTAACAACCCCAAATGTAAGGCGTATGCAATAGCATTGCATTTAAAAAGGGATGACACTAAAATAGGAAAAATCCGAAATCCGAGTCTTGATAATATCATTGTAGCGTGCAGCTCTTGGATAGAGAAAACTATCAAATCAAGCCGAAGAAAAATAGATAGAAGCATGACAGCACAGATCAAGCCCAAGATGGTGGCAACGCAGTGCATAAGAAGTGCAACAGAAGCGCGACGGCCTTAGAAGCTTAGGGCGACAGATAGAGAAGCGGCCACATCATAACGACTTCTATGATTTGCACACGGCTCAGAGAGAAGAGCGATAATTGTTGTCATACAAAAAGAAAATTCTTATGCTTCTATGACTGACAGTAAATTTATGAATTCGCATGGCTTAGACGAACTAAAACATAGAGACTAGAACTTAGATGGACACAATAGAAAACTAAACAATTAACAAATGACTCAAAAACTGACTCAAAAGACAGCAGAACTATCATCCTCAGCATCAATGTGGCCTCCCCTTTCTCTCTCTCTCTCTCTCTCCAGCGGATCTAGCTGGGAGGCGGCACAGGATGGCGGGATCTAGTGGCGACGGCCATGGGAGTGGAGGCAGGATTTGGCGGTGTCGAGTGTGGCCGAAGGGGAGACCGGATCCAGGGGAGGTGGTGCCGACGAAGAGGCTCACGGAGCATTGGGCGCGCCATAGCGGGATTAGGCGGCGTCGGGCTGGATCCAAGAGTGGTAGTGGTGGATTTGCCCCGTGGTCGGTAGCTGCGGATCCGCACGGATTCGGCAACGGGATAGCGTCGAAGTGGCAGATCCGATAGAAGGCGGCGGGATCCGGCGCGGGTCAGCGACGGAGAGTGCCGGATCCGACGCGGGCTAGGGTGCACGTGGATGCGGCAGCCTGGGGTGGCGCGGTGATAATGGGATTTGACGCAACCAAAAAGAGGTGGCCACCCTAGGAGTGAAGATCGCAACTCCCTGGGGTAGCACCAGTGGAAGAGGATTGAGAGCTAGAAGGTAGCGACGGTGGTGGCTACAGTAAACTCTAACCTAACCTAAACTCTGATACTATATTATGAATATTATATGTATTGAAAAGATCCTATGGATAATATATATATAGAGTACAAAGAGGACACAAAATTAAACTCTAGTACAATAAGAAATAACGGTAATACCATTAACATAAGGTATATACAGAGACTGATAGAAATTTCAGGCATGTTTGTGAGAAATCTTGGCTAACTTGCTCGCCTTTTTTGGTACAAGCATACGGTTTTGATTTGACAGTCGGGAGGGGGAGCCATGCGCATCAACATCAAGTGCAGGGAAACTACTGCAACCAGTCGCAGTCAGTGACGGATCGAGTTGTGTTGAGAGTTAAGGCATGCAGCAGTTTGCATTTCTGATAAACCTCGCCTAGCAAGGACAGAAAAGATCGACCTTATGAGCATTGTGCCGCACCATTTTCCTATTCTTTTTTTCGTATTGGAAAAACAACTTTGTGAAATCGTCAGTGACCTTGAAGTGGATGCAAAATGTATTAATCATGCATGTTGAGAGTTGATCTGCCGAGCACTCATGTCTTATTATGCACGTTGACTCATGGGTAAGTATCATAGTTTGAAGCGGATGCCCATGTATTATTGTGATTGCAGTATTTCTGATTGAGAAAAGCTTGACGTATGAACTTCTTTCATTGAGTGGTTTTAGGAACTGATCCACACAGCAAACAAATTCGTACACGTTTGCTTGGGGTGGAAAGGAACTGAGCATGAAACAGAGACATCATACATATTGAGAAACAAGAACCAAGCAATTTGTAGTGAGAACATCTTTTTAAACAGAAGACTTCCATTAAACTGATGGCTCGGTTAAATCACTGGCCACTGAATCCACTGGAGAAGTTTTGGTTACAAATAGGAAGTGAATGAATAAAGAGGCGCATACAAGATTAGCATGGCACCTAGATTGTACACTTAAGGTACATGTACATGTACACTTCCCCGGTAGTAAGTAGGCCAATTAGCATGGCACCTAGATTGTTCGGCTTCACGTTGAATAAATCCGTTTTTCCACCAGCTTGAATTGGCCCGTGAATTTTTCTAATATCCCGACCCATGGCACATTCTAAAAAGGATAAGAAAAAAAAAACAGGGACGACAATTTGTTTGGAGGTAATAAACAATTCGAAGGAGGTGACGAGATGTTCTTATGTTGCTAATTTGCTATCCTTCGGGAGATGAAGTTCAAAGCGAGGAGCCTGGAGAGATGCTCTTTTCGCCATGAAAGCAAGGACTCAGATTTAGATGCGCAGTCTAGCTAGACATGCTTGTTCACTAGGTGGGGCGCCATGTCTGGTTTTCAGCTCCTCCAAGTTTCTGATGAACCATGTGGAGGTGACCACATGTGTATGATGAGTAATTGACCTTGGTTTTGCTAGTCGAGTTTGGTTTGAGTTGTGTCGGAGTCTAGTCGGTACGTGGTGCGACGGACTCGGTCGTTTAGGTCAAACTTGGTCGTATCGGGTTAGGTTGCATATTCTGATGATTCGACAGGTTTGGACTTCTTCAGTGGTAAGTATGATGCTATTTACGCTTTCATATATCGAGCGGTGCTATTTGACGTGTTTCTTGTCCGTGGTCGCAGGACGTTGAGGCGAAGTCGTGGCGAGACACGGTGGACGGACTAGGCGCAGTGGCGCCGAGGTCGAACGGTCGGGATGTGTCGAAGACGACGTGGACTCGAGGTGGTTGCGAGGCGTGCGAGGCAAGGAGCGCGAAGCTTCGGAAGGTGCACGAGGGAATCGGGAAATTCGGCGTGGTCGCACAAGCGGGAGCGGGCTCGTTGGACTTAGCGGGCGTAACGGGTGGAGACCCGTTAGCCGTGGGCTATAAATAGAGGTTGGTGGCTGCATGCCACTTTATGGTTGTTGGAGGGTATTAGGGTTAACTCTAGTCAAAAGAGGCTTTGGAGAGGTTTTTGCTTTGGGTCTTTAGTGGTTGAGGGCAGCAAGCATGTCTCCGAGTGTCCCCTACGTTCATCCCCTCTCAGAGTGGCGAGCAGTGAGTTCATTCCCTTTCTCCAATCATGTATGGGTGTGTTCTTGTGTGGGAGAGGGTGAGGATGAGTTGAGGATCATGTAATCACTTCTTATGTCCTAATGTCCATGCGTATGGGGACGTATCTCTTTGTATTTCACTTGTGATTTGCAATGGAAAATCTGAAGTTTAATTTCCTGTGCTCTCTCTGTTCTTCGTTGTTCTTGAGAGTGATTTTTGATTTTCGTTGTTTTGAGTTCTTGCTTGCTGGAGAGTGCCAAAATGAGTTGCTATGACATAGGAGATGCTCAAAAGCCATTTGGCTAGTTGATCCAAAGAGCAAACCAAGTTGAATCACAAATTTCCTCATTTGAGTTCCTCTGTTCTTGCTTTTGAGTTTCTAGGGTTTGGTGGAACTCTTGATTCCTTTGGAGAGATGGCATGAGATTTGGTATGGAGAGCTCTATGGCTATTGCTAATATATCCTCAAGTTTCATGGCCAAACGATCAAAGATGAGAGAGTAATTTGATTTTTAGTGTTGTCTCTGTACTTTTCAATTCTTGGTTCAATTCTGAATTTCTGTCCTCCTTACTGAATCTTCTTGCTATTTGAGGCCTTCATGCTATTTAGATTAGTTGTGTGTTCCTTTGGCCAAAGGACAATAGCAGGATTTCTCTAATTTTCTTGTGGTTTCATGTTCTGAATCTCTTTACTGCAGAGGAGCTATTTTGGTTGAAGACCCAACTGCTGCTTTCAGCGTTGTTCTCCATATTCAGTTTTCGGGTATCTGAAGTTCAGTCCGTTCTTTTGCCATCCGATCTCTTCTCAGGTTGCCATCTGATTCTTGGCTTCTCTTACCTACTGCTAGCTTGAATTAATTCTTCATTCTTTCGGCTGCAGCCTGGTGGTGCATGCATGAAGTAATCATTTTCTTAATCCTTTTCTTTTCTCTCTCTCGGCAAGCATTGGAAGCATGCTTTAGTTGTGTTCCTTTCTTTTTGTGCTGATCTTACGCCATTTTGCATGCGATTCAAACTGCGATATTTTCAGCTGATTTTTTTGGTTAATCTGTGATTTATGCTGGATTTTGGGTATCGCATGCGTTTCAAGTTTCAGCACAATTATTTTTTGAGCTGCTCTGTTTCGCAATATCTGCGCATGATTTTTGGGCGTTTTTGAAGCGAACGACATTCACCCCCTCGCCGCCATTTCGGTCCTACAATTGGTATCGAACCGGTTAGCTCTAATTCATAGATCTTAACCGGTCTCAAGAGCCATGGCGACGGACAAGTACTCGACCAAGCCGCCCGTGTTCGATGGCATCGATTACCCTTTTGGAAGAGCCGAATGGAGACATACATCCGTGCCTGTGGGTATGCCATCCGCGGAAGGTCAAGGTACGATCGTTGTTCCCGCCGATGAGAACATCAATGCCGGAACATGGCTGATGTTGAGGCGAATGCAAAGGCAAGGAACATCATCATCCAGGTTGAGTCGTAGCGAGTTTGGCCAGATATCTCACTGTCGTCCGCCTCGACATCCGGGTGACCCTCGACGCATACCATGAGGGCACCACCGGATCAAGACGGTTCGACAGGACCGGTTCAAGCGAATACAACAAATTCGAGATGCTTGCTGGTGAGTCCTCGACGAGTGCTTTTCGCGATTTCACAAAATCTTGAGCAACCTCCGAGCGGTCGGTCTCACATACCCCGACTCGGACAACGCCGCCGATGCTCGCGGCACTCGATCTGCGTGTGTGGGAGATGAAAGTGACCACCATCAAAGACACGACAGCACCTCTCGACCCGACTCTTGACGCGCTGTACTCACGCCTCAAGACTCACGAGATTGACGTTGTCTCTCGTCGGTCGAAGTCACGATCGATGGCTTTGGTCACCGATCCCGATTCGCTTCGGTCTCTCTTACGATTCTTCTTGCGGTTTTTCCTCGCCGCTCTCGTGACATAACCGATGATCGATTAGAGCGACTGCGGATGATCACCGCCCTCCTAGCCCGGTTTTCACATGCCTACAAGGGTAGGAGAGCGAGAAAGAGAGGAGGACCCGTGATTTGCTTTGAGTGTGGTGGCCCCAACCACATTCGCAACCGCCCCAAGCCGAGAAGGGCAAGAACGACTACGGCGGTTCGAGCAAGATCGACTACACCGACAAGAACCGCAACAAGAAGCCTCCAGCTCCGACGCGGGAAAGAAGAAGTTCGCAACCGGGAAGGCCAAGAAGCTCTTCCACGCGTCCTCACCGCCGGCGACCTCGACCTCGGCGAGGTGGAGGGATGGAGCGACGACGACGGACGGTGACCAAGAGCCCAAGGATGGCGGCAACGACTTCTCGGCATGTGCTTCATGGCCCTCGAGGGCGAACTCAGCGACAGCGAGCTGTACTCCGACTCGGATGAGGTACTCCCTTCTTATGACCAGCTAAATGGTGCTTTTCTTAAGCTAGGTGGATTTCATGCTAGAGCTAGGTCTAGGTGTACCGAGTTAGAGAAGGAAGTAGATAGACTGTCACGGGAGATTACTTCACTTACATCTGCTCCCTCCCGTGACGACTGTGATACATGTTGTGCCTTGCTTGATGACATGGAAAAATTAAGGACCTCTCATGATAGTGTGTCCTCCGAGCTTGATATTGTTAAGGTGGAGAATGTTAGTCTGCTTGCTGAGTTAGAGTTGAGTAGGATGGCTGTTACCCTACTTACTACCGATGAGACTACTTCTCCCACCTCATGTGAGGTTAAGGACATTCTTTGCTAGAGGACCTTATGCCATGCTCCTTGATCTGCCCGATTCTTGTGAAAATTGCAATAATTTAAAGATGAACCTAAAACGGGCAGATCACAAAATTGCTGAGTTGCATGCTTCTTTACTTGAGCCTATTGATTCATGTTTGAACTGTCCCAAGTTAACTGCTGAACTTGAATCTGTCTCAAAACAGTTTCAAGAAATGATTGACAACAACAAGAAAATGGCTCAAGATGTCGACTAAGGATCATGTTAGCTCACCATGCATTAATTGTGATAAACTAAAACTTGAACTCGTTGCATTGAATGACAAATGTGTGAAGCTAACTAAGGACTTACTAGAGAAGCCACAATCTGGTTGTGATATGATTGATGGTGTGGGGAGAAGCCCTGTGGTAAGGGTGAGACGCCTAGAGACGCGAACCAACTTTGCTAGTAGTAGGACTGCCCTCGAGTGGTGTGCGTGCACAAGCCATTCTTTCCTCTCTGTTGGTTCTTCTTCCGCTCCCATACCTTCTGCTGTCTCTTCTTCTCCTCGCTCTTCTTGCACCTCTCTCTTCGGGAGTGTCGGTATCTTATGAACACTCTCGAGAGATTTGTAGGCTGTAAGAAGAAGCTTAATCTTATTCTAGACCAATCCAAGATTTGTAAGTTCAATCAAGGTCTAGGATATGATTTCTATGAGGATATGAGGAAGCATCCTCCTGCTATTCTCGGACCCATAGTGGGAGGTGTGATCGAGGTCGAGCCCAGATCCGATGAGGTCAAATTCAAATCGCGGGCTTTGTCCAAGGGATCTCGACAAGAAGGTGATTCCACCTGTTGCTTCGCCTCTCGAAGGCGAAGCATCTTCGTGCTACTTCCACCTCTCGTAAGGTGAAGTACCACCGCACCTTCTCGCCGAAGGATGGGCACTCGATCGAGAGATACTTCAGCGCACGAGATTGCGCGTAGAGACCGTGCAGAGGCACTTAGGCGTATTCGTGGTCGGCCCGGATCCCGAGTGCACCTAAGACTAGCACGAGGTCCGTGTTTGCATCCGATGGGTTTGGGCAGATCGAGGACTTGGTTTTCTAAGTCTTACGGTTTTCGTCCTCATCTTGCTCTTGGTCGTGACTTCCGCCGTCCCGAGGGTACTTCGTTTCCCCGTCGAGACGACTACCCGCGGCGTGTTCACTGTTGCGGTGCTCGACTCGCTTGCTGTAGCAGCGGACCAAAGAACGATTCTAGGTCTACTCGAGACCATCCGCTCTTCGGGTGACAGAGAGCGTAGGGTAGATAGAGGTCGATCGTGCTTGACTACTTCATCCGCTCGACGTGTTGTTCAAGATATTGGTGCCAAAATCACTCTTGATTTACCCCAAGATCGAGACTTTACTGCTTGACTCGGGCTCACGGTGGGAAGGAGAGGTTTGGCTTGTAGACTCGGGTGTTCACGACACATGACCGGAGACTCCGTTGGTTCTCTTCCCTAGCCCGTGCTCCGGTGATGAGACGATCACCTTCGAGATGCTTCATCAGGCGCGTCATCGCCAAAGGTACGAGGCGGCGTTAATGATTCGTTTCTTTTGAGAGATGTTGCCTTGGTTAGTAAGCTGCGTTATAATTTGCTTTCGGTTTCTCACCACCGACGACGGTTATGAGGTGAGCTTTAAGAAAAATGCTTGCAAAATTCTTGACTCTTGGGTAGTCCGGTTTATGGATTTCACGTTATGGGAGGATCTTTCGTGCTGATTTTTCCGAGTCTTCCGTGATCCTCTCCGGTGTTTGGTTGCTTGAGTCCCGCGATCGACTTTCTCGGCATAGGAGACTTGGTCATATCGGATTTGACCATTTGACCCGAGTTAAGCGCCACGATCTCATTCGTGGTTTGCCGAAACTCAAATTGGTCAAAGATCTTGTTTGCGCTCCGTCGCACGCAAGATGGTTGCCGCTTCTCACCCTCCGGTCACGATTACTATGACCGATGCACCGACAATTGCTCCACATGGATCTGATGGGACCACTCGAGTGCGATCGATGAGGAGGAAGCGGTATGTCCTTGTCGTGGTCGATGACTTCTCGAGGTACTCTTGGGTGTTTTTCTTAGCCTCGAAGGATGAGACATTTTGACATTTTCGAGGTCTTTTCGAGGCTTTCGTTGAGCTCCTGGGTGCCTTACGAGCGATCCGCAGATGACAATGGCACGGAGTTCAAGAATTCCTACTTCGAGTTTCGTGGTGAGACAGTGTAGAGCACCGATTCTCTTCTCCGCACGCCCCGCAAAGAAATGGCGTTGTGGAGAGGAAGAACCGTACCTTGGTCGAGATGGCCGGGACGATGCTTGATGAGTACTCTACACCGCGGAAGTTTTGGGTGAGGCTATAGCCACCGCGTGCCATGTCTCAAATCGAGTTTTTCGAGGGCACACTTGCACCGCACTTCTTATGAGTGAGATACGCGAAAGCCAGCGTCTCTCATTTTCGTGTGTTTGGTTGCAAGTGCTTTATTCTGAAGTCCGGGAACCTAGATAAGTTCGAGTCACGTTCTTGTGATGGTATCTTTCTAGGTTACTCGCCTTCTTCGCGGGCTTATCGGGTTTGGAACTGCGAGTCTAGCAAAATGGTAGAGACCTGCGAGGTGACCTTCGATGAGGCCAGTCCGGGGACTAGGCCCGATATCTCAGGTTCTTTAGAGCAGTCCGAGCCCATCTTTGTGGATGATGAGGACGATGGAGATGAGAGTTGTCTACCCGATCCAGTCCCTCATCCACCCCTTGAGGTGCCTTCTTCCACCGCACCTCAAGGTGATCAGCCCATGCCTTCTGCCTCTTCTGGAGCTAGTGGCTCTGTTCCTATCTCGTCAGCTCACGAGGTAGAGGCCACTTCTTCATCTCATCCTGGACCTCCTCGGCATATCCAGAAAAGACATCCTTCCGAGCAGATGATTGGAGACCTCTTCGAGCGTGTCACACGCTCAAAGTCTGGCCTGTCACTTTTCTGTCTCCATTCTGCCTTTGTGGCCACCTTTGAGCCCAAAGATATTTCTCATGCCCTTTCAGACGAGTCTTGGGTCAATGCCATGCATGAGGAGCTAGAAAACTTCGAGAGAAACAAGGTCTGGTCGCTTGTCGAGCCCCCGCGAGGTCACAATGTCATTGGGACTAAGTGGGTGTTCAAGAACAAGCAGAGCGAGGATGGAGTGGTTATTCGAAACAAGGCTAGACTGGTAGCTCAGGGGTTCTCCCAGGTTGAGGGTCTGGATTTCGAGGAGACCTTTGCCCCTGTAGCTCGACTTGAGGCCATTAGAATCCTGCTTGCCTTTGCAGCTTCTAAAGGTTTCAAGTTGTACCAGATGGACGTCAAGAGTGTCTTCCTTAATGGCTTCATTGAGGAAGAAGTATTTGTCAGACAGCCTCCTGGTTTCAAAAACCCCAAATACCCTAACCATGTATTCAAGCTTTCTAAAGCTTTGTATGGACTTAAGCAGGCCCCGAGAGCTTGGTATGAGAGGCTTAAGTCCTACCTGTTGAGTCATGGTTTTGAGATGGGTAAAGTAGACAAGACCTTGTTCATCCGCCGGCATGGCACAGATCTTCTGCTCGTCCAGATCTATGTGGACGACATCATCTTTGGCGGCTCCTCGCATGCTCTCGTTTCCCAGTTTTCCGATGTCATGAGCTCAGAGTTTGAGATGAGCATGATGGGCGAGTTGAGTTTCTTCCTTGGCTTCCAAATTAAGCAGACTCGGGAGGGTACATTCTTGCATCAGGGCAAGTACACTCGAGAACTCCTGAAGCGCTTCGATATGAGTGATGGTAAGCCGGTGTCTACTCCGATGGCTACCTCAGCTTCACTCGACCCAGATGAGGATGGTGAGCCTGTTGATCAGAAGGAGTATAGGAGTATGATCGGCTCCCTCTTGTACCTCACTGCCTCGAGACCGGACATACACTTTGCTGTGTGTCTTTGTGCCCGGTTTCAGGCTTCTCCTCGTGTATCTCACCGCCAGGCGGTGAAACGCATTCTTCGGTACCTTCGAGCTACCATTGACTATGGTATCGGTACTCTTCCTCTTCTGTCTTTCCTTGAGAGCCTTTCGGATGCGACTTTGCCGGTGTAGGATAGATAGGAAGAGCACATCCGCACTTGCCAATTCATTGGCACTTCCTCGCTTCTGGTCCTCTAGGAAGCGATCCGGTGTTGCACATCCCACCGCAGAGGCCGAGTACGTAGCTGCCGCCGATTGTTGCGGCAGTGCTTTGGATGGTCTCGACCTGCGGGACTTTGGGTTGACTATTGTGATGTTCCACTCTTTTGTGATAACACTTCTGCGATTAACATTGCTAAAAACCCAAGACTGACACTCCGGACCAAGTATATTGATATTCGCTATCACTTCCTTAGAGACCATGTAGAGAAAGGTGACATAGTGCTCCGTTTGGAGAGTGACCACCGTTGGTGACATCTTCACCAAGCCTTTGGATAGTTCGAGGTTTTCACTCTGCGGGAGAGCTTGGGGTGGTTTGTCCTTATGGGTGTAGTGAGGGAGCTTTGGGCTTTCTTTGCTTTACTATATTGATTATGCTTCTGTCTCATTTCTGTTGCTTTGCACTTGAGGTGCATCGGGCTTAGTCCTTCTAGCATAGGTTAGAGTGCTTCTCTTGTCTAGTTGCTTAGACTTCTTACTCTTATCTTATGCTTCCAGGATGCTTCTTATTAACTGTTTCTTATCTCACTAGATTGAGCTCACTCACTTCTTGTAGGATCTAGCGAGGGTCGGGCCACCCTTAAGTAGACAGGGTACGTATTTGCTCTCTAGTGTGTGGTTTACGGTCAGCTAATAGTCCTGGAGTCATATGGGGTAGATGAGAGTCTGTCTGAGCCATAGTTGTCTCTATATCTTATCTATGCTTTAAGGACTGCCTGTTTGCTATTTTCCTTGCCAGCTTCTCGATTTTTTTGCTTTGGTTCAGGGGGAGTTCATTTGGGAGCTTTCTGGAGCTTAATCTTGACATAACTCAACTTGAACTAAAAGTTGCATCTCATGTTGAGGGGGAGCTGGACTTTCTTGCATTTTCAGCATTCTAGCATTATAATCAATCTGCATTGAGCCTTGATTATTATCCTGTTATGACATGCTTCAATGCTTTACAATGCTTTACACCTTGCCATGACTTATGCTTATATGCTAGATTTATCATGACTTCATATGTGTAGACTAGCTTTTGCCATGATAAGTCAATTAAAATTGCTCAACTTGAATTAAAACTTGTCATGCTAGCATTTGAGTCTAGTCTTTCTTGAGCTATCCTTTTATGATTCATGCCATGTCAAATAGGCTTAGTTGAGCGTTGAATCTTTGTTGAGCCTTAGATTGAGTTCTGTTAGTTTCTTGATGCAACATGTGGTAGTACAACATGTTTAACAAAAAAAAAAGGATCTCTTTTGTGCGAAAAAACTGATTTCACCAATTCTTTCTCATGAGACGGCTTGCCATTGCACCAGGCATGAACTCAGGGGGAGTTTTGGATGACCTAGACTATCTTCTTAAGCTTCTTGCTTGGAGTAGTCGTAGTAAGGCTTGAGATCTAGCACATGACAAAAAAAAATTTGGGTTGGAAACGACCATGAGCTTTAAAAAGACAATGTCTTATGTGCTCAATTTGCTTAAGCTACAAAAAGAACCAAGTACTTAACCATTGTTTCACTCTTGAGCTTATAGCACTCTATTTGGACTCAATATTAGCTTCCTTATTCCGCTTAGCTTAATTGACATGGCCGGCATCATCCTTGGATATCTCTAGTTAGACTTTGCTTATTGATGACTTGACATGCTCATAAAATGCATTACATTTCAGTTCATCATCTATGTGCTCTAGTTAGAATATACATATTTTGTCATGATTTGGATAGCCTGTTATTGAGTTATGGCTTGGTGTACTTCATTATAGTCATTATGGATAATTCTCATGGCTCTAAATGTTTAAAATAAACAAACTTCAGCCATTTTTATCCATTGACATATCATTTTCTCTCTTTTGCATCTTGATGTGTTTATTGCCAAAAGGGGGAGAATAGAGAAGAAAAAGTCAGTTGGGAGCTTTTTTAGAGTCTTGGAGAAAATTTTGCTCTTTCAACTTGTTGCTCTAGTGCTTCCTTCTGTCGACATGGTCATTAGTTTCATTCCCTTCTTTGGACCATGTTGGACTTTGAAAATCAAACTCTACTTCTTTGCGCTTTTTCGGGGTTTGTCAATATACTCATCAAGGGGGAGATTGATGAACCATGTGGAGGTGACCACATGTGTATGATGAGTAATTGACCTTGGTTTTGCTAGTCGAGTTTGGTTTGAGTTGTGTCGGAGTCTAGTCGGTACATGGTGCGACGGACTCGGTCGTTTAGGTCAAACTTGGTCGTATCGGGTTAGGTTGCATATTCTGATGATTCGACAGGTTTGGACTTCTTCAGTGGTAAGTATGATGTTATTTACGCTTTCATATATCGAGCGGTGCTATTTGACGTGTTTCTTGTCTGTGTGGCTGCAGGACGTTGAGGCGAAGTCGTGGCGAGACACGGTGGACCGGACTAGGCGCAGGTGGCGCTGAGGTCAGAACGGTCGGGATGTGTCGAAGACGACGTGGACTCGAGGTGGTTGCGAGGCGTGCGAGGCAAGGAGCGCAGAAGCTTCCCGGAAGGTGCACGAGGGGCGAATCGGGAAATTCGCGTGGCTGCACAAGCGGGAGCGGGCTCCGTTGGACTTAGCGGGCGTAACGGGGTGGAGACCCGTTAGCCGTGGGCTATAAATAGAGGTTGGTGGCTGCATGCCACTTTATGGTTGTTGGAGGGTATTAGGGTTAACTCTAGTCAAAAGAGGCTTTGGAGAGGTTTTTTGCTTTGGGTCTTTAGTGGTTGAGGGCAGCAAGCATGTCTCCTGAGTGTCCCCTACGTTCATCCCCTCTGTAGTGGCAGAACAGAGTGAGTTCATTCCCTTTCTCCAATCATGTATGGGTGTGTTCTTGTGTGGGAGAGGGTGAGGATGAGTTGAGGATCATGTAATCACTTCTTATGTCCTAATGTCCATGCGTATGGGGACGTATCTCTTTGTATTTCACTTGTGATTTGCAATGGAAAATCTGAAGTTTAATTTCCTGTGCTCTCTCTGTTCTTCGTTGTTCTTGAGAGTGATTTTTGATTTTCGTTGTTTTGAGTTCTTGCTTGCTGGAGAGTGCCAAAATGAGTTGCTATGACATAGGAGATGCTCAAAAGCCATTTGGCTAGTTGATCCAAAGAGCAAACCAAGTTGAATCACAAATTTCCTCATTTGAGTTCCTCTGTTCTTGCTTTTGAGTTTCTAGGGTTTGGTGGAACTCTTGATTCCTTTGGAGAGATGGCATGAGATTTGGTATGGAGAGCTCTATGGCTATTGCTAATATATCCTCGAAGTTTCATGGCCAAACGATCAAAGATGAGAGAGTAATTTGATTTTTAGTGTTGTCTCTGTACTTTTCAATTCTTGGTTCAATTCTGAATTTCTGTCCTCCTTACTGAATCTTCTTGCTATTTGAGGCCTTCATGCTATTTAGATTAGTTGTGTGTTCCTTTGGCCAAAGGACAATAGCAGGATTTCTCTAATTTTCTTGTGGTTTCATGTTCTGAATCTCTTTATTGCAGAGGAGCTATTTTCGGTTGAAGACCCAACTGCTGCTTTCAGCGTTGTTCTCCATATTCAGTTTTTCGGGTATCTGAAGTTCAGTCCGTTCTTTTGCCATCTGATCTCTTCTCAGGTTGCCATCTGATTCTTGGCTTCTCTTACCTACTGCTAGCTTGAATTAATTCTTCATTCTTTCGGCTGCAGCCTGGTGGTGCATGCATGAAGTAATCATTTTCTTAATCCTTTTCTTTTCTCTCTCTCTCGGCAAGCATTGGAAGCATGCTTTAGTTGTGTTCCTTTCTTTTTTGTGCTGATCTTCTGCCATTTTGCATGCGATTCAAACTGCGATATTTTCAGCTGATTTTTTTACTGGTTAATCTGTGATTTATGCTGGATTTTTGGGTATCGCATGCGTTTCAAGTTTCAGCATAATTATTTTTTTTGAGCTGCTCTGTTTCTGCAATATCTGCGTACAGATTTTTCGGGGGCGTTTTTTGAAGCGAACGACATTCACCCCCCTCTGTCGCCATTTCGGTCCTACAGTTTCATTGATGTATCACAGTATCAGTGACATTGTCGAATGAATTAAAGTCCCGCTTTCTCTAAAAAAAAATTCCTCAAGTGCCGCGTGCCCGCTAGGGGGCGTCCGATTCGTGCATCTAAATCGGCAGAATTGCTGCTCATTTGGCTGAAATAAACCGGCTTATAGCTTATTTTGTATTGTAACTGATTTATTTTACACTTACCTACTGGTGATTTTTTGACATAATTAAATTTAAAAAATTTAAAAATAAAAAAATCAGGTTAATCCATCACGGACAATTCAAACAAATATAGGAAAAAAAAGAAAAGCCAAAAACACACAAAAAAACAAAAAGCCAGTAAAATGAAATTAAGGAATAGTGAACTAGAAGCGAAAAGCTGAAGCCGGAACAAGGGGGCCGAATCCTGCTGGCCTCCAAAATTGACTCACGGTGAAGCCAAGGGTGTGTCTGGAACGCACGGGCACCCCCAAAATTTTTGAAAACTGTATGCATATCTTTTCTTTGCTATATGTTTTAATTGAAGTTGGACTTTATTACAATTTGATAATACTTGAGAGAATTAGATACAAATTGTATTCCATACATTCTCTTAGGTTTTGTAGACAGTATAACACATTTTACTTACAAATTTTGAAGCTATATGTAATATTAATAGACAACATCAATGTTATCGTACTAGGTATAGATGTACTAAAAATGTTACTTGTTTTTTGAGTGGTAGAGTATACGAACTGTCATACGGGTTATATAGTGAACTAATAAAAATCTATAAAATTTATTTGTCAATATTAGTATTTGTTATCGTTATGGCATCATAAAATTAAATTATTTTTACAACTAAATATGTAAAGTGGCCAATTAATTGGGATGAAAATCCAACTAATTATAGACATGACTTTGACTATTACTATTTGTAACTTTATCTTATTATATGATGTCAATTAAAAAATTTGTATGGATGATACGGTGAGTCAAAGTCATGTAAAGGCATGTGCCAGGACGAGCGGCACGACGGTTAAGGGTGCATCTAAGAAGGTATGATACACGCAGTGTATATATCCAATAAAAATTTTCTAACTTTGCCACTGTATGTTGCTATCCTTGAAGAGATGAAGTTCAAAGCGAGGAGCCTGAGAGATGCTCTTTTCGCCATGAAAGCAAGGACTCAGATGTATGTTGCTATCCTTCAACAGATGAAGATCAAAGCGAGGAGCCTGAGAGATGGCTCTTTTCGCCATGGAAGCAAGGACTCAGATGTAGATGCGCATAATCTAGCTAGACATGCTTGTTCACTTGAGGTGGGGGGCGCAACGTCTGGTTTTCAGCTCCTCCAAGTTTCATTGATGTATCAGTGACATTGTCGGATGGATAAAAGTCCCGCTTTCTCTAAAAAAAATTCCTCGAGTGCCACGTGCCCGCTAGCGGGCGTCCGATTCGTGCGTCTAAGGGCCTGTTTGGATCTCTTCATCTAAAATTTAGTCAGTAAAGTTTAGATCTAAAGTCTCCAAACAGATGGTCTAAAATTAGATCTAAACTTTAGCTAACCCCTAAAAAACACTTTAGACCATTAGACCACAAAACTGAGCTAAAGTGGTCTAAAGTTTTGGTTTCTTCCGGCTCCCGCACGCAAAAGACGTTTTTGCCCCCGTGAAACTGGTGGACAGTTCAACGGCTCAAATATCTCAGGGGTACAAAAGTCCGTTTATCGAACCAGAACTAAACTTTAGTCCATGATCCAAACAGTCCTGTGGTCTAAAATTTAGTGGCTAAAGTTTAGTTGTCCTAAACTTCTAACTAAATTTTAAACCTGAGAATTCAAATAGGGCCTAAATCGGCAGAACGACTTCTTCCTGCCGGCCTCCGAAATTGACTCGCGGATTAAAAGATGGATCGATATCATCTTGATTCTTGGTTGTGCTCGTAGGTAGATGCGTCCGTCCACCCCTTGTCTGTCTCGTGCGCGCGTCATGACTCCTCCGAGTTCCCACCTCCAAACGCAACACTGACTCCATCGTCCGACCCAGCGGGTACGCGCGTCTCTTTTTCTTCGCCGGTTAATTGGGTTCTCACGTACGCATGCCGGGCGGCGGGCTCCGGGACCAGGAGTCGTGGCCTTGTCAGACCGCAAACATGCTGTGTGATAACTACTGCTACTCGTACCACGCATGCAGTGATGGCAGGTTCACGGCCCCTCCCCTCCGGAAGCTGGATAGTTTTACCGGCGCCGTACGTGGCCGAGTGGTGTCCACTGACAACGGTGAAGGTAGAGTGCGGCTGCATTTTGGGTAGTGCTCTAAACGTCTTGAAGCAATATCTTTTATTTTATTGTAATTGAGTGGTTGATAGCCTTTTCTAAGTCAAAAAATAGAAAAATAAGAAATATTAAAAAAACATTGCTATATCTTTTAAGATAATACAAAGAAATAAGAAAGAAAGAAAATAAAAAACTAAAATTAAGAAGCTAATGTATTTACAGTGGTCTAGAAGCTAAAAATTAAGCAATCAGCAGGTCAAGATCTATTCCCAACTTTACCGAGGGAATTCATAACGGTGCCAAAGGAGGTCGTATTAATGGCATGCTGTTCATGACAGTTATGCTTTCGGGATTTATCCCATCATGGGTCGTCAACTCCGTCGATCAACTGTTCGCGCGTCTGCAGATCGATCTCACCGTCACGTCGTCCACCCCACTAATTGAACAAGCGACACCGACATGGTTCAGCCTTTTTTTTTTCCTTTTCAGTGTACTGACAATTTTTTTAATAATTATTATTTACTATACTATTAAATTCTATTAAAGAATTATAAAACGCAGTTAAAAGAATATGCTCTCGGTTTCACGCACAGATGAACCGATCGAGCGAGCTATCCGAGTAAGCGGCACGCACACATTCCATCCCATTGAGAGCAAGGCTAATAATACTGATCTTCAATTTGTATGGACACTTCATGACCCACTTATCACCCATTCATATAGTAGTTCATGTACCAGTGAAGGTTGTATGACCCACCCCTTTCTCTCACAAAGTTTCTTGATTCTTGTACTTCAGCTGGCTGTAAACTTACAGCCCACCTCTCTTCTCTTTCCTTCACCTCAGTATACAGTCTCTTATTATACTTGCTCTGATACGCTAGCTGCACGTACGACCCCGCGCGCGCGCGCTTAACCGATGGCTACTTGTATCTGCATCACTGTTCGGCTGTGCACGCGAGTCGCAAACAAACGTTGGTGTTAAAAGGGAGATCCCAAGTGTCCGCGCGCGACGCGATGGGGTTGGAGGCCGATCAATCACACGAAGACGATCGAAGGCGAGCAAGCCTAGCTTTCAAGATAGAAACTCACCAAGTCATGACAGGGACACGCATGGTACGTGCACATATTTGGATGGATCACGAATTAACGCACAACAGCACATGTACAGTACAGGCACGTGACAGTCGTGGGGCGATCGAGACACCTTAATTGAGCTGCTAACTAAGTGGCACATCGCAACACCAAGACAGAGCTTAATTTTTTGACTTAATTAGTACAGGGGGGAATGCAACTCAAACGAAAGGATATAGATATTTAGGGAGACGACGAGGGAGATCGACTTGATCGATCACCACAGTGGAGCCGATCGAGCGGAGTGAAGCAGCGGTATGGTTTAATAATTACACTTGATAGTTGATCGAGCGTAGTTAATTAAGCCCTCGGGATTGTTGCCTCCTTCGGTTTGATGATTTCGCTGGGATTATCCGGATCCTCTTTGCAACACGGACGAAATCCCTGACACGGCAAATCAAACGGCGTCTCAACACAAAATGCATTAAGAAATCAAGATCGGAAATTAACTGGTGGGTGATTGATCATTATTACTTCCAGTTGAGGTCACCGGCGAGGAGGAGGTCGTCCTCCATGTCCTCGTAGGCCACGACGTGCCCCGGGACGGCATTGGAGAGGTCCAGGCCGTGGTCCGCCTCGACGCTCCTGCTGCCCTCGGCGCCGCCGGCGTCCCCGTCGACGAACATGCGGCGGAGGGCGCCCGCGAGGCTGCGGTATCCGGTGTGCCTGGTGAGGAGGATGCGGTGGCAGATGCAGCGCCCGTCCAGGACAACGGTCACCGGCGGCACCACGCCCGCGGCCACGTCGTCGTCCTGCTGCTGCATCGACAGGCTCAGCAGCTTCCGCTGCTGCTGCCTCTCATGGTCGGACGGCCCCAGCGGCGGGGGCCGCCGCTTCGGGTGCTGCTCGAAGCTGGCGCTCGCGCCGGCGCTGCCGTTCATCATGGAAAGGATGAAACGACGAAGTGATCTCGAGCTCGCCGGAGTTTGTGGTGGGCGGTTGTGTGTGATGGGAAGTGAGCACTATTTCTCGATGGTTTGGCTGTGTTTTTTGCGGGTGAAGCGTGGGAGGATTTATAGGATCGGAGGTGATGGCAGTGTGGAGCTAGGGTTGCAGGCTTGCAGACGGTATTTAATAACACTGAGTTCACCAACATGCTACATATAAAATGCTTCACCACTTTCGCAACTAATACCATCGTGTATTTGTAAATAACACGCCTAAAACTATGTATCTTCCGTAGCATTTCACGCTATATTTCCCCCCAAATAATTCTGCGTTATCGAACCGAGTGTCGTTAATATTCCATTTGGAGACATAGTGAAAAGGCAACCGAAGAAGTTTTGGAGACAAATTGCCCTGGATAACACCTAATCGAAAACGTCATAACAACTAAAGGGGATATTTATATTGGTTTTTGTTTTTGACTTTAACTTATAAATAATAACGTTTATAAAGAAACTTGTAGAGAGCAATACTCACGTGCAATTTTGACTGATATAAATAAAATTGTTGTAGTGTATATTACAATCTACCGACTTAAAAAGACACTCTATTTAAAAACCTAATACTATAGAAAAAATAATTTTAGAAGCTAATATAAATATGACAAAAATCGGCAATTGCCAGTAGTGTTGCTTGCAAGCAATAAAGAGAGAACGACGGTACACATACATAGGTGTTAGCTTGCAGAGTAACCCGAGACACACAAGAATAAATTAAGTCCAGATTAGCTCCGAATGGCTCGGCGTTTGACTCTCCGCTGGTCGTTTTTGCAGCCCGGCCATCTCGCCATCATTCTGCACGTACGAACTCGCACTGCCCGATCTCTCATCTACCGGCCGTTGGCATGCAGGCATGTGACCCTGTCACTACACCGAGCCCGAGCCGAGTAAAAACTAGAACGTACACAAGCTGGCTCTCGATACACCGACCGACCGACCGTCCTGTAATTTTGTTGCTTGTTTTGGTGAAACACTCAATTATTGGCCCTGACATGCGTGTTCCTCTGTATTGGACTTTTTGGGGGACGACGAGGCATGGTTGAAGCTCGAATGTTTGTGCGTGCAGATGTAGCACGACTACACGAGGAGGCAAGCACTTACGTGCTAGCACAATGCAGGTTATAGATATCCAGGGTTTCGATCGGAGCGAAGGCCGGAGCCCGGAGGGCGGAGGCGGCAAGGCGCAGTCGCCGGCGGAGGGTGGCGGCGGCGAGGCGGAGGGCGGCGAGGCTAGGGTTAGGCTGTTAGGCTGGGGACCGGGTCACCGGGGGTCGGGGGATAGCAGGCCGCGCAGGACGGGGAGCGGAAGATGGGCTGGGCCTAGTCTTCACGCGCGGGCGCGCCCTGGCGGACTGCTGCGTTTCTCTCGGCCTCTCGGGCCGAATTGTGGCTATAAATAGCAGATTTGGCCCAATTATACATATATATGTATTATACCTCATATATACTAGATTTTTTGTCAAAAAATTTAGATATTCAGCTAAACACCCATGAACTCTGTAGATCTGTCTCTGAGTGCTTGTATGTATACAAGCACACACACACACACACACACACACACACACACACACACACACACACATATATATATATATATATATATATATATATATATATATATATATATATATATATATATATATATATATATATATATATATATATATATATATATATATATATATATATATATATATATATATGACGAGTGTTTCATGCACCATGGTGCCTAGGCACCAATATCAATACCCGTTGATTTGCTTGAGATTCGCAACGCTTGATGTGAGTATCTTCATATACCCATAAAAAGTATATTTGAGATGTCAAACTCGAAAAAATTTAAATTCAACTTCAGTTTAATTAGTTTGAACTATTTTTATGGTATATACTCACTTTGTAGTTGCATTGAACTCAAAAGTAGTTCAAACTAATTTGAACTGAGTTCAAAACTTACTTACCATAAATATATCAAGGGTATAAAACATTTTCATACCTAAACTCAAAAAATTATCAATCATACACGTGTATCGGATGTTGGTGCCTAGGCACCATGGTGCCTTATGTAATTTTTCTATATATATATATATATATATATATATATATATATATATATATATATATATATATATATATATATATATATATATATAGGACGAGTGTTTCATGCACCATGGTGCCTAGGCACCAATATCAATACCCGTTGATTTGCTTGAGATTATAACGCTTGATGTGGGTATCTTCATATACCCATAAAAAGTATATTTGAGATGTCAAACTCGAAAAATTTAAATTCAACTTCAGTTTAATTAGTTTGAACTATTTTTATGGTATATACTCATCAGTAGTTGCATTGAACTCAAAAGTAGTTCAAACTAATTTGAACTGAGTTCAAAACTTACTTACCATAAATATATCAAGGGTATAAAACATTTTCATACCCAAACTCAAAAAATTATCAATCATACGCGTGTATCGGATGTTGGTGCCTAGGCACCATGGTGCCTTATGTAATTTTCTATATATATATATATATATATATATATATATATATATATATATATATATATATATATATGGGTGTAAGTAAACATATGTAATGTTCGTACGTGTGTCTGTGTCAGGCCGGATCGATCGATGTACATCGATATATGGTACGAAGGTAACAGCGCGTCTGCTTGCCTGCATGCACTATGCACAGACATATCTGTTGTGCAGAATATATCGAGACGAGGACGCCGTGTCTTTAGGGATCGATGGCCGTTAGACGTACGTGTGGCCGGTCGAGGTGGTTCCATATCTATCTAGTATATATGCACGGGCTATATGGGATGATCGATACTGCCGCGTCTATCTGTTTAAATCTCTCAGTACGTAGTACAAGTACTTGTAGGTGTATTGGTTCCACGTACACTTCCTCCTGTGAACTGTACGCGATCGATGATCTGCAGATGTATTTCTCTGCACGTACCATACTCGCTTCGTTATCATTGCTTACCTACATGCATACGTACGTCAACTGTAGCTATATACACACTGGACAACGTACGTGACAAGAATCTCTACTCCCCGTTTGTACATCAGAACTGTATATATGTGCGATCGAGTACGTCTGTGCAGCAATAAAACAACATATATATTGGTGTTCATGTGGTGCAGTGTACCTGCTTGTAAGTAATATTGTGAGTCGTTTTTTTATGCAATACTACAGATAGTGTTATTATAGACAGTTCAAAACCATCATCATAAATAGTTTCTGAACCTTCTGTGTTTATGTATCAGTGATAATAGCTGATTATCATAGACGGCTCCCACACCGTCTGTGATAACTTACAACACAGACATTTTTCTAAAAAACCGTCTGTGCTATCCCACTATCATAGACGGTTTTTTTGTATTAACTCTCTGTGATATGCACGATATCACAGACGATTTTTGTTATTAATCACAGACGGTTCGGTGTTCCAAACCGTCTATGATTTTTATATATATATATATATATATATATATATATATATATATATATATATATATATATATATATATATATATATATATATATATATATATATATATATATATATCATGATTTGTTTGGAACATCAACTGTCTCATGATAACTATTTCAACAACGATGCTGATTGCTTTTTTTGGCTAGTCTCAAGATATGCTAGCCATACCATCTGAAAACAAACAAGATTGCATATATAGCACACGATAATCATTACATAAATCTCACAGATGAATGAAACAACATAAACATATCACATATATAGCATGACAATCGTTACACAGACATCACAAATGAATCAAATTGAATGAATTATTTGATTAAACACAATTGAATATAATGTTTCGACATCTAATCACCATTGTTGGGGTGGAACTCTCTAGTCTTGTTTATAGCGACCAAGTCACGCCTTGCGTTGACACCCTTCTTTGTTTTTGTCAGGAATGTTCAGTAAGAGACCAATCAAACTGTCGCATACATTCTTCTCTACGTGCATGATATTAATGCAATTGCGAACTTCTAAATGCTTCCAATTGTGAACTTGATAGTCATAGTTTTAAAATTTTAACTATACGTGTCCTAAAATGATAAGTATTTATAACCGGAGAGAGTAATACTACGTATCTTCTGCCATTCCCAGTTCTGCTGCATGTACCAGCGCGATCGGTGCGGTGCTGGTCGCGACGAAGAAAAAAAGGCACCTGCAAGTTGCAACCTCCCGGCCGACGAGGCGGAGGCCGCGCGCCGCACGTGGCTGACCGGTGCGTCGGTGCCTCGCTGCCCCTCGCGCCCGCACGTGCTGTGGCGCGCTTGGGGATTGGGATTAATTGGGCTTGCAGGGATGCTGGGATGGGATTGCGTTGCGTGCTTCGCTCGCCAGTCTCTGCCTCGGCTTCGGCACGAGATCGAGAGCAGATTTCGATCGATTCAGCGGTTGTGCGTGCGTGCAGTGCTTATATTTTTTTCTTCTGAAATTCATGCGTGCACGGGATGATGGCTGGGTGGCTTGCTTCAGCTCCACTGCACATTGCTCATAAATTATATGGGCCTGTTTATTTCGACTTAAATTTTTAGGTTCTAGCTTATTTTTACTATTTTTAAATTTTATTATTTTCTGATTTTGTTGAACTTTTTTGCTGGTTCTTTTTTTTCACATTCGTTTACATTGTTTGTGATGGGCTAACCTGTTTTTTCTATTTTAAAAATTTTAAATTTAATTACACCAAATAAGCTACCATTAGCTACAGTATATTTTAGCTAGCTACAGTAAAATTTCAATCATAAACCACTTTTTTCAGTCCAAATGTCCACTTTGTGAGTTTTTTTTGTTTCTTTTTTTTTTTCAAATAGTTCTAGACTGGATGACAAGGACAAAGTACGTGCTCGGTGCTGTTGACTATGAAAAGGAAAGGAGAAGGGTAGCATAAATTTAAATTCCAAAAATATTTTAGTTTTTCACCTTTTCCCTCTTCAATACCCACAGAACTAGTACAAATTTACAACAAAAAAATTGTTAAAGATAAACAGAAGCACATTTGGATGCTAAATTGGAGCGGCCAGTCCGTTTGATTATAGCTTGCCTTTGCAGATTGGCAGAGAAACTGAGCATCACAAGTAGAAAGGCCACGACATCATCTTAAAAAAAAAAAACCATGACAAGTAGAAAGGCCATACAAAATACAAATTAATTTGCCTCTACCATCAAAAGAGATTGATTTCCCTCGATCATCACACCAATATAAGATTGAATAACATATACATAGCACCTCAGTAAGTCAACTACCTAATAAATCACTTCGAGCAAAACAGAAAAAAGGCCACATCAACTCAATTAATTGAATATGACAGACTTACATGGACGACATTTCTTGTTTCTGTATCCATTCTAAAACGATTACCCGAGCTAGAACCCCTCAAAGCTTCAGCACGCAAACAATACAAGAATTCCTGCTGCAGTTCATGAAGGAACCAGCAATGCGTGATGTTCCCGTGTCATCGTGTCAAGATGTTGCTTCAGACAGGCTGAGCTTTGCTATGGAGGAGCAGCTCATCAAAGTTAGGATTAGCAAGTCTTTAAGGGTATTTGGTACAACATTAATTACAGTGTCCATGGCATCAATCATCACCTGCAAAAGAATTGTTCGTTCATATTTATGACAGCATACGTGTTCGTTCCCTTCAGGCATCATTGCATCAACTAATCTATGTTAGATTTAAACTAAGTCTAAACATCAAACTTTAATATTAACCCTAGATCGATGGCATGAACACCTAGATAAACATTAGAGCGGAAGCGTTGTAGGACCGAAATGGCGACAGAGGGGGGGTGAATGTCGCTCGCTTAAAATCGCCCCCGAGAGATCGAACACTGGTTTTTCAAAAAGATGCAAAACACAGCACCTCACAGAAAATTAAAAATAATTTCTCTGAATTTTGGAACGCATGCGACACCGAAAAATTCACCATAAATCAGAGATCATCCAGTAAAAATTTCAACTGAAAATATCGCTGTTTGATCTGCATGCAAAATAGTCAAAGACAACACTAAAATAAAAAGAAGGACAACTAAAGCATCTTCCTTGCCATTCGATACTGTAGCTACGAAATTCAGAGAATGGAGGCGCTGCAAGCAAACTGGGAACTGAAAATATTGAAGAACTTCACTACTGAACCTTTGAGAAATTGCACAAACGAGAGGTCCTGCTATTTTCCTTTGGCCAAAGGGTCACAAATATATTCCAAATATCACAGAGGCCTCAAATAGCAAGATCAATAAAGAGATAATCAAGAAATTCAGAATCTCACCAAGAACTGAGCAACTACAGGGAGCACTACCAAAAACCAAAAATCTCTCAAACCCTTAAACCTTTGCACATGAAACTTTGGGAGTATATTAGCAATATCGAGGGACCTCCCAGACCAGAAAATAGAAATAGCCAAGGACAAAATCAAGGGATTACTCCAAACCCTTGAAAAAGCAAAAACCTGAAAACCTTCAGAGGGCAACACACAAAAAGTCAAATTACTCCATGGTCTCAAATCCTTTGCTCATGAGAATTTGCAGGTAAAATAGCAATAGCAAGAGGACTCCTCAGACCAAAAATCAAGTCATCTCTTGAAGGGAATCAAAATCTGGACAAAACCCTAGAAAAGACAATGATGAACAGGGGAAGCTCAAATGCAAAACTGAGAATCAAATTAGGTTTGCTCTTGGGATTAGGTAGCCAAATGGCTTTTGAGCATCACCCATGTCATAGCAACCCATTTTGGCACTCTCCAGCAAGCAAGAACTCAAAAAGACGAAAATCAAGAAATCTTGCAAAAGAGGAAAAATGAAGAACAGAGCTACGAACAGGGAAACTTAAACTTCAGAATTTTATTCATCTCATCACAAGGAAAACCGATACATCCCCATACGCATGGACATTAGGACTCGGGATGATTGATTACAAACTCTCCACTCAATCCATCCTCTCCCTCTCTACTCAAGAACACAACTCAAGAACACATGAGGGAGGGAGCACTCAGGAACACATCGATGGAGGACAGAACAACCCTCTGCCTTCTCCACCCACTCTCAACAACTAAAGCCTAAAGTCTAAAGCAACCACTAAAGACTCTTTTGACTCTAGCAAACCCTAATTCCACCTCAAGTGCTCAAGTGGGCATGCAGCCCCTCAATCCTATTTATAGCCTACGGCTAACGGGTCTCCGCCCCGTTACGCCCGCTATATCCAACGGAGCCCGCTCCCGCTTGTGCAGTCTTGCGAAATTCCCGATTCGCCCCTCTGCACCTTCCGGGAAGCTTCCGCGCTCCTTGTCTCGCACGCCTCGCAACCACCTCGAGTCCACGTCGTCTTCGACACATCCCGACCGTTCTGACCTCAGCGCCACCTGCGCCTAGTCCGGTCCACCGTGTCTCGCCACGACTCCACTCGACGTCCTGCAGCCATACAGACAAGAAAACACGTCAAATAGCACCGCTCGATACATGAAAACATAATCAACATCATACTTACCATTACGAAGTCCAAACCTGTCAAATCAAAGAATCAGCGTCCTAATCCCATATGACCAAGTTTGACCACAGTCCGACCGAGCCCGTTGCACCACGCAACGTCAGGGTCCGAACCACCCAAACCAAACTCGACTGACCTAAACCCTTGTCAATTACTCATCACTCTCATGGAGTCACGACCACATGGTCTCTCAATCTCCCCCTTGATGAGTATATTGACAAACTCAGAAAAAGCATTAAGAAGAGTTTGATTTGAGGAATCCAACATGGTCCAAAGAAAGGAATGAAGCTAATGACCATGTCGACAGAAGGAGCACTAGAGCAACAACTGAAAGAGCAAATTAATCTCCAAAGCTCTAAACTGTTCCCAACAGACTTTTTCTTCTCTATTCTCCCCCTTTTGGCAATAAACACATCAAGATGCAATAGAGAGAATATGACATGTCAATGGATGAATATGGCTAAAGTTTGTTTATTTAAGCATTTAGAACCATAAGAATTATCCATATTGACCATAATGTAATACACCAAGCCATAACTCAATAAAACGCTATCTAGATCATGACACCATATATATAAACCAGCTAGAGCACATAGGTGACAATCTGAAATGTAATGCATTGAGTGAGCAAGTCAAGTCATCAATGAGCAAAGTCTAGCTAGAGATATCCAAGGATGATGCAGGCCATGTCAATAAGCTAAGCGGAAACAAGAAGCTAGTGTTGAGTCAATTAGAGTGCTACAAGCTCAAGAGTTTATCATTTGGTTAAGCACTTTTCATCTTTAGGTGATTAAGCAAATCTTGCACATTTGACATATTTTCTTTTAAAGCTTATAGCTGTTTCCAACCAAAAATTTTATCATGTGCTAGATCTCAAGCCTTATGCGACCACTCCAAGCGAGAAGCTTAAGAAGATAGTCCAGGTCATCCAAAACTCCCCCTGAGTTCATGCCTAGTGCAATGGCAAGCCGTCCCATGAGAAAGAATTGGTGAAATCAGTTTTTTCGCACATAAAAAGAGATCATTTTTCTTTTTAACAGATTGTGCTAACTCATGATGTATCAAGATGCTAAAATAGCTCAATCTAAGATTCAACCTAGATTCAAGACTCAGCTCAGCTTATTTGACATGGCATGAATCATAAAGAGATAGCTCAAGCAAGACTAATCTCGAGTGCTAACATGACAAGTTTTAATTTAAGTTGATCAATTTTAATTAACCTATCATGGCAGAAAGCTAGTCTACACATATGAAGTCATGATAAATCTAGCAAGCTAAGCACAAGTCATGGCAAGGTGTAAAGTATTGTAAACATGTCATAACAGGATAATAATCAAGGCTCAATGTAGTTATCTACAATGCAGAATGCTGAAATGCAAGAAGATCCAGCTCCCCCTCAACATGAGATGCAACTTTTAGTTCAAGTTGAGTTAAGTCAATATTAAGCTCCAGAAGCTCCCAAATGAACTCCCCCTGAACCAAAGCCATAAATCGAGAAGCTGGGATAGAAAACGAAAGCAAAGCAAATCCTTAAAGCATAGATAGGATATAGAGACAACTATGGCTCAGACAGACTCTCATCTACCCCATATGACTCTAGGACTATTAGCTGACCGTAAACCACACACTAAAGAGCAAACACGTACCCTGTCTACCCGAGGGTGGCCTGACCCTCGCTAGAACCTATGAGAAGTGAGTGAGCTCAATCTAGTGAGATAAGAAGCAGCAAATAAGAAGCATCCTGGAAGCACAAGATAACAGTAAGAGGTCTAAGCAACTAGACAAGAGAAGCACTCTAATCTTTGCTAGGAGGACTAATCCCAATGCACCCAAAATGCAATGCAACAACAAGGAGTAAGAGCATAATTAATATAGTAAAGCAGTAAAGCCCAAAGCTCCCCTTACTACAGTCCATAAGGACAAACCACCCCAAGCTCTCCCCGCAGAGCTGAAAACCTCGAACTATCCAATGGCTTGGTGAAGATGTCAGCCAACTGGTGGTCACTCTCCACAAACTGGAGCACTATATCGCCCTTCTCTACATGGTCTCTAAGGAAATGGAAGCGAATGTCAATGTGCTTGGTCCGGGAGTGCTGCACTGGGTTCTTAGCAATGTTAATCGCAGAAGTGTTATCACAAAAGAGTGAAACACTGTCGATAACTAACCCAAAGTCTCGCAGGGTCGAGACCATCCAAAGCACCTGGCTGCAGCAACTAGCGGCAGCTACGTACTCGGCCTCTGCGGTGGATCAGGTAACACCGGATTGCTTCCTTGAAGACCAGAAACAAGAGAAGTGCCAATAAATTGGCAGTGCTGAAGTGCTCTTCCTATCTATCCTACACCGGTAAGTCGCATCCAGAAAGCTCTCAAGGAAAGACAGATGATGAAGAGTACCGATACCATAGTCAATGGTAGCTCGCAGTATCGAAGATGCGCTTCACTTTGGCGGTGAGAAACGCGAGGAGAAGCTCGAACGAGCGCATGCACACACGAAAAATGTATGTCTGGTCTCGAGGTAGTGAGGTACAAGAGGGAGCCAATCATGCTGCGATACTCTTTCTGATCAACTGGCTCGCCATCCTCATCTGGGTCAAGATAGGCTGTAGAAGCCATGGGAGTCGACACAGGCTTACCATCACTCATGTCGAAGCGTCTCAGGAGGTCACGAGTGTACTTGCCTTGATGCAAGAAAGTACCCTCCCGAGTCTGCTTGATTTGGAAGCCAAGAAAGAATGTCAACTCACCCATCATGCTCATCTCAAACTCGGTGCTCATGACATCCGAGAAGCGTGAAACCAGAGCATGGGAAGAGCCGCCAAAGATGATGTCATCGACATAGATTTGGACGAAGCGAAGGTCATTGCCATGACGGCGAATGAACAAGGTCTTGTCTACTTTACCCATGTCAAACCCATGACTCAACAAGTAGGACTTAAGCCTCTCATACCAAGCTCGGGGCTCGCTTAAGTCCATACAACGCTTTGGAAAGCTTGAAGACATGGTGTGGGTATTTGGGGTTCTCGAAACCTGGAGGCTGTCTGACGTAAACTTCTTCCTCAATGACTCCATTAAGGAAGGCACTCTTGACGTCCATCTGGTAGAGCTTGAAACCCTTAGAAGCTGCAAAGGCAAGCGGGATTCTAATGGCCTCAAGTCGAGCTACGGGGCAAAGGTCTCTCAAGTCTAGACCTCAACCGGAAAACCCCGAGCTACAGTCTAGCCTTGTTTGAATAACCACTCCATCCTCGCTCTGCTTGTTCTTGAACACCCACTTAGTCCCAATAATATTGTGACTCGCGGGGCTCGACAAGCGACCAAACCTTGTTCCTCTCAAAATTTTCTAGCTCCTCATGCATGGCATTAACCCAAGACTCATCGGAAAGAGCATGAGAAACATCTTTGGGCTCAAAGGAGGCAATGAAAGCGAATGGAGACAGACTGAGATAAGCCGATTTTGAGCGGGTAACACGCTCGAACAGTCTCCAATCATTTGCTCGAAGGATGCCTTTTCGGATATGTCGGGAGGTCCGGGATGAGATGAAGAAGTGGCCTCTACCTCGTGAGCCGACGAGGTAGGAACAGAGCCACTAGCTCCAGAGGAAACGAAGGCATAGGTCGATCACCGGAGGTGTGGTGGAAGACGGCACCTCAAGGGGTGGATAAGGGACAGGATCGGGTAAACAACTCTCATCTCCATCGTCCTCGTCATCCACGAAGATGGTCGCGATCGCTCTAAAGAACTCGAGATATCCGCCTAGTCCCGGACCGCCTCGTCAAAGGTCACCTCACAGTCTCTACCATTTTGCTAGACTCGCAGCCTGCACCTATAAGCCCGCGAAGAAGGCGAGTAACATAGAAAGATCCCATCACAAGAACGTGACTCGAACTTATCTAGGTTCCGGACTTGAGAATAAAGCACTTGCAACCAAACACACGAAAATGAGAGACGCTGGGCTTTCGCCCGTATCTCACTCATAAGAAGTGCGGTGCAAGTGTGCCTCGAAAAACTCGATTTGAGACATGGCACGCGGTGGCTATAGCCTCACCCAAAACTTCCGCGGTGTAGAGTACTCATCAAGCATCGCCCGGCCATCTCGACTAAGGTACGGTTCTTCCTCTCCACAACGCCATTTTTGCGGGACGTGCGGAGAAGAGAATCGGTGCTCTACACTGTCTCACCACGTAAACTCTCAGTAGGAATTCTTGAACTCCGTGCCATTGTCACTGCGGATCGCTCGTAAGGCACCCGGAGCTCAACGAAAGCCTCACCAAAGGCCTCGGAAATGTGAAAATGTCTCATCCTTCGAGGCTAAGAAAAACACCCAAGAGTACCTCGAGAAGTCATCGACCACGACAAGGACATACCACTTCCTCCCGCTGATTGCACTCGAGTGGTCCCACAGTATCCATGTGGAGCAACTGTCCTGCATCGGTCATAGTAATCGTGGACCGGAGGGTGAGAAGCGGCAACCATCTTGCGTGCGCAGACGGAGCGCAAACAAGATCTTTGACCAATTTGAGTTTCGCAAACCACGAATGAGATCGTGGCCGCTAACTCGGTCAAATGGTCAAATCCGATATGACCAAGTCTCCTATGCCGAAAGTCGATCGCGGGACTCAAGCAACCAAACACCGGAGAGGATCACCAGAAGACTCAGAAAAATCAGCACGAAAGATCCTCCCATAACGTGAAATCCCGCAAACCAGACTATCCGAAGAGTCAAGAATTTTGCAAGCATTTTTCTTAAAGCTCACCTCATAACCGTCATCGGTAAGCTGAGAAACCGAAAGCAAATTATAACGCAGCTTACTAACCAAGGCAACATCTCTCAAAAGAAACGAATCATTAACGCAAGACTGCACCTTTGGCGATGACGCGCCGGATGAAGCATCTCCGAAGGTGATCGTCTCATCACCTGGAGCACGGGCTAGGGAAGAGAACCAACGGGAGTCTCCGGTCATGTGTCGTGAACACCCGGAGTCTACAAGCCAAACCTCTCCCTTCCAAGCCCGGCGAGCCTGAGTCAAACAGAGAGTAAAGTCTCAGTACTGGGGTAAATCAAGAGTGATTTTGGCACCTAATATCAACAACACGCCGAGCAGATGAAGTAGTCAAGCACGACTGACCTCTATCTACCCTACGCTCTCTGTCACCCAGGAAAGCAGATGGTCTACGAGTAGACCTAGAATCGTTGTCGGGTCCGGCCGCACAGCAAGCGAGTCGAGCACCGCAACAGTGAACACGCCATGGTAGCTGTCTCGACGGGAAACGAAGTACCCTCAAGACGGCGGAAGTCACGACCAAGAGCAGCATGAGGACGAAACCGTAAGACTCGAAAAACCAAGTCCTCGATGTCGCCCAAACCCATCGAAGCAAACACGGACTCGTGCTAGTCTTAGGTGCACTCGGGATCTGGGTCGACCACGAATACGCCTAAGTGCCTCTGCACGGTCTCTACGCCCAATCCTGGTGCGCCTGAAGCATCTCTCGATCGAGTGCCCATCCTTCTGACAGAAGGTGCAGTGGTACTTCACCTTCTGAGAGGTGGAAGTAGCACGAAGATGCTTCGCCTTCTGAGAGGCCGCAGCAGGTGGAATCACCCATCGTCAGAGATCCCTTGGACAAAGCCCGCTGATTTGAATTTGACCTCATCAGATCTGGGCTCGACCTCGATCACACCTCCCACTATGGGTCTGAGAATAGCAGGAGGATGCTTCCTCATATCCTTATAGAAATCATATCCTAGACCTTGATTGAACTTACAAATCTTGGATTGGTCTAGAATAAGATTAAGCTTCTTCTTACCGCCTACAAATCTCTCGAGAGTGTTCATAAGATACTGACACTCCCGAAAGAGAGAGGTGCAAGAAGAGCAGGGAGAAGAAGAGACAGCAGAAGGTATGGGAGCAGAAGAAGAACCAACAGTAGAGGAAAGAATGGCTTGTGCACGCACACGCCAGACTCGAGGGACAGTCCTACTACTAGCAGGTTGGTTCGCGTCTCTAGGCGTCTCACCCTTACCCTGGGGCTTCTCCCCCACACCATCAATCATATCACAACCAGATTGTGGCTTCTCTAGTAAGTCCTTAGTTAGCTTCACACATTTGTCATTCAATGCAACGAGTTCAAGTTTTAGTTTATCACAATTAATGCATGGTGAGCTAACATGATCCTTAGTCGCATACTGAGCCATTTTCTTGTTGTTGTCAATCATTTCTTGAAATTGTTTTGAGACAGATTCAAGTTCAGCAGTTAACTTGGGACAGTTCAAACATGAATCAATAGGCTCAAGTAAAGAAGCATGCAACTCAAGAATTTTGTGATCTCGCCTGCTTTAGGTTCATCTTTAAATTATTGCAATTATCACAAGAATCGGGCAGATCAAGGAGCATGGCATAAGGTCCTCTAGCAAGAATGTCCTTAACCTCACATGAGGTGGGAGAAGTAGTCTCATCGGTAGTAAGTAGGGTAATGACCATCCTACTCAACTCTAACTCAGCAAGCGGACTAACATTCTCCACCTTAACAATATCAAGCTCTGAGGACACACTATCATGAGAGGTCCTTAATTTTTCCATGTCATCAAGCAAGGCACGGCATGTATCACGATCGTCACGGGAGGGAGCGGATGTAAGTGAAGTAATCTCCGTGACAGTCTATCTACTTCCTTCTCTAACTCGGTACACCTAGACCTAGCTCTAGCATGAAATCTACCTAGCTTAAGAAAAGCATCATTTAGCTGGTCATAAGAAGGAGTACCTCATCCGAGTCTGATCTGACTCATTGTCGCCGAGTTCGCCTCGAGGGCCATGAAGCACATGCCGAGAAGTCGTTGCCGCCATCCTTGGGCTCTTGGTCACCTGTCCGTCGTCGTCGCTCCATCCCTCCACCTCGCCGAGGTCGAGGTCGCCGAAAGCGGTGAGGACGCGGTGGAAGAGCTTCTTGGCCTTCCCGGTTGCGGAACTTCTTCTTTCTGGCGCCGAGCTGGAGGCTTCTTGTTGCGGTTCTTGTCGGTGTAGTCGATCTTGCTCGAACCGCCGTAGTCGTTCTTGCCCTTCTCCAGCTTGGGGCAGTTTGCCCGAATGTGGTTGGGGCCACCACACTCAAAGCAAATCACGGGTCCTCCTCTCTTTCTGTCTCTCCTACCCTTGTAGGCATGTGAGTGATGTGCATCATATTTGCAGTATATTTTATGACATTATCCTGCTGCTAATAGCTCAAATTGACCTTAATTTCATCAATTATACATAAACTTGCCCTTATTTTGCTACAGTTTACAGTGTTCGCATTATCCTTGCAGATCGGCGCGAAATAGGCGCAAACTCCACAGATATCAGCATAGATGAGCTAGGGTTGCAAAACATAAAAATGGGAAGGACTAAAGTGCAAAGAAGCCTTACAGAAAACTCCCAAAGAGCCAAGAAACCCTAATGCGTGCGCCTCCACTGGAAACCCTAGATGCATTAGCGCCGCACCTATATAAGCCAGCAGCAAAGGGATGAGAGGGGGGATTCCAAACTCTAGCTGCAAGAACCCATCACCCTACTCCATCTCCACTCCACCAGAACCAGCAGCCGCCACCATCTCCTTCGTTATCATCTCCCATAGCCCTCCATCTCCACCAGGCCACTCCTCTCCTCACGACGGAGCCACTCCACTCCTTCCTCTCCATCGCCACTCATCCTCATCCATCACCAACACCCAGCCGCCTCTCCAGATCTCCCTCACCACAACCAGCCGCCACCCATCATCACCGAGATCCATCACCCGGCCAACCCACTCCACCTTCTCCATCGCTTCCCCACCAAGCTTCAACACCCAGCCACAACTCCACCGCCTCCTAACCGCACCACTACCACCAGATCTCCGAGAACCAGCCGCCACCCTTCATCTCCTCCACCGAGCAGCCACCACCGAGCCTCCGGCCATTTTTTTCCAAGAGCTCTAGCCATCCACCAGGACTCCATCGATTCTCCGGCCATCTCCCATACGCATCACCCAGAGCACCATCTTTCTTCCATCTCCAACACCCGGTCGCCCCTCTCTCTCCTCTGAATCCCTTTGCTGCCGACCAGATCCGAACCCACAGCTTCCCCAAATGGCCGGATCTGCAGCTACTTCCCGATCCATCGTGACTGCGCGGATCCGGACTGAAACCCTCTTGGGCCGGGATCGCCGTCTACTACGGATCTGCGGCCTTCTACGCACGGATCTCGCTTCCTCGCTACCCCTACTACCTCCACGGTGGATCTCGCTTCCCGCCCCGGACCGCTTCATCTGCTACACCTACCGCGACCCTTCGGTTGCCTCGCCCAGATCCGCTCCCACACCGCCGCATCCTCTCTGCACGATCTTCAACGGCGGATCTTCGTTTCTTATGGGTTGTTTCATTCCCAATCTCAGATTTCATCTGTGATGTTTGCTTGAGATGTTTGTATGTTAAATCTGTGATTGCGCATGGATCTGGGTACTAAGTTTGCTTGTCTGGTTCATGCTTTCCCTAAGATTGCTTACGATTAAATCTGTGATGTGCGCATGATGTGTTTGTGATCTGGGATGCTAAGAGTATTTTCATGTTTTTTGTTAAATCTGAGATGTTGATGTTGATGCTATTCTCTAGTGTAAATTTATGTTATTACTTTATGCTCTGTTAACTTTTCGTCAGATTATTTCCCTGTTAGTTTGTCGGATATTCTTCTATGCTTATGCTATTTTCTGTTGGTATAGACTCATCATCTTGTTAGGGTATATTTAGTTGCATGCTGTTCTGTGATGATCTGTTAACAGAAAAGATAAAAAAAAAGTAGTAATAGTCCAGATCGGTTATTTCTGCTTTTAGTTTCAGATCGAGATAAATCTGATCTGCTTGGTTTGTTTATTAGATGCATGCTTAGGTTTACTGTTTTCCTGTGATTGCTCTGTTGTTTGCTGTGAAGTAGCACTATAGCAGTAGCATTTACCCTCTTTCTCCTTTGCTCTTCCTAGTCTGCTTCCTCCCTCCGATCTTTCATCTTGACAGTCTCCTTGCGCCTCCTTCTTTCCTCCGATCTTCCTCTCTCTCTTAGCCCATTTCTTCTGTCCAGTTAGCATCTCTCTAGATCTTTGATCTTCTCAGTAGCTTATTTTCCCCTTTTAGTTATCCCTTCTTTCTCAAACCCCCTTTCCTCCTTCTGTCAATAGAGTTGATTGAGTCTCGTCTCTTTTCTCATCTGTTCTAATCTAGTCTCAGCTTTCTTTTGCCCCTATCTTTTCTCACTGCTCTTTCCTTCTCTTCCATCTTCAGTCTTCTATTTTTTTTTCCTCTAAGGTTCTTTCCACTAGCTTCCTTCTGTAGTCCCTGCGTTCTCTCCCCTCTTTTCTTAAATTCTGTAGCTCTTCAGTAGTGATCGGACGCCCTTTTCTTCTTTTACTTCTTCTCTGTTGTTGATTTGCTTTCTGGCGTTTAGCTAGCAATTCCTTAGTAGTGCGCCTCATTCTTTCTCACGGTAGATTTGGTTCTCATTTCCTCTCTCTCTTTTCCCTCTCTTCCTTTCTAATTCTCAAGATTCTCATCTTTAGATCTTTCTTACTTCTCTCCTCTTCTTTAATTCTCTATTCTCACCTCAAGTCTTTCTCTAGCGGTAATTCTCCTCTTCCCTAACTCTCTTCTTATCTCTGTATTCTTTCTCTCCTTTTCTTTCATTCATCTGCTAGTGCTAGCTCTTTCTCTCTATCTCTCTTTCCCCTTTGCTTCCCTTCTGTTCTTTCTGGCCTTAGTTGTTTAGGTTCTGCAGTGTAGTCTTAATCTCCCAGTTTGAGCGATTTAGCTTTAGTTTAGTGTCCTTTCACTAGTACTCTAGTCCCTGTGGAGGACACGACATTCGCTGCTATTCTTAGCGGCAGCCCGTTCACTTGCGGGTGTGCAGTTTTGCACGATCAGTGAGACCGACCGCTCGGAGGTTGCTCAAGATTTTGTGAAATCGCGAAAAGCACTCGTCCAGGGACTCACCAGCAAGCATCTCGAATTTGTTGTATTCGCGCTTGAACTGGTCCTGTCGAACCGTCTTGATCTGGGTGGTGCCCTCATGGTATGCGTCGAGGGTCACCCAGATGTCGTAGGCGGACGACAGGTGAGATATACGATCAAACTCGCTACGACTCAACCCCTGGATGATGATGTTCCTTGCCTTTGCATTCGCCTCAACATCAGCCATGTTCCCGGCATTGATGTTCTCATCGGCAGGAACAACGAATCGTACCTTGACCTTCCGCCAGATGGCATACCCCTGGGCCTGGATGTATGTCTCCATTCGGCTCTTCCAGAAGGGGTAATCGATGCCATCGAACACGGGCGGCTTGGTCGAGTACTTGTCCGTCGCCATGGCTCTTGAGACCGGTTAAGATCTATGAATTAGAGCTAACCGGCTCTGATACCAATTGTAGGACCGAAATGGCGACAGAGGGGGGTGAATGTCGCTCGCTTAAAATCGCCCCCGAGAGATCGAACACTGGTTTTTCAAAAAGATGCAAAACACAGCACCTCACAGAAAATTAAAAATAATTTCTCTGAATTTTGGAACGCATGCGACACCGAAAAATTCACCATAAATCAGAGATCATCCAGTAAAAATTTCAACTGAAAATATCGCTGTTTGATCTGCATGCAAAATAGTCAAAGACAGCACTAAAATAAAAAGAAGGACAACTAAAGCATCTTCCTTGCCATTCGATACTGTAGCTACGAAATTCAGAGAATGGAGGCGCTGCAAGCAAACTGGGAACTGAAAATATTGAAGAACTTCACCATGAACCTTTGAGAAATTGCACAAACCGAGAGGTCTGCTATTTTCCTTTGGCCAAAGGGTCACAAATATATTCCAAATATCACAGAGGCCTCAAATAGCAAGATCAATAAAGAGATAATCAAGAAATTCAGAATCTCACCAAGAACCGAGCAACTACAGGAGCACTACCAAAACCAAAAATCTCTCAAACCCTTAAACCTTAGCACATGAAACTTTGGGAGTATATTAGCAATATCGAGGGACCTCCTGCACAGAAAATAGAAATAGCCAGGACAAAATCAAGGGATTACTCCAAACCCTTGAAAAGCAAAACCTGAAAACCTTCAGAGGGCAACACACAAAAAGTCAAATTACTCCATGGTCTCAAATCCTTTGCTCATGAGAATTTGCAGGTAAAATAGCAATAGCAAGAGGACTCCTCGGACCAAAAATCAAGTCATCTCTTGAAGGGAATCAAAATCTGGACAAAACCCTAGAAAAGACAATGATGAACAGGGGAAGCTCAAATGCAAAACTGAGAATCAAACTAGGTTTGCTCTTGGGATTAGGTAGCCAAATGGCTTTTGAGTATCACCCATGTCATAGCAACCCATTTTGGCACTCTCCAGCAAGCAAGAACTCAAAAAGACGAAAATCAAGAAATCTTGCAAAAGAGGAAAAATGAAGAACAGAGCTACGAACAGGGAAACTTAAACTTCAGAATTTTATTCATCTCATCACAAGGAAAACCGATACATCCCCATACGCATGGACATTAGGACTCGGGATGATTGATTACAAACTCTCCACTCAATCCATCCTCTCCCTCTCTACTCAAGAACACAACTCAAGAACACATGAGGGAGGGAGCACTCAGGAACACATCGATGGAGGACAGAACAACCCTCTGCCTTCTCCACCCACTCTCAACAACTAAAGCCTAAAGCCTAAAGCAACCACTAAAGACTCTTTTGACTCTAGCAAACCCTAATTCCACCTCAAGTGCTCAAGTGGGCATGCAGCCCCTCAATCCTATTTATAGCCTACGGCTAACGGGTCTCCGCCCCGCTACGCCCGCTATATCCAACGGAGCCCGCCCCGCTTGTGCGATCTTGCGAAATTCCCGATTCGCCTCTCGCACCTTCCGAAGCTTCGCGCTCCTTGTCTCGCACGCCGCAACCACCTCGAGTCCACGTCGTCTTCGACACATCCCGACCGTTCGACCTTAGCGCCACTCGCGCTTAGTCCGTCCACCGTGTCTCGCCACGACTCCACTCGACGCCCTGCGCACCATACTGCATAAGAAAACACGCCAAATAGCACCGCCGATACATGAAAACATAATCAACATCATACTTACCATGACGAAGTCCAAACCTGTCAAATCAAAGAATCAGCGTCCTAATCCCATATGACCAAGTTTGACCACAGTCCGACCGAGCCCGTTGCACCACGCAACGTCAGGGTCCGAACCACCCAAACCAAACTCGACTGACCTAAACCCTTGTCAATTACTCATCACTCTCATGGAGTCACGACCACATGGTCTCTCAAGCGTTATTAGACGTACCCGAACTCGATGACGCCATGAGAGGTGCTCGGTTGATGCCGGTGAGGCAGAGGTGTCCGGCAGGAACGACGGAGCCGTGGACGGGTCGGAGATGGTTCGGCCTTCGTTCACCGTAGCGCCCAGAATAGATCGGGTTGTGCGGGTTCCCTTTTGGGGTAAAACAACTCTCGTTTACTGAGCCTTACTGAAACCCTCCTTTTATTTTGGCGCTAGGTGACCGGGACCGCAACCACAACCTGTTGGTAACCGCCTCCGATCAAGGCGTGAGGTGGAGGCACTCCTCCCTGAAATCTCGGGGTTGGTTAGCCGAGATCAACCCAACATTCTCCCCTTTGATCGTAAGGCTAACATCATAAGCCCATTCTCAATAAAACAGCATACCAAGGCAATGTGTTGCATGGCCAATGAAGTGCCATACAACCCCAGTACCTATAGTGTACTATCGTATCTCGAAATGGATATACATTATACTTCATGGGAGTTGGTTTGCTTTAAGGTCCTTTTATCCAGAATCAGAGACTTTCCAATAAACCCATGCCGGCAACATGATCATAAAAAAAATATTGGGTGGTAAGCCTTTAGTAAGCGGATCCGTAAGCATTAACTTAGTACTAATATGCTTGATATTTATGGTTTGATCCTGGATTCTATCTTTCACAACATGATACTTAATGTCAATGTGTTTGGCAGCACCACTTGACTTGTTGCTATTTGCATAAAAGACTGCGGGTTCATTATCGCAGTATAAAGTGAGTGGTTTAGAGATGCTGTCTACCACTCTAAGTCCCGGGATAAAGTTCTTAAGCCATACAGCCTGCCCGGTAGCCTCATAACATGCCACAAACTCAGTTTGCATCGTTGAAGATGCCGTAAGGGTTTGTTTGGAGCTTTTCCACGAAAGCTCCTCTGCGAGTGTGAAGATATAACTCGACGTGGATTTCTTAGAATCAACACATCTCGCACTGTCTGAATCAATAACCAATAATTTCAAGGTTATCAGAAAACTTATATGTGAGCATGTAATGCTTAGTAGCTTGCATATAGCGCAAAGCTTTCTTAACGGTTTTCCAGTGGTCCGATCCTGGATTTGACTGATATCTGCCAAATATCCCGGTTACAATAAATCAGGGCGTGTACATACTTGAGCATACATAATGCTTCCGACAGCTGAAGCGTAAGGAACCGACTTCATCTGATCAGTTTCATATTGGTTCCTTGGACATTGAAATATCCCAAACTTATTGCCCTTAACAATAGGAGCAGGCGAGCCAGAGCACTTATGCATATTGTATCCCTTCAGTACTCTGTCAATGTATGCCTTCTGAGATAAACCTAATATTCCTTTGGACCTATCTCGGTGAATTTCAATGCCAAGAACATAAGAGGCATCACCGAGATCCTTCATATCAAAATTAGATAAAAGAAATCTCTTGGTCTCAAACAAGATGTCCTTATTGTCTGGCCAATAAGATATCATCCACATAAAGTACTAATATGGAGAATTTACTCCTTGAACTTAACATATATGCAGTTATTCAACTTCATTTTCCTTAAAACAAAACTCCTTATGATCTCATCGAATTTGAAGTACCATTGCCTTGATGCTTGTTTTAAGCCATAAATAGATTTCTTAAGTTGATATCCTGTATGCTCCTTGCCTTCCACGACAAAACCTTCCGGTTGAGCCATGTAAACATTGTCTTGCAAGTCGCCATTAAGGAACACTGATTTAACATCCATCTGATGCAGCTCTAAATCATAATGAGCTACAAGTGCCATAATAATTCTGAATAAATCCTTAGTTGAGACAGGAGAAAAGGTGCCATTATAGTCAATCCCCTCTCTTTGGGAGAAGCCTTTTGCTACGAGCCTTGCTTTGAACCTTTCGATATTTCCCTTAGAGTCATGCTTGGTTTTGTAGACCCATTTACAGCCTACTGTTTTGACTCCGTCAGGATTTCTACTAAGTCCCATACATCATTAATGCTTATAAACTTTAGTTCATCCTCCATGGCTTCAAGCCATTTGGAAGAATGTTCACTCATTATGACCTCCTTATAAGAGGTGGGATCATCTACCTTCCCCATATCATTAATATCCTCATTCATGTAGACAACATAATCATTTGGGATGGCAGATCTTCTCTCCCGCTATGATCTCCTAAGAGGTTCATTAGTTATTTCAGGAGACTGCTGAGGCTCATCATTAGGTGTAACATTAGGAATTTCAGAGACCTCAACAGTGGGTGCAACAACAAGATTCTCTCTGGAGGTGCAACCTCCGAGGCACAGAATAAAGGTCTCGGGATGAGCGGTGCAGAACATAAATCCGCTTCTCCTCAAGATCTATTTTCCGGCTCCGTGTCCTCGTTATTTTCTAAGAGCACAGCGTGCCTTTTCTTCAAACTTAGTTATCCTATCATGACAATAAAACCGATACCCTTTAGATCTATCAGGTACCCAATAAAATGACAACTTACTGTCTTAGGGTCTAATTTCTCAATGTATGGGTTAAATAACTTAGATTCAAAGACGACAACCCCACACTCAGAATATTTCATACTCGGTTTCCTCCGGTCCATAATTCATAAGGTGTTTTAGGTACTCGATTTCATCGGGAACCCGATTAAGAATATGTGTGGTTGTCTTTAGTGCTTCCATCCACAAGCCAATTGGTAAACTAGAATAGCTAATCATGCTCCGTACCTTATCCATAAGTGTACGATTGCGTCTTTCAGCTACACCATTCTGTTTAAGTTCGCCCGGCATAGAACACTGGGCAACGATGCCATTTTCCTGAAGGAACTTAACGAAAAGGGCCAGGTATTTGCCCATAAGAGGCATGTCTTCCATAATATTCTCCCCCATGATCCGATCTTACCACTTTAATCCTTAGGTTGTGCTGATTTTCAACTTCAGCCCTAAATTTCTTAAATTTATCAAGTGATTCAGATCGGTCTTTAATGGGAAAGATATAACCATAACGGGAGAAGTCACAGGAAAAGGACCACAAACATTAGTATGAATTAATTCTAAGAGTCTGTCTTTGCGAGTAGCTCCTTCTTTATTTGCTTAACATAATTTCCTTTAATGCAATCAATGCAGTGGTCTGAGTCAGAGAAATCTAATGGGTGGAGAATTTCTTCTTTAATGAGACGCTTCATTCTCCCCCTCGAAATGTGGTCTAAACGACAGTGCCACAGTTTCGAAGAAGTCTCATCATTATTTTTACGCTTAGCATCACATATAATCTTTCCGAAATGCCTGCTGCTTGCAGAAAAGACATTCTCCCTTTTAGATGCTCCGGCGGGAGCAACATGAGGCTTAGGTGCATTGTGCACTTTAGGCCTTGACTTGTCTTAATTTGGGGAAAATTGTAGCTTCTTCTTTGATTTGAAGTCCTCTTGGAACTTCCTTTTGTTTGAGCCACCAATTTGAGGAGCATAATCTTTCTTTTCTGTCCCTATTCTCTCTTCCTCCTGGACACACATGGCGATCAAATCGCTCATGCTCCATTTTTCTTTCTGAGTATTGTAATTAATCTTAAAAGTCGTGTACTCAAAAGGAAAAGAGGTCATAATAAAATGGACAAGAAAACCATCAAATATTGCCATGTCCATGCCCTTGAGTTTTTTTTTTGCCATATCGGTCATCATCATGATATGCTCTCTTTATGCTACCGGACCCATCATACTTAGTGGTTAAGTGCCTCTGAATCAAAGTACTGGCATAAACTTTAGTGGAGTCTTTAAATTTCCCCTCGATTGAAGCCAAGTACTTCTTAGCATTTTCGGAATCGGAGATTGCTCCCCTAATCCGGACTGAAAATAGAGGTCTTCATAATCATTAGTGATAAGCGGTTTAGACCGCTCCCATTTTTCAGCATAAGCCTCATAAAGTTTCTTTTTCTCATCATAATTCTCCTCACCTTCAGTGGGAGGAATGGGAACGGCTACACTTAAGGCATAGTCAAGGTCCAAAACACCAAGGACGATATGAATTCGTTCTTTCCACGTGGGAAAATTACTCCCGTGAGCTGCTCAATGTTATCAATTGTGGTGACAACGTTTGATGCATTAAGTGCTGAATTTTATAATACAGGGCACCCATTAGAAATATCATAAATATATATTGCATGTAATTAACCCTACGTTGGTCTGATTAATAACATGCAAACTACAGTTCTAATTCATATCACCGTTGGGCAGAAAATGAAAAAGGACTTAATAATTTTATATGGCGACACATGATTACAAACAACGTTGGTCAGAATGTAATCATATGCATGCATAATGCCAAAAACATAAAAATCTCCAATTAAAATATCTCGTTGGTTCAATTTTAATCTGAGATTATACATAATAATAATAGGGCCCCAAAAAATAGGCTTCAAAATTCAGCCTACAATAAGCATTCGATCCCAAAAAACTCATGGCCCAAAACTCCCGCACGAGCACAAAAACGTTCGGAGCCCAAAAACGCGGCGCGCCGAAATCGCAGACGGCCCACAAGAATTTCTCACGCGCGTGTGGCCCAAAAACATGCGGAGGCGCACGCACACGGGCGGCCCAGCGGCTGGTCGAAAAAACAGCCCAAGACGCATGCGGGCGGCCCAACTCACGCGCGGCGTGCGGCGGCCCAAGAAAACTCCACTGCCAGCCGGCCCAAAGGACGCGCACGGCCCACAACGCACGCGCTGCCCAAACTGAAAACGCGCAACGGGCGCGCGCCGTCCGATTATGATTGAACGGCCGAGAGCTGCTGCCGGCCCAAAAAAACCTTGGCCCATAAAATCCCGTCTGTTGGAATCAATCGGGCGGCTGAAAGCGAGAGGCGGGCGGAACAAAAAATCACATAACCCTAACCCTAATCTTATTCCCACTGGCTCCACCCGAAAAAGGCGGAAGGGCGACAGCGGCGGCGGTCCGCGCGCAGAGATGGGCGGCCCTTAAGGCGGCGGCGGCTCCCACATCACCATCGGCGGCGGCGGCAGCAAACCGTAAGGTCCCTTTTTTTTTGTTCTTCTTCCTGCCGCCGATCTAAAGTTTGTTCACTTGATTTGGGGAAATAGGGTTCGGGAAGTGGGGTTTCTTAGGGATTCCATTAGGGTTTTGCCAATCAAAAATGAATCACCTCCTTCTAATTTCTAACCGAGCCAATTAAACCTTAGATCCAAGCCTTAATCTCAAATCCAATGTTCGGTTAAGCCTAATAGGGTTCATAATCGAGTCTAGGTGGCTCTGATACCAAATGTTAGATTTAAACTAAGTCTAAACATCAAACTTTAATATTAACCCTAGATCGATGGCATGAACACCTAGATAAACATTAGAGCGGAAGCGTTATTAGACGTACCCGAACTCGATGACGCCATGAGAGGTGCTCGGTTGATGCCGGTGAAGCAGAGGTGTCCGGCGGGAACGACGGAGCCATGGACGGGTCGGAGATGGTTCGACCTTCGTTCACCGTAGCGCCCAGAATAGATCGGGTTGTGCGGGTTCCCTTTTGGGGTAAAACAACTCTCGTTTACTGAGCCTTACTAAAACCCTCCTTTTATTTTGGCGCTAGGTGACCGGGACCGCAACCACAACCTGTTGGTAACCACCTCCGATCAAGGCGTGAGGTGGAGGCACTCCTCCCTGAAATCTCGGGGTTGGTTAGCCGAGATCAACCCAACAATCTATATAGCCACTGGTTCATTTTTTCATAACACGCCAAATCCTACCACTAAAAAATCAAGTTGGCGAGAACAGTCAACACGCACAGGAACAAAAGGAAAGGAATGGCAAAATAGCATAAATTAAGCAGTAAAAGTAGAAACTCATCTCTCTTTTGCATGATTGTTGGGAAGTTCACCCCTAGAAAATTAACTAAACTCACTGGAACATGGAAATTAGAAGAAAAATGCATTACTCTATAACTGACAAAGTACTACTTACTGGATTGTGGATCAACATGAACAAAGAAACTGGCAGCAACTATTAGATAACACAGGATCAGCATTAGTCCTTTCAAATAGTTCGCAGTGCCATCCTGCATGAGCAAATAAAAAAAAGGAGCACATGATGAAGGTTAAGGTAACAAGAAAGCCAGCTAACCATATCACTGTTCAAGGTGGGAAAACATCATAAAAATCACCACTTGTAACTTATTAATACCTTTTCCTTTTTCAGGGTATGGAGAGAAGGTATAGAATGATTCCTTAGAATAAGATACTAGCTACACAAAAACTAAATAGGTCCATTATTGTTGGCTTGAATAGCTAACATAAACTTGAACGGATAATATAATCATTAAAGCACCAGATAATAACAAGCATTTAATATAAATTTGGATGCATGCTTAATGTTAAAGTAGTATATAGTACCGCTACAGCAAGTTCACTTTAGATGGATGGCAAACCTTTACCAAGATGTGCGCGTTACTTCATCCCAAAAGGCAAACTAGACATGCTTAAGGCGTATAACAACAAAAGCAGCTTTACAAACTCCTAAAATTATTTCTTAATACCCACTTAATAACCTACCTGCAGCATGAATGCCACAACGAGTACTGTTATGAAGAGAGTTGCTGTCTCAAATAGTTGGAAATTCAAGACCATCTTTTGGCCCATAATCCAACCAATGACAACACAAAATGGGATCTGTATTAATGGAGAACAACATATGTCAAACATCACAAAGAAGAAAACTGAATGATCAACAAACCAAAACAGAATGTGGAATAAAGAAGAGTTATCAATAGAAGGCACAGATCAGCATCATACTTAGTTGAACAAGTGCTAACGTGCATGCAGAGATCATAATGAGATAATAAGTTCAAAAGCATTACCACAAACATTGATATCTGTGTTGATCCAATTGCAACACCTAGTGTTATGTCCTGTAGCAGAGACAAGCATATGCACGATCAGTCAGGGGACTACTGAAGGATCAAAATTAAATTTGAGCATATGTAAACACTTACAAGCTTATCTTTCATGGCAAACATTATTGAGCTAGCATGTTCAGCAGCATTTCCCACAATAGGAACACTGATAAAAGCCACCGGTAGGTTCAATGAATCAGATGCTCCCTGACAGAAATAGAGCAAAGCAATGACCATTACATCCTTGCAGAGGTATACATATGACCTGTAAGACTGACAATGTATTGATACCATGGCAAGAGTAGTTAAATCTGCCCTACAAGGCAGTTCCTAGTTATTCTATATATATATCTACTGTTCATGGAATTTGCCATGAGGATGTGGCGAGCATCAATCATCATATATCCAAAATAACCATTTCCAAATTTAATATAGACATAATCCCTGACACAGAGTGACCCACTATTGACCACTTGGAATTGCTTAAGTCATCAAGTGTAACAGGTTAACTTTAACTAATTAAAGTATGCTTGATCCCGAGCTCACGTTTCGTTGGTGGAATTTCCTTCTAGTTTAGACGAACGGTTGAACACCGTCAGGCACATTGAAGCGCTTCATGTTGGTAAAGTTTGGGTGAAAAGTCTAACAATACGGGGGTGTTTGGTTGCCAGCCACACTTTACCACAGGTTGCCACGCTTAAGGTTAGACAAGTTTGATCAACTTGGCAGCTGTTTGGTTGCAGCCACAGTTGTGGCAAGATTCTCTTCCAGCAAACTAGGTCCCACGCGTCAGTGACTCAAAAAAGTGTGGCAAGATTCTCTTAGGCTTGCTAAGGTGTGGCAAAGAATTTGAGCACCTCAACTTAGGCAAGTGTGGCAATTTTTGTTGGCAAATAGTGGCAAAGTGTGGCTAGCAACCAAACAGCCCCTACATTTTTTCTAGAAAGAAAACTACCGATTGTTGGAAGGAAGTCTAAACACTCTTTAAAGTAAAAATCAAAGAGCGAAGTATACGATGTAATTCTTTTTTTAAAAGCGAAATGATGTAACATCTTTGAAATAAAAGTATATACGATGTAAAAGTTGGTGACGCGCATAGTTTATAAGAATGTGGCAAGGTTAAAACAAAGTCCTAATCTAGCTTAGTTATATGACATAAAAGTTTTTTCTTCACTACTGTGAAAGAAAAAAAGCCATTCTTTTTCTTCACTATTGTGAAAGAAAAATGGCATCTTATCATTATCATAATTCGGTGAAGCATAATAAAGTAGTATATTAGTATTAGCGAAACTTGTTTCTATCATGTAGACTTACCACGCTCCTTGTAAGTAACGAATCAACGTTCTAGATGGCTCTTTTTTGTCCTTAAGAAAACGATCTTCTAAAGCCAAAAATCATTAAAAAAAATGCCTAAAAACCCAGGGCCCCACCCACAGTCTCACACCGCAAAAGCCCAGCTCGAGCACCAAAACCATGGCCCTCGCTACGACCCCACTCGCGCCCCTCGCCCTCACCCCGTCTCCGATCTCCGCCTCCCAGTGGTCGCTCCTCCTCCCGCGCTGCACCCCCGCCCCCATCTCCCTCTCGCTCCGCTCCGCCTCACCCGGCGCCCGCCTCCTCGCGGCTGTCGCGGCCAACGAACCCGAGCTCGGCGGTGGCGGATCGGAAGGCGGCGGTGAGGGCCCTGGGAGCGGCGGGGGCGGTGAAAGTGATCCGCAGGGTGGTGGCGAGGAGGGGGAGGAGAAGATGGGGGAGGGACTGTCCATGTCGCAGAAGCTCACCCTCGCCTACGCCGCGCTCGTCGGAGGTACGCCACAGAGAAAATTGATGATTTGCCATCTTCAAGAATGGGCTTCGCACTTTTGTCACTCTCAACGTTGGCTTCGTAAAAATGCCATATAGTACATTAATCCCTTGAGTAGTATGCCATTTCATCCCTTTAATTCATTTTCTTTTTCTTTTTCTAATTTCAGGGACTGGAAAAGACCATTCTACCCCTGGCTAATTCATCTTCTTTGTAATATCGGGACGGGAAGCCACAGTCTTGATGAGCACTCGCTTTTGCGCACCCTAGCTAATTAGCAAATGAAATCAAACTGCAGATTGCGAAATCTTACCAGACCTTACTAGAGATCAGATAAGAGAAGATAGAAATTTCTCGTCTATAGCACAAGAATTTCTAAAAACCGAAAACAGAAGCAACGGTTTGTTATACAATCTCCAGTCGTATACTGAATTACTATCATATACAACTTAATGAACTTACGCTGCACTTGTCACACGCATGAATAACCCTAACGCACGCGCATGCCTCGGCTACGCCTACGCCTACACGACGCGATGCACGGTGGTCACGCGGCGCCGGCGCCGATGCAGGAGAAGACGTGGACGCTCCTGGCCTTGGGCAGCGCCACCCGTAGTCGCCAGACAAAAGACCCTCCCGTCCCGATATTACAAAGAATAGGAATTAGTCAGGGGTAGAAGGGTCTTTTTCAATCCCTAAAATTAGAAAAAGAAAAAGAAAATGAATTAAAGGGATGAAATGGTATACTAATCAAGAGATTAATGTACTACATGGTATTTTTACGAAGCTAATGTTGAGAGTGGCAAAAGTGCGAAGTTCATTTTTGAAGATGGCAAATCATCAATTTTCTCCTTCGCGAATTGCGATCCGTCCTTGATCAATATAAGCTACTATGGTCCGCATTATACTATTGCTACTGAAGTTCGATTTGCGGGGAAATGGGCTACGATGGACTGTGATGGGTGTTATTCTTCAATTCCCTTTCATCTTCCTCCATTGCACTGTTTACCACCATTGTTTCGATGTTGAAGTCTCCCTTTGAGATGGAGATAAGTTGCCATTACCGATCCCACTGCGGGGATGTCTGGACATTGCGTACTCTACTTCCTTAGCGAGTGATTACTGGATACCCCCAATTTGAACTTCTGACTACTGTGTGCATTTGAGCTTCCGACTACTAGATATCCTTAATTTGTTAGATGACACATATTTCTTAGCTCCATCTTATGCAAAATTTTATGCCCTTGATAGTCAAGTTAAATGTCTAATTTGTTGAGACGATGTCGAGTGCATTCTTTTCGACTGCAGCTAATGGCTTTTGGTCTTAACGTGAGCGCTTGTGCAACAAACCGAATGCCGATAGGCTGCAGGCTGTCCTGATAAGCTACTTCGAAACGGTGGCAAAGAAGCTGTCCCGTTTGTTTGTTTGTTTGAGAGAAGCAATAAACCATAAACTGAAAAGAATGTGGCCTATAGTTAAAATTGAGTTACAATCGTAAAAACCAAGAGGAAGACTCATCAACACTCTTTTGATTACTCAACTTCTGCTTGTATCAGATCAACAATAAAACTGGGATGTTACCTCTCTGTGTGTCACAGGATTGTCTTCTTGCTCATAGTACTAACTGCTAACTCCATTATAGGCTTACAAACAAACACAATGTAGGATATTACTCCTAGGAAGTTGGACAAGGATGTTTTGATTTCATAACAGAGCTACAGTGTTCTTGCTATCTGATGCCTTTTTATTTATAGTTCCTTTTCTCCATTGTTATCATGTCTGTGAAACTAGCAGAGGGCTTAGGACTCCTGACATATTTTTAGCCCCGTCAATCAAGTCCTGCAATTTCTCATTTTTGTATGAGGTTCTACATCAGTGTCTTTTGTAGATGTAAACCCTTTATTGCATTATACCTGAAAGTATTCCGATATGCCAAAAAATGCTGCGTTGACTATTCTCGCCAAGTTGCAACATTTTATGACAAATGATTGTTGCACTTCTAACTTCTGTAGCTGGCGGAGTAATGGGGTACATGAAGAGTGGAAGCCAGAAGTCATTAGCTGCCGGAGGCATATCAGCCATGGTCCTGTACTTTGTTCACACTCAACTCCCAGTGAGACCCGCCTTTGCATCATCGATCGGTTTAGGTATGGAGTGTCTTTCTCTAAGCCAATTTTGTTGTGGTCCTTCTCATCCTTGCTTGGGAGTTACATCAACCCAGATTCTTCGCCTGATGCCCTGATGTTGTTTCGCTTTGCATTATAGGTATATCGGCTGCACTACTGTCCGTCATGGGATCTCGCTTCAAGAAGTCTGGAAAGATATTCCCAGCTGGTGTTGTGTCTCTGGTCTCCTTGGTCATGGTCGGCGGCTACTTCCATGGGATTTTGCGTAGCTCGCATGCGTGATGCAGTCGGTGGCAATTACCATATGCACTACTACTTCCCTACTTAGCCTTATGTGTCACTCTTTGTGTTTCATGCATTTATCTTATCTCTTTTCGTGTTTTAGATTCTGCAGTGACTGTTTATCGTTACCTTCTTGATGAATTTGTTAATGTGCTTGTTATCACGTTATGGATAAGCATGTGATCTGGTAGTGGTGTAAAGCAACAATTTGGAAAATCATGTCTGAATCCAGGTTTTATAGCAGTATGCAGTTGCATTTGGATTGGGCCTCTGGTACACTGATGAGAGTTGCCTCTGAACACGTTTAGCTGAGCCATGCTACGGGACGATCCAGATAGATAGGCCTTGGTTTGCTGGCGCAGAAACGCAATCTCAGAATTCCAGGGTAAGGTCGCTCGTATGGTTCCATTCGAGGAGCAATGCTGTTGGTACACGTACGTCCCCACAGCCATAAGTTCATACCTATGCGGACCTAAGCCCACATCTCTCGTGTGCCAGATTCTCCAAGGAGTCCGAGAGGACGACGGCGTTTTTCCATTCTCCGTGTTCTACTCTACAAATCTGGGAAAAGGCGAGGCGCGCAACCACGACAGGAAGGCGTGAGCTAAGGGGGCACGGATTCTCTGACGTAACGTCAGGTGACGTTGGGTCACTGACGTGTGGGCCCGCGAGCCGTGGGGCCCACACGTCAGTGACCCAACGTCACCTGACTTACGTCAGAGAATCCCGCTCGGAGCTAAGGGGCGTTGGGCGGGTAGGCACAGCCGCACAGGGTGCTCCCGCCAGCGATGTGCAGCGGTGGCCGTGGTCCGCGGGGGCACCGCGCCACTGAGGGAGGCGGCCAACGGCAGAGCGTCGTATGTCTGTCACTTGCCAGAGTGAAGCTTCCCGTTGACATCAACACGGGCATAACCATGTTCTAGCGCTAGAAGTACACAAGAACCTCTCTGGGTTACGACTGTTCAATTCCAGCAGAGGCGCAGCCAGATAATGATATTGGGGCTACTGTAAAATGGAACGAAGAAACCCAATTTCAAACCAACAAAAATGAGTAACTGCGATAGCATAGATGCTATCATTACTAGATGAACATGGTAGCATTGTCAGACAGATGACAGGCATGATGTCCAATAATATACGATGGCAGTTCGGAGTAAACGAATACATGACAGAATAAACTAGCACATGACAGCAGAACAATGGTAATTGAGGTTCTGGTCCGATTATTAGTAAGGTTCTGATGTGTGACATACTGACATTAGCTAGCACATCCCTTCCTTCCAAACGTCAGCCTTCACCATTCGAACTTGCCAGTTCACGGCTCAGTCCTTTGGGTCACTGGGCCTTGCTCTCTGCAGTTACTTCCATCCCAGATGCTTCCATGCCTTCTGATAATTTTGCAGGACTATATGGAGCTTTGTTCACCAACCTGCTTCGTATGATCATTTAATCAATTGAAGCCAGCAGAAGCAAAGATATTGGAAATCGATTCCAGCTACAGATGTAAGATAACGCAAAACAGGTATGCCATCTTGATCAGATTATAAAACTATTGCTTTATTGCTCAGATGCGTAAGTACGAGGGATCCTAATAGGTACCACCTAGGTTCCATAAAAGTTTCTTTTCCATATAAAACATTCAAGTTGAAAATAAAACAACTTTTTGAATACAACTAGAAGGCCAAATGGATTTATTATGCCTTATTTGATGACTTGGCCTCATAAAAGATGAATTTTTTTAATGTTGTGGCACGCCATACACAGCATGTGGAAAGCTAAACCAAAAACTACTGCTGCCATGCATTCATGCTAACCTGTCACGACGTTTCTCCAGGAAGCGCTGAAGGGAGTGCCTCCTGGCAATGGGGACATCTGCACAGCAGATGAAATTAATTTTATAATATTTTAGACTGATTAAAACAGCCCATTTTTAGATTTCACAAAAGATCGTCTTACCAGCCTGAAGCTTGCAAATTGAGCTAGGGTCACCGACAACCTGAGGTTGTCCAGTTGCAACAGAAGTGCTCTGCAGTGAGAGTGACCGTGTGAGCACAGGAGAGACTGCTGCTTGGGCAGCTATGGTTGCAGGCATCACTGGAGGCTTAACAGCAGTGACAGCATTGATTTTGGTGGCTGCTGCTGCCGCGGCGGCGGCGGCTGCTGCGATAATCATGATTGCTTGAGCCTGTCAATGCCAAGATTGCAGGTAGCAGTATTAGCATAAACTTTTTTTTAAAAAAAAAGGTCTAAGAACAAAACAGATGTAAGAAGTGTAAATATGACCTTCTCTGGTGGCACTGAGTCATACACACATACTGATCCACCATAGAAAATTGTAAGCTGTGCAGGATTAGCTGGAGGGTTCGACATTGGCACTATTACAGGCCTAATGATAAAAAAGCAAAAATAGTAAGAACAGGCAACGAAAAAGTAATACAAAATCACATAATTGCATAAATGTATTGGAAACTTAGCAGACATATGGTACTCCAACTAATTGCACACATTAGATTACATAAAATGGGCATCTAAGGGCATAGGGTGTTGTGAAATCGGGGGCCAAGCTAGCTCACCGATTAACAATGTTCAGTTACAGAAATTTACTAACTCCCTATGCCATATTGCCATCTTTTTAGATAGTGAATTAATGGCAAATATTCAATGTTTAAACAGCTTTAGTATGCACTTCATCAGCAACCAGATAAAAGGCACATCTCCTCCAAGAAGTAATTACTCTAATCTCTACTTGATGGGGGCAAAAGGAAGCAGAACTTCAAAAGACAATAAGTTTCTACATGGCCACTGAATGGGCTGTCGCTTAATCGCGACTTGTACGATACTCCGGCCCTAGGGCCCACCTCACAACTGTAAAATTCAAGTCAAGATCAATAGCGTTAGTTACTTTGATGGTACCGCACATTCTGAGTCAAACAGCATCTATATCGCAAGATCTAAGATCCAATAACTGCAGAATAGGCCTCAAATTTTGTGGTCCAATCTGAAGTATTCAACATGTGCAGGACGGGTATGCACCCAGCATCCAATATCGCCTGACTAGTCCAAAGGTTGTCCATGATGGATGGAATCTGCATAACTTTTGAAGTTCCATCCTAAGCACTGGACCTACCAAATTATTTGTAGTGCCATTCTTGTTCAAGAAAGCTGTTAAGAACATTTTCATAGTTTTTCTCCAAGCTTTATCTAAAAAATGCAGGTCTTAAACATCTTGTGTGTATTATATCTATATATGCCGAAATATTTAGTCAAAGCCACGCATTTGTAACAGTCATAAAGCACTTTACCTTCAACCTAGTTAATAATAAAAAAGAAGGGTCTATCGTTTCACAGCAGCCTAGCACATAACCATTAAATTGAATGTAAAATAAAAGGAAATCGACAAAAACTGAACCTAGGAAAACATTCTACTATACTTTGGGCAAAACAAATTAATGCTTGAGCATAGATATGGTGAATAGCCGAACGCCTTGCAGCCGACAAATCTGCCGAAAAGCCCGAAACCAATATCAGGCCCAGCAAACAGTCCCACTTGCCCGTTTGCAACAAACAGGGAGAGGCAACGGGGGCTTAACATGTCAGGAGATATCTGAAGGACTAGGTCGACGTTGTCAATTGGTGGCCAGAAACTATGTCCTCGGTCCCCAGCTTCAGATTTAGTCTTGAATTAAAGGGAAGACAAACGGGGAAGGGAGGTTTTTGCAATTGAATCCTTGGAAGATGGCAGTATTATGAAAGTTATCTGGTTACTGAACTCAACTTTGATCAGATCGATGCCTTTTCCCATTTTCCTCAAAAATGATACCTCGAGGCGTATATCATAAAGAACAATGTAAGTGACCTAAAGGAGTTTTCCACTGAACCTAACTCAACAGTTAAATTGAAAACTTCTCATAACACTTTCAAGAATCTCTAGAACCAAGAAACTGAGCCAATGAGGGAAGAGCTGCTTGGATCTGTGCCCCACTTCGGCAAAGTTCTTCCCTAACCATAAGGAAGCTAACCATTTTGGCCTAGAAAAAAACCCTTGCCTAGTGAAGAGCGCCAAATCGGCTCTCCCATGTAAGCAAACTTGATTAAGAACCTGCAGGCTTAATTTTTTTTTTATCGCCAAGAACTATCTTATTTTACTGCGTGTCCAAGAGCAAAAGAAGGATTTTTTTGCCATTAAATCAACCATGAAGAAGATCTTCGCAATAATATCACCAGGGGAAGAAAACGTATGCGAGTTAATAACAACAAGGATAAGAGGACTGGAAACGCCAGATTTCCAGCAGCTCAACGTCCTCCCAACAAGAACACGTGCTACGAAAATTTCACCCTAAGTTGATCCAAGTTAAGAACAGTAAGGCTGCTTCCATGATAACACCAGAACAGGGGGTGCCACGCGCAAATGAGCATCACGAACAGGAAAGCAAAGTTGGGAGGATTCCAGAATCCACACGCATTCCTGAATCCACATCGACTCACAATCCCAGCGCCACCTAGCCGAGAGGCGCTGCACCAAGATCCACCAAGACTACAGCAAGGGCTCTTCCACGGAAACACGAAAGCTCGGGCAAGTGGGGAAGAGCGAGCTGCCCGGGAGGAGGGAGGAACAAGAAGAGAACATACACAAGCGCATACTCCTGCAACAAATCGATCAGCCAGAGACCAAGCTAAGAAGCATCCGGCAGTCGCAAAATCCTCAAAGAATCCTCCTTGATTTGCAAGAGCGGATAGGATTGGAAGGCTACCTGCTGCTGCCGTTCGCGAGTGAGAGGCTAAGGCCTTGCCCTTGCAGGGACTCCTGGGTCTTCTCCTTCCTCTCCTCTTCCTTGCGCGCCTCCTCCTCTTCACCCTTCTTAATGTTCCTCACCAACTGATCCATCTCAACCAACTACACTCCCTCTTGTCCCGCCCGCCCCCCTTCTTCCTCGGGGCGTGGGAAAGGGACCTGCACAAAAAAAAAGAAGAGGAAATGACTCAATGGGATGGGAGAGGGAGCCGGGTATGTGTACAGGACAGCAAACGGCGCATGTGAATGTCGTGATGGATTTTATATTATCTTAACTGCGAAATAAAGTGATTTCTTTATGTATTTAATTTGGCTCCAACCCTTTTATAAGGGCGTCCGCAATGGTAATAGCTAGTACTAACTATATAGTCAGCTGACGTGGAGGTGAGAGACAAAAGCAAAGACTATTTTATACTGTTGGACTCACATACTCCTCTCTCATGTTCTTGGACTACGTGAAATAGATCAGCTATTTGCTCGTCGCTAGTGACTACTATGTCTCCTACTTTTTCCTTGCCACATCAGATCTAGCTAACTAAATAGCCAGCTGTTGGAGACGCCCTAATCTGTAGGACTGTACCTAGGTCCTAATAAAGGTTCCTAGACAAACCTACCCCGGTGAATCCTGCTCATACGAGCTTTTGGTTCTGATTTTTAATTTCTTAATTTTGTTTTTTATTTTTTTCTTTTCTCTTCTTATTCCTTTACATTTTATTTCTGATGATATAACTTTTAATTTTCTAAAATTATTTATGCTAAAAAGCTACTAGCAATTACAATACATTTTCAGCCACTCTAACACAAAAAAAAGTTATAAAACTAAGGCTTTAAGCCTAAACCAGGGCGGCTCGGTGCGCAAGGCTGGGTTGTCGACCTGGGCGGACGAGCGCCAGGAGCAGAGCAGGGGAAGGTGGAACGAGGAACGAGGAAGGAGGGGGCCAGGTGGGCCAAAGGCCAGGAAAAGAAAAAGGTCGGTCAGGAGAAAATGGGCCAGGCCCAAGAAAATTTTAGAAAATTTTGGGAATGTTAGAATTTGATTTCTTGGCTAAATTAATTAGGTGGGGAAAATTTTTAATACTAACTTTGATTTAAATTTTCAAATTTCGAAGGACGTCTTGAGATTTTTAAATTCTTAATTGTTGCAATTAGATGGAAATTTTAATGTTAGCAGAGATTTTAAATTTCTAATATTTGATTTAGCAAATTCTAAATCCTTGTTTTGGACTTGCAAAGGAATTCAAATTCTTCTCCATTTATTTTCATAATCTCAGTTCCTGATCAAGATTTACATTTTATTATTCGGATTTTTAGCAAGGACCCTAAATCAAGAAACTCGAATAAATGCCAAAATTTTGAGATACACTAAAAAAGTAAGTAAAAAGATTTTATAATTTTTGCAATTACCATAGTTTCCTTTTTAGGATGTTACAGTAACATAAGTGGAAGCACCCAAAAGTCAATGTGGATGCTTTCAAAGCTCACTCTTGATCCCCTCCATGTCAAAAATTAAAGCCAAAGTTAGGGTCTTCTTTTCAGGTTTTAAAAGTTGTGTTTTGGTTTTTCTGCAGTAACTAGCTTTAAACATGGTGTTTTTTCAAGATGTGGTCTATAAGTTAATTTAATACACACTGTAGCGACTTTATTTATATTAGCCAAAATCACACGCGAGTTTGTGTTACTCCGTACTCTCTTACGAACAGCCCAAAAGTTATAAATTATAAACCATTATCTATAGCTTGTTCCATTAACTAATCTCTAGTCATAGATGATGGCTGAATTCTTTTTGGCTTTGGCTTATTAATTCTCGCTACAGTAACTAGTTTTTAAACGGTGCATCTTTTCAAAGCGGGATCTACAGGTAGATTGTAGTAGATACTGTACCCAGTTCAGTTATATTGGCTAAAATCGCATGTGACTATTTTCTTCTATGTACTGTCTCTAATGAACAACTAAAATTCGAAAACCATAAGCCAAAAGCCAAAATCACAGTCAAAAAAACTCACCTGATAGGTATTTTTATCTTTGTTGACTACATGGTGCACTAAACGTTAACTAATCTCTAGTATCTAATGGTAACAAAAATGCCATGTCGTGCGCGCGTTACAACTTAGGCGCGTGGTCAAGACGCGGCTTCTGGTTGGATGCGGGGCCCACAACATCCAATTTTAGGTTATGTTTCAAATAATGATGGCTTCTGGTTTCTATAAGTCAACAAATATTTAGAACATGTTAGTTTCTTAAGGGCGTCTCTAATAATGTTAACGCAGCTATCTCTTAGTTATATTAAATGAGTAAAATTCTATGGAGGAGAAAGAATACGAGGAGAAATAACATATTGTCTCTTGTATAAGAGATGACTTAAACCCGCGAACCAATGCGAATAGTGAGAGAGTATGAGGTAGAAAGTTATGGTAAAAATAATATAAAACAGTTAGAGAAATAATTTACTATTAGAAGTATTGTATATAGTGCAATCTTTAGTTGACTTAAAAGGCTTAATAATAATTTTAAGAGATAAATTATTGTACATGTTCTATATACTGTCCAGTGACCGATTGGACGTTCATACATGTAGTACAGATAGGAAAACCTACAACCCTTATCACAATGTTTTACATTCGATCCAAATTCTAGGGAAATACAAGGATGACTTGACCCTGGCTTCTTTAATTCCATCCTATGTTGACTGACAAGACATGAAAAAGGCACGACCACTTGCAACGTAGGACTGTAGGAGCTCCACAAGTCGCAAGCAATAAAATACAGCCAAAAGACTCACTTGGCCCAAAGGATGCCACGTCACTTGGAGACGGGCCAGTTTTGTGGCCAGAAAGGGCACGGAAAAGGCGGAGGTTTGTTTCCCATATGGAACCTTTTTTTTACGGTAGCTTATAATTTTTTATTTAAAATTTTAGTGATCGGTGAAAAAAATGAAGAGAGATATTTATGTGTAATTTTAGTCAATATATATATAATTAGAATAGTATCATTAATTTATAGATCTTTTATAGAAATACTCTATTAAAAAATAGTTATTATAAAGAGTCAATACATAAACCCAAAAAACCAACCACTGTCTCGTCAGATCTCACGTTTATACACAACACGCGCGTATCTTTTCCGTTTTTCACTCAGCATGGCACCAAATCGAATATGATGTGATGCATGTTTACCCACCTTCCGTTGGCTGTGTCAAAATGCAATATATACTGTCATTTTGAGTTTTATAAAAGTCAAAATAAATAGAATAACTTTTAAAGTGAATTTTTTAAATAACCTTTTAGTTTAAAATTATGTGCGTTATCTGATAGGCATCTCTGTCGTTTGCTGCTATAATAAAAAACAAAGATAAAAATTATCAACCATAAAAAACAGGATCATAGGTAATTTTAGTCCGGTAGTAAGTGGCAATAGACTATTTAATAATGAATGAAAGAAATCGCCTCAAATTAATCCACAAATTAATTAATTCGCCTCAAATGAATATAAACCACGTTCGTGCATGCTCCGATAGATCATGGGCGAGCATTGCTATGCCGTTTCCATTACAATAAAAACGTTCGGTGACAAGGAGATGGCGCTAATACCTAATAAGCCTATCCATACCAAATTTAAAGTTTAATCATCTGCTCCCCCCAAATAGTCCGAACGGCAAATCTTTCGTCGGGCAACAGCCGCAGTCTCACAATATATTTTTTTTCTGTTCTTTCCGGCTTTAACCGGCAACTAGCTTCTGCATTACAGGGTCCCAAACCAAAATGTGGCAACTCAAAGGATCATATGAGAGGTTTATGATTTTATTGTAATTAACTATTGTTATTTTAAAGGAGTAAAAATTTAAAATTTACAGATTTTTCTTAACAGCTTGCAGAAAAAGATGAATTTTCAAAATTTGAATAATGGGATGATTCGGTGACCTAGATCAATGATTATAGATTGTATGAGATATGTTGTTGTTAATGTGGGTCAAGTTATAAACAACTTATGCTTAAAAATGATTTCTTTGTCTTTGAATGTGCATGGTCGCTTGGAGTCAATTATGGTCAACAGTGAGGATCGGGGCTAACGGTCATAGAGAAACCGAGGCCCAGAAAGATCAAAAATGCCGGGTAAGATGGAAGCTCAAGCATAGCACAAGGAATGCAAAAATATTGAAAGAAAGTTTGAGCGACGGGTTGCACCATTTGGCTTGGTCGGTCCAAGTGAGGCGTGATCTAGTGAAATTGGAATAGGAGAGACTTATCGACGCGTAGTAATCTAGTGTGCATCTACACGTGGCAAAGATGACGATTGCTTGCAAGAAAGGATATTTTGGTAGTTTGATCAAAATACCAAAAACTACCTTAGAGCAAAATCGTAACGCTTGAGTGGTGCTTGGGAGAGCGGTTTAGGTCAGGAAAATACTAAGAAGATCAAATAGGATCAAGGCTAAGCACATAGCGGATTCAGGTTTATGCACTTTGAAAAACGTACATAAGTGTAGTGTGTGTGGGTTTATCGGATTTTCTTCATATGTGCTAAGTGGATAATATCCACTAACGGTCCGATGGGCTGGCTAGGCCATCTATTTAATGGGTTAAGATAGAGATTTGCAGTTAACCATCTAATTATCCTTTTTTTAGATCAAGTGCTCATGAGTTCAAGGGTTATGGTTTGAGAGAACTTGAGCGTTGTGGTATACTCTCTTGTCCTCAAAATAGAGTTACTGTAAAAACTTCATCCTCAAGTAGCAATACATTAATATTTGTTTATCTCTATGAATCCCTCTTGTGTTGGTTGATTTGCTTTTGATTTGGTTGGTTTTTCTTCCCATCTCTCTCCCTTTCTTGATCTTATTGTGCCAAAAATATGTAAGGGATAGAGATAACATCTGAAAATCAATCTCTATTATCTAGGCATTTACATGGCAAGTTCATGAAGAAATTTGGTTTTTATTCTTTTTTTCCATTTCCAAATGATTTCTTGATCCAACTATTTCTATCTTAATTTGTTTGGTATTCTAATTTACTGTAACATATGAAAATACATCTAAAGTCATCTTGACTATCATTCACCCACAAGCCAATCCCGAATACTTTGTGAAACCACGAAGTTATCTCAATATACCAACCATTTTCCTCCAATGACTACCCAAAACTAGTTTAGTGATTGAAAATGATGATATGGCAATTTAATGCCCCGTTATTTAAGAAAGGCTAAGCATGACACTTAAATATAACTTATAGCTAGTATGCTTGCCATTAAAATTTTAGAGTGATAATGATCATGTGATTCAAGTGTCCAAGAGATGGGGTATACTCATACAATGATTATTATGTATATATCTATGACCTTAATCGAACATACATTTGCACAACAAATGAAAGCATGCGATTTGGTAATTTAAACGAATATAATTTGCATAGAAATATAGGTTCAATATGATCAAAACATTGACTCACCTGGCTCACAAGTAGTTTAGTCTTGAAAGTCTTAACTTGTCTCAAATTGAGGCCCTTCTGTGTCCTCATACTCTGGACGATTACAGCGAAAAGCAAATAAACACAATAGCAAAACAAAATAAATCCAAATGATGGGTTGATGGCAGTCAGACCTCAAGGTTCTGTGTTTTACGAAGTTTGTTTCCTTGGTTGAATTGATTTGGGGTTTTAGGGGGTGTTTGGGACTGCTCCACAAACTCTGCTCCACAAACTCCACCGTGGAGCAGCTTCACAAAAAACCTGGAGTTTGTGGAGTACCCCTTTAGGTGCTCTCACAACTCCACCTTTTTTTCCTCGAACAGAGTGCGTGGAGCTGAACCTGTTTGGCTAAAAAACGTGGAGCGGAGCTGAAAAACGTGGAGTGGAGCAGTCCCAAACACCCCCTTAGTTGTGGATTCAATTCGTAAGTATGTAGTTATTTAAGAAGGGGATCAAAAATACTTTGGAGAAAATTTTAGTCGGCATCATTTACACTTTCTATTGCCTATTCAATCCTACAACAGTAGAGAGATATCGAAGATAGACATCACTTAATGTTTTTGTGGATTATGCGATATGGTGGTTCGAGGAGTTGACTTTGGTCTTTGGTCTCATGTCAATAATCTGCGCGATCTAGATTATCCATTGTTTGATTGGACAGTCTTGCGGTTTCAATATCATTAATTTCCGTGATTTGAAAGTCATTCTGTCCATATGTTGGAAGGAGATCGGAAGATATACGGTCAGTGAGCAATTACCAACCGTTGTCAGCCGTGTAGCGATGATCGATTGAGTTGAGTTTGCTGCATCTTGCAAATGTACACTTTGATGCTTCCCTGTAAACCGAGCACCAGCATGCCATCACCTTTGAGGACAAAGCGATAAATGACGGGGTGATATCTTTAGAAGATTAGAGTGCAATGGATTCAGTTGCTGAAATGTTGACAAATTGAGTCGCTACTGATAAACTAGTTAGTGGTGGGTATATGATTTAACTAGGTTTAGGCTCCTTTATTTAAACAATGGGCGTCCTGATAAAGGTGTTGAAACTGCGACAAGGAAGAAGTTAAATAGGACCATGATTTACTGCCAATTAATCATCATACCAATCCTCTGTTAGTTTTAATAACGGAAAAGTATCCTATGCAATAATTAGATTAATTTTAATTATAAAATATCTAGTACGATAGTTGTTAAATTTAAAATATTAGAATTATTGGATTTTAAATCTCTCTTTGCTAAATAAATTATATGTGTCTGTTAATAGATTAATGAATGGCACACGCATGAATATAATGAAGCAGCGCTCGCTGCAGTGCATTTGCATGGCTAGCGTTCAATGCTTTGCATGGCCAGTGCATAGGCGCAGTTGATAGCAGGTATATATGATATATGCTTAACGATAGACTTAATGGCATGCATGCGAATGCTTTGAGCGGCTGTTGCATGCGGTTTCGTCTGCATGTATGTGGCCAGCGTGCAGTGCAATGGCATGCGTCAGTTGAATACAGGACGAACAGTATGCGGCGGCTGTACACGCGCCGGCTGAACGATTCAGTTGCTATACAAGGCAGACTCCATCATTCTTTCATGGGGATCTGAACAACCAAATGGTGACATGTGAACACATATACAATTGAGAATGCTAGTTCTTTGATCATCAAAAAAGAGTTATAAAGTAGTGTATGTCTATAAAGTAAAGGTAGAGACAAAAGAAAAGGCTTACCACAAAAAAGAAAATTTTACTATAACATGGATCATAGTATGTTTATGTATATTTTAGGTTGAGCAAAAATAGTATTGCAAATTATAGCTTCCGCTGACATCCTCAAGTGGGAGATCAAACAATCTTTCAAAACACCGCGCGCACGATTTCATTTCATTGTATAGTCATAGCCTCATCGATAAACAAACAGATATAGGAAGACGTATAAACTTGGGTACCACGGAGGGTGGGACCCACCTGTCATCGGTAATTTCTTGGCTTTGCAAGCCTTCCCAGAAAATATTAGTCATTTTGATTATTCAAGCCTCATTGTCGCTACTTAACAGACTTGGTCATGCCAAATTCCCTTAGTCTGCTAGAGCACTTGTATAGACATATAGGGTGTGCACTTAGTCCATAGTGATAGTCATATATACCATGTGAGTTCGAAGCATGTGTCGCTCCCTCGTTTTCTATCCTTATGTCGATTTTGATTAGTGGACATACTAGACAATAGCAAAATGATAAAAGTCTAAAGTGTCCTTTAAGCTAGGTTAGTCTTTGAACCTACTCATTTGGGCTGAAAAAATGTGGCTTATGACTGAAATTGCACTATAGTTGGCTGAAACTACACTGTAACTGATGATGACTTATTTGGCATAATTAAATTTAAAAAAATTAAAAATAGAAAAACACATGTTAGCCCATTACGGAAAATGCAAACGAATATAGAAAAAAAGAACTAGCAAAAAAGCTCAAAAAAACCCAAAAGCCAGAAAAAAAGCGAAATTTAGAAATAGCGAAAAATAAGCCAGAAGCTGAAGCCAAAATTTATGTTATCCCCGCTTCCTGAAACTTTTACTGTTGGTAGCTGTTAAGACTTACACCAAAGTGCAAGTCTTCATAAACAAAACACCAAGGTGCAAGATTAGTGGAGCAAATATCTTTTTTTAAGGGAAAATTCATAAACACCTGTAAGTTACTTACTTTTCAATTTGCTCTCTATATCTAATTATAGTTTACTTTGCCCCTAATAAGTAAAGTTTGTGTGTCAATAACCCTTAGCAAATGTTAGCACTATTTCTCGTGATTTTCATTATTTTTGGTACTTGTTTCAATGGTGTAAGTACTTGTTCAATGATGTTAATACTTATTTCAATTATTTCGGTGATTTTGGTACCTATAATGCGCCATTTCATTACTAATGTTTCAATGCTGAAATCATGTATTACAAGTATCCAAATCACTCAAATGATTAAAACAAGTACTTAAACAAGTTCTAAAATTATAAAAACAAGTGTCAAAGATAATTAAAACCAAGAGAAAAAGGTACAAACATGCGACCTAGGAGAGCATTTGCAAACCAACTTAACTTATTGGGGCAAACTAAAAAAATGAGATATGGAGGACAAATTAAAAAGCAGGTTATTTATAGAGGTGTCTATGAATTTTCCTCATTTTTGAATGTTATGGGGGAAGATATGTTATCATCTTACCACTTGAAGTGCGTCTAACACACTCAAGATGAATAGTAAGACTATCTAGAAGAGCTCAATAAAGTGTGTCTAACACACTCAAGATAAATAGTAGACTATCTAGAAGAGCTCAATAGTCAGTACTAATAAAGTCTAAAAAGTACAATATGTTGAAATTCATCAGACCATATATTTTACTTCCAAATTGTATTGCTTTCCACGTGAACTGTTGTCTATATGTGTTGTTTTGCACGCTTGGGGCGCATATTATTGCCTTACATGATCTACCTACGGGTAGGTTTTTTAGGCTATAATTTTTGATTTAAATGTTTGAATTTTAGTTATTTGAGAGAGAGAGAGTATAGAGAAAAATACTTACGTGTAATTTTAGCCAATATAGATAAAGTTAGGATAATATTTACTATAATTAATTTATAGATTTTATCTTAAACGATATTTTATTTGAAGACTAATAACTAAAGAAAACTAAAACATAGCAACAGAACAACCCGGCGGCCGATGACGATAAAAGAGTGATATATCTCCGCCGCTCTAGGTCAAAAGATTCCTGGAAGTGGTTAGGGAAGACATTGGAAATCGTTAGCCCCATTGCCGTCCACGTGAGTGTCGTACGTACTAGCCGTAGCTAAAAATTATTTGGCTAAAGCAGCTAGCTGGCCACTTAACAATCTTTAAATATTCAAGTATTTGATCCCTTAAGCTGGCAGACCAGGTCATGATTTTTAGGCGGTACCTGATAATTTTTTAGTTATAATAGATAGTTTTTATCTATATATATTTTTAAAAGATAGTAGACGATAAAAATGTCAAACGGTGTATACAATTTTAAATTTAGAAAACCGTTAGAGTAAAGAAACAAATGTGGTTACACGATCATGTATGGAAGACAAGGGCAAATCAATAGCTTTCTTAAAGGAATTTTTTAAATAATAAATTTTTTATTCAAAATTACAAAAATACATATGCGATTTAATTTTTTGCACTTTTGACCTCATGTCGCCCACCCGTTAGACGACTTAGGCTAGTCATCCAACCATTTGATGACACGTGGCCAAGTCGCCTAATGGTTGGGTGACTTGACCACGTCGCCGAACGGTTGGGCGATTACTCCTCTAGTTGCCTAACTGTTAGGTGACGAGGGCAAGTTACCTAACCGTTGGGCGACTACTCCGTCCTTTTCTCTTTGACCCAACACCCTCACGGGCTCTCCTCATTTCTCTCGCAAGAAGAACGAGAATAGTTTGAGAGAGGCGAAAAAAGAAGGAGAAGCAGAGAGGTAGAGGTGGCAACGGGAACATACCCGCTGGGTATAGCCACCCCATATCTGCACCCGACAGATATAACTCTACCCGCTACGATACCCGTACCCGCACACAAGTATAGAAACTTACCCGTACCCGCACCCGCGCGGGTATTTATACCCGACGGGTAACCCATACCCGATTAGTTTGCTGAAGTATCATCTTATGCAATTTGGAACTAAAATTTTCCTCTTTCTATTTAGCTTATTCCAGAGTATCGGCTACTTATTTGTTGAGTTCTTTTCCTTAATGTTGATGCCAAATGATTAATATTGTACAAAATTCTCTTAGTAATGTGTAAATTCGCCACCATGAAGCACATAAGGTATGCGGGTATATTTTACCCACGGGTATGCGGGTACGGGTAATATATAGCCGTACCCGCACCCGCTCTACCCGATGGGTAGAGATTTTTGCCCATCAGTATACCCGCGGGTGAAGATATCTTTTCATGCCCACCTCCTTATCGGGTAAAACCCATCGGGTACTCGGGTTTCGGGTACCCATTGCCACCTCTACAGAGAAGCTTGGGAGAGGGAGAGGCCGAGACGGGGAGAAGTAGAGGAGCTCGGGAGAGGGAGGGAAGGAGAGGAGAGGAGCTCGGGAGGAGAAGAGGACCTTGTGAGGTTAGAGAGGAAGACGAAGAAAGCTCGTTGATAAGAAGAAAAGGTCTTCGTACGAAGGTAATAGCCTCATCTATTCTTGTTCTCATTTGAATGTAGGTAGCGTGTAGCTATATATTTATTTAGTACATATTTAGTGAATACATGTTGACAAATGGTAATATTTGCAGTGAGAAATCAGTCATGTCGAAACCCACAACATTGAAAGTGCATTACAGTATTGGTACCCTTCGTGAAGGTCCATACGATGTTGACCTGAGCAGTTTCTTGCAAGTCCATATGGTACTCCCGGATACAGAGAATACTCGAATCGGAGATGTCCTGGACTGGCTCACACGCAGCTTTTCCTTGGACCCCAGGTGTGTAGTGCCGTCCTACATGGGTTTTGGAGTCGGTGTACCACAGACATTCGGTGGGAATTGAGGACACTGATGTGCACACTTGCATAGACGGGCTTTGTGCAAGGCTGCAGGTGACGTGGTTACGAGTGTGTGTTACTCGTGCAACCATGTCCAAAGGGAGACACATAAGGTCCAGTTGGTGGGAGCAGCTCTGGCACGCAACGCATGGTTCACGAAGGAGACGCGATGGGTGATGTTGTAGAGGCAGAACCAGCATATTGCACACCGCATGCCCAGTCCACCCAACAGGTGGATGCAGATATTGCTGATGCAGATCATAAATATCACACTACGCAAGTTAAGCCCACTGGACAGGCAGACGCATGGGAGTATGTTGATAGTATTGTGCATCAAATGGAGATCGACGACCAGACGGCCTGGGCTGAGGAGCAAGCTTTAGAAGAGGATGCTGATGACTCTTCCTATGAGGGCGAAGGTCCAATACCACAGGCATGAATATGGTGGATGTTGAGAGTCTTTTTGTACATGACGAGCATGAATCATCGTAGGAGTACCATACTACGGAGTTCGGCTTTATGCAATGTTTGGTGACATGGGATCACTGCAGGATGCTATTAAGCTGTGGGCCTTGTCCATGTAGAGGATGTTTCAGGTCCTCAAATGCAACCTAAAGCAGTACATCGTGGTCTGCGAGCAAGTTGGCTGTCCTTGTCATGTGCACGCACGTAGACCTAAGTACGAGACTCGCTGCATTGTCTTGAAGGTGGAGCCGCACTCCTGAAGGAAAACCTGGATGCCAAGCACATCATGGTGGCTATTGAGCAAAAAATCAAGTACAAGATTAGCTACGTCAAGACATCGCGTGTGAAGCAGAAGGCTTTGGAAAGGAGGTTCAATTCTTTTGAGGTGGCTTACAATAACTTTCCTCGTATGCTCGAGGTGCTACGAAATAGGAACCTAGGCACACACATTGCTGTGAAGGACAAAAAGTCCAGAAGACCGCCCGGTTACCTAGTTTGCAGAGGGCCTTCTTAGTCTTCGGTACCTGCATCGATACTTTCATGCATATGTTACTAGTGATCTTAGTCAATGGAACATTTTTAACAGGGAAATACAAGAGGCAGATCCTGATAGCAATTCACAGCCAGAGTTAACATCGCTCGTTCACTATTTATTGATCATACTTTCTATTATTATGGGTGCTTTTATCATATTTTCGTAGCCTTATGGATCTCCCCATATTTTGAAATCCAAGTAAAATTTATCGAATGGACGAAAAACAAATAGATGTATTGTTTATATATTTAAATAAAAAAGTAAATTTCGTGGACCCCATATTTGGTGGTCAAAGTTGCAGAAAACTACAGGATTTTAGGCATATAGCATATAACTTTGGATATTATAGTCTTAGAGTTTCACATAACCTCGCCTCTAGAAAATCTGAGTACCCTTACATTTAGAGTCCACTCTCTGTTTGATATGGCACTTAACGGAAGGTCCAACATGGCTGCCGACGTGGACTCTCTGAGCGAAACACTGAGATCATTCTCTTCAGTATTGGTTGAGAGATTGATTAGACTCACGTCTCCATCTAGCACGGCATCGCCCCTGCCTTCGCCCGCTTTGCCCCGGGCCGTTGTGAATAGGACAAGACAAGTGTTAAGTCCAACGAGCCTTCCCCCGTAGCAGACGAGCAACAACGTCAAGCTAGGGCACGAGGGCAGCGTTGTCGGTGCTAGCTAATCCGTTCAACTTCTCAACCATGATGAACTTGCTCAATGTAAGCTACCTGTTGTACTAGCTAGATACTTTGCTGAAGCATTTGCCCATAATTAATTTTGTTTGCCCTTTGCTACAGGATTAGCAATTCTCTGTTCAACATGTAGCAAAGATGATATGCTGGAATACTAACAAAGGTCATCCAAAGCGTATATTTGCAATAATTTCACGACTAAATTGGCCTTCTTTTGCGGCTGGCTAGCCACTGTCTAATTAATTCAACGATCTTATCGAGAGGACATATGAAGATTTGCAGCAGTTTCAGTCGGTCCTTGTTTTTTATTTAAAGAAATTCATCACGATTGCATATTTGAAATTGAGTAGTATCTGATTTGGAGCTTACATATCTGATTAAGCAGGATCCGAGCATCAAGGGGATGGTGGAGCAGATCGCTAAGTACGCTGCGTTCAACAGGATGGCGGAGCAGCTGCAGAAGACTATGCAGTCGCCGCGGCCGCGGAAGATACGACGGCCAAGGGTCAGAGCGGCCGACGTAAGAGTCGCTCATATTTGCTAAAAGTAGGGTTTTAAGAAACTTTGATACTACAACTTTCGGGGTTATGTGACGTACGCAGAAAATATTGTAGTTTCCTGCAACTTTGATCACAAAATATGGGTTTCCTGAAATCTACTATGGAATTAAACACATGATAAAATTTGCAAATACAATAAAAAAAAACCACATCAGATTTACACAAAAACCCCTAAGCTATATTAACATTTGATAGCTAAGTGTTGATCGGAGGAACCCTTTCTAACACTAAAAATTAAAAGGCCGGAAAAAGATTAGGGGACAAGAGTGAGCCCACATTAAAGCGAAAGAGGGATAGACGACAACCAAAAAATAGACCAACCAGGAAGCTTCCCCTATCATACGCACGTGCAGAACCTGTGCCCGCATACTCTATTTTCTACGCTTAGATCCAGTTTTATCTGTATTTTTTGAGACAGTACATCATACTCGAAAAGCTGTTTAAAAATTCCATTTTAAAAAGCCTCTTTATTTATTTAATTTTAGGAGAAGTTACAAGATAAAAGATAAATATCGTATTCTTTTCATCTTATGATTTATAATTTATAATTTTTCTAAAAAATAAATAGAATAGTTTTTCACCGTACTCTTAAAATAGGTTATTAAGACAGCCTTATAAAAACTGATTATATATTTGGTTCTTCGCAAAACACTCCCGCTGACAAAAGCTATCCACCGCAACGTAAACCAGCCCGACCCTCCGCCGTACCAGCGCGGTCCCACCACTTACGCCTCGGGGGGACCACGCGGACACCTGCCTGGCTCCGTGTCGGTGTAGTGTAGGCAGGTTTCGTAAGAAGCCCTCCGGTTTGTGCAGAATTATGTGGTGCTAAAAGCAAATCCCAGAGGGGCTAGGATACAAAAATGATGAAAAAGACTTTCGTTCGTCGGTGACAAGGCATATTTAGTTTCTTTACCCGGCAGAGAGGGACGTAACATGCTAGAGTGAGCACTGATGAGGAGGCATGGTGAGTGGATAAACTACTGTTTTACTGCATGCATGTCGTTCCTAGCTTGCTTTTTCTCGTGTAGAAGCCATCATCTCACAAACATCATAAGTGAACTATTTTAGACAGTCGACGATGAATTTGTGTCACTCTTGAAGAGGTCCGTCCATCCATCCATCCATCCACATGGGCGGCCATGTTTGGGAGCGGTCCATCGAACAGCAACCGAAAACCCCCACGGTCTCTCATCTCCTGGCACTGGCATCTTGAGGCCCGATGCAAAACTTGATTCCCTTGTGGCACGATCTGCTGCAAGACTTGAGATGATGAAAGGATAACGGTAGCTTGGCTCATTAGCTGGTTGTGGCTGCTGGCTTCATTCGGTGGAGAACGCGGGGATCGATCCAATCCCCACGTGATCCCTAGCGATTCCGGTGGCGACCGTTGAGCAACACGTCTTGATCTTTGTCTTCATATACGATGGGCTCGTCCTCCTCTTCTGGAGATCCGAGAGCTACTCTTCATCCCCTAGCTCACCCTCTACCAATTGTGTTCTTGATTCAAAGCAATCGTTCGGATCAGACGCGATTGTTTACGCCATTAGCTTGCTCGGGGCGGCGACGATAGCGGCTCAGCTCCTCACTCCTGCAACCTGCAGCTTAGCCTCCCGTCGACTTGTTTGACGGCAACGATAGGCTATAAGGAAGGTGGAGTTGAGGAAGCCAGGCATCGGCCAAGGACGGAACTTGATGGTCGAAAACACACACGAACATCTCTGTTCTAACTCAAGACACGCGAGTTTGCGCTGTATCAATTCGCCACCGCCTTTTCATTTCCTCATCTATTTATAAACTCTGATTATAAGTGTACAGGCTATAACTACCTGATGCTTCCGACCACGATCTCTATAACTCGCACACTTTCCACTACCCGTATGACTTGTTCTACTAACCATCACACTCGGTTTAGTGGACACAATCAGTCATATACAGACTAACTGCTATCTGGCCCGGTCTACGACCGCATACAATCCTTCATATCCTCTTCGTATTCTGTTTCGAGCCCTTCGACCATGTTCTGTTGACCACAGTGCGTCGACCATGTTCTGTCGTGCCTTACGATCACGGCTGCTTAATGCCTTCGACCACGGTCTGTCGACCACATCTTTGATCACGGTGCCTTCGACCGCTTCACCGATCACGGCTTGTCGACCAGTATCTTCGGTAGTTCTGCTCACACAGACGATACTACCGGTCTTCGAGCATGACCAGGTATTGTAGCTTACGAGTACCGACTATCGACCACTACGTATCTCGACTTACGACTGCGACCTCACGACTACTATGCTATGACCACTGTAGATGACTGCTGCTACAGTACTGCTCCGAGTACCGACTGCATCGGCTTATGATTACGACCACTGCGTAGTTCGACTTACGACTACGACCACTGCTCGGTGCTACAATTGGCTTGTCGCCATCGCCTTGTGCACCTCCACTGGACACACGCCGCTGCATGCTCCATCACGCTGACCCAAATGCAAGTCGTCATTTGACCGACACACGGTCAGCTACGGTAGCCTCTCGCCTCGGCTTGCGGTAATCAGTGATGTCATAGTTGCTGTCGCCTTCTTCGTCGTCATGGTTGTCTCTACAACCACCACCACCTGCGAGCTTGAGGCAGACGGACTACCTCGCAGTAGGTCTCAAACTGTTGATAGAGACATACTCCTTCCTTCCCTCGGCATCTTTTTTGACTCTATGAGTCACACACTCCCCACTACCCGTACAACTTGCTCCACTAACCATCACACTCAGTTTAGTGGACACGACCAGTCATATGCAGATTAACTACTATCTAGCCTGGTCTACGACTGCGCATAATCCTTCGGGTCCTCTTCATGTTTTGCTTTGAATCCTTCGACCATGTCCTATCAACTGCGATACATCGATCATGCCTCATGACCATGGCTGCTCAATGCCTTCAACCACAATGGTCTGATCGGGCATGGGCGACGGTCTAACCAGGGGCCAATGCAATGCTTTGCTGGACTTCTGGGGCCTCTCCTGTGTGGTGTAGGTCGGTGAGGTGGTGCTGTTGACTACAGCTGTGGTTGGCTGTGGTGATTGTTTTGATGTTGGCTTGTGCTTGTTCATGCACTTGACTGATGTGCATGTTCTGCTTTGTGTGGCGTCTCTTGGACCTCAATTTCACTGTTTTGATGTGTCCCTGACTGTGAAGAAGGCATTATATCTTTGTGAACCACGCACAATGACACTACAGTATAGTGGTGGTTATAAATTTTCTGGGACAACATCTTCAGTGACTTGCCTTGCCTCGTGCGCAGCTTGGTGACTTTGAGTGCCATCGCTTCATTGAATTAACAGTGTGTCGTACTTGTGAAGCTTTGCTGCTTGTTAATTATATTCTGAGTAGCACAAGTACCGGGTGATTGTGCATGATAATTTGTGGGATTCAAATTGTTTGGTGAGGATAACTTGGTCTAAGTGAGGTTATTGTGACAAGTTAGATTCATCTGCTAGTTTTGAGTCATCAGTAGTATGTTTATTACTGTCCTATTACTTACCTTAGCATATTTTGCTTGATATCCTTTATGTTATTGCAATTCTATTATTTTTATTAATACATGAACTGCAGTTGACTCTAGTGGTAAGTTGTAGAACTCAAATCTAACAGAATATTTAGAAATTATCACTCTAAGCATTGCAGAGCCTAGACTATTTTGTGGCAAGGAGGCCTTATTCTAACATAAGAGTAGCCCGATATCTAAGAGCAAAACACATCACATCAATTTGAGCATGATGCTTTTTGTTACATTATGTTTAGTTTGATTTTCTGCTTAAATGACTTGAGAAGGTTTGTGCCCTTCTAGACATTTTATTAATACTCATGTTATTTATTTTAATCTGAAATTATTCTACTAAAACCACATAATATACAATAGTATGTACTTCGGAGAAATTTTATGCCTTCACATCTATTATATTATTAAAGTAGAGACAAAAGAAGTCACTATATTCGTTCTTGAAGGTTAAAAACTACCACGTTAATCGGTGAAAAAAGATCTACGTGGTTGATTGTGGTGGGTCTAGATTATAATAGTGGAGATCGATCAGATGTATTTGAGAATTGATACAATTGTATAATATACAATTGCGTCTTTAATCATGAGCATTAGAGTACAAATACAACTCTATTTTTAAATATAATCTACGCATTGTAGTATATAGCTACATAATTACGCAGTAAATTCGGTTAGTTTCACAGAAAGGAACCGTGTAGATTTTTAACTCCGTCGATGTTTGTTTTCTGTTCAAATTCGCAAATTTGCCACGAATCTTCAGACGGGAACACCGTCGTGAAAGCCACAGTACTACTCCATCTTTTGCGCTGTACCTCGAGAAACGGAAGATGCCTACGTTTTTCAAGACAATATGATGCCTACGACCAGTAGTAACGTACGAGAAGTTAACGTGTTTATATTCCTCTCACACTAAAAACATGGCCAAACATGAGCTCCCACGCCGATGAAACATCTTGCCCCGTTGCCCGTCAGGCCACCGTACGTTCCGCTTTTACTTCGCCGCGCGCGAACAGGAGAGAGAGAGAGAGAGAGAGAGAGAGAGAGAGAGAGAGATGGAGAGAGACGATCAGCCATGAATGCTGCACATCGCGCCGGCGCGGCTCATCGATCAAGAAGAAGACAGCCCATTTGTTGGTCCCAACCAACGCTACGAAGCATACGGACCTCTCCATCATGGATAAATCGTGGCTACAGCGGGCGACCTCAACTGTTTCCCGCAAGGGATCGATTCCCCGTGATTCGATCTGCGACGACGTACGCGTACCGGAGAAATAGACGACACATGCGTGCCATAGAATTTTTGCCACCCATGGCGTACTTTGAATTCATATTTGTAAAAATAATCATATATACACGAAAATGATAAAAAAAAAACACTTCTACTGTCTGTTCACCGAGAGATAATGCCAATGCGCTGACAAATGGACCCGCAGCCCCGTTACCGTACAACAGGTGGTCTACCGCCCGGCCACTAGACGGCAGGCCACCTGCCGTCCGGTGGCTGTGCCCAGCTGATTAGCCCATTAATTAGTGTTTCTTAATTGTAATTAGTGAATTTCTTTAGGTGTACAGTTTGTATGAATTTTTAGATATAACAAATGAGCTCAAAATTATGATATTTTTTGGAGACTCCATAAATAGCGTACTTAATTATATAACTTTTTTTGTAATTTTATTATTTCTAAATTTTACTAAAAAATTATTTAACTGTTTGCAGGAATTTTTAATATCGAAAATGAGCTCCAAAAATTATGAAATATTTTTTCAAGCATCCACACATTGTAGAATTGATTTCATATTTTTTTAGAATTATATATATTCTGAAATTATCTAAAAAATTAATGGTTTATGTCTCAAAATTAGGATTTTAGCAGGGGCGGATCCAGCGGTGGGGCGGGGGCTCGAGCCCCCTACCGCTACGGACTCTGAGCCCCCTAAATTTTTAGCCATGGATGTATAATGTAGAAGGGGCTGAGGTCGAGCTGAAGGTGCTTCAGCCCCTCCAAAAATTTTTCCTGGATCCACCACTGGATTTTAGGTTTTGGAAATTAGGGTTCTATGATTTCATGTGACTTGGAATGCGGGAAGTTTAGTACGACATGACTATTCTAGGTAAGAGATACTGATTAAGGCCCCCAAAATAATTTTATGATTTCATGTGATATGATTGAGGCCCCTCGGACCGCATGAAGTGGGAATCTAGCATCATTTTTTGTCAATAGTTTTGCCTATTGTTTAACACTTGCATGTGAATGAGGAACATTTGTGGCGTAGTTACTCAATTGGTCGATGCCGGCTATGATAGTATTTTTCTTTTTCATTGAGAAGTAATCATGCAATGACCGTAATGTATTGAAATGAAAAGCGCATTATCTTTCTGCCAGTTTATTTGTGTTGAAGATGCTTTGTACAAGAGAATACCACTTCTGACAAATTTGCCAATAATAGTCTTTGGAGCAGATGTTACCATTCATCTCCATCTATTGCAGCAGTCTGTCGTCTTACTCTCTTACTCTATTTCTCTCATCATGCCACAATTTGTCATTTTGTTCAGTGATCATGTTTCCCTCATAGTCAGCTAAATACTTAACGTTTTCTAAATATCTCCACTTGTAACGCAGCAGAGCGGTGATTCAATTTTGAATACCCACCTCCTCTTCCCCTGCTTCCTTCCCTTGTATGCCACTCTTAAATTTCTCCGACTCCTCCCTCCCATCCACCACTGCCTCCCCCGGTGCTCCCATTTGCTTCGGTTCCCCGGTTCGAAACCCTAGGGCTTGAGGGAGACAAAGCTTGGATCATGATGGCAATAGGGGAGGTGGAGGGCCACAGCAGGGAGCCGGCGCCCAAGCTGGACAGGAGCCAGCTAGTGGAGGAGCGCGGATTCGGTCTAGTTTTGGTCCATCTTCAGAGCACATAAAATTCCTAAAAAAATAGACAATTAGGTTGACTATATCCGGAGGCTGCACATAAAATTTCATAATTTTTGAAGCTCATTTGCTATATGTAACAACTTCTACAAATACTATAATCTTACGTATTTTGAGCAATAGTCAGAGCTAATAAAATTATCAAAAAAAATTGTACAATGAATTACATTATGTCAAGATGTTGTACATAAAATTTCATACTTTTTTGAGCTTATTTGATATATTTAAAAACTCAAACAAATAGTCAATATGAAATACTAATTCAGGTATATAATTATGCTGGCTAATTGGCTGTCTTAATTATCTGCCATCCGGTGGTAAGGCAGCCAGCAAGTCACCTGCCGTTCACTGGTGGGGCGGCAGGCCCATGTGTCACCTGCACAGGGTTGCCGCTTGCTAACTAAATGATAGAAATACTATTTTTTCAATATCAATACATACAACTGTTTTTATAAATACCGATTCAAAACCTGCTATACGTGCCAAAAAATTGCGTGCCATATTTACTCTCTCGATCGATCATTGTCATGTACCAAGTACCAACCATTTTGATGTCGTAGCTGCCCGTACGTACTCTATACGTCCATATATATACCGATCTCAACGCAGCCAGTACCGTGGTAGACCAATTGAAAGCTTTGCTTACCTTAGCGATGGTGTGCAGCTTTATTGTTGCTGGGCGTGCTCGAGTCATGCGACCTCTCCGTGAGTCCTGACGAATACCGGAGAGGTTTCAGTTTTTGTTTCTAGTTTTTTAATTTTACCATTTTCTGGTTTTTTTAGTTTTCTATATTTTCCCGTATTCCACCATTAAAATAATTTGGATGTATGAACTAGTGCTGCTGTTGGTTTGATGAGGGTAGCGGCTGCTAGTCAGCAACGGTCAAGAGCAGGAAAGAAAATGGGGTTTTTTTTTATATGTGTTGAGCCGGACCAAGTACTTTCTCTGATTCTAGTGAATTTTTGTTAGCATCCCTTTCTATGATGGGTAAAATCCATTCTAAGGCTCTGTATTTTTTAAGCTTTTGGCTTCTGTTTGTTTTTGATTTTTTTTTACAGTAATTAGTTTTTAAATAGAGTATTTTTTTGAAGATATGATCTACTAGTTAATTGTACTATATCAACTTCATTTATATTAGCAAAAATCACATGTGAGTTTCTGTTACTATGTAATCTCTTATACAAACAGTCCAAAAGTTATAAGACACAGCCAAAAACTATAAGCCTTAGGGGGTGTTTGGTTGCCAGCCACAGTTTATCACACCTAAGGTTAGGCAAGTTTGACCAACTTTGGGAGTTGTTTGGTTGCAGCCACAGTTGTGGCAAGATTCCCTTCCAGCAAACTAGGTTTCACGCGTCAATGACTCAAAAAAGTATGGCAAAATTCTCTTAGGCTTGCTAAGGTGTGGCAAAGAATTTGAGCACCTCAACTTAGATAAGTGTGGCAATTTTTATTGGCAAAGTGTGGCTAACAATTCTTAACTCTCATAATACAACAATGCGCATGCCCTAAGTACTATTGGTCGTTGCCTCTTTGGTGCCCTTTTGCTTCCCTTGCAGGTGTGCACAACTCGAGGACTAGGTGTGCACGAAACCTAGGGGAGTAGGACGAGACGCAGAAAGCTTGTCGAGTCACTTTTCGTCGTGTGCTAAACGTGAGCGCTAAACGAAAAAATGGAGTACCGCTCCATTTGCGCGGTGACCCGATCAGTTCTCTGCGGGAGCCCGCAGTACGTCTTGACGTGGACGCGTCTCGCGTTGTCGCGCAGGCAAGGACGCTCGGTCGCAGGTCACAAAAGCCACATGACCTGCAGGACAGAAGCACGCTGGTGCCCCACGGCGAAGCCAACAGCACGCGCGCGCAGCGTCGGCACGAAACGGCCGGCGGTGGCGCTCGCAGCACGCGCGCGCAGACGCGGTGCGGATGGAGAAACTCGGCAACGCAGCGCTCTGAGGCGCTGGACAGCGAGCGATAGCATATACTATAAAGTGATATAAACTACTTATAAAAGATATTACATAAGAATTTTACTGAGACTGGTAAAAAAGAAAGAAAAAAGAGAAGAAGGTCGGTTGTAATTCTATAGACGGTCGAAACGCGAGAAAATAGCCTGCTATAGAGGGCTTTTGTGTCATTGTATCCATGTTGTCTATAAATAGCTTTATATAAACGGTTTTTGTGCCATTATATTAATACTGTCTATATTTTACAGATAACTCATTATAGACAACTTACAGATAACTTATTATAGAATGTGTCTTTATTATTGTCTACAGATGATATGGAAGAGTATTACAGATAGTAGCTGTCTGTATCATTATACATGCCCTGAGCAAACGAGCCTAACAACTCATCTAAGCTCGTCTCTCTCCTCGCTCAATTAAATCGGACAATCCTGCTCCGGACGATCATGCTCCGAGCTATCGGAAGTGTTCATGAAACCGTGCGGACCCACTGATCAAAGGGTCCCACCAGCTAGATTCCCCTCTCCTAAGGGCATGTACAATTATATATGTCATCTGTATGTAAACCTATATCATATAGAATTTTGGATGTTGTGAAGGAAAGAAAAGGATAAGAGAAAGATATTATCTATTATTTAATAGACGATTTTACAGACAACTTTTTACTGTCTATACCATTATATACACAACTACATAAATAACATATTAATTATATAAAGCTATTACTAATAACTATATAGACAATATATTATATATATTATCTTTAATTCTATTAATAGATAATGTCGAAGTGTATTACAGATCGCTATTTATACTATTGTCCATACTGTTAAACCACTAGTCCCCAAACGTAGTACCCCACGAAATCGTAACACGCCCCAACAACCTCCCCACTCCTCGCCGCCGCCGCGGTCGTCACCGGCGACGGCGATCCTGATGGGCGCCTCCGTCTTCTCCCTCCCGGTGGCCATCTCCATCCCAGGAGCGGTGACCGCTGTCGCAGGCGCCGCCCTCGGCTACCTCCTCGCCCTCAGCCGCCTCCCCCGCTTCCGGGGGCCTCTCAGATGACGATTCCAAGGATGAATCTGAAGAATATGATGGCGAAAATTCCGGCCGCAGCCGGACGGCGAAGGGAGCCGTCGGGCGGAAGCGGACCGGGCTCCGGCTGCTCTTCTGGGCCCGCAACATGGTCACCAAGTCCGACTCGGCCAGGGAGGCGGAGAGGGCCCAGGCCCAAATCGCCGCCAGCCCCCTGGAGGTCGAGAACCTCGCCGAGATAATAGAATATTTTAAGATGGTATTGGAGATTTAGTTCAAAATTCCCCTCCTTTTGTCTGTTGGATGGTGTTTTGATGTGGGGTTGGACGAGTTTTTTGCTATTATAGTACTCCTCAAATGCGGCTTCGACGAAACGGTATCTACGTCGTGGGCTTCTCTGAAATAGTATCTATTTCGTGTACTCCTCTCTATAATAATATTTTCAGAGATTTAAAGTCATTTGAATTTGATTTTCGAATTTAATCTTCCTCATATGACTAAACTGCCCCTTGGTTTTTCAGCGAGACCAATCGCACTCTCCTATTCCGATTCTTTTTCCTCCCAGCGACGAGTACGCCATGGTGGCGCTCCTCCAACGCCCAGCGACCCGCCGAGGTGACGCCGGTGAGGAATGGCGACGCCGGCTCGGGACCTCCTCCACACGGCTGCGACGGCGCCCACCCCGACGGCCTCCGCCCGAGACGCGGCGTCCTCGGCGGCCGCGACCGTCCCTCCATCGGCGGCGCCCATGCGGCCGCCTCGCCGACGGCGGCGCCCTCGGCCGGCGGCGCGGCACCTCTTCCACGGCCACCGCGACGGCCTCTTTGCCCGACCGCGGCGTCCTCCGGCGGCCCGACTCATCCTCAATCGGCGGCGCCCATGCGCCACGCCCCGCCCAATGCAGCGCTCCTCGGCGAGCGGCGCGGCGCCGCCAATCGCAGCCCACCACACCGACAAGCGTTGGCGCGGCGATCATGCGCGACACGAGCGACCGGCTTCTCCTCGCTCATGTTAGAAGTTGCAATTTTGGATGATGTTGATGAGTACAATTCTGTAATCGTCAATTTGTATGCCAAATTTGTTGCGAAATTTACATTGCATGTTGTCCGATAATGTAATGATTACAAAAACACGTATGGATGCGAGAAGTTCTTTTGCCAATTTGTAATGGGAATTGCGGGGTTGTGCGAGTTCGATAATGTAATATGTCTTGCTTCTATGGACAAATCAAGTATGAAAGCGTGTTTGTGTTGAATCAAGTTCACTAGATATATGACCGAATCATCATTCTCAAACTTGTATATGTGTGTAAGATATATGATGAAGAATAACTCATTGTATATCTATGCAAGACGTTATGACCGAATCATCTTCATTCTCAAACTTGTAATATGTCTTTGTGCAATCACTTCACTTGAATTGTCCATTTTTGACATTTACATTATGAACCATAAGGCGTTCTGAGCTGCAGAGTTCCATAACTACAAAGTATATGGTGCGGACGAAAATTCACAAAAGAGCATAATGCCAAATTAACCAAAGAAGGTTCATTTATAAATTAACCATCTTCCCGAACTTAATTGTGCGGGCATCACAAACATAACAAGTACCATACCAAGCATACAAGAAAAATGTCTCCAACCAAATAAAACAAAAGAAGTTCAAATCCCATTTTTTGAAAAATGGTTACACATCGGTAATAACTAAACCCCTTTTAGCCTTTTTGGAGTAATCTTCTTAGGAACAATTTGCAATGGTGGTTGGAGTCCGAGGAGAAGGGCCTCTTGATAAGATGTGCCTTCTTCCATCAATAAAGTTAAGCGCTTTGCACAAACATGTACAGTATTATTTTAAATTTTTTAGTCAAAACAGCACATATATTTTGAGAACTATCAATTCTGCACCTTCTTGTCACAATTCAGGACTCTCTTACATTATTTGTTCCTTGTGTTGATTGATCGATCTCGTGTTATATCTTTTGGAGCCCACCCTTTAGTCGTATTTTTTCTTGGCTTTCTTTTTTTGCATGGTAAAAATGAAACAAATCATGTAACGAAGGTATGAAATAGACATTCAAAGTGAAACATTGCTAAAGAACTGACCTTTTTTTAGTGCCGTTGAAAGAACATTTGTAGCTAGTCTTCCTATGTCCCAACTCTCCACATTGCGAGCATCGTACTTTGCCTCTAACCATTTTTTTGTCTTCTCATTGACATTTTCAGCAGCCTTTGCAACTGATTTTGATCCACCACTCCCACCTTCGAGGCAACTTTTGATCCTATTTTTCCTTTGCCTTCCAACGCTTCTTTTACAAAGGGGCGCAACCACATGAAATTCTAATTCCACTTTGGGCCATTTTGTCTTATCACGTATTGGCTCAATCAACCAAGCATAAGCTTTTCTAAACTTCTCAACAGAGTAGTATTCATGCACAAAGTCTTCCATCTTCACATTTCTAATCTGTTGGGCTGTTATCAAGGATAAAGCATGTTGACAAGGTTTTCCGGTGTGCTGCCACTCCTCGCATGAACACTCGTGCTTGTATGCCTTGACAACAAATCTGTGATTGCAACTGTCCCAAACCTCAGCAGCATAATTATCACCCTTGATAACAGACAAGTGTCCTAGCCCCCTGGTCCTGACTCTCAATAACTGTATAACCGCAGGTAGTATCGTACCATGAAGTCGCTCCCCAATTCTTCTCCTCTTGTAGAACAGTGTCATAATCATCTCTCTCAGCTTGTCTGCAAGCTCAACAACAGGTAGGTCCTTTATGTCTTTGATCCAATTGTTGAAAACCTCAGCTATGTTGTTAGTTATATAATCACACTTGATGTTAGGATTGAAGTCAGACCTGTACCACTTTAACTGATGATGTTGATCCAACCACTTCTTAGTTGTGGGTTACCCGCATAAGCAGCGCCATGTGCTTTTCATACACATCCTTCTCATATGCCCTAGCTGCGGGCCACATATGTCCACCACTCTCACCGGTTTGCCTCTTAATATAATTCTGCATTAGATGCCTAAAGCACTCCCTTTGTTCAACTTGTGGAAACTCCCGTTTCACTGCAGTTTCTAACCCTTTGCAAGCATCAGTACATATGGCAAGTAAAGGAAGATCTCCGACAACCTTGTGCAGTTGAGACATGAACCAACGCCAGTTATCTTCTATTTCCGAGTCTATGAATCCAAAAGCAACCGGATACATCCAGTTGTGACCATCCACACCAGTAGCTGCAGCTAAATGACCATTCCACCGCCATTTAAGGTGTGGAGTCAACACCAAGCCATGGCCTACAACCTGATCGGAAACCCTCGATACAAGGACCAAGCGCACAAAAGAACCTGTGAAAATAAACCTTGCCATCATCTGTCTTGCAATCAATCTCAATGACACTGTCTGGCATTTTTTCCATGACTTCTGCCTTCCAATTATACAGCAATTGAAAACTCTCTTCCCATGATCCATACAACAACTCCATAGCCTTTTCCTTTCCTTTTCAAACAGTATCATACCCAATCGTACAATTGTACTCATCTTGTAACTTAATCTGCAGCTCTTTAGTTCCCATTTGAGAGTTCTTGCGAAGAATTGGAACAGCCTTAGAAGCTACCCATTTGCAAGAAGGTGTAGTGGTCCTTCTTCTGCTGCTAGATGTGCATTTGTGCAAGCTATTCAAGGCTATGACCTGTAAATGCATGAGAAAAAAATACATATAAGACAAAATGTTATAACCAATATGAAATATGGCAATAAAATGTTAAGACAATAAGTTTTACCATATGATTATGTTGGTACGCTTGCGTGCGCCCAACAATTTTCCAAGAGCAATTACCACCCTTACAATAACCTCTATATTTTTTTTTGGTTGTGGCTTCAATTCCCAATTCAAATTCTTTATTGATAGCATACTGTCTCACTGCCAGTCTAAATTCCTCCATAGAGGGGTACAAGCTCTTCAATTCCATCGATGGATTATCCTTATCATACACCATCGCAGTCTCCTCTGGAATAGAATCATCTATAGGCATAGATGCACCTTCATACCTTCTATATTAGGGATCCTCAAGCACTTGCTTCATGGTCCATCAATTTGAGCCAAACTCATTAGCATCTTCAGCTGTCTCATCTTCCCTCCTCAACCCCAAAAACTCATAAACTTGTTCCTCATTGCAAAGTTCTACCCTTCCTTGCTCCTCTGTTTCTTCTTGAATTACTATTGAATTCCAATCAATCAATGGAGACACCGGTTGTTCCCAATCAATCAATGGACCTGCTGGCTGGTTGCAATCCATCTCAATTGGTTCCTCCCTATCCATGACAAGAATAATAAAAATCCACACCCTGTTGTATTGTTAAAACATATGTTTTAATATTTTTTAGTATCAAGTGCTTGTAATATGTACCGAATGGTTATACCAGCTTGGTTCACGTGGGGACAGAGGAGAATGTCAAGAAGCTTTATAGTATTTGGAACTCCAAAGAGATTCTGAATTATTTTAATTAACTAATGATCTGCACAAACATACGAATGCCATATTAAAAAATACAATACCGAATAGAATGATGATATCAAAACAGAGCCTCTGTCCTGCCCTGTGATATTAAACTTTGATATCAGTAGATTAAGAAAATGCACAAAGAAACATGTCACACGATCCTCTGTCCTGCCTAGTGCGGCATACAACAACTGATCAAGTAATGATAGAGCAAAGAATTTGATTAAGTAGTGATGAGGCAGAGAATTTTGAGAGGGAAAACAGGTTCTTGCCCTGTGCGCGTCGTCCGCTCACCCCTGACGCGAAGTTCGCTCGCCCCTGACGTGCGTGGCGCGCGCTCTCACTGGCGCTGAGTCGCTCGTGGCGTGCGATCACCTTGCCGCGCGCTCGCCTGGCGCGACGGCCGTCGAGTCCTGCGATCCGGCCAGTCGCCGTGCCGCCATCGCCAAGGACACCGAAACGACGTGAAAGGAAGAAAATAAGAGTTATTAGGGTTAAACAAAATGAGCAAGGGAAGTTTAGTCATATGAGGAAGATTAAATTCGAAAATCAAATTCAAATGACTTTAAATATCTGAAAATACTATTATAGAGAGGAGTACACGAAATAGATATTATTTTAGAGAAGCTCACGACGTAGATACCGTTTCGTCGAAGCCGCATTTGAGGAGTACTATAATAGCAAAAAACTCGTGAGGGACCATGTGAGAAGGTTCATGAATTATTGCCAAGTTTATAGAGTTGGAATTTGAATTCTGTAAAGTTTGTATTTTGTCAGGATTTGTCCGGACTAACCGGTCTGACCGCTATCTAGTTGCCGGTCCTACATGTGAAGATAATGGGGCTATGGGAGATTGACTGTTGATTTTTTTGTTTGCGTGGTGGTAGGTGCTAGTGGTGAGAAACGACCTGAAGATGGGAAAGGGGGAAATTGCCGCGCAATGCAGGTAACAGATTTTCAGTCATCTGTATTCTCATGTTGTTACAGAAGTAGAAACATAGATGAAGAACCAATGCCAATGATTCACAGAGGGATGGGCTAGTCGGTGTTCCGTGTGGTTAGAAGTTGAAGTTTTGAGAATATTCAACCAAGTCTGTCCATCTTTACACTAGGAGATTTTGGGATGAAATATCTGTTTGAGAGTCTAGATGGCGTTAACACTGATGATGGCATACTTGTATGAGCTTATTATGAGCTGAATCTCGAACAACTTTGGCTTTCTATTCAAAATTGGCAATTGTACCTTGTTTGGCAGAAACATGATAATATTGCCCTAACATCTAAACCAGCTGACTGCCTCATCCAAGACAATGTTATCATCCACATTTGGTTGCCCAAAAACTGGGGCCAAAATTTATCTTGGCTGCTTCGTGTTGTAGGACTTTTGCAATCCCCAAATGTTGCTCTTTGTACCCATGCCACAAAAGAACTAAACAGCCAATATTTCCAAATGGCATTTATCATTGTCACTAGAAGCAAATGACCTAACACAAGCTGGTTGCTTGAACTCAGCAAGATTATTCAGCATCTTTGAACAAGGATAGACAAGCTGCAGAATGATCTTAGGTCAATTATGATATTGCATTTATTTTGGCAAGGAAACATGCGGAACATGTCAATTATGAACTTACGCTTATGTTCTCTGAGTTCTTAAATTATCACCTTCAGCAGTGAAAGAGTTACCATGCCTACAATGTTTTTATTTGCTATGATTTTTCTATTTCTTGAAATGTGAGCAGCATGTCAATTATGCTGGTCTGTTTCCTTTTCTGTTTTCTCAGCCATGCAACACTGGGCTTGTTTAAAAACTGCAACAGAGAGCACCAAAATCATTAAGAAGTTATCCTTAAAACTTTTTCTTAGTATGCTTGAAGCTACTTTCTGATGTTTATATTGATGTGTAATAAGATGTCTTAGCACTCTACAGAGATAACAAAAAGGAAATCAAATTTCCGTTATTTTATATTTTTTTCATCTTTTGCAGGTGGGAGAGGTGTGGGCAAGTTAAGGTGGTTGTGAAAATAGAAAGCGAGGAAGATAAGCTTGTTTTACAAGTAAATATTCTACCTTGTTGCATAATGACTCATTAATCTTGAAACTACTTTGGGATAACAAAAGATAGTAACACAGAAAGACATCACATGTACAAAAACACAGTCAGAAAATAATTTGTTCTTACCAATCAGATAGCTATGAGTAATAAAAAGCTCCTTTCCGGCAGTAGTCACTTGAACAAGAAATCTAGGAATATTAATACATTACTGTTTGAAATAACTGGAAATTTTGATAAGAGTATATGTCCTGTTCTGAAACAGCTCCAGGAATTTCATCGCTTTCCCCCTTTTAGAAAAGGGAACATTTGATTCTTCCTTAGCCTTATCCCTTATGTTCTTTTAGAGGAATCTTTTTGCTAACCTCTTACCGTAATTAAAACCAAACGAATGTAAAGTTTCAATTTCCCTAAAACATGCTTATCATTTGGCATAATTTCTTTTGTGATGTTTAATACTTATATTCCTTATCCCATAACATTTAAATTCACTTTCGGATGCAGGGCAGAGCAAAATCTTTGAATCTGCCAACTCACATAACCATTGATGCTGGAAGAACACAGATTGCACCAAGTGAGTTTTTTTTTATTTTTCATTTGTACAATTCTCTTGATATTAGTTTAATTTCTTCTGTTGTTGACTTGGATTTATTATCTTTCTGTCTTGCCTTCCTGTAGATGCAAGAACAGTCATGGCTATTCTTGGTAAGCTACATGCAATCCATAGTGTATCATGATTTTCAGTACTTGTGGTGAACTGATGTTTTGTTGCTGATGCTACTGTTTTTATTGAGCAGGGCCGGCCGACATGGTTGATGATGTCACTGGTGGTCTGAAGCTTTTATAACATCACCTCAGCGTTCTCAAACATGGGAGTTACAAAGAGCAGTGCTGGAATTTTACAATCCACATTGTACTTGCACTTCCACTGATCTGCCGCTGAAGAATCAACCTTGGCTTAATTGGTTAACTCGATCTTGTTGTTTGAAGATTTGTATGGAAGGAGGTTGCATTCACTTTTTAGTTGTATCGACTGTTGTCTTTGGACCTTAGATGTCAGTTTTTCCACTGGATTTGGAGTTGAGAATGGACCTTTCATTTCATCTGTAACGTATAGATAAGAAGGATAACTTTAGCGTTTCCATTTCCATGGACAGTTTGAACACCTGTCTGCGGACGTAATTATGAGTAACTTCTCAGAGTTTTAATATGCTTGCAGCTGTATGGGATTTTGATTGTTGAACCTGTTTGAAGAAAATCATAGTTTATAAAGAATTTCTATTTACATCTATTTTTCCTAATGTGGTTTTGCACTCTTGATGCAAGTTTGGATCATGGCCACAATTTCTCGGTTCCAACAGATTTAGCTGGTTATTGTTCTTGGCCGTTGCTGGAAGTATAAGCCAACTTATCCAACAGGTTTTGAGGTCAGGCGTTGGCAACGATCTTTTTGTTTCGTTGAAATGAATTATTTAGCAGAAATGAAGAGATTGCAAATCACAGACAAGTAGAACAGTCCTAGTTCAAATGTAGCGTTGATCGAGATCCGATCAGGCAGGTATGAAACGGGTCCCTCGTATTTCTATTAAATTCTGTATAGGAACTTAAGCTTTCGGCGCTATCTTGTGTTGCGTAACATCTGTTAAAGACAGTAGGTACCTCTGCAAACAAAAACAATCGAGAAGGAACATTATAATCAAGAAGAAAGATACAGTCGAGAAGATTACAGAAAATACATAATCAAGAAACAAACTACGATTTCATATCTAAACAGAAACGTTAGCCTTCACAATATTTTGAACTTGATAAGTGATTTAGTCATTTTCATCTCAGTTGGGACTTGGGGATAATGCCATTGTGGTATATGCTTTCTCCTTTCCTCTATCTGATAAATAAAGATTCATTCATGACAACACTTGACCATTCAATGTTGAACAAAGGTAAGCACTCACTTGACAATTCGGCAGTCTGCGCCACGGTGATATTAGCAGTGAACGCACGATAGTGATCTCTGAAAGCTTTACGTGCAGCAGTTGCGCTGAATCAAGCAACGGAAGGGACATAGGAACAGCGTCAAGTCATGGTACTCTGAAGTTCAGGAAATGGATCTCAAAATGACACATGAAATTTGCAGAAACCTTCCAAGCGCAGCAGCGAGCAAGCTGAGGTCACGAGACTTGATCCGTGAGTCTTGGCGGCTTGCGATGAGGGCGAGGTAGTCAGCCGTCTCATGGCCCATGGCGTGTGACGAGAGCATAAACGTGAGAAGAAATGCCATTGAAAGGGATGGACCAACCCTCATTTTTTTGAGATTTGGCTTGTTGACTTTGCTCCTGTTGATACAACTAGCAGATTTGTACGGCTAGGTATTCTAGTACAGCTATCTTTGATATATAACTCTACTTCCTATAATTGAAATACAATTATATTTGTTATATAATTCTATTATCTATATATGATTAATTTGTACTGTTATAATCTGACCTTACTAAAATAAGTAATGGAGATCATTCTCCTTTTCTTTTAATTAATGTGAGAAATTCGAAAATTTTTCTTTGTTAGGATTATTGTGGGGTTTTTTTTGTGCTATTAAAACGGATGAGACACTTTGAATATCATTGGTTGTTGTTTTTTGTATAGATAATGTACGTCTGAATGTGTGATAGGAACAGGGTGCAGTTTGCCAAGGGCTTGTCTTAAAACAATCGCCACTTGATCGAGTTTACTATACTCCGTCGTTGTAAACTGATGTAGTAATGCTGAGGTAACTGATGTGATTAGTACGTGATGTTCTCAAGCATTCAATGCATTTGATTATAGTAGTAGTAATTTTGTCTTCTGTTTTCCCGTTCAGTCTGAAATATAACAGAAATATATGGATACAATGCAATGCCAATACATCGTCATGTAAGGACACAATGCAATCGCAATTTACTGTGGCAATCCTAAGCTACTTTGATGGATGGAAAATACATCTAGTGGTGTGATCGTGGTTGATGAAGTTAACATGGCCGGACAGGATAGTCTTATTCTAATTCGGAAAGTAGGCTAATCCCTTTCCCTTGACTGTTCAACTGCTCTGCAGCCTGTTGTTCCGACTGAAGATCCGGTTGAGTATTGCAGCAAGCCTCACACCTCCTTGAGCAATTCTCTTCTGGACAACCGGCAGCGCAGAGAAGAAATAGTCGTCTGCAGTTTAATTTCAAGAGGATCACATCACAGTTCTTCCAACGAAATCATAAATTAATCACTAAGATTACAAAAGTAATTAGTTTAGTCTTTGTAATCTACTACCTTCTAAGGTGGAGTCTTGCTCAACACCCTCGTACGCATTGCAAGCCAGTTCTGCACTCTCCTGGGCGTACCTGCATTTGCTCTCAGCTGTCAGCCTCCGAAGATTAAGCTTAGTACTTCGATTGGATTCATTCAAATCATCAGCTTACTTGTCAGCACAAGTCTTTGTTCGGCTACGGCACGTCTCCCACTGCTTCTCTTCATTGGACCACTCCTCCTGAAGGACAAAAACTCGGTCAAAACTTTACTAACAAGGTGAAAGCTGAAGTGACACATGCAATGCAAGACAGTAGTGTGTAGAGCACTTACAGTAATGTTCAGCTTGATGGCCTCTATCATGGTGGTTAGGTCGTCGTTGTAGAAGTCCTTCATGGCTGTTTCGATAATGTCCACATCCCATACCTACTAAAACCATGAAAGAGTACCATGTATCAGCTTTCTTGATACATATACACAAAACAAAATGAAGCGATGGCCGATTTATTTGATTCTATCATTGAACTTTGCGTACATGGTGAAGGTTGCTCTTCCTTGTGTACCAGTGGACAACGATGGTGTTGCCACCCAGATCGGCGGTATGGCCGCAGTGGAGAGGCTGGTGGACGTCGCCGACGAAGTGTGCCAGGAACATCAGGCTCTCGGTCGGATCATATGATAGCAGTATAGGTAAACCGTGTAAGATGCTGTGTGCTCAGCACATACAACGCATGACGGAAGAACATGATATTTACACACATGGGCTTGATGAGTCTTTCAGCGCGGCAGTGTAGTTGTTGATTGCTCCAACCACACACCTATCCTTCTCTCCTTCTGTATCGTGGCAGTCCCCTGTGCAAAAACAATACCATCAGACCTCTCGTTTAGTCATTTATCAAAGTTCAGTGCAGTACACATCAGAAGCGCAAGGTAGATCCTGAATTTCTGATGCGGTACGGTTTGCATTTGACTTTTGTCGTTTGTTCTTACTCCATGTTTGACTCTTCCTATGAATCACGATGGTGCACGAATTCTGCATCAGTTCATCAAACTGTCATATCAACTCTATCCGCTAGCCAGGTGCTGGTTGCTTCTGTAGCGGGTGAACGTAACGTACTCATGGAAATAACGTGTCATGTCGTCGCAGGTCTCTGGTTAACCATTAGCTCAAGACAAAGTACGCTTTAATGTACGACCGCGACGTAATTAAGTAGCAGAAGAGACGGTCTAACTGGAGACTGTGCAACAGCGAGATTGTACTGCGTGGAAAAAGGTTCAGAGCATGAGAGCGCGCGACGTACGGACGTAGCTGAACTCGCAGTCTCCTGGCGTGTCGGCGAAGTGCAGGGCCCTCGACCACGGGTACCGGAAGCGCTGCTCGTCCGCCCACGAGCACGTCTCCGCGAGGTCGCCGCCGGCCCACTCCGGCAGGAGGTCCTTCACCGCCGTCGAGGCCTCGCTCGTCAAGAAACCCTGCAATATTTCAATTCGATCCATCAGTTTATCTTCAAGAACAAGTGCTAGTGGGAATTTAGCTCGATCGTTTACCTCGGCGATCTTGCACACCATGTAATGGCCCTCCTTGCCCCATGCTTGGGTCGTGGGAGCTCTTGCCATCACCATGACTAGAAGGATGTGAAAAAGCAGGAGCAGCCCCATCCTTGCTTGGCTCTGCTCTCTCCCCCTCTCTGTTTCTCCCTGCGAGTTGTTAGTTCCTTTCCTTTCTTGCCTCGTGTACCTCATGTACTGTTCCCCTATCATCACTAAAACAAAGCTGGGGAACTCCTGCCTCTCAGTGTGCCACGTCATCCTTCTTGCAAAAAAGACTCTTGTATTTTTTAAAATCATGTATAGATCCTCGGTTCCTGCAAAAAGATCCCTGCCAGGTTTTTTTTCTGACAACACCCCTCCACTTCATGAAATTACGTATCCTTTGCAGGATAACACCCCGTAGTTTTTCAAAATTATGTATCCTTTGCAGGATAGCACCCCATAGTTTTCCAAAATTACGTATGGATCCTCATTTAGTTACGTATAGGTCCTCAGTTTTTTTGCCAAAAAGGCCTTCGGTTTTTCCGGAATTACGCACATGTCCTCGATTTTTTTTAAAAAAACTTCCCGCGAATTATCGTCTCTTTTACTTCGATCCACACGGTAGCTAGCGCGGCGTGGTGCCGCGCTTATGCTGCTAGTTTATACAACAACCGGCTGAGCCTGTTCATATTAACTCTATGGCTAATAGATTTTGATTAAAATTAAATAGTAGTGACTAAAAGAAATGATTTTTAGAACGAAATGGAGAGATGGGAAAGTAATGGAGATATACATGCTGAGACGGGAGCGTGAGGAGTAGGGTACGTGATACGTCTGTGACCCTCTACTTTATTTTTAGAGCGAGACATGAGCGAGATGAATGAAAAGCCGCTTTTGAAAACCAGATTGAACTTTTGATTTCTGTAAGAAACCTATTGCAAATAATGCACAAAAAATAGAGACAAGAGACACGAAATTTTTACGTGGAAAACATTTGTGGGAAAAAAAACCACGAGTGCTCGAAGGCAAATCACTATAATGAGGAGGGTTTACAATAGAGTGTTTGCTCTTCCTATAGGCTACTAGGGTACATATACATAGCGTGAGGGAAAAGAGTTCTACATGAAGAGGAAACCGAATCAGAATCGGTTGCTACATATTGACACCACGTCTGATACAACCTGTGGATATACCTGTCATACCACAGCTGGCATAAGACGTTAAAGTGTCCTACACGAACATGGTATAAATTCGGATCAACTTTAACAATTCAATACGAACAAGCTCTAAGTTCCTTGTTCTGATCCCTGATGCCTTTGGTCCGAACAACTGGACGAGTACTGTCCGTGTTCTGATTCCTTGTTCTGATCCATGATGCCTTTGGTTCGAACAATTGGAGGAGTTTAAAAACTTTAATGGACTTTCCATGTGACTTTCGGCTAAGTGAGCATTCATACGATAATTGATTCTTTCGGTGTTACCTGTCCACATGTGCACCACGTAACCAACGCTGTTTCCTCTACAGTCGTTATCCGCTCCGTGAAGTCCGAGGGTTCAGCCGTTCAGCTGTCACTTCATGTTCCCTACCAACCAACGTTTTGGTTTGGTTTCTGAATTCTGCTTGGTACGTGCATGATTGATCCAATTACAGAATTCAGATCTCTCTTTCTTCGCGTCAAAGAAAATTAGCATTGCTATGCTAGTTCTTTAGTAACAAACGATTAAACAACAGCTCAAAATATGAATTTAGGAAGCATCGCTGCTCGTTCGAACGAGCACATGCTCATGCGCCCATCTTATACAATATGATGGTGAACGTGCATGATTTGCACGTTGTAGTTAATTTACACCCTGATCAACTCGGTTTCGGCTTCTGGCTTCTGGCTTATTTTTCACTATTTATAAGTTTCGTCTTTTTCTAAACTTTTGGCTTTTTGTTGAGCTTTTTTGCCGGTTCTTTTTTTCCCCATATTTATTTGTATTATACGTATTGGGCTAACATATTTTTTATATTTTTAAATTTTTTAAATTTAATTATGCTAAATAAGTCTCTGTCAGCTACAGTGTTTTTTTTCAGCCAGTCACAGTGTTTTCAGTCATGAGCTTTTCAGCCGAACCGATCACCACCTTAAGTTTGGATAGGAATAACATGGCGGGCTTGTAAGGAGATGCCCATTTGCACGTCAATTTTTGTTATTATCATGGCTCTCTGGCACGTTCTACGCCACAGTTTCACGTAAATGGAATGTAAAGAACTAGGCAGCAGGTGTACTCTGCCCCTGGGGTTCCAACTGCTGTACATGATGCTAAGGCAATCATTAACACAACTAGAGTATGGATAGGTTCAAGAACAACATAGCATTGTACCATGGAGACCGACTTGCGATCTGAAACTGGTGTTCCGCTGTAAATCATGGTAACGACATCAGAGTAAAATCATGGCTGACTCTTGCGTGTTGGCACGGACGCAGGGTCATTGGAACTGTTGCTACTTGCTGCCTGCCAGATCGGTAAGAGCAGGTACAATAAAGCTTAGTCAGCAGGCTATAGCAAATATAATATCAACCAAATCTTACGTGGCAGAGAGAGAAAGGAAGAGAGAAGGAAGCTGGCTACTAAATTACAGCTAGTTATAGCACATAAAAATATGCATTTCACTTTCTTACACGTGGGGCCAAATAGTTATTGTAATAACTACCTTATTATATGAACTATTTTTTTAAAAACTATAGATGAAATAGATAAGTGTTATAGGCACTAGTTGACTACGCTATTGTACTTGCCCTAAAAGTGGCGTGGACGACGAGCGTCGTGCGGTATGGTCTGGTTGGTGGGTATGGGCGGCCGTATCGTAGCCGGACATGCCGAGGACGTAGGCGCCGTCAGGCCCTTCGATTTGCGGGGCACGGCAACGGAGAACGGCCGCAAGATGGCTCCACTGGCACGCGGTTCCCATCTGCCGAGGCCCGCAACGGAAATCACGGGAGCAGCCCGGTCGTCGCCGGCCGCGCCACTGGCCAGAACGGAAGCGACAGGGCACGTGCCCGTTTTCCCTCGTGCGCCGCGTGCGCGGAGGCAAACACGGCCCGAGTGGCCGAGCACCGCAACCCAAATAAAATTGCGGTACGACTGCCTCGGCCCACTTCAATTTCAAGCAAATATCCTCTTTGGTGTCACATCGCGCGTGACCCGACGTATAGAGCTGTCTAATGGGACGGTCCGAGGTCTGTCACTGTTGATATGGTCAAGCATAATATGGCCCATCTAGTTTATGAGCTGTGTCAGCACGGCCCAGCAGATTGTGCCATGCCTAGACCGAAGGGGCGGCACAGCACGACCCATGAAAATATCCATTTTTTATCGTTAGGGGTAAAAAATAAAAAATAGCAAAAATTCAAATGGGCCAGACCTCAACATGCTGATCCATGGTCTGTCACTGTTGGCCTAACCTAAACACAATATAGCCCATCTAGCTTATGGGCCGTGACGGCATGAACCGGCGGACTGTGCCGTGCCTGGGCCGAGGGGTGGCACGGCACGGCATAACCCGTGAAAAATATCCGTTTTTTTATCATTAGGGCAAAAAATAAAAAAAGCAAAAAATTCAAAAAAATGTTAAGTTTTTCCTAAAAATTGGGGGTCATCCGACCTTTATTCTCCATACCTCAAACCTCACTTTCATCTCTCTATTTATCTGTGAAAAATCCGATTGTGTTTGCGCAAATTTGGCAAAATTAGTGAGAAATTCGCGCGAAATTCAGAAATTTTGAAGAATCTTCAGAGAGCTGCAGCCTGCAGAAGAGGTAATAGACTAATAGTGCTACCTTATTTCAATTTTTTGTTATTATTTATTGAATCAATAGTAAGATAATTGTACTTTATTATATGAATTTACAGTTGATTCAATGGAGAACTACAATTTCCAACTCTCTGAATTCGGTTTCACGGTGAAGGATATGCAATCCTTTTAATAGGCACATCCATTCGCGGCATGTGGACATCCACAACAAACTATATACCTAGAAGAAGCGCCGCTAGGTCCATCTTCTGCTAACTCAATGAGTGCATCTACAATCCAGAGCACGGGTGCAAAAAGAACAAGAGCTGCTACATCGGGAGTCTAGAACGATTTATAGGGTGTACTCTTTTTTCTTTACTAAGGTTTTCTCAAGTTGAGTTTTTACTCGGTAAAGTTTTTGATGAGACAGCCAAGCCTAGTAATTTAACTAGTTAATAAAACTTATTATGTCATTAAAAATAATTATCTTGATGATTAATAATGTCTACAATTTCTATATTTTTTTATATTTTTCTACAATTTTTTCTTAATTTTATATAATTTTTTGAATTTTTTCCTGTTTTTTCCCAGCTTAACGGGCCAACCGTGCCGGTAGATCCGTTAAGACCTAACCGTGCCTGTGCCTGGGCTCAGACCTCCACCCGTGGGCCGACATGGCACGATCTGTTTATTTGTCGTGCCTAAATAAGTCGTGCCTAGGCAGATCCATGCGTGTTACACCGACATAGCCAGATGAATAAAGACCGCCAACGCAGTTGTGAACCATCAATTGCTGGTTAATCTAAGACCATTTTTCGGTTTATAACTTATAACTTTTTTAAAAGTAATTTATCAATATTCAATTTATTCATATAAATATCTATGTTAAATTTAAAATCCATAGATATATCAGCCGCGGTAAAAAAAACCACCTTGAGCCGCACAGCATGCATGCGGTCCACGATCCCAGATATTATCCGCGATCCAAATCTGGAAGTTGAAAACGGATAATACCGAACGCAAGGGCTCCTCGTGACAAAGTGTCTCCACAACAAAACTTACCCTACTCGATCTGAGCCGCACATTGTTTATCGAGCGGCCCACGATCGCGAATATCCTCCGCGGTCCAAATCTGGAGGGTCAAACGGGCAATAGATAATAAGACAAGGACCACATGCGAAAGACTGAAAGAGTGCCCCCAAGTCTATCCTCCTAGCCAATCTGGACCACACAGCTGTGATCGGACGTCTCATGGAGACCAGGAGAGGGTCGGAGAACCGATTGACGACCATGGCGAACACCGCCGATGGCACGACGTCTCCATGGCCGCCGCTTGCCGTCGCTCCGCCTCTGGACAGCCGACGACGTACTGGATGTCGACTTACACGGCAAGATAAAGGACCTTGGAGTTCCAGCGTCTCAATTCAATGTTTCGAAACTGTTTGTTTATTTAATTTCTCCTCTCAAGTTTCTTTTTCTGTTCTCTTGAAATATATCCGCTACTCAGGAGTACGAGTATCCATGTATTCAGGATTGTGGCAAAGAAGAGTAAGAGGAAGAAGAAAAGGAGGAGGAAGATCAACAATTTGAGTATGAGAGCGCGGATCGAAGGTTCTTCTGACGGCCGGAACGCGGAGGACGCTGAAGGCGTCGAGGCGGTTCCACGACGAGGTCGCACAGGTCCGGCAGACCTAGCTCCAAGCGCATGCATCCCTAGCAAAATTTAATTCACAGACGGTGCTGGTCGCTTGCTCCAAGCGCATGCATCCCTAGCTCTGTACGATGTCGATCAGTGAATCCAAGCAAACTTCTTAGTAGTAGTCGGTAAACATATCGCCACTTCTTGTCCGGCAACGTGTTGTATGCGTATGTTTCGGTGTGATCCGCCGTGGCCAGCCATGCAGAGGCATTTGAGCATTTCTCGGCGCGCGGCACTTGATTTCGCGCGACCTGTCCGTCCGCGGCAACCGACGAGTGCACGGCCAGCGACGAACACATGCGGTTAAAGTGTTAAACAATTCCACTAAAAGACTAGGGAGTAGTATGGCATTATGATTTGGGTTGAATATATGATCAATAAAGCTAAGAAAAATGTGGCATAGCACAGCCATAGCTACGTTAGCGATCCAAATGCTAGCTAGAAAAAGGAAGGAAAAGAGAAGGCAGACGTGATAAGCGGAGATTCTGGGGGAATCCCTCGGCCCTATCTTCAACCTTGGCGTCTCTCCGGTGGCTTTACTCCGGAAACCGACGTCGATCGACCTGGCGTATATGGCACCGTGTTTCTGCTGGGAGGGAATGCCAAATCGTGTAGCTCCAGTGCGCTCTGCAGTCTGCACACAGTGCACCTGATGTGCTTCCTGTGGACCATCCACTGCATCTGCTGCTCGCTTTTGAGCCTGTCAGCCCATCACCTAGCTATGAACGTGTTGCTCGTATAATTACTAAGCTATCACGGAATGATTAAACGCGCGCCATCATTCTCTTGCTCTGAACTCTGAAGGAAATGGAATCTGTGATTCGGCTTAAGTTGGTGCTACTCTCTCGAGTTATTGCCAGGGTTTTTTTCTACCGGTTTTTATTTTTAACTGGAGGGATTCGTAAATCCAATTTAGCCATTTTTTTTCATTTTTTTCAGAGAAATTTGGTATAAAAAAATTCAAACAAAATTTGAAGTTTAAATTTTTAAACAAATTTTTGGTAAAAATTCCTTCTAAATTTGATAAAATTCATGCAAAATAAATTTTCGAAGTCGGTTTGAATTTCTACTGGGGTCACCGGTTACCTGCCGGTTTTTGGCCGAAAAAAACCATGGTTATTGCCCGCTTTATGCTAGAACAGTGATGAATAGGTGCAGAAAACTACAACACGTCCTCCTTACACCGCACAACCAACAAAATACACGGAAATATTCTGCACTTACATGCTTCGAAAACGAAGTGCATTTCTACAACCCGGCGATGACAGTTCCTAGACGACCACGCATCTCCAAAGTTAAAGCTCTTTACGCGAAAGGCAGCTCGACGTCTCGATCTGGCCCTCTTAGACCATGTCTTATTCTACATTTTCTACCAATTAGCTATCGTTTCGCGTGTTTATCCCATGATTTCACCAACTTCTTTAGGATCGAGGTTGCGATGGGACGACACTGCAGGAATCCGACTGCTCCTGCGGTCATGTCGAGCAGGCCGCCCCACCCACGAAAATATACCCGGGAGCCCACGCACATTGCCCCGCTTTGCGTAAAGCTGGACATGAATGCATATTCCAATCCTCTGCATCCATCTCTTTTCTCCTTGTTCGAATCCATCCTTGCTGGATAGGATGACAACGTAATGCCTCCACCAATGGCATACCAACAGATATGAGACGCGTTGTGCAGATATCACTAGTGCAAATTCGGTGCCAAACTGCCAATGCATGCGCGGCATAGTACTCTAGTTAATTTGCAACCAAGTCTTTTTTCTTTCTTTCTGAAACTCGATCTGAGACCAGTTAATTTTACAGTTTCCTTCCGTCCATTGTTATTTTAGGAGATTGTCCAATCACCTTTATTTTAGGAGATTGTCCAATCACCTTGTAGTCCAAGGGACCAGAGAACCTTCGTGAAAAAATTTTCTTGACTGAATTCGTGCAAAATTGAGAAAGAATCGGAGGGGGTTGACGGTGCTCAATTTGTTCCTGGAGTGGAGCAAGAAGGGAAGAATTGACAGCAGCGGCGCATCTAGCATGAGGCTGGCTGGAGAGTGGAGAGCCATGAGAACTTGAGAAGGGCATCAACGAGTGAAATCGGTCCGCTTATTTGGGTTTGGGTTTTTGATTTTCAGCTTATTTTTTTACTATTATTAAATTTTCTCTTTTTTGTCTTTTCGGATTTTTTAGCTTTTTTGCCAGTTCTTTTTTCCCGTATTCGTTTGCATTATGCATGCTGGACTAACCCGTTTTGTTTATTTTTAATATTTTTAAATTTAATTATATCGAATAAGTCACCATTAGTTATAGTGTAATTTCAGTCAACTACAATAAAAATTCAGTTATAAAACATAAAAATTCAGCATAACTGACACATCAGCCGGTCAGTGCCTAAACTGATCGTTGGGGGAGTTCGACACTACTACATAGATTAATAGATATGGGTATCGTTTGCTAAAGGATTTAATATGGGCATTTTTCTAGCATACTCTCCGTGTTGTTTTTTCTTTTGCAATTATCCCAAGCTTCTTAGGGTGAACTTTGGGTTGACATTTATGCCTAGTTGCCATATTAGGCTTGATCTTACATGTCTGTGATTATTACTCTTCTTAGGCTAAACACCACGTGGAGATGATAAAGAGTCTACATCAGCCAACAGGTCCAATTACTTACGATCGTTGATTTTTTTTATGAAGGGTGGTGCCAGATCCTCTTAATAAGCGAATGTGAAGAAGAAAACCCTGTCAAAAATATTATGAGAATGATTTGCATCCGGTATATATTTGTCTTTTATTGATCATATATTTAAATATAAGTATATGAGTGAGAACGCTTCCACGAGTTAAAATACTTTTATTTGTGAATACTAAGTACTACCTCTAGTGAAAACACTAGCACTAATAGGAATACTAAATATCAATGAAACATAGGAATACTAAACAACAATGGAAGCTTAAATCAAATTGGTTTAGCACAAACAAAGCTTAAATCAATTAAGTTTACCTAATGCACATAGATGATACATCTCTATTCAATGGTACAAATTATGATAATTGGAGAATCCACATGATTTGCTATTTTAAGGCCATGAGCCAAAAAATATGGTGGATTATAGATGTGGGCATTTCCCCTCCTAAGGATTCTCTAAGTGCCCCAACTAGGTTGATGACAAGACAAAGTCATCAATGAAGAGGCAGATCGGTAATGAGCTAGAAAAGAAAATAAGAAGAGGTAACAATTGTCAAACTTGCTACAATTATCGGGAAAAGGGACATGTAAATAAGGATTGTCATAAACGTATAACTCCTAAGTCCTCTCTTTATGATGAACATTATTTGTTTAGGAATGATATAAATGGCAATATGTTTGCTAAGAATGTTAGTTTACAAAATTTTAATGTTAGGGCCATTTGGATGTCCAAATCTATTGTGACTAGCATCCAAGGATCCAACCAAGTTTTGGGTACCAAAATATGCTTAAAGCCTTAATAGGTACTTAGAGAGGCATTGAAGGCTTGGCTCATTCACGATTCCACCATGAGCAAAAAAGGGAGCCAAGTTTGAGGATGATCTTACCACATCAAGAACCAATGCCATTTCGGTAACAAGTATTTACATTTGATATATTTAGCCCCTAACCTTGTGTATGTTGTAATGCGTGGATATCTTTTAAAAGGGGTGTTCTTGCTCTTATTTTAAAAGTTCATTATTGTAATCATGAACAAGATGTGTGTGGCACATTAAGGGGGAGTGTTAAGTCATAACCATGCACATCACATCCTTAAATGTGCCCAAATTAATTAAGTGTTAGTATTGTTTTTCGAAATTGAGCCATTTAGTCAAAAGTCAAAATCTTGAAATTATTAATATATCTTTGAAAAACTAGTTGGAAAATGTATACAAATGCATTTCAAATATTTTCCAAAATTTTTGGTTTTAGAAAAACCTATTTCAAGTAAAATTGAGTTCCCAACCCAAAACTAACAATATAGTATCTTGTTTTGGCTTTAAACTCAAAATTTGGCCAAAATCAATTCTAAAATGAATTTGAAAAAGTGTTCAATACCAAAACATAAAGTTGGTTATTTCAAACATTATTGGTATTCAAAAGTTTTTCAAAAATCCAACCAATCAAAAGTTATTTGGTTTTGATATTCATCCAAAATTTTGAGTTCACCTAAGTGGTCACAATCTAGTACTTAAGTGAGTTTTACCATTTGAGCCAAAATTATTGACATATATTGGCTCACTATGGTATTTACAACTCATACATATAAATGAATGCTAAAATAACCCTTGCTTACTCATTTATTGCAATTTTGAAGATTTTATTAAAAATGAGCTTGCTTTTGAAAAATGAAAACTTAATTTGTTAAAAAATTATATTGAAAAGAGATTTGTTCTTGGCCTATAGTTGGAAATACTCCACAAATGATTTATGTTTCTTTGTGAAAAACTTTAGAGCATGTTACAACACTATATCAAACCTTTCCTCAAATTTTAGATCTTATCTGTGCTTTCAGTCAGATTCCGGAACTACCGTAGTGCATTAAGAGGTACTACAGCTGAACGGTACTATCGCAGTTATAACGGTGGTATTTCTGAAATTATTGCCAAATGGCTGATTTGTTTCAAAATTTGGTTTCCAACTTTTTCTTAGCCATTCACTTTCCTCCTCAAAGTCAAGGTGATCCTTGTTAATCCTTGCTAGCTACCCTGAAATATTTCTTGACTATGCCATTTTGCTCTCAATTTGATCCTTTTTCATAAAATGGCATCCTTCCCACAGAGTGGTAGACTTTTGATCACCTTGACCTCGGCATGAGTTTTATCCCTGTCTTTATAAGTGGTATCCCTCTTCCTCCAAGTGGTATCTTTCAAAGTGATATCATTTTTTCCTCTTGCCGAGCAATTTTTTTAACCAAACTCTCTCACCTATATGATATCCTTCTTTAATGGTATCCACTCTTACAAGTGGTGTATCCTCAAATGATATCATCCTCTTCCTACAAGTGGTATTTCAAGTGACTTTTTCTATAAGTAGTGTCCCCTTCAATATTTCAAGTGAAAATCATTAAAGATCTCTCAAGGTTAATTCAAATGGGATACTAGTTGATCATACAAGTGGCATCAATTTTTTTACAAAAATAATCAATTATACTTAATATCATGTATGCTTACAAATAGTATAAGTGGTGTCAAGTTTTCTACAATTGGAATTAAGTTTTCTACTTGATGTTGATTAGCTTCTTGAATCTTGAATGCTGGTAAATCATTTCCTGATGTTCATGTATCAACTAGCTCCGATGGTTTTCATGATAGTCATATATTGTTGTATATATATTGGTCTGGGACACTAGAAAGTAAATTGCTTCTTTTTTTGCCTTTAGGTTTAAAAGGACGATCTCAAGAATCAAAACCCGAAAGGGAGTTGCAGGAGTTATGATCAATCCTAACAAACTAAGAAATAACATAGGTGAATAATACTTGAATGATTGCTTAGTTAACTACATTGAACTTTCGTACTATATCATTTGAACTTGTCTTAGAACGGACATGTCTTAGGTTTGCACCCCCACCATTTAAATCCTAGCTCCGTCACTGAGGGTTTTAGCCTCAAAATTTTGAATGCTTGTGCTTGGTATGACATGTGAGAACTTATTTAGAGCCAACTTAGCCATCCAACCTTGAGTTTTTGAGTTTTGCTTGGTTTTTATGCAACCTTGCTTATCTTGAGAAAATGTTGAAACTTTAGCTAAGATCCATACTATCCACGAGTGGATTAGGTTTCTGAGATCCTCAACAAGGTGTGCAAAGTCTTATATCATTTGAACATATATTTTAGAGATTGCATCTTTTTGGGTTTTAGCTCGGTCTGATTTCCTGTTCTGGGATCAAGGATACAGTCAGACCGCCTCAGGCCTACGGTGGACTCCAATCAAACCGCTCGACCTGGTCCAAATGCTCTCTCTATAGTGGAGTGAAAGTTTTGAAATACTTTTGAGCCATTGAATTTGAATGCATCATTCATCCCCTCTAATTATGATATCGGGCCCAACAATTTCATTGAGATAATCATATTTTCCTCCATATCTCAACTCTTATCTTTTCTTCCTTCCAAGGAAAAAGTTCCCTTTTTTACATTTGCCCCAACCACAAGTTGATCAGAGTATATTCCCTAACATCATACCCTCTGCAGTTTGACTCTTTGCACACTTCCCTATACAACATACGCATACGCACGCCAAGTGAGAAAATTTTTCCTTGACATTGGTCATTCATGATCATAGTGCGTAGGTTAGGCCGTTGGGGTGATGCATTACTGAACACTGATTTTTCTTCTTTCCTCTCTGCAAGAACGATAACTGAGTGATGATGGTTCTTCACTAATTAAGGACTTACATTCATGCATTTATTAGCTAAGGGGAAATAAACGTACTACTGTATTACTACTACTAAATTAATTACTAATTGGGTCCCTACAAGCATATACATGAGATATGCAATTGTGACGTTAAAGTGAAAGTGGTGTAGGTTTCTCTTTCACAAGGATGGTGGTATCAATTGTAAGGATCCCATCCTTGAGGAAAACAACCAATTTATTATGGTTTTATTCATCATATACCCTCCCCTTAGATGGAAATTCAGGATTTACCCTCCTAGTCCACGCGTCAGTGACTTATGATGATCCCACATGTCATTGAGGTGGAAGGGTAAATCCTGAATTTCCCAACTAAAGGGAGGGTATATGATCCAATCCCCCATAAATGCGCCCTTACCCTACCCCCTCCCCTTGTGTCACCTTTGAATGCTTTGATTCTCCTCTCCCTTTCGCAAGTTGCGTGCCACTTTTCTTGTTTTGTAGCTATTAGCCTCTTCTTATATCTGCCCTGGAGAAGCTAGGCACATCTCATACACCCACCCACTGTGAGTTCAGCCTCTAGCTCTTGTAAGCTCGATCTAGCAATAATCTCACATGGTGGGGATGACTGGTGCTTACGGTTACACTGGCAACAAGAGCCAACTGGGGGAAGGTGTAGGGACGGGGGCGCCGGAGATCGCGGCGATGGCTGTGCACAAGGTGGCCGCGCCGCCGCCGCAGAGCACGGCGAGCAAGATGAAGGCGAGGGTGAAGGAGACCTTCTTCCCGGATGACCCGTTCCGGAGCTTCAAGGGGCAGCCGCTGACGGTGAAATGGCTCATGGCGGTCAAGTACCTCTTCCCCATCCTCGACTGGGTGCCCAACTACTCCTTCTCTTTCTTCAAGTCCGACCTCGTCGCCGGCCTCACCATTGCCAGCCTCGCCATTCCTCAGGCATGCATCCATACCTCCAACTCCAAGCTCAACTAAGATTGCATCCATATATACCTTGTTGTTTTTTATCTGTACATTTACTGATTTCCTTTTCAGTACACACGCACGTAGTATTTAACACATCCAGTTAAACTGCTAGTCTGTACATACCTTTCTTTCCTGCTGCACCTTCTGTTTTTGGAAGATTTGCGCGATTTTCCGCGAACTGTGTGACCAAATGTACTCTTACTGTACACATGGTTCTTCGTTCACAGGGTATTAGCTACGCGAAGCTGGCAAGCTTGCCTCCTATCATAGGGCTATGTACGTACGCCTTCCAGTACCTTGCCTGTACATGTATGTTCACTTTGAATCATGACGTTGTGCACGTAATGCATGCAGATTCAAGCTTTGTGCCGCCGATGGTGTACGCCGTGCTGGGGAGCTCGAGGGACCTCGCCGTCGGCCCGGTTTCCATCGCTTCGCTGATCATGGGGTCCATGCTGAGGCAGGCCGTCAGCCCCGCCGGCGAGCCGCTGCTCTTCCTGCAGCTCGCCTTCACCTCCACCTTCTTCGCCGGCCTCGTCCAGGCCTCCCTCGGCATCCTAAGGTCAACTACTCATACGTACTTGCCATGTATACAAACATCCACGCATGCGTACGTGAGCATGCATATATAATATGCCTAGCTATATTGTACAATTAATATTTTGCGCATGCATGCAGGTTGGGTTTCATCATCGATTTTTTGTCGAAGGCGACGCTGGTGGGGTTCATGGCCGGCGCGGCGGTGATCGTGTCGCTGCAGCAGCTCAAGGCGCTGCTCGGCATCGTGCACTTCACCACGGAGATGGGGCTTGTGCCCGTCATGGCTTCCGTGTTCCAACACACCAAGGAGGTGGGGCGCTCGCATATCTATCTATCTACTCGTCGCGCATCATGCACGCACGCGTACACGTGTGCAACGCCCTTAAGCTTTTGCGTGTACAGCTCTAGCTAACGGATCGTGTTCGTGCGTGCGTATGTGCAGTGGTCGTGGCAGACGATACTGATGGGGCTGTGCTTCCTGGCGTTTCTGCTGTTGGCGAGGCATGTGGTACGCACGCTATCTCTCCTTCTTCCCTTTAATTCGTCGTGTAACCTCGACTTCGACGTTACTAATACGCTTCGTTTTTCAAAAAAAAAAAAAGAGAGAGTGTCTAGATATCATCTCAATATTTTTTTCTCTAATTATCATCTAAATTTGTGACCCTTGATCAGAGATCAAAGAGCCCCTTGTTTTTGAAGGGGAGTAGAATTCAAGGGGGAGTGGGAGAATTCATGGCAATTGGATCTCTAATCTAACAGTTATAAATCTAGATGATAGCTAAAAAGAAAATATTCGGATGATATTTAACAAAATCCAAAAAAAGCAAAAACGTTTAACAATATGCATGCGTGGTGCTGATCATAGCTTTTTTGTGTTTGATTTTGCCCGCTTTTTCTTTGTCTGCGGCAGCTGCATGACATCAATCGGCAAGTAGTTGTGTGTCCGTGTCGTTAGCTTGCCTATCATTAGCCTGAACCGCTAGCGCCTCATGACAGAAAATTCCAGGAACAACGAGTACGTTCCAAGGGAGGTAATCATGCATGCTGATGAAGTCGTGCGTGAGATGATGCATATTCGACCATCCATGGAAGGATATGTATGCCTTTTTTTATTCAATTTGGTCCACGAACATCTGGTTGATGGTCCTCGCTTGGACAATATTCTTTTACCAACAACATGTTACCACAAAAATTAATGGTCAAAGCCATACTTCAAAAACCAAAAAAGTACAGTGAACAGAGACTAGTCCCGTTTGGACCAGAGTGAGTACCATTAATCTGTAGGGGTGCATCCAAAGTTGGCTATGAATTGAAACTTGGATTCCATTGCTGATATCAGAGCATTAATACATATGACGCGTGGTGGTCAACACTGGTCATATGTGATGAAGAACCTTGTGACGTTAAACCAATTGTTTTCCAACTAGTGACGTTTTAATCAACCGAACCTGCATTTGTTGACAACAAACAAACAGCTGAATCTGTAGGTGCTGACTGCGAGAGTGACGCGCCCCAAGGTGATTTAATGCAACTACTGCTCTATGATAGCTATAGAGGAATAGTGCTGTGCCCTCTCAAGACGTTTGATTCCTCATGAAAACGATCTTACAAGTAGCAAAAGATGAAAACGATATCCACACCATTCAAGTCCCTCACCTGCAACCTACAAAGTCTGATCTCTGTTCTGTACTTCTGTTACATTTCCTCGGCTATGGAGTTGAACCAAATTTCCGCAGAGTATTGTTAATTTTTTCAAATGAAAATTAGTAGGCAGTACTGGTCTTGAGCCTGATTTTCATAGCTAATGCTGGTGGCGACCGTGTTAGCTCAATACATAAATGACATAGCTGCATGTTGTAGCGCTATTCTGAAAATATAGATGGTACTAGTTATGTCAGAGAAAAGTTCATTTCAGAACGTAAATTAGATCTCTTTCCCTTCTGCAATGATTTATTTGAATTCCTGTACAGTAGTATATATTCATCTAATTGTCTGTGTATGCAGAGCATGAAATGGCCAAAGCTTTTCTGGATTTCAGCATGTGCTCCTTTGGCATCTGTTATCATCTCCACCCTGCTTGTTTTCCTGTTCAAAGCGCAGAACCATGGCATTAGCATCGTAAGAAATCAACAAAACCGAAAGAAATGTAAATTTACTACTCATGTTTGCAACATGATGGCAATCAAGAAATGCCTGGATCTTTTCACCGCAGATTGGGCAGCTCAAATGTGGACTGAATCGCCCCTCATGGGACAAACTAATCTTTGATACTACATATTTAGGCCTTACCATAAAGACCGGCTTTATCACCGGAATCATCTCCCTTACGGTATGCCTATCATCATATAACTTTATACTGTGCGTGCCATGTCTATTGTCTAAAATTAATATATTCCACGACGTTGTTCCTTATAATTAAGTAACTGCGCTGTTTCTTCAAAATCAGTATCACTGCTAATCTGGTGCGCACTGAATTTCACTCTGTCAGGAAGGAGTAGCAGTTGGTAGGACGTTCGCTTCACTCAAGGACTACCAGGTAGATGGCAACAAAGAGATGATGGCCATAGGGTTGATGAACATTGTGGGCTCATGTACATCGTGCTATGTAACAACAGGTACGTTCATTTGTGACCAAAACTGTGTCCAATCTTCTCTCGTATTCCTTGTAAAATCCTAAGATCAACACCAAGATAGATAGAATGATGGCTTTCTCTTATTTTTCATCAGGAGCATTCTCTCGCTCTGCTGTGAACCACAATGCCGGTTGCAAGACTGCCATTTCCAATGTGATCATGGCACTAACTGTTATGGTCACACTATTGTTCCTCATGCCACTGTTCGTGTACACACCGAATGTTGTTCTTGGAGCAGTCATAATTGCTGCTGTCATTGGCCTAATCGATCTCCCTGCTGCATACCACATCTGGAAGATGGACAAGATGGATTTCCTCGTGTGTTTATGTGCATTTGCTGGTGTCATCTTCATCTCGGTCCAAGAAGGCCTTGCGATAGCGGTAACCAAAACATCATTGTTGAGACAAAACTGATTGTTCTGTAGAGAAAGTTGCTGGTTTAATTGGTTGGTGGTTAAAATTTTCAAATTTGCAGGTTGGTATATCTATATTTAGGGTATTGCTGCAAATCACAAGGCCAAAAATGATGATTCAAGGGAACATTAAGGGAACCGATATTTACCGGAACCTCCATCAGTACAAGGAGGCTCAGAGAGTCCCTGGGTTCTTAATCCTGGCACTTGAGGCTCCTATAAACTTTGCAAACACCAATTATCTGAATGAAAGGTAAGACAACTTCTAGGACAAGAAAGAAATATCAAATCAAACTGTAGAGAAGTTGATACATATTTGTGCAATATTTCGGTTTGTAGGATTAAAAGATGGATAGAGGAAGAAAATCCTTCAGGGAATAAACAAACTGAACTCCATTTCGTAATCTTGGATCTATCAGGTTTGTGACTTTAAAGAAAAATTTCATTTACTTCACTGTGTAGTATTTTTATTATATTTAACTGGAGCTCACTAGAACAATATGGATTGATGATTTCCATAACATTGAATGTCAAATGCATGTAGTTCAGTATTAGCTTTCTAATAGTAACTAATAGCAGGTTTGCAAAAGATGGCTTTGCAAAAGTTTAATTTCCCACTTGGAACTAAGAAAATGCAAGATAAGGCCATTTTGTAATGCATTAAAAATGTTATTTTTCAAATTAGTTGATGGTGCTTCGTACCAATTTTAGTATTTTCAGTAGCATTTTCACTAACACGTGGTAAAATCATTTTTTTTCTCAGCTGTCCCTGCAATTGACACAAGTGGTATAGCGTTCCTGACCGACATAAAGAAATCAATAGAGAAACGTGGCCTAGAGGTATACTCATCATATATGAAAAGATTCATGTCTAGTTCACAAGCTATCATCATAGTTATGTCGCAAAGTAACCCTTTTTTCTCTCGTTTGCAGCTTGTACTTGTGAATCCAACTGGAGAGGTGATGGAGAAAATACAACGAGCAAATGATGCTCACAATCATTTCAGGTCGGATTGCTTGTATTTGACCACTGGGGAAGCAATCGCTTCACTTTCTTCATTTGACAAGATGACAACACCTTAGAGTGGTTTGTCCAATTGTCTTTTTGATCATGCAATTTGAATGCTAAATTGGCAATGAAAGATTTCCACCCTGGTCACCAATGATAGTTCCACCAACAAAGTATTTCACAGTCATGTTTGTATAGGACCGAGAAGGTGTCTAGAATGGAGGGTTGAATAGCAGCCTCAAAAATATCTGTTTCTCCAAAACTTTTTCCTCATGCTTCTCAGAGTCTTTTACTCCAATAGTCATGATTACCCAAGAAGTTCAGAATTGACCTTTCTTGATTCTAAGGAAGGTTTTATTAAAATTTTGCAAAATACAAAAACCGTGATTGAGAGGAGCTCGTTGGAGAAATCAAGCTAAGATAGCTAAAGATGATTTCTCACACATTCTAGCATTCTCAAATTATAGCAAGAACAAATCCAAATGCTCTCAAGATCAAAAACCCTAAAATCACTCTTTATGTTAAAATCAGGCAAATCCAAGAACTTACAAAGGAGGGTGGATGGATGATATCTGGTCTTCAAGAGATATCTCAATCACTTACATATCTTTAAAACAAAGAAAAATTAAGAGGGAAAAAGGAAACATAAAAAAAATCAAGGCACGTCAATATTTCAACACTTAAGTAAAAAGAAGAAAAACTTGGACGAATTTTGAATATCTATGATATTTAGAAATGAATATTTATAGGCACTCACAAAACCTAAGAATAACAAAAAAAAACTCAAGCACAAGAGCTACAACTCATCTCTCAAGAGTTCTCTCCAAGAACCTTGTCCTCCTCTATTTGGTTCAGCACAAGTTTCTCAAAAACTTAGTTCTAACTTCTAAGTCAACACATCTCCCTCCTTATATATATGGAGGCTCACAAAAAGCTATAACCAACACATCTAGTTAGATTTCATCCACTTATATAGGCTAACATATTAATCTAACACCATGCCAAGTTTTACACACACACAATATATGCTTCTCAAAGTGTATACAACCATTAACCCACTAGTGAATCAATACTTAATCTACTTAATATTTTCAGTATATCATTGACCTAAATCACCTCCCTTGCACCTCCTCGCACCGTGGTTTGATTAAGTCTCAACTTTCTAGTTTATGGTAAAAAGACTATTTTGTTGACACGTGTACACTGAACTCGGAAATTATTTGGATGTGCTTTTGGTTATTTTACACTTGTATCCTTTATTTGAGAGAGGGAATTTTGTACTTACTAATCACATTGTGGGTCCAGTTTACGGTTGTTATGTTGCGCTGTGGAATATAGTCATTTACATAAATATCTACTAATTCAGCAAGATTTGGCTGTCATGCCAAAAAATGATGCCCCAAGCTTTATATTAAAAACCAGGAGAAAAAAAATTGATTTTGAAAAGACACTGCCAACGGAGCCAGTTAGCCCAGTAGAGAACATTGCGTGGTGCCTTTCAGCCCGCTCGTGCGAAAAGCCCAAAAGCCCCATCCTAGGGCCGCGCCGCAGCAGCCCGCTGTACCCGTTCTCCAAAACGCTTTACGGCGAGTCCCATCCTAGGGCCGAGTCGCCCACGCCGCGCCGCAATCCCCTCGGCTCGCAGCGGCCCGCGGCCCCCGGGCCTCTGCACGTGCGTACGCTCGTCGCCCAGCGCGGCCTCACCGTTCACCGACCACATGGTTCCGCGATTCCGTCAGCAGGTCGCCTCGCGTCCGCTCCTCTGGGCCATGCGGCGGCCTACCAAGTTCGCCGTATGGCCGTTCCCTTCTCTATCGCCTTTGCGGTTCTAGTTGATGACTGACGCTATTTTTATCGGCAAACGTGTAATAGTTATTTCCGAAAAATAGAGTTGACTCAGTAGGTGTAGTAGTACCTTGGCATCCATTGGCGATGTAAGGGTTGCCCTCGTCTCGTATCCTTTGGAGCAGTTGCACCGTGCCCGCCGGCCATTTTTCTTGTCGTGGTCGGCTTAGATGTTAGTTATGCTTATGCATCAAACTTAACTTGACGAGGGGTATTTGTTTGATAAGTTTTTGTATAAATATGTTATGTTCTATTTCTTTAAGTTCGGGTCATAAAACGGCATGCCACCTGGTCCTCAATTTAGTCGGTGCATAGGTGGCACGTTGTGCCTTGTATGGCTGCATGCCACAGGCCGATCATGAAGCATATACGCCAAGATCATCCTCTGACTTCGTGGGTCTTTGACCACGTTGTGTCAACCACGGCTGCTCGATCATGGTTGTTTTGACCACATTATTACGAGTACGTTGTGTCGACCATGTTGTGCTGATTACATTGTGTCGATTACGGTTGCTCGACCATGATTGTTTCGATTATGTTATTATGACCACATTGCATCGACCATGACTGCTCGACCACAGTTGTTCGACCAAATTATTACGGCCACGTTGTGTCAGCCATGGCTCAACGACCACGTTGATTTTACTGTAACTCTGGTTGTATCACTCACACAAAACCGGTACTTTCAGTCTTCGACCACGTTTGTCGACCACGTTTGCTCAACCATATTATTTTAACCATGTTATTTTGATCACATTGGTATGATCATATTGTTCTCTTCAACCGTTACTTGGATGTCTCAACCACGGCTCCTCAATCACACAGGTCTTCGAAGCACTGATCGGATACTTAAGCTTGGTTTACCGAATGGTTCACTGTGTCTTATGACTAACTTTCTATAGTCTGGACAGTCTTCGACTCCAGGGGTTCCAACTGGACTTAGACTCCTACACGCACTCGGGTAAACATGTACTTGACTACTATCAACAAGATTAGTTCCAACACAATCTACGGTCTAGTTCAGCCTGTTATTGCGTCGTGCCTCATACAGCCGCATGTTTTCGGCCGATCACAAAGCGCGTTGCCAATTTATGGCAGTTTATGCACCAAGATAAAAGAAAAAGATCCATTCTGGGTATATCATATTCGCGATGGAAAGATGATTGTACTGTATCTCTATCTAATAGAAGTAATTCTTAACAAATCTTTTAGATATGAAAAACAAAGATTTAGAACGTAAGAAATTGGTAATTAATCAGGAAACTAATCTCAAAATTAATTGCATGATCGTTATCGTGTTTGAGCTACGTACGTCACCTGCGGCCTAGGCTCATGCCTATAAAAGGAGAGACAGGGAAAGCCATCGAGGACAGACAGAGACGACGGATGGAAAAGGAGGCTTGATTACACCCATATACATAGAGGAGAAGACACACATCCCTTTGCGTTCATACCCCGCAGAGGAAGGAATACACAAAGACGAACGCAAAGGCGATAGACGAAGGGAGGAAGTAACACACACATCCATTGGCATAATCTGTGTGAGTTGAAGCCATGGTGTAATACGCTCAAGATGATAAAAGATCTTCCCTTTTATCTTTCTTTGTTATTTAGCTAGCATGTAGGCCAATGGATGGCGATAGCGATGGGAATGTCGCTAACGCCTATAGTTGTTGTCGGTAATGCCATCGCTCAGATGTTTTGGAGCTCGATGTTGTGCAACCCGCAGCCATCATGACCAGAATGCCGAGATTGCATACATGTACCTACAATCCGGTGAAAGCTCCTCAAGGCGGGGCAGATGGTGCTACTCACAAGATATTCCCGATGCTCGAGACATGCAGTGTCGTCGATCGTTGTTACAATCCAGCGAGGATGGACTGCCCTCATAATCTTGATATTCTCTCGTTGTGTGCCTTCGCCATATTGGAGTTGTCCCAGCTGTCTCCTTCTGTGCTCAGTTGCTTACAACCGTTGTGGATACTCGGTCCCTTACGACCGCCCACGGTACCCGGACGTTCCCGACTGTCTTTGATACTTTGTCACCTTAGACCACTCGTTGCATTTGGACACTTACGATTGCCCGTTGTGCTCGATCCCTTCCGATCGCCTCCAATACTCAAATGCTTTTGATCGTCTATGATACTAGGTTGCTTTCGACCGTGTGATACTTAGGCGGCGGCGGCCTTCTTTGATATTTGGTCGTCTCTGATTGCCTGCTGTGCTCGGACACCTACAACCACTAGTTATATGTGGTCGACTCTTACGCTTTTGACCATTCGCTGCGTTCGGACGTCACCGACTGCCTTCTGTGCTCGGACGTCTCCGACCACCATCGATACTCCAGCTTTTGACTACCGGCTATGTTTGATTGCTGATGGCTTCTGGCTTTCAACCACCGACTATGTTCAATTGCTGATGGCTTTTGGCTTTTGACCTCCGACTACGTTCGATTGCCGATTGTTTTCGGCTTTCGACGTTCGACTACATTTGATTGCCAATGGTTTCTAGCTTTCAACCTTTGACTATGTTCGATCATCGATGGTTTTTGGCTTTCGACCATTGACCACTTCCGATTGCGGATGGCTTATAGCTTTCAACCTTCGACTACATTTGATTCCTGATGGGTTTTGGCTTTCAACCTTCGACTACGTTTAATTGCCGATGGCTTCTAGCTTTCAACCTTCGACTATGTTTGATTGCTAATGGTTTTCAGCTTTCTACCTTCGACTACGTTCGATCACCGATGGCTTCGGGCTTTTACCATCAACCACTTCCAATTGTCGATGGCTTTTGACCTTCGACTACGTTTGATTGCCAATGGTTTTCGGCTTTCGACCTTCGACTATGTTCGATCGCTAATGGCTTCTAGCTTTCGATCTTCGTCCACTTCCGATTACCGATGGCTTCCAGCTTTCGACCTTCGACTACGTTCGATTGCCGATGTTTCTAACCTTTGACCTTCGACTACGTTCGATTGCCGATGGTTTCTGGCTTTCAGCCTTCGACTACGCTGAATGTCGATGGCTTCCGGCTTTCAAGGAGTCTTTCTCAGCGATCATTTTTGACCACATCGATACTCGACCCTGGCGTTCTACTCTGCTAAATTCATCACCTGAACTATGTCTACTACTCTGATTCTGCTACTGTGTTGTCAGATCAGTCAAGCTTGGTGTAAACTATGCATGTTTTTGACCACCTCATTCCTTTGTGGCGTTCAGTACCGACGAGGTTGAACGATACGGGCGAATGCGACCAATACAAAGGCTACACTGTCAGCGGCCCCATAGACTGATGAGGCTATGAATCGTGCCAACGCCCACATCTACATCAACCATTCATCACATGTATGGAGAACGTAAAGCGAAGACTGATGACGATGACTAATGCACAGCTTACTCAGAGATATTCTATGGGTTCAACCCCCGGATGGGATTAATCGGAAGCCTTTCAAAGCTCCAGAAACCAAGAGACCATATCACCTATATCAGATCTACTATACTAAGTAGACCATAGAGCGCATATATATAAAGGGAATTTGTAATTTTGTATTCTCGAATGAACAAATAAAATACATGTTTCTCTATCTTTTGTGTGATTATTTATTTTTTGTGTACTGTAGTACGCTGGTACATCCACACCTTATACCCCACGGCAAAAAATCCGAGAGCGATTTCTCACATCAATAGAATGCCATCTTGATTTGCCAATAATGCATTTGCCCTCGGTTGACTTGAGGCGTGTTATCCAGATCACTAGTGCACAATGAAATGCGTTCTGCCTAGGTAAATTCCTGCTTCGACCTGATTGGAAAAAAGTGGTATTTTTACCGCCTTTCGGTACCCCGTTTGACATCTGTGGGTGCTCAATCTCGTGCGCGCAGCTAGCTCGGAGCTTTCACGGCAGCTTAAGCTTCTCTGCACAGAGTTTTAGTTCTTATCCGGAGACCGGAGTTCACCATCGCTAGCCGAACAGAGACTTCTAAAGAGGGTGCAAACTGCAAAGGTAGTCAGACCTCAGACGTGCGCACGAGAAATGAAGGGCAACTTGCACGTAGAAAACCAAAATCAATCACTCTCACCACTACCGTATATAAACTAGCATAATGCCGGAGCCTGTCGTGATCATGCGCCACTGGCATGCACGTCGATTGCAGCAGTGGAGTTAGCGTCGTGCTGTTTTACTCTTGGGAGTTGCTGAGTATGCTAGAGGTCAAAAGGTCGGCAAATGCATGTGCCATGCCGGACACAGCCGTGATCGGTGCGAGGATAGTTCTACATCAAGACTTTTCAACCGCCTAATCCAATATTTATATAACTGATTTGGTTCCATGGCATTGGATAGTGCCCTGAAATTAGGACCGAAATGAATAGAAGAAATAGAAGAAACGGAAATGGTTTCTGTTGCTCATGTATTTCATGATTTCATCAGCTTGTCAAGCTATTTTGGTTCTCTCCCCTTGACTCACTTATAAAGTTTTAAGCTGGGATGGAAGTGAAACAAGTTTGAAATATAATTTGCTTCGAAAAGTTTGAAATATAATTTGCTTCGAAAAGTTCGAAATACTTTCATATAGCAGAAGTGAAGACAAATAAATGGCATTGACATGCAAGATAAAGTCACAAAGTTTGGGAGATCCGCAACCATGCGTGGATTCCAAAAGTTTGAGCTTTTCTTTGCTTAGAGTTTATGTTTAATACACTCCGTAAAGCGAACATGATGCACGCCTAATTTGTTGACCTCGGTCAGACTAGCTTGGACCAGCCTCGCCGCCATTCACACCTGAGTTTAAGACTGATGGAGATTTAGGTCTTACAAGACTCTCTTCTTTTGATCTTTTGGTTTCTCCGAAAGTTAAAACAAATTGAGCGGTTTCTTGAAACGGATTTTTCAAATGGTTTTCCAAATTCAAAATTGTATATGCCGTCTGCGTCAACATCTCCGTCGTTCACTGCTGTCTCAAAAATACTAATAAAAACCATCAGACACAGCCCGAAAGTACAGGGCCAAATTGTGGGGTTATTGTTTCGAATGTTGCCGCAAAGTAAACTCCAATTTGCGAACCTGACCCACATGTGGGCTGTATCTTTTGAAATCATGTCCAGAATTGGACTAGATGAATGCAAGTGGCTGGATCTCGCTTGATTCTGATCTAGATACCAGGCAACAAGGGAATTAGCGGTAAGGATTACTTCAGTTATCGCTTCATAAATCATAAATGCACGGTGCAACCTTTTATCTTTTGTGCGGTGCTAAAAATACAATGCTAGTACGGGGCAAAGAGCAGCAATTGTAGGGGAAAGAAAAGAAAAGAAAAGAAATCCGAAATGCTACAGTTGTTATTAATCTTAAATCCCAATAATAGCATGAGTTAGGGGTTTTGATTTGTGTTCAGTGTAACAAAATTATAAAACCTCCGGCTTGGTATCTAGTATCTACTGAACTAGCCTAGTACCAAACAGAGGGAACTAATTAACTCCTTTACGTCTTATCTTAAGTATCAAGGGTACGTCTGTGTATGATAATCACCCCAGGTAAGAGGTACGCGTATACTACGCTGCAGCGCGCAGCAGCATTCGTACGTGTTCCCCTCATTTCTTGCTTTCTGGCTGTAGACCACTAAGTTAAACAATGGAAGAAAAGAACAGAGAAGTCGTACCCGACAATATCCATAAGTGTGCATGGCGGCTAGCAAGTAGGAGCAGAGTGGTAAGTAGTAGCATGCTTACACCGCAGTGCTTATAAATACAGGGGCGCATGTAGCTATCCTTACAGGCACACTACACACGACACAGTGAAGTTACAAACTTCTCTCTGTACCTAGCTAGCTCTAGCTATTAGCAATGGCATCCAAGCATACCTTCGGTTGCTGTGTCATCGCCTTGCTCTTCGCCGCTTCTGTTTCAGCTCAGCTTTCCACTGATTTCTACGACGAGACATGCCCGGATGCTCTCGACATCATTGAATCTGCTGTGAGAGCTGCCGTTTCCAAAGAATCCCGCATGGGGGCGTCGCTGCTCCGCCTCCATTTCCACGACTGCTTTGTCAATGCAAGTTTCATGAAACACCTTCATAAGTTCTCCTTTTCTTCCCAATCTAGCCTTTTAAATGTCAGTATATACGTCATAGTGGTTATCTAGCTTGCCTTCTTAACACTAGCTAGGTTGCTTTTTTATATATGAAGTCAAGAAAACTCTTGTCATGTCGTATTTGGGATGGTAACAAACCCAATTACATTGGCAAGTGAACCTGAATTCTGAATTGGTGCTGATTGCTGAAGAACTGGATGTTTTACAGTTTGTAGCTGCAGTTTGGATATGTGTAGCAGACTATGTAGGTTCAGTATTGTTACTTTACAGCGGGTGCTCCGCAAGTCAGTTACAAAGCGGTGTGCACTCTGCAGTCTGCACAAATTCTCAAGCCAAGTCTATTGCTTTCGTAGCAGACCAATTCGTGTGGGAGCAATTTAAAAGTATCTTTTCGTGGACTAACTATTGACCGCAAACTTTACAGGGTTGTGACGGGTCAGTGCTGCTCGACGACACCCCGAGCTTGACAGGCGAGAAGAATGCGCTGCCAAACAAGAACTCCCTTCGCGGGTTCGAAGTGGTCGACGACATCAAGGCGCAGCTCGAGGACGCCTGCGAGCAGGTGGTGTCATGCGCCGACATTCTCGCCGTGGCCGCGCGCGATTCCGTTGTCGCGGTAAGCACCGCAGTGACCATACAGGGCTTAAAATCAGAAGTCAAAACCAATTCCTTCTATTACAAACTTAAATGCACGCAGCAGCGCATGGATCATCGGGAAATGTACTTGTTTGCAGCTCGGCGGGCCTACGTGGGACGTCGAGCTAGGCCGGTTGGACGGGACGACGGCGAGCTTGGACGCCGCGAACAAGGACTTGCCGCCGCCGACCTCCGACCTCCCCGACCTGATCAAGGCCTTCTCGGACAAGGGCCTCACGGAGACCGACATGATAGCGCTGTCGGGCGCCCACACCATAGGCCAGGCCAGGTGCGTCAACTTCCGCGGTCGCCTCTACAACGAGACCAACCTCGACGCGTCGCTCGCCTCCTCGCTGAAGCCGAGGTGCCCGAACCCGACGGGCGGCGACGACAACACCTCCCCGCTGGACCCCTCCACGTCCTACGTCTTCGACAACTTCTACTACAAGAACCTCCTGGGGAACAAGGGCCTGCTGCACTCGGACCAGCAGCTGTTCAACGGCGGCTCGGCCGACGCGCAGACCACCGCCTACGCGTCGGACATGGCCGGGTTCTTCGACGACTTCCGCGACGCCATGGTGAAGATGGGCGGCATTGGCGTGCTCACAGGCTCCAGTGGGCAGGTCAGGGTTAATTGCGGGAAGGTGAACTGAAGAAACTGCGACCGTGTCACGGTAGTGTCAGACTTCTTATATTAGTACTGTGATCAGTGCGTGTAGTGTGCTGTGGTCTGCACAAGTGTTCCTTCTCTGATGTAGTCTGCTTCGAACGGTTGTAGCACTACTATACGGAAATAACCGGAAGGAATAAGGCTGGATTAATGTGCTTCAAATAGATGGATGTCCTTTTTGCGTACTAACTTTGATCAGATCGACTACATTATGAGTTCAGATATGTCTTGCGGCACTTGTCAGAAGTAGTAAATTTTATTTAGCACGGTAATTACGTTGGATTTTATGCGAAAGTGGCGAGACTGAAGGAGGAAAAAACGCGTGTCACTAATCTTGGGCCGGCCCACCACTTTGCATCATCCGAGTCCCAAGCGTATAGCCTAGTTACACGATGCATAAAACACACACAAGGAGTTAATCGGCGAATTTTTTTTTGTAAACAATCATTTTTTAATCGAAAATACAGAAATATATCCATACAAAATTTTTTTACAGGAGTGACTTTCAGTCACCTAACTGTTGGACGACCGGAACCTGTCACCCAGTGGCGAATCTAAAATGAAAAATTAGGGTGGGCTGAAAAATGTTCATTCTTCTACCAGATCATAAGTTTTTCCTAGAATTGTTGGCCCTACACATCGAATGACTAAACTAATTTGTAAAAAACATAGCAGTACAACAAATTACTTGAATTACTTGTAAAATAATTACGCAAAGTCCGTTTCTCCATTATTGCAAACCTACAAATTAATTGCTAATTGAGTATATACAACAGTACAACACTATAATATTTTCTAATAAATTGCTAATTAAGTAATCAACTAAAGAAATGAGACAATGAGTTTGAGTTGTAACTTGTAAACTTACAAATCGGGCGTTTGGCTATACGGAAGAATCCGGGAACAATATGAATCTGTACTACTCGCCAACGCCAAGCGAATAGCAGCAAACAACAACAGCTTCACGCGACGCAACGCAATCACGCCTTCACGGCTTCACAGTCACAGGCTCACAGCTTCACGCCTTCTTCACTTAACCGGTTAAGTGTTTACCCCAGGCCCCATCGCACACAGCCGCAGAGAGCGTCCGCCCTTGCTCAGTTGCTCGCTGCCTCGCCCATGCCCGCCAGTCTCCAGCCTCCCGGTGACCCAGCCGGCCGACCCTCCCCAGCACCCCGGCGGCCGGCGCGACCCCGCCTCCGATCTCCTCTTCTCAGTCCGTGGCTCCAGATCTTGTCTCGGTGCTTCCGGCTCCGGCCTCCCAGCCTCGGCGCCTCCAGATGTCGTCGTCGGCACCTCCCCGGCTCCCGCCTCCAGAATCCATATCTCGTTGTCATTGGCACCTCCCCGCGGCCCCGCCTCCGAATCCCGTCATCGTCGGCACCTCCCCGCCTCGGCTTGAGCACGACTGCACGGGGCCACGGGTGGCGTAGCACGGGTGAGCAACCTCAGTCCCCAGACTTCCCACTCCTCACTGCCTCTGTGCCTAGGTCAATTGATTGGGGATTTGGAGGAACGGGGAAGGCCAGAAAGGAATGGATTGGGGATTTCGGATTTGGGGAATTTGCGGACACGGGAACAGGCCAACAGGGTACCATGTGGACCGGTGGCGGACCACAGACGTGGGCCTGGCTTTGGTGCTTCTTCGTCCTTGCTTCAGTCTTGTTTTTGCAGTTCTTCACGCCTTCTTCGTCCGGCCCGTCCGGTGTTTGCAGTTAGCTAGTAGCGCCGGGGGTTGGGGAGCCAAGAGCCCAGGAGGGGGGCGAGTCAGTCAACCGGTGGAGGTGGATTCGTCCCTGTTCAGCTACATCAGATAAAATCACATATAACTATTTTTTAATGTACTATTTCTTTCAAACAATCTAAAATTTAAAAATTCCAACCACAAACCACATCAAAAGAAACCGTCCTAACTTCAGCGAGAAGGTACGGAGTCCTTCGGGAAGTCTGCAAGCTCCTGCTTATAAGAATTGAAGAATATACTTAAAGAGTTGGAAAAGGTACTGGGCTGTGTCAACTTTAAGTACTTTTTCGTTTAGGGGCCAAGCCAGAGGGATTGGGCTCAGGTGCAGGGCGCCCTTCACCTGAGCCCATTCCAAGGCTGAGTACTTACTACGAAGGAAAGTACATACTATGTCTGTGTGATAAGATGGTCTATTCCATACTCCTGTAGTCCTGTGTCCATATTTGCTGTGGCTGACCGTAGATCGGCTATACCTGGTACGCTGAGCATGTTTCTGCAGGCTAGGTAGACATGATAGGTTCCAACTTATGTTGCTGAATGAACGTGTAAGTCATTTTAATTGAGTTCTGTTACATACGAATAATCCTGCTCAGTACGCATGGTATAATTATTATAAGAGCAACTCGAACTTTAAGGTCTAATTATGATATGTTTTTTTACGGTTTCTAAAAATGGTTTTTAGTTTTTGTTATAGTGCCTAATTTTTAAACAGAATATTTTCTCAAGACGATATCTACAAATTAATTGTAGTACACGTTAAAAACCCAATATCTATATCAACCAAAATCACAAGTGGGTATCTCTCTCCGTAATCTCTGTCCCGAACAGCTCAAAATTCAAAAATTTCAGCAAAAGTTATAAGTCACAGTCATAAGCTACAAAAAAGGCCCTATATTTGCTTCTGCTTCTGGCTTCTGGCAGAAGCCAGATACGAACGTCCCAGTTTCTATAAACCACTACTTTTCGTTTTCATATATTATAACGTACTTTGTATTTTATTATATCACAATTCTGTAAATCGTATGACGGTCCGAATGTTGTAGTGCCTTTTGTTACACCGTTTTTCTTACATAATGAATTACTATTCATCAATCACTATTATTTATTTATCACTTCTATCAGTCACTATTGTTAATCAACTATTATTATTCATTAGCCCCAGTTAAAAGTCATCGGGCAAAATCTAATGAGCCCACCTCTTGCACAGCCTCGTCGGGCGTGGCGTTATCCCTAGTAAATGCTCTAGCTTCGTTTTATAACAACTGGTCGAGATTCTTATGACTACCATATTATTAGAAGGCCATTATCAATTTATTAACTCGATTAGTCAGGATTAGAGAGGATCATATTCTTTAGTGAGCTCTCTCTGACCTGTGAATTGTGATAGCTCAACTAGACCCCTGTTATGACTATCCCTTTGTTGTGTTTATCTGAAATAGTCTCTAGAGAAATATAGGCAAGGCTATAACTTAAGTTTCTCAAAGAAAAACGATCCTTTTAAAAAAAACTCGACCCGCGGGGGTAAGACGACCCCCGGACGTTAAATTAAGAAGAAGATCTTCTCATGCAGATCGAGAAAACCCCCGAACCCCTGCTCCACCCTAACACAGTGGCATCATTGCCCGTGAGAACGACCCAACGACCTGACAACAGCCTTTAGACCTGTGCTTTGGTTTATGGTAGCAGGCGAGGGGATTTTTTTTCCCAGTCTGAAATTCGCTCCCACTGGGAGTCGAACCCAGGACCTGAGGGGTGCTACTAGAGCGCTCTAACCATCAGGCTAGAGGCCTGTTCGCGAAAAACATCCTTTTGAAAGGGCAACAAAAACGAATCTCTAAAGGAAAACAGTACAATCAGATGTGAACTGTACTAACAAATTCCTGATTGACTTTCTAACTTCCAGTGTCACATGGCACCAAGCAAACAATAGATCACATACGATCTCAAAAAAAAAAAAAGATCACATACAACAGCACAGATCGATTAACATCACCCTCATGACCTTCATGTTATGAAGGTAAAGCAGAAAAGTATTGACAGAAAGCCCCTTATTAATAAGCACCATGTTCAAACATATGACAGATTAATGAATCTCAAGAGCACCACCATCAAAATAACCCCCAGAAAGCTTATTCGAACGAGAACCATCCGTCCTCTAAATCCTGATTAAACAGCTAGCTACATCAAAATTGCACACCATGCTTGCAACTTCAAACATACATAAGCGCCTAGAGCTTGAGGAAAACGAACTCTTCAATTGCTGGGATCTCCCCGATCTTTGTCAGCGTGCCCTTGCTAGGTTCCTCATCAACACCAATCGCCATGACAGCATGCTTGCGCGGAGCAATTCTTCCGACACTCATGAAACTGACATTGACATTCTCCTCACCCAAGACACTTCCAACTGACCCGATCATACCAGGTTGATCAACCTGCCTGCAAAGGATCAGGCTTCCTTCCAAGCTCACATCGACCTGGAATGCTCCAACCTTTGTTAGATGAGGGATACCATCCTTCACCCTCCCCTCGACAGTGATCTCTCCACTCTCGGATATCGCACTGGGAAATTTGGACTCAACATTGGCAATCTGAACTTGAATGAAATCAAGAGGTGTCTCAGGTGAGCCATCCAACAAGATTCTCTCCTCAGTGATGCGAACCCCCCTCTGCTTTGCAGTGAAGTCAGCATTAACCAGATTGACAAAAACACTGGAGATTGGTTCAATCAACCCCTTGGTGATCATTGCACGGAGAAGTCTTGTGTCAAGATCATCAGGAGCCCTTGCAGATGCATAGGTCACTTTCACAGACTTGATACCACCACCACCGGCCACCAGTTGCACAGCCAGGCGCCCAAGCTTTTCTGCAAGCACAACAAAAGGTGCAAGCTCTGACAGCACCTGCATGAAACACAAGGATATAACATAGAATCCCATGGGCAGACTTGCAAGAGGTCAAGGGTGTTCAGCTGAACACCTAAATTTTTTTATAAAATACCATGTATATAATAGATATATTAGATGTATATACTGGGTTAAAACTATATTTTATGCCCGCAAATAAATTCAGTCCACACTCCTTGTATCTCATGTGCAGCCCACGTAATATATTAGACCAATTTTTCTTTCCACCTCGCCCTCCTCACACAGGTCCAAAGAGATAAAGATATAAACAAAATCCTAACATTTGTTCTATTTTTCATCTTGTGGCTATCTATGTGGAAAGCGGCTCCGGCCTTCGAGTGGCGAGCGGGCGAAGGTGCAAGCTGCGGAGGCAAGTGACGACCGGTGGACGCGTACGTGGCGCCATGACGTGACAGAAATCATGCGTGAGGCGGCGCAAGGTGCAAGGTGAGCATGTGGCAGTGCGGGCGAGCATAGAGGTGTCACGGGCAAGCGGGCAGTAGCACAGCGAACATGGAGGTAGGGAGCAGGTGGCAAAGGAGCAACACGGTAGCCGGGAGGGAGCGTGGCATCGGGAAGTGAGCAGCACGTCCAACTTATCGTTATCGTCTTCTCTTCAGATCTAGGTATGCTCCGCCCCACTTTACTTATTTTCTTTCTTGGTCCGCTTTGCTCTACTCTGCTCTGTTCATGCTCCGATTCTTTCTAGAGCTTAGCATTTGGTTTCTTCTTTTTTTTCTAATAAGATGTTGTACAAAAATACAATCTTTGCCTTAGGCAATGAGCAGCTAGTTGGACACTTATTACTTTTGTTTACATGCTAATTTTTGCTATGTTTTGCTCTATGGAAGAAACATACAATTTTCTCTTAGATAGATAGTTCTTGCTGACAGAGAAAGAGCAAAAAAGGCATGATCAATAAGATATACAACTGTCATTAATCTCTATAATTTGTTGTTTAATTCATGTCATTATACTCGTCTCATGTCGCCTATTTTCTCACAAGAAATCATTAATTTCTATAAGTTATGTATTTTTATTATATTTATATACATGTATCGGTGTTTTGGAGGAAACGGTGCGTTGCAGTATCAATGTATTCGAGCAACTTAACTTCAAAATCCGAACACGTATCCTAAAAATCCTGGGTCCGCCACTGTAGAATCCAATGTCAGGAGAAATAAGATGGATTCAGCAGAGAATGAGATATCCATACCTCAGCAGGAACCATTGGTGCGTTGACTGCAGAAGCTGCAAGCTCCCCTTTCAGAGCTCCAATGACAGCTTCAGCTATTTCAATAGCAACTCCTTCCTAAGGAATTTGAGATATTTAGCATTTTGATGGCTAGGATTGAACCTGAGTGGCAAATCATGACAACATTTTTGAGTTAATTGACCATACCTGTGCTTCCACTGTGCTGGCCCCAAGGTGTGGTGTCACAGTAACATTCTCATGCAACACTAACTTGTTGTCTGGTGCTGGAGGTTCTTTAGTAAACACATCAAGAGCAGCCTAGTACAGAGATATAAAAAATATTAGCATGACTATGGGAAAACAACTATTAAAAAATAGCTAACTGACCTTCATTAAAGCAGCAATGTAAAACTGATGTAAAATAAGAGAGCCAAACAGACCTGTGCAACTATTCCTGAATCAAGAGCTCTGACTAGAGCTTCTTCATCAATAACACCACCACGTGCAACATTTATAACCCGAACACCCTTCTTCATCTTTGCAAAGGCTTCATCGTTGAGCATCTTGTTTGTTGCAGGGGTAAGAGGCATATGCAATGAGATAAAGTCAGCAGTTGTCATAGCCTCCTCCATGCTTACTAGCTCAACTCCAATTGCACGGGCACGATCAGCAGAAGCATATGGATCATGTGCAATCACGTGCATTCCTAAACCTTTAGCACGACGTGCGACTTCTGAACCAACCTTTCCAAATCCAAGAATAGCTAGAGTTTTACCAACAACAGATACACCAACATACTTGTTGCGCTGCCATTTACCTATAAAAGATTCAAGTCAGTAAATGTGCTTGAAAACACCCTACTGTTGGATAAACATCAGCTGTTATACTCTTCCAAGCAATTTCACAAAAAATGCGTCTATTTGTCTCAAAGCAAAATGCATTGGTAAGAGTGAAAATTAATCATGACTGCAAAAGTGCGTCACCTGACTTTCAAAGATGTCACCGGAACATTGCGCTGTAGTAGTGGGGCTTATATTTCTTGATAGATGGTCATACTTATATTTGAATATGTGAAACTAGACATCATCTAATTATCTTCATACTTGTGCTCGACAGTTTCACATTTTCGTGCATCTAGCCTGAGTAAATCCTTTTTATCTGGTGAAGCGGATACTGATTTTGAGTGTAACAAGACTGAAGGATTTTGAGTGGGCAAAACTAAAGAACTAAACTTTTAGAATTACTTTCTATTACAAGCATCCTTTCAAGTTTGTGGAATAGGTAACAATTCTGTAGTAGACATGCCTGCACGATCTATAGTTACGAGTTTTAAGTCAATGCTTTAGACCACAGAGCTCGAGACAATGGCAGTATCATGTTAAAGGAGGCAGCTTTTCCAGAATTCAGATTGTACTCACCAGCCTTGAGCGAGGCGTCGGCCTGCGCGATGTTCCTGGCCATGGCAGTGAGAAGCGCGATGCCGTGCTCCGCCGCGGCGACGGTGTTCGCGGTGGGCGCGTTCACAACGAGGCAGCCGTGCTCGGTGGCGGCGGCGAGATCGACGTTGTCAATCCCCACCCCGGCTCGGCCAACCACGCGCAGCCTGCCCCCGGAGGCCTCAAACACGTCGCGCCCCACCTTGGTCCCCGACCGCACGATGAGCGCGTCGCAGAGCGGGATCTTGGCGAGGAGCTCCTCGGGGGAGAGGCCGTAGGAGCAGTCCACGTTGGCGAACTCGCGCAGCAGCGCGAGGCCCGCGGCGCCGAGCTTCTCGGCCACGAGAACGCTCGGCTTCCCCGGGACGGAGCCGGCGGCGGGCGCGGACGGGGACGGGGACGCGCTCGAGGCGGCGTGGTTGGCGGCGGCCGAGACGGCCAGGCGCGCGCGGTGGCTGTGGGCGCGGAGCGGGAGGCGGAGGGCGGAGGTGGCGATGGCGCGGTGGTGGGCCGGGGTGGAGGCGGGGAGGAGGAGGCGGTGGTGTGTGGTGGTCGTCGGGTACGGCGCCGCCATGGCGGGTAGGTTTCTTGGGGCTCGGGGGGCTTGGGGTTTGGGGGGAGGCTGAGGTGTTGTGCTGGTAGTTTGGTGGGTGCGTGGCGCTTTTATTACTTAGTTGAGAGTGGCCACCTACCATGAAGAGACCGATTTGGTCACTCGATCGTAGTAGGCAAATGCACCTGGTTCGGCTTGTGGTTAACTAGTCCCAGTCAGCTGGTAAGATCCAGTTTTGAACCGCAGTTGTCAATGAATTTGTTGTTATTGTAAAAAGGAGAAAAAAAATACTCAGTAACATTGCAAACATGTATAAATTAAAAATAACATTCAATATAAAAATGATGTGTGAGACTAAAGACCATATGCTAGTGATACATCGGTATTATTTTTCAACTTATATGATCTCTACAGTGTTAGTGAGTAAATTTGTCCAAGAAAAGCTGTATGACATCGGACATCCATCTGTTCTATATAACACCATATTAACCATTTCAGGGCCTTTTATTTGTACGTGTAGATTGCTGAGCCAATCGCATTTTGTTTAGCCCGTTGGTTACTAGTTGCAATCAGGCATGCCGGTGTGCAAGATAGGTCACTGAGTATAATACATTAGAAGGGATCTAGGTTTGAACCGCAATACACTCGTCGCAGAAAAGTCTATAGTTGACGTGTGAGCGTGAGTGTGACTGACGAGTGGCCCTGGTGCGCGGTTGGTGGTCTGATTTGGTAAAGCATTGCATTTGGCCAACCCGCTCCAGGCCAAAGTAATGGCAGGTGGCCCATCTGGAAAATGGCATCAGTCTGGTCCCCCGTGTCAGGTGGCCCAGCCGTCCGTTCTCGGTTCTCACTCCCTGCGCTGCGATCCGGCCGTCGGTGCGATAGGGACTAGGGTTACTCCCTGCGATCCAGCGCCGGCCGCCTGCGTCCTGCTTTCCATTCGGGCTTCGGCCGCCTGCTAGCTGCTACTCCAGGCGACCAGGCGAATATCCGACTCCGCCATCCGCCTCCCTCCGCCGACCGCCTCCGCCCGCCTCCGCCGGCCGCCTCCGCCGCCGCCTCCCACGCGAACGCGCGGCCGCCGTAGCCACCCTCCCCTGCTTCTTACTCCCGTCCCCTAACGCCGCTTCCTCTGACGCTACAGAAGAGAAGGGCGTTCGACGGGAAATTAGGCGCCAGCCCTTTCCTTTGTGTCTCCGCAGTCGTCTAATGGGCAAGCGGCTCGCCGGCGCCGAGAAGGAGGTAAAAGCAAAGCGTCAACAAGCGAAAACCTGAGAGGTCTTTTCCTCATTCTTCCTTGCCGTTTGTTGCTCTGGCCATGCCAGGTGCTCGTTGAGATCGTGAGGTTCACTCAGAAGAACGGGCTGAAAGGTGCCGAGGGGGGATGGAAGGATTTCTTGGATCGGAACGACAAGAAGTTTGGTGCTTCCGTGAGTGACCCCAAGAAACGATCCAGGGATGTGCTGCTCGCTTTCCTTCTAACCTTCTCCAAAGATTTTCAAAAGGTAATCATTTGCTTCAGCCAACTACGTTTGACTACATATGCAGTTCGTTTGTAAGCATCCGGACGACGGTATTGAGAATATGAGGCTCTCAATTTTGGTTCCAGTACTTCAGCAAATTGGTAAAGCGTCACAACGAACGAAGCGCCATCCAGCAGTATATGAAGGATTTTCCTGACAAGATTTCTCTCGAGCAGGTAATGTTTATACTATCTCATGATTCTTGTAGTTTCTGGGTTACTTCGTGGACAACTGGGTTACTTGATTATTGTAGTTTCCTATCAAACTTATCTGGTAAACAATTGTATTGATGTATATCATGTAAAATGCAGAAGCTTGTTCAACTGACAGCAGAACACCGGGAATACAGGAAAAATTATAACTTTCCATCTTACCAAGAGGTAAAGCTTTTTTGTAATTCTGTTAATGCACAAATGACGATTCAACTCTTTGTGGTTTTTGCACCTTTTCCTGTTCTTAAATTTTTCGGTCAGAATAATGTTCATGATTGTTAATGCTTGGACTACAGTAGTAGATTACCTTGGATTCTTCATACAAATATACAATATATATTTTCCCAGTCTAAATTGTAAAGCTTAAGACCAATTTATAGTCTCATCATAAAGTAGTTATGTCTTGGAATCTTCATTTTACTTGTCTGATGGTTAAGGAATGTTTAAGCTTTTCCATAACCACAGATTATTTGCATTGCTTATTTGCAGGGATGGAAAGTAATGTGGATAGGAGAAGTCTCTAATTATATGAACTCAGGAGCTATGTTGGCACTTGACTGTGAGATGGTCCTTTGCCACGATGGTACGGAAGCCGTTGTCCGAGTATGTGTTGTAGACAACAATATGGAGGTAGTACATTATTTTGCTAAACAAAGTATATTTGGATTCATTGGATTGTCTGGTGCATTAACAAGCAGAAGAATGCTATTTTACAACACAATACATAATTCACAATGCTGCAATGTTAGATGAATTTTTTAAATTCATGCCAAAACTTCTTAATTTTGGATAATTCAAATTTCATCAGTGTCATTGATTTGGAATCATGTCAGAACTTTCCATATCTGCTCTTAAGTCTCATTAAATTGATTTTTTTCAGGTGAAATTGGACAAACTTGTAAATCCCTTTAAAGCTATTACGGACTATAGGACAAACATCACTGGTGTATCTAAGAAGGATTTAGAAGGAGTCACATGCTCATTAGTTGATGTTCAGGTATGTTGTTTCTAAATTTCTTACGTATTTTCTATTATTTCCTCCCACGGGAATTATATTTTTGTCTTTTCCTTCCCTAGAAATCGTTGAAGAAAATCTTGTCCAAAGGAAAGATTCTGATTGGCCATAGCTTATCTAAAGATTTACATGGTACGGTGTGATCAGTTCATGTCTAATCTATTTGTTGCAGTTATTCAATGTCACCATTGTGTTTGTTAGACATGCTTCTTTTTGTTACTCGACTGCATTAACTCGATTTCTATTGTTCTTTAATTCATGCAGCTCTAAAGTTTGATTACGCTCGAGTCATTGATACGGCATACATATTTAAGTATGCAAATTTACCTAGTACTGCATCAGCTTCTTTAAACAGCCTGTGCAAGGTATGGCACCAACGATTTGTCACTTTAAACAAATAGTGCATAAAAGGGCATCCTGTCCAACCCCACCTTCCTGTGTTTCCCCTAAATTTTTTATTGGAGCTTGCAGTCGCTTCGCCTATATTTTCAAAGCGAATCCGATGGTATGGAACTATGGGTGATGAATTATTTTGTTGATTCTTTGTGCTTCTAGACTGTTTTGGGTTATTCTGTTCGAGAAGAAGGAGAACCACATAATTGCTTGAAGGACGCAGAAGCTGCAATGAATCTTGTTATTGCAAAGCTTAAGCATGGATTTAATGATCCCATTGAAGTTGCGACAAATAGTGTAAAAATCAAAAAATCTTAAACCTCACCACTATTATTGAAGTTGCCACCTGACCTCTTTTCTTAAAAAAATTCCTAGGTACCTGAATCCGATCTGATGAAGTTGCTTGCTCACAGAATCCCAGTCTACCTGCCTTGTCAAGAGTTGCTTAAATTTTTTTCTGGGAATCCCAGTATTGATGAGAAGGTTTTCTCAGAACTTTTATTATTTGTTGGATAAACCTGTACGTTGTATTCATAGTTTAATGATAATTTCTTTTCCTTTTCAGATTGATTCAAGGATTCGAGGTGATTTTTATTCTACATGTGTTTTGTTTAAGGACATAGATGAGGTAGAGAAAGCATTCAAAGAACTAGATGGCCAAGAGACTAAGGTACATTTGACCACTTGGTTCTTTGCCATTGCAAGACCAGAGTAGATTAGGAAAATGTCATTGTTGGGTTGTGTTTATCATCTGATTGGTTGAGTAGTGCCAATAGGCTATTGATTCTATGTGTATTATACTTCACTGAAACATGTAGGACTCCAGTGGGCGACTTCAAAAATATGTACTGCTGAAGCGTGACAATGGAGATGTCGCGAGCTTCTACGTTCGAAAGATGATATATGGTTCCCGGCTTAATGAGTCTGGATTTTCAAAGAAGAGAACACAGCCTATAGAGGATGTGGATCCAAAGAAAGATGCCGATGGGGATAAGCAAAAGAAGCAAAGAACTAGAAAGAAGCATGTGAACAAGGCAAAGATATCAGTGGTTGTTGGGGATAAGCAAAAGAAGCAAAGAACTAGAAAGAAGCATGTGAACAAGGCAAAGATATCAGTGGTTGAGTAAGAACTTCGGGAGAGGAGTGACCCTGATCATCTACAAATGGATGCCGGAACATTGGATGAAGAACTGTGGGAGAAGGATGCTGAGATCACCTGGTCAGGAAATGTTTTCGTCACCACGAGTCTAGTAACAGTTTGGCATGAGTCGGCGATGCATGCTTTTGGAGAAAGGTAGGGTCGTTTCTATTCCAGAATAGCGTGTCATTGGTTGGCCTGACCTCTAGATGGTGCTCTCGTTAAGCGGGGTGCGTGTGTGTGTTCTAGACTGCTAACCATCAATTCGTATGAGGCGTTGTTAGGGTTCATTTGGTTTTTCCCATTGGAATTTGACTGAGTTGAGCATGTATCAGCTGGAGGAATGGCTGCTATCTAACGGTGTCTGCGTTTCAATTGTAAGCGCCCTGAGCTGAAGGTGGTAAAAAAACTTCTCTCGAGCTATGTCAAATTGCTGCCTTTATGGGGTGTCTTGTTTCCTTTGGCCAAGGGGTTCTAGTGTTGCACGACCCACCGTCGCCTCTCTACTGCGGCAGCAGCGCCGGAGGCGTTCACCGTGTGCGCTGTTCCAGCGGCCCCGCGCCGAAGCCCACCGCTGCCGCCTGCCCCTGCGCTTGCCGCATCCCGCGAGCCAGCAATGCTATTTTCTCTCTGGCTCCTGCGGTCCTGCCTCACCGAGTCACAGGCGGTCACCAGTTCTCGTGGCCCGGCCGGCCAACTCGTACGTATCGTGTATGTGGGCGACATAAACTTTTCATCGAGGCGCATGGGCATGGCACTTCATGTACAACGGGTCTCTTCAAGTCGTCTCCATCTTAATACTTTTTGCAAAATACCCCTTGCATGGTCAAGAGACGGCCTCCGCGTCTCTTCACGAAGAGATGGTGAGCAGCTCGTCTCTACACTGAAGTCGAGGCTTAAAGACAGACAAAGAAGACGTATGAGTTGGAGACTCCAAGTTCATCTTAACCACATGCAAAATATTAAATTACTTAAAGACACTAAAATAAATACTCCATTGTATGAACCGTCTTTTCACTATCTCTATATCATATTTCAGCATCTTATAGACGGACTCCTGTCTCTCCATTGTACATGCCGACCCATCCGTCCCGTCCATTCCTCCCTCGCCACGGACACCCCTCCTGTACACACTTTGCTACAGTACCATTTCAATCAAAAGTCATGTCACTTTAGAACATAGCCTTAATATCTTCATGTCGCATGGTTCTGCAAGAGACAGGCTTACTAGTTTTTTTTGTATCATAGCACTAAGAAGCATACCTGTAAACGTGATCTTATCTTAGGCAGTCCAAAATCAAAATATGCATGAGCTGTAGTTTGAAACCGAGGATACTGAATGCAGACATGCACCAAACCACACACCGGATGACCGGAACAAAGTTATGTGTCCCGCAAACCATCAGGCTTCTAGAACTTAGCTTTGTCGAGTCATTTTGCTGCTCTCCATTACATGTAGAATATACAATCCATTTTTAAATTCGCTACAAACACTTCAAAGGGGATAATGCGAACACAGCTTAAGCCAAATATTAGCTGGTTAGAAGCAGTAGCTAATGTTGTGAGCAAATCATGCTGGTCAAGCAAACCAGCTGGTTTTAGCAATTCGCCAATACCCGGACCTGCACTTTGTAAGGGATGGTTCTGCATACTCCGGTTTCAGCTTCGACAGGTACACTACGATTTCTAACGTCACATAAAGATGATATAGCCACTTGCAAGAGACAAATGACAATGAATCCAACATCCAACAAGCAATCCGTGCTTACGACCTCGACAATGTAGCATCAAGCTTGTCTGCAATCATTGCAATCCATGCCTGCAAGGAAGATCAACCGGATGATGGGTGGCTCTAATGGCATACTGAAATTTTACAGTAGTACAATCTACAATAGGCGGAGTTTTCCCCATCCCTTGCGCCAGAGGGAAAAAAACATAGAACTTTGTTTTTGTGTTTACTCAGACAATACCCTGGTATTTAAAGAATGCACCTTCTTCCTGCCAGTACCTGTGTGTGTGTGTGCGTGGTGGGGGCGCTATTTAAACTCCAATGTCATATATACGGTGCTTTCTACCTTATAAATCCAAATTGGTGGCTCCACAAACAAAACATAGGAACTACATGTTTCAGTGTTCAACACAGAAATGCTAAAGGAAGACATCATAATCAAAGAAATGATATACCTGATCAAGATTAGTGAACCCCCTTACAGTGTCACCACCAATAATTGCAATTCCTTTATCACCAATTGGTTGTAATATAAGAGCCTATAGAGTAGAGAAGATGTTAAAAAGCTTTGGTTTAGAACTTTGGATTCCTTCATGTGTTTTATAATCTAAATATGATGAAATCAGCTATTGTTAGCTACGAGTTAAAAATCGTATGAATACATGTACATGTAATAACTTCTCTAAAATGAAATGAATTAGCACCTGTGTGTTAGCTGGCAAGAATGGCAACTCAGACCTTCCAGGATATAAAGCAACATTTGCTAGATAAGATTCTGCCAGAAGACTACAGTGAAATTTCTGAAAACAAACAAAAAAAACTTTTTAAGAGACAAGAGACACTCACGCTTCTTGGATTCCATGGCACTTGTGTAAAGGGAACCTTGGATGAACTTCTGTGCATCCACAGTAACTGCATTACCATCTTCTGGAGAGCCAGCAGCAACCCCAATTTGAAGAATGCAATTACCTCCGTACACAACAACCAAGGATTTGCAACAAGTCGCAGTTGTAAGGGAATCCCATGTCCTATATATAAGAAAATAAGGTGTAGCCAGCTTCAAAACATAAACTCCTTTATATGAAAAAAGTACACTATGAAAATCGTGGATACATAGAACTTGGTGAGATTGTTTACTACAAATTTGAGCAAATTTCCAATGTACTGGAAGCACCAGCCTGTATAAATATACAATCATATCACTATTAATTATTGTGCCGTGATATGCTTCGTTCAGAGTTAACAGGACGAATGATGAAGTCGCAGCCCTTAGCTGAGTACCACATGATCGTCAATTACTTTAGAGCATGGTTTTCACCAAAGGCTGTCATTACTTGTTAAAGATTTAACAGGAAAAACAACAGTAAAAAAAGGTAGTACTGCTAAAAGAAGCAAGACAGGGAAAGCTCATTATCTTTGGAAGAAACACAGTAGAGATATTTTGAAACCAAACACAGTAAAGATCTAATCCAGCCAATATATGTCACTTGTGAGAACCATATGATGTTCAGATTTCTTCCCACTAGTTAAGTCCATGCAATTGTTCGGAGTCCAAACTTAAAAGATAGTCAACTATTATTAACAGGATAATTACTGCCTAAACTAAAAACAGCACCCCTATGTATCAGTATAAATGGTTACCAAAGTAGTTCATGAAGGGCAGAACTTGATACACCCGGGCCTACTCGTTTGCATTCCACACCTCGGGGAACCACCTAATATCATTTTAAATGGGAGGAAATTACTACACGAAGTTAGAATACCGGACAAATGATAGAAGTTCCCCAACTCTCACCGGAGAAATGGATTTCGGCCGGATGGACAACCAAACAAGGCCGGCAAGAATATCGGTTACAGAGAGCGAAAGAGTCAGTATGTCAGCCCTCGACTGCGAACTGTTTGGAGAACCCCCAACAAAAGGGCCAGACGATTGGAAAACACAAAACTGCGTCAATTTGGTGGCTGTACAAGTGCAACAAGGAGACAAACGTGATCAATTCGGAAATAGATAATGCACAGGAAGACCTGGAAGCATCGGCGACAGCGGCAATGCCGGAAACGGTCCGGTTGAGGAGGACAGCGAGGAGGGAGGCGCCGCCGACGAGGATGGGCAGACCGCGGACCAGCGTGTCGTTGCTCCGGACCCAGTCCTCCACCCACTCCTGCCGCGGCCGCAGCGCCCTGACATACCTGTCCTGTGGCTGCAGGAGAGGAAGAAGCGAACGAGTAAACCATTCCCTGATACGCCAAGCAGCGTTCTTGGGAGGGGAGAGGAGCATAGGGGAAGAAAGAAACACCGGACACCCACGTTGTGAGGCGGCTGCGGTGAGAAGAATGCCCCGAATGGAAGCCGCCGCCGGCGACAGGCCGTGGAGGCCGGCCGAATTGTTGACGGGAGCGAGGCAAGGGTGAGGCTTCCGGTACTCATCTCCATGCGACCGAACGAAGTCCAAACTCCTTCAGCTAACACATGAGTCGGAGCGTGGGAGGCACGGTGCAACGCCGGCAGAAGCAGGGAAGACGAGGCGCGATGATGAGGGGTTGCCGCTGCCCGCGGCCGCGTGCGAGATTTGGAACGGCCGGTGGCCTCTTCTTCTTTTTTTTCTTTTTTACAAAACGGGTTTCGGTGGCCATTTGGTTATGTCCGGATGACTCCCCAGTGTCCTCGTGTTCACAGTCAGTCACCGGCTCGCCGCATGTCTTGACGACTAAAATTATTGGGCAATAGGCGTCGAGCCCACACGCTCCATACAGCCCTAATGAGAGCCCACTAACAGCTAACATGATAACATCTGACAATTTACAGCATAAGTTCGAATTTTAACGGCACCGTCTAAATTCTAATCGACTAAAATCCCAAGCCAACGAACTCGTCTCAACTCTCAACCGACACCTGTCGCCCATGGAGATGGCGTCCACGCCACACACGTTCCCGTCGCCCTCTTCCCCGCGCAGCCTCTCCACGACCTCGTCTCGCGGGACCACCCCCCAAGTCGTCACCACGGCCGCTAACCTCCCTCTCCTCCCTGCGCACCCGGACCTCCATCGAACCCCTTAGGCCCTCACCCTCCCCTTCCCCCTCCCACCCCTCCCTCCAGGGCAGAATCACACCTCGTACAGGATAAGCTTCAGCCCGTGGTGTGAAAAAATATCTAGTGTACAGTTCAGATAAATTCAGTCCAGTCTGAATAATATTTTTATGGTTCAAACCAGATAGTCTAGATCATTCTACCATTGAGCTTGTGGTGTAATCAAATCCTTGTTCCGCCACTACCTCCCTCATCGCGGGCCTCAAGAACACCAAGAACTGCCCTCCCGTATACTTCCCTATGTTCATCCACACGCCCATCCTCGCGTGAACCAAGTCACAGTCCGTGCACCCCGCCATTGCAGTCGTATCCAACTTCTGCGGATGGACACAACCTCTTGCGGTCAACCTCAACATCCCAAGGTTCGTCGTCTCGCCTTCCGGCGTCCTCGGCATCGTTGTCCCACACTCGCTCATCCGCCGCTTCGTCAAGTGACCGCTAAACAGCGACGACGGGTAGAGCGTTACGTTCCCGGAGATCCCCATTGCTGGTTGCCGCCCTCGCTCCTGACGCGCCAACGCCGCGGTCTGCCAGCCGCCGCCCTCATGGACCTGCGCCTCCAGGAGCCCTTGCCGAGTAAACATCCACCGCACCCGCAGTGCCTCCGGCTTCAGCTCCTAAAGCCTCGTCGCGCGCCCCCTCCTACTACTACCTCCATCAGTCGCCGCTGCCGGCGACCATCACGCAGGCCCACCTTGCTGAACAAAGCCTCGGGCACCCTTTCAAATTCAGGTTGGGACCTTTGGAATTTCTGTTGAAAGTTCAAATCCCCCTATTTTTCTATAGGTGAAAGCTTTTGAATCAGAAATGGAAGCTACCTTATTTGAACAGTAATTAGTTTTGAAAGTAATAGAAATGGAAGCTTTTGAAATGGAACCGAATTGGTTTGTGAGCCTCATGAAGCGAAGTAGTTGGTAGCCAGCTTCATTTCTTACTCGCTCTTAGTGTATATTTCTATTTCATGCTGTAGCAAATTACCAAGCTTGGGGCTCTCATGGAATTTGGCCTACAATATGAATAGCATGGATTCGTTGGTCGAGATATGAGTGCCCAAATTTATCTCATGCTCAACCTTGTTTGCTATGGGAGTTTAATTGATAACCATCTTGAATCAAATTTTTGATGCAGTGACATGAGCCAAAAACAACGTTGGTGGTGGACAACCGATTCAGTACGATGTTCCCACTAATAAGCTTGAGAGACTGTAAGTTCCTCAAACGAAGTCATGCATTTGAATTTTTCTCTCAACTATTTCGGTGCCATGGTTATTAATTGATCCTTGTTTTGCAGCAATCTCACAGAAACTAGTTCACTAGAAATTTACCCTTTTCGATTTCCATGACGTCTAATCTTAAGTATTTGTGAGTATCTTTGCAACTAGAAGTTGATTTTGCTTTGGAATTTGTTATGTCGTGGTGTAAGTATAAATTGATGTTGGTTCTAGGTGGTTAGAGTCTAGCACGGGGCATAACTAAATTTTGATTCTGCCACTGCGTGCAAGGGTGGAATCAGTGTCGCACCTGACGCGGGCGAGCTCGCGGTCGTATTGGCCGAGGCGGTCGAGGAGGAAGGGAGCAGCATCCGAGTGCGCGCCAAGGAGCTCGCGGCGGAAGTGGCGAGCGCTGTGAAGGAAGGTGGGAGCTCGTGCGAGGATTTGGAGTGGTTGGTGCAAGAGATTCAGAAGGTTTGAATCCACGTGGTTCGTCACTATTTTGGTTCTGCATTTCTTTTCAAGGAAGAAACTGTACTGAAGTCTTACGTTTAAATGAGCCTTAAGGCGAGTCTATGGTTGTTGTAGTGTGGACTGTAATGCACTAGGGACTAAATTTGCTTAGGTCTAGCCGTATTCTGGATAACTTATACACACGTAACAACCTGTTAACGTTGTTGTCCTCGTTTTGCGCAAAACAGTTACCTGGAGTTGTTACCAATGGTGCCTATGTGTTTATATGTTGGTGCTTCCCATGTCAAACTAGCAAATTAGGATTAACTAGTAGAGTGCCCGTGCTAACGCTACGGCGGCATTTGAGGGATGCACATGAAAACAACCAAATGACGATATTTTTTCCTTGCCCGTGCTAATGCTACGGTAAAAAACAAAAAGACTATATTTCTTAAAAATGAAGTAAATAGTGAGATAGATTAAGACTCATGCCAAAAGGGATTCATGATGAGTTATCATATTGTTGAGTCCATAGCAATTATGCTTAAAGAGCAACATTGCAAATAAATAACATCACAGCTATTACATATTTTGAAGCCACCTAAATCCTCACACGCCTAATAAGTTCTTGTATATCTTCAGGAATGTTGTCTTTAGATTCGTTGTCCTTGTACTTCAACATCTCTACCAAGAATTTGGTCCTCAGTGCATTCCCATCCTGTACAAATTATTACACTTCACTGTCATAAAATAACAATTAATTGTAGAATGTTATTACCAAGTACACAAAAGATTATTTACTCACAATTGAAAACAATGGTAATCTAATACCATTCCACAAGCGCATAAAGTTGATAACAAAAAGCACATCGACTTCTGTAGAAGGAAAACATTATTACATATATGTAGAACTAATTAGTAGTGTGCAAGTTATAAGCAATCACCAGTCTGCAGTTCTTGGAACCCATGTTGGCAATATACGACGCCAGAAATAAATATTGTCATTCCATTTAGGATTGACTAATTCCATGGCCAAGTCCACATTGTTGGCAATATTTTTTATTTTATGAACATACCACAAGCTTCGAGGTTTAAGCTTAAACTCTCTAGGTATAGGCATCGGGTCCATTATAGAAATATTTCTAGTCTCCATGTTCAGTACGTATAATGTGAACTGACCCATAGAAGAGTACGACAATAGAATCTGCAAACAATCTGTTCATGTTAGGGCAACGAAATCCAATTTATGAAGGACGAAGGAATATAGCTTACATTGCTGCAATGTTCCATATCATACTCCATGTCTGGCCAACATTCAAACAATTTTGCCAACCGCTTGATATCCAGCTTCACATGATAGGGCGGGCCTCGAGAAAAAGCAGATATGGACTGTTTGTTATCAGTAAAATATAGAGTTTTAATGAAAATTCTATGTGGATACAGATAATAATATGAACTTACACAAAAGCGCAGTCCATGTAGTGGTATTTGTCTTCAAAACACAACAAGCCCTCATTGCATGCGATCATCCGAACAGCCATGTTGAAGCAATCAGTATCCATTGGCTTATTTACATCTAATATTTCTTTAAGTTTTTTGAGACTTAAAGAAATTGGATAAGGCTTGGTGTTCCGAATCCATTCTTTCCTATGTTATATTAGTTAAACGAGTATATTATTCGCAGTTCTAGCAAGGCGGTGATAAATCTTTAAATTAGAACAAAAAAATATTTACTTTAAAGATTCAGCATCGTTGATCGTCATGATGTATGTGACAATTGCACACAATAGTTCTTGCGTACTTGTCGATGTTATTCTACTTGATAGAACACATGGAGATAAATCTGATTCTATTTGATGTGTTGTGTCAGATTGTTTAGCCACATCAACCGGATTTTCGATCATTTCAACATCACTTGGACTATCTCTGTCTTGTTTTTCTTGTTCAGGTTCTTGATATTCTTTTCTTTTGTTTAATCGCGAGTCCCACAAGATTACAGGTAGCTTAAACCTGAAATTTTTTATATCGTCCTGCACATAATTTGAAGATTTAATAAACAAAACAATTATATTGGTAAGAAGATGAAATATATTATATTCTATAAGTGAGGATGCAGTACAATCCTCTATGAAGTACCTGAGTTACATTATTAGATAGGGAAGTTCCAGTCCAATATTCCATATAGTTTACCATCCATAAGCCGCAGGATACTCTATTCATTTAAAAAAAATCCTTGTGAGGCAAGTGTAAAAAAACAAACATGATCATTTTTCTAAATTATAAGCGACATGAAGTGTATCCATCTGTTTGCATTCGCTGATGGAACTTCTCTACAACCCGCCATGTTGAAACATCAAGGTTCCGCTACTTGTCTCGGTCCAGCTCCTTATGCAGTGCTACAAGTTTAAATTCTCTTTCTAGTCCATCCCGAGCTCGACCTACCTTGTTGCTTGCATTAGCCTCGGCGACCTCAATGGCGTCGCCCTGGACCCCGGCGTTCTCCTTCGGTGCCGCTCGGCTCATCCACAATGGAGTCGTCTCCCCAAGCAGTCCTCCACGGCGACGGCGAGCAGCAGTCCACTTCTTGTTGCGCCGAGGGAGGGGAGTCGATGCACGCGTTGATATTGGCGGCGAGGGAGGCCGGTGGTTTATGAAGCGAAGGACCCGAAGGGTTTCTAGGTGGCACCGGTATATGGAGTCGAGGAGCCTTTCGCAGCCATGATGCGAGGAGTCGAGGAGTCGATCGATCTGCTCGCATGCCGCGAGTCCAATTACCGGTGTTGATGCTCCTCTCCTCCGCAGCGTCGGAGTCTGTAGATCTTCTGTCCTTAGATACGGGTTCCATGAGCCCGAGTTGTATGTCTTAATTCTTTTGTTTGGAGATTTTGTTGCTGTACGAGATGTTAAAGTTACATGCTGGATTTCCCACGCATCCCACGCATGCACAGTCCCACGTATATGAATAACAGCAGAGTGTGGATAGAATAGAAGAGTCGGCTCTGCATAGCTCCATTCTTGAACCGAAGTTGATTTTTGCGTTCGCTTTGACTCGTGAGTTGCGACTCAACCAATGAAACTATTACTGGATGCTGTTTATTTAGCTCAATTTCACTTGCGAAGTTATGCTGTGTCGTTTGTTATTGTTCATCTGGCCTGGAATGTATCTGTCAGTTCAACACGCTTAGAGATCAATTTTGTGCTGTTTTTATTTCATGGCTGTGCTTGGTTGGGACTTCGGTATGCCAGTTCAGATGTTGCGAATTTATGGCCAATGTCCCGGGAAAACAAGGGCGGCCGTCCCTCGTATGCATCCTGGTAAAGTTATTTTTAGATCAGTTCTCGGAGTGCAGTTTGGACCTGGAAACATCGTCGGCTACAAGACTACCTGGAAACCATCAGTAGCTCTGTAATGGGATGATTATCACATCAAACTTTTCAATTTGGTACTTAACGGAGATATAAATGCTCACGGACCAGGGCACTATCACGAGAAGTCGTACACACAACTGAACACGCGATTAAACAAGATGTCGAGAGATTTCTGCCAAGAAAAATATCAAACCCATTTAGTTTGCCGTAACATTATTTCGGTTAGCAATGCTTAGAATATACTATGATCTTAAAATGTAGACCCCATACCAGGTTACAGGACAATGGGTGCATCTCAGCGTTACAACATGCCTTTACGGCCACCAAACTACAATGTTCAACCTTGAATCGATCAAGCCTCGTACCATGTTAACGAGCTCGCAATTAACAGCCTGCTTGGCAAATCTCCTGGGCAAGGCGCAATGTATGTCAGCTTCTTCCTGAAATGAAGAATGTTAGTCCCACGTAAACACAAAGAATCCACACACAGATGTTGGTTTCTTGGTGTACCTTTGGATGTCAATGCTTTCTTCGGCCCTTTTCCATGCCCGGTATTCACGTTGTTTTCTATTCCTCTCTTCCCTCTTTAGCAACTCCTCATCTGCAGGTGATGTTTCTGTTGATGTGATATAGAATGCGTGTCACAATCTCGCAAAACAATTCCAGAAATTGACCAGGTACGATGGCAACGAACATACCTGAACCGATGATGTTTGATATGTCAGTAAATGCAGCGCGGGTTTCTCGCCTCTCCCCCATGTTAGATCACCTAAACTGCAGTACAGGCAACTCGATGATGGCGTCCATGTTCATCTGCAAAGCAAAAGGAAGTACATGGGATAGTTGGATATCAAAGTCAATGACGTTAGAGAGTCAAATGATGAAAGTAAACAATAGCACATTTCAACTTTTTATGAAAGTCTGTTATCATGCTTATGTAATAATTTTGCATGGTATCTACATTAGGTAACATTTTAAATTTCCATGAGCTTATTTTTTTTTCTCAAAGTATAACAGTAACATCAGCTGGCCTTTCTGTCTTTGCTACACAATGGATTCTCTCAGGCTTGACCAGAATGATATTGACTTCTGCTTCTGCTCTGCCTCCGCTTATCAATGCTGGCGAGGTCTTTGGACTTTTTCCCTAGGAAGATTAACACATGCTCGGGATGGTACATCAGTTGCTACATCTCCTATTTTTATCATTTTTTTCAAGTGATATTACATATACAAGTATTGAAGAATTTCCTGGCTAGCATGATAAGATGCATATTACTCATGAAATCTCCTTCCATGTTATAACTTTGGAGGCACTTATGTGGCCGACACAACATTATTGTTCTATATGTTGTTATGTACCAAGTTAGCAACTTGTCATGAAAAATGCACTTTTATGGTAAATTTGTCGGTACATAGACCATGAGGCATCCCCCTTGATATAATTCTTTGAGGTGTTAACATTTTTGCACCACCTAGTTGTCAAATTTTTTATATTATTTATCAAGTGTGCCCATCAACTCTATTGCCTGATGCTCTATAGCAAAGTATCCAGTAAATATCGTTTTGGGCATAAGAACCTTTATTGCTAGATATTCTTGTAATGCAGCAAGTTACTGTAACTACATATCATTTTGCAATCTGCATATGGCTCCCCTTATAAAATTAGTCAATTAATTACACCTACAATATTTACAGCACTTGCACTCGATAGTATCAAGAGAAGCCTTCAAAATTTACCCGATGACTGGAATGGAGATCCATGTATGCCTCATGGATATGCCTGGACTGGAGTTACATGTGAACTCTTTCATTATTGCTAAATCCGAATCACCACCGCAATTCCAACCAAGATCACGAGGAGGGGAGGCAATGGGTTACCTGAGAGCGAGGCGGCCGGGAGGGAGACACCACCGACGCGGCAGCGGAAGGCGGCACTGCGGGGCATGTTCTTCTTCTCGTGTCGCTGCCGTCTTGGCATGGGCTCGGGGGCGAGTGGGGCGTCAAGTTATAGTATGGAGCTGGTGTCCTGGCGCTGTTGGTGGCCCTCTCCGCCGCTGGGGGAGAGGGGGAGTCGCGCGCGGGGTGGGGAGGATCGCCGCCGCGCCGCCGTGCCGCCGCCCTGGTGGGAGATGGGGCGTCGGGGTAGTCGCGCGCTGGGTGGGGAGGACGCCGCCGTGCCCTGGGGTTCCTGCATGCGGGAGAGGAGAGGAGTCGGTGAGTCGCGCGTGTGGGAGATGGGGGAGAGGGGGAGTCGCGCGCGGGGTGGGCGCGGGATGGGCGCACGATGGGATGACTAATGAGGTATGATCCAAACAACCTGGGCCGTTGGATTTGAGTGAGTAAGAGAAAGTAGAGGTTAGAGTGGATATCGTCCCTTCGTTTCAAATGTTCGCTGGTTCTTGGTGCAGTTGGTTTGGTGCATCTAGGAGAGGTGTTGACTGCGGGGGACATTTGTTAGTTTGTTAGGGTAGCTGTAGTAAAGATTACAACTGGTGATTTTTAAGTGGTAGAGATCTATACCCTCATATACACACAGGCCATTATGGGCCTAATTTCACATGGGCCGAGATGTCACGTGGACCGCGCCATGGAATCTAGCTATTTAGACAAATCTTTACCAATTACAGTAAACCTTTGCTATTATAACTTAAAAAAGATAATAAAAAACAAATTAGTGCTTTTGAAAAGCCAATGCCAAACAGAGCCTTAGCCTATTGTTTGAGAGGAGCAAATGATAGGATTAATTGAAAGACAGTGTGCGAGAAATAACATGAACTTATGCCAAGCCAAGAACATTTTCGTTACTACGGAAAATAATGGATAGCAAAATCCACGATCGATTGTGTCCTTCAGATCACACGTTACTTTCTACCATATAGTTTTAAACAGTGGCGGGTCAGAATTTGATTACACATCGGGCTCAGTGGTAGAATGATCTAAGCTATTTGGACTAGACCATAAAAATATTACCTAGGTTGAACTAAATTTACCCAGGCTATACACTAGATATTTTCCACACCTTGATCTGAAGCCTACCCTGCCTGAGGTGTGGATCCGCCCCTGGTTTTAAACGAAGTTTTACCATAACAAGCATTCCTCTAGTTCCATTGCAAACTGGTATAGGGTTTTTCTCTCTTTATTTGCGTAGAGATGTTAGCAAAGCATCAGAAAGGAAACCAAGAAATGAATACTTTCATGTTACTCGTTGTAATGTGGAGGATACAGAAAGTTTTGAGGCATTGCATAGATGATGGCACACACTCAACCACTTGTCGTAGTACTCTTGCTACATATTCGTACAGAAGATTTACCTGAGGGGGCTATTTCGGAGGACAGTATAGTAGAGGGAGTAGATGAGGTAGCTTGGCTCTTTCCACTGCAGCGTGCACCCGAACTGGCATCTTCCGATTGAACAAACAAGCTACTTTTGATTGTTCTTTCCCTTCAGACAGATTGCATGGTATTGCAAGTAGTATAGACATACTTTTCAGTCTGATTGGGACGCGATCAAACTTAAAAGTTAAGGAATAGCGTCACACTCAGAGCAAACCAAATCAAATTGACCGATCCGTCCTCAACTACTCGGTCCCTGTCCCTGACGCCTACTGGCATGTGAGGAGAACAGGAGAAGCCGGCATCTCAGGGAAGGAAAAAGAGGAGGTGTCCGATTCCCATATGCCGACGTTTGACTTAACCTACCCGGCCGATGTTTCATTTCGTTTGATCATTTCCTAAGAAAACACGACAACAACCCATGTGCCAGCTTCTGGAGGGAGGAATCTTCCATTCCCCTGCTTTAAGCATCTGCTCACGAATCATTATCGATCAGTACCCTCCTCTCCCTGTGCAGCTGTAGCTGTATCCTTTCCTTGCCATTGTTTCAACCCAAAGCAAAGAACCTTCCTGAACTGAAACCACAGCTGGGATGGGAAGCTTTCCCTGAAAAACGTTTTGCTGCTGGCTTTGAGTTGTGAACCATGTGGGAGAATTGTTATTACAAGCAGGGTCGTTGGGTCATAACTCATCAGAGACGTGGTAGCTAAACTACTCAAATTTCCAGTACTAAAATTTGCCGTCTTCAGTTTGAGGTGTCAGATGTGTCCTATCTACTTGGGTCACTCTTGTTACTTCTACCGCTAGTTCCTTACTAACAAAAACTATTTTGTACTTATAGAGATTTTGTGATTTATCTCTACAAGTTAAGCTATTTATTATGCAATGGTCCAGAAACATGTAACGTCAACCGAAATGTCGAGCAAAAGAAGAACATGTAGCGTCAACTGAAAATTTCGTTCGGTCTTGAGTAGCCAAATCTTAGGAGACTGTTCGTGCATAGCTGCCTGGATAGGTGGAGATTTGGCCGGATTTGCCAAGAAGTCAAAAGAAGTTTGTTATGGCATATGGGGGTGTACTACGAAATCATATGATCGGTCTGCTCTAATGTTGTAGGTGCATTGGCGAAAAGAATCGAAGCAAATGCAGCACATTTATTTTGAGTACTCATTGTTTGGCGCAATAGAGAAGATAAAAGTTTATACTAGTATGTAGTACGACAACTGGACTAAAATTAGAGTTGGTTAGCGCCAATTGTCTAACACTAATTCAAAATTGTTAAAGAAGAGTATTGTAGCAGAGCTTGGCTTTACGACTACGCCCAACTTCGATCACGGCCGACTTCAACCGTGTCTGAATGAGCACGACATTTTGACTACGTCTGGTTTCAACCATGGCAACTCGATTATGGCATTCCGACCACGACTGACTTCGACCACGTCTAGTTTTCACCATGTTTGACTTCGACTATGTCCGACTTCGACCATATTTGACTTCAACCACGACGGAATGATCACTGAAGGTAATCGTAGCTACAATGCTTTTCATGGTCATAGCTACAGTTCTTTGCACGGTAGAAGCTACAATATTTTTTTATGATCGTAGCTACAATGCATTTTCATGGTCATAAACTTTACTAGTCGTACTCGGTAGTCGTAGACTTTGCGATCGATGGTTGTATACTTCGCAAACTACTGTCATACGCATAGACTTCGTGGTCTGCGGTCGTTGTTTTCGGTTTTCTGGTCGGTTGTCGTAGACCACGCGATCGGTAGTCGAAGGCTTTGTGATCGATTGCTGTAGGATTCGCGGTCGGTACTCGTAGACTTCATTGTCGGTTCGAGTGTTTAATTCTTGTGATTTTCGATTATCTCGAATACTCATGTTGGGCTAGTGGTTAGCTGGTCGGTGTGTAATGGTCGGTGATTGGTGGTCATTGCGACAGTACCAAGTAGGTACTCAGTGATCGGTGAATAGTGTTCAGAGGAACAGTACTCACAGGTTTCGGTACTTGGAAAATGGGAGTACTCGGTAGTCGAAAGGACTCGAAATTTGATGGTCGTGATTTTTGCAGTAGGTGTTGTGATCGGTTATCAGAGACCTGTGGTATGTGATCGGTACTCAGTAGTCGGTACTCGATATTTCTGGTCGGTAGCAATGTTTGTTATTCCCGAGTGTTTTTGGTGGAGCGATAGTATTTCCTGAGTCCTTATTGTTTTCGAGTATTCGTTGAGCTAATGCTCGTAAGAAGTTGTCTGGAGCTGAGTTACAGTAAGCGATGGAATTTGTGGTTGAAGACAACTTGGTTGATGGTTGCGGATTGTTTTGTTCTTGTCTATGAATAGAAAGAGTGGTGTGAGTGTGTGTGCTGATGACAGTCAAGTTGTGTAGGGAACTTGTGCTGAAAAATAATTTTTTGGTCTTTGCATGTACAGGTGGGTGTGGAGACAGTTACAGTCTGTGACAAGGAGGACCGGGACTAGGAGGGGGTAATATGAGATCCAAGCGGTCGAGATGTCACGCGAGGTGATCGGGCTCACGCTAGAGCACGTGATGATGCATAGAGAAGTCATAGGAGTTGCTCCTAGAGGGTTCGTCACATGGTGAGATTGGAGATATTATGTAAGGAGATCGTAACGGGAAGATTTAGATATATGGTAAAATCCGTGTTAGGAAGGGTTTCGGATCCCTTGATTTGAGGACGAGATAGAGTTGTGTGTTCGTATTTGAGGCGGACACAGTTTAGACGTTAGCCTATAAAAGCAGAGAGAGGCTAAGGCCAAAGCGTGATTTTTGGTAGGGCTTTCAGGGAGAAAACTTGTGTGGGTTTTTAGAGGGATTTCGTCGAGAGAGCTTTTAGGGGTACAGTGAGGGTACTTTGTAACCACATCCATGATACAGAAATAATAGATCAGATCTATTCTAAGAAAAGTTTGCTAGTATTGGCGATATATTTTCTTAGCATCGTTTTTCTTCTGTCTCTGGCATGTACTCGTTTGAGCGATCAAAGCATTTGAGCGGCTGAAGTCTTCAAACGAAGATAGATTACGACTACATACATCGACGGTCATAGCGAGCGGTTATAATGAGCGGTCGTAGCAAACGATTGAAGAGAGCGGTCGGACGATCGAACCGTTCATCGAGCACGGGCGAGGGAACCAGCATCTTGTGGTCGTAATCTACATCTGGTAATTTAAATTGTTTTTCTTCTATTTTTAGTTTTGGTTTCAAGTATAAAAAAACAGAGATAATCATTCATTTCTCTCTGATTATAGCATATGATCTTACCGTCCCTGTACTTTTGTTAAGAATATCTTCAGAAAATGACTCACTAAAGAAAGCCACAGTTAACCTGTCAGAAACACTGAATATGGGCGATTTCTTTCAATCAACTGATCTTGACATTGCTAATGTGGTGATACTTTCAAGCAAAGCATATTATCATTATATTCGATTTAGTCCCGTCGATATTACTTGAAGACGTAGCTAACCCTAATTTCCTAATTTCAGGCTATGGATTAGTTGTAGTGCCTATTTGATATGACTATGGCTTATGACTTTCGACTAAAATTTTTGAATTTTAGTTGTTTATAACAGAGATTACGGAGAGAGATACTAGCTTGCGATTTTAGTTGATACAAATATTAGGCTTTTAACATATACTACAATTAACTTATAGACCCTGTCTTGAGAAAATACTCCGTTTGAAAGTTAAGTACTGTAGCAAAAGCTAAAAGCCGCTTTTTAGAATCTGTTAAAGAACAGGCCCGTAGACTCTGTTCCAAACAGATTCTGGTTTCAGAAGTTAAAAATCGTTTGGAACACGTTGACTTTTTAATGTAGTTTTCCCCCCTCTTTTTTTACTTTTTTCTTTGCATTATCCGTTGAAGTATAAAAGTGTTTTTTCTTTTTTATTCATTTTCCTTTAATTGAGTATCTCAAAAAAATTAATAGCCACTATAATGTTATTTCAGTAAAAATCAAAAGTCACAGCACTTTTAAACAAAGGTTAATCATGTCTGGTCAAGCCGTCAGTTGCCATTTTTTTGTCCGACCAGTTGAAAGAAACCAGACCAAAATGGAGGATTGAAGTTAACGAGTTGACCATTCCATCCTTTTTAATAAAGAATATTATATAGAGCATAATGCGAAAGCTGAAGGCACTTGCTGAGAGGACAAGATACTACTATAGGCAAATTGCTAATTAGTCATGGTATCAAGACCCAAAATTCGCTTGTCCATAACGTACTAACTTGCAATTAGTCATTGCGCACGTAAGGGAAAAAACACCCTTTGTGATATTCTTCTTCTTCTTTCCATTCCAAATGTCATTGCAGCCTGCAGACCTCCAAAAATCTGTGACATGTGCCGGCTGCCTGTTCTTTTAAGTCAAAAGCTGACGGCTTTTAATTTTTGCTACAATACCTAACTTTCAAACGGAGTATTTTCTCAAGATGAGGTCTACAAGTTAAACGATCTACACGTTAAAAGTCCAACATCTGTATCAGCCAAAATCGCAAGTGAGTATCTGTCTCTCCGTAATCTGTATCGTAAACAGCCAAAATTCAAAAATTTCAGTTAAAAGTCATAAGTCACAGCCAAAAAGAACGGACTCTCAACCAGATTATGCGAGGAGTACGGAACAAACAGTTGTTGCAGTATCAAATAGCAACCCATCCCGGGATGCAAAGATTGGCTAAAGGAAGAACAACCGCAAAGGGTGAGGAAAGCAGTGCGACTCTTCCTTTCTGCTGGGGAAAGGAAACGCTATATGATGATTACTTCGGCGAGCACCCTCTCACTGCCTTTCTGTCGGCTCCTAACGGCAGATGTTTTTACCTGGCATTGCTTTGCTTATTCACCTCGTTCTTCTTCCTGCCCTCGCCGTAACTCTGCAACAACTGCACACGCAGCAATGGTCCGGTGCTTGTCCGTCGGTGGTGGTCGTCCTCTCGGCATCGTTTTCTCCTTTCCTATCTATGGCTAGGCTGTCATGAGCCATGCTACGGTGAAGTCGGAGCAGCCAGGTCGTGGATGCGATGGGTGACGACGTTAACTCATGCTAGCGCTTATCAGTCGCGGTCAGCATCCTGGTCAGCGTTAGGTGTGTTAGCCACGGGCTTTCATCTTCGTGGGCTTTTGAAATTGTGTTTTTTTTTATTTTCTGTGCCCAGTCCTTTTTTTGGCCTTTGTAACATGTACCTCTCTTCTGCTTAATGAATGAAATACAAATCTCTTGCGTTTTCGAGAAAAACTGCACACGCAGCAAACCTTTCAAGTTTCAATTGCACTGCACAAATTAGTCAGAGCCTCTGATTTGCCCTGTTCCCTTGAGCTCAAAGCATGCGTTCTCCTGGCTCGGCACGGATGGCATTTAGCGTATACGACAACGCTCCAACTACTTCTCCATCCACTGGCGCCTAAAGAAGAAAAATGAAATGCTAATTAATACTAAAAAGTAAGGAGTGAGTGGCAGAGGGAAATTGAAAGACTCCACCTAATTGCAACTTAAACGTCGCTTTTGTCGGTTTAGCGTCAGGAAATGATTAAGCTCATGGGCTAGCTTGCTAGCTGCTAGTCTGTAACTAAAAAGGACATATGGCATCTTAAACAAAGGAAAGCTGACGAAAAGGGCGGAAAAATAGCAAGCCATGCCACTCATGCTATGAACCATGGAATATAGATTATGCCATCGCTGTTTATGTTCATGTTTCACCGAACGGTCAGTACGGCGCAACAAACATTCAGACTTCAGACTTTGATGCCAGAAAGAACTGTTCAAACTTCGAAATATGCAGTCCATTTTATAGTTATCTTTCGGAGAATTCAGAGTATTAAGAAAGAGTGCTGAATTAATAATGCTCAAACTACTTGTTTACTCCCGTCAGGACTTGTTCTGCAGACTGACCGATTGTTCAAGTGCAGCTTTCGCCAACGGCAACCGGTGTGTCACACCAAGCAGCGTAGGTGTTGCATGGAGAATGCCTGTATATATCTAAAACCTGTTTTTCCTTCAAAAAAAGCTGCTTATGTCCTGTGCATTTCGCTAGGCGACACTGATCTAGCTAGACTGTTGAACATCCATCAGATCGGACGTACGCATGGACAAACGGTCCTTGCTAACTGTAGCGGATTCAACTCAATCTGTACCAGTCGAGTTATTGTTTCTTCAGGTCAGATCAAAAGCCGATTGCAGTTTTCCAGTTCGTGGGCTGCTATCTTGGACCGCTCATTTTCCAGCTTTTTCTTGCAAGAGATTCACCGTACTATCTCTGAAAATGGATGAACGAACAGCGGTTTACTTCCCAAAAAGCAAACTGGTTTCTCTGTCCAACGAAGGAGATCGCGTACTCGTGCCCAGCTTCAGCTTGCTCCTTTCAGACAGGGAATCTGACACAGGGCCATCCCGCATTCCAAGCCAGGGTATGGATCAGGTGCTGGTTCACCTCCAATCCGGAAACGACACTGACATCAGCAGAAAATATAATCCAGAGAATAAAAGAGCGTGCTTGGTAAATTACATGCGCACATTACAGGTGGTGCATAAGAAATTCAGAGTTAGTATGCATCCACGACCATGCACCGCATGGGCTCGCTCGTGAGTGCCATCCCTGAAGGCTCATGCCACCGACTCGAGGATTCTGCAGCAGTTCAACATACACTGCCAGCCATTCATGATCGGATCACTGGCGTGATCATGGTCCCGGACGGTTGGATCGCTTGAAGTTTTGCTTTCTGGTACAGCCACCGCCAATGAATGAACGATGTGGCTCGGTCACAGAACGTGCAGTGGTAGTACAACGCGGAGGAAAGAGATGGTTTATTAATCTGTCACAGCAGGAATGAATAGCTGCCACCGCATAGATGACACTATCAATGGACCAGCTCGTGCTTTCTACCACTCCAACAAATCAAGATAACAGTAACACCGAAGTAAGTAGTTGTACTCGTACGAGTTACTCCTGGGTACCGTTTGAAAGTGACGAGTTTTTTTAATCTTTTGGTTGAATACGAAAGATCAAGCAAGTAAGAGATACTCGTATTGAGAAATTACTCCGTTTAAAACGATTTTTACAGATAATTTATAAAAATCATACTAAAAAACCACTCTATTTAAATATAAACTTTTAAAATTAAAAAACAGAAACAGTCTGAAACAATATAAACTTTTAAGATTAAAAAACAGAAACAGTCTGAAACAAGCCCTGAGTCGACAGGGTGAGCTAAAGTAAATGGCCTTTCTTTCTGAAACGAGGAGCCCTGCACGAAAGCGTGTCTGCCAGCGCGTGCCTGACGGCCGAAATATTCCCACTTTCCCTGCGTTTCAGCAGCGTTTCTTTCCAGTTCCACCGTCGCCCACCCACCCACCAAGTCTGCTCTGCCTCCGTGTCCTTGCTCTCTGGGTTCTTCTCTTCTCGGCTTCTCGCACCGGAAGAGACGAGACCCGACCGGCTCACTCTCTCTCTCTCTCTCTCTCTCCCCTCCGCGGCTGCCAATTGCTGAATTCCCAGAGGAACCCCAACCCCGCCTCGCCTCACCGTCCACCAGCCGCTGCCGCTGCGCCTTTCTATTTCTTCCCCACTCCTAATAATTGCCTCCCCCGCTGCAAGGCGGCCCCCTATTCCCACCCAATTATTTCTCGAAGCAAACACGCCCTTGTATTAACCCCACCGCCGCCTACTATTGCCAAGCTAAGCTAAGCAGTGAGACGCACGGACAGTCGCACGCTAGGCACAGGCCGCGGCAGGGTGAGGGGAGAGGGAGGGAGATCTCGTTGTCTCCGCGCGGCCGGCGACGACATGAAGCTCCCGCTGGTGTGGCCGGGCCTGGCGCCCGCGGCGGGGTCGCCCGACGCCGCGCCCGAGCCTGCCAAGCCCTCGCTGCCCGCCGCGTGGCTGCTCCTGCACGCGCTCTTCTGCGCCACCTCCATGGCCGTGGGCTTCCGATTCTCGCGCCTCATCGTCTACCTCCTCTTCCTGCCCACCCCGCCCATCGACCCCACCGCCCATCTTGTCCCCCTCGTCTCCCCGCCCGTCATGCTCGCCGGAGCCAACGCCACCGCCACCATCACCACGACGACGACCACGACCACCACTGTCACGACGACCACCACGGTGGCCGCCGAGATCGGGGCACACGCGCACCACCACGGCCCGGTGTTCGTCGGCCGCCACCCGATCCGCGTCCGCTCATGGCCCCACCCAGACCCCAACGAGCTCCTCAAGGCCCACCGCATCCTCGCCGCAGTCCAGAACGCGCAGCGCAGCAGCCGGCGCCGCGGGGCGGGGCCGGCGAGGCCCGTCATTGCCGTCACCCCGACCACCACCTCCGCGCTCCAGGTACCCTCCCTGACGTCCCTGGCCCACACCCTCCGCCTCGTCGACGGCCCGCTCATGTGGATTGTCGTCGAGCCCGGCCACCGCACCGACGCCGTCGCCGCCGTGCTCTCCCGCTCCAGCCTCGACTACCTCCACATCGCAGGCTCCACCTCCTCCACCGCGCGCCTACGGATGCACGCCCTCAGGTACTCTACATATGCTCGCAGCACCAGATCTCACTCACGCTCTCTTCGTGCTGATTAATTCCCACAGCTCCTCCTCACAATTTGTATCTCTCCCCTCTCCAAATGCGATGCAGGGAGATACGGAAGCGGCGAATGGACGGCGTCGTGGTGTTCGCCGACGAGAACGGCATCCTCAGGACGGAACTATTCGACGAGGCGCAGAAGGTGAAATCCGTGGGCGCTGTGCCTGTCGGCGTTCTTGGCGAGGACGAAGGGACCAGCGAGTCGTTCCTCCAAGCGCCGGCCTGCGACGCGGCGGGGAAGCTGGTCGGCTACCACGTGTCGGAGGAGACCGTGCTACCGGCGAACCGGAGCGACATGCTGCTGTCGAGCAGGCTGGAGTGGGCCGGGTTCGTGGTGAACGCGCGGGTGCTGTGGGAGGGCGCGGCGGAGCGGCCCAATTGGGTGCGCGATCTCGACGCCATCGACGATGGCTCCGCCGCCACCTCGTACGTCGGCAGCCCGCTCGCGCTGGTGACCGACGCCGGCCGCGTCGAGCCGCTCGCCAACTGCGCGCAGGCGGCGCTCGCGTGGTCGCTCCGGTCGGACACCCTGCACGAGGTCAAATTCCCACACGAGTAAGTTCCTCCGTCGGTGTCCCAGCTTGTTGGTGATTTGAATTTCACTTCACTTAGCAAAAAATATAGCGTGATTGTGGATTATTACACACGTTAGTTGCATGCTCTGATCTAAGATTTTGCTTCGTGGCGCGACACGATCGTACGTTAGGTCGCGCAAATTATGGGTTTGGTGGGTGGGGACGATTTTCGAAAGCAATTCGAGCAGGCCTTGAGCACATGCCGACATGGACATTTTAAGAACAGTTTTGGCTGCTCTTAGAACTGCCATAGACTGCTCTTAGTATGTGTATAGATTGTGATCTGTCTATTTCAGTCTCCGCTACTAGACCGTTTGTTGCGGTTTTCATGAAAGAGTTTTGAGTCATGTCCATGTCTTCTTCTTGTAGTATAGTACTGGTACTACGGTGAAGTATTAGTATTAGCATATGTTGCTATTCCTCAAATTCTGCCACAAGCCCACAATATTAGGATTTCTTTAATATTAGTGGACCGATGTATAATAAACATGCAAGATAGATTTTACTTAAAAATGTTATTTTCCCCTATCGTTTCGTGATGTTTGTGGTGTAACTTGTTTAATCATCAAGGGGATAATATCACATTCACCTTCCTTTCTCCAAAAAGCCCTTTGGTTTCAGTCAAAAAAGGCCCTTTAATTTCTTCCACATGCTCACCTAATCTAGCTGTCGTACGCGTTGTGTAAAAAAAAGGTTGAGCCAGGTCATTCTGAATATTCATACTTATCACTACAATTAACATATCCTTTCTCTAAGTGATGAAACTTGCTGAAATCCAATAAGTAGAACCACTTTTGGTGCATCTACCGTCCCCTTTGGTGTAATGATTTGAATATGAAATTCATGTCTTGTCACTTTAATCTGTGGTGTTTATTAATTTGTTTTGGTGAAGTACACAATAATTCAGATTGGAGGGTTATTAGTGGGGAAGTGTCTGTGAATACTGAAGAGTGTTGTCGGTGTCCTTTTTTCAGAGTTAAGTGTTGTGGGTGTCTTATATTGCCATGTGAAAAGAGTTTTGAACAAGATTGAAGAGAACTTAGAGAAGAACTAATCAGCTCATGATGTAATCCCTCTTGCTCTTGTATTGCTGTTACTATTGTTATCAGTTTGGCCTAGGGATCGAATATATATCCACCTTTGTTTGCTGAAGTTTGGAGTACTGTGAATGTTAAATCGCCATGCTGATATATCCACCTTTGTTTACTTTAGTTTGGAGTACTGTGAATGTTAAATCGCCATGCTGTTTTTGCATAAAGTAGACAGTGGTTAATTATCTTTCATTTTGGTGCAGATGGAAAATTGATCCTCCTCTGGTGACTACCGCTTCCCGTCAACAGACTGTCAAACCAGAAGCACCACTCAAGCGAACTACTGTAGTAAATACTGCAGATCGTCACTAGAGAGCAATTTTTTGTGGACAATAGAAATCAGAGCAAATCAGCTCAGACCGATATGGCTCACTGGATTTGTTTAGTCCACTGATGCATCTAGGCCTCGTGGGTGCCAAGCGCTCTCAAGTAACACAAGGCAGCTCAGCTCATTTCGTCGGACTCTACAGATAATCGCAAACAATACATGTTATCTTTGGACCCTTCCTTTCTCTAAATCACCACGCATGTTTTGTATCATCGTGTAAAGTAGATAAAGAGTTTAGTTATGTGTACCATCCATATCACTTCTCCAGTAGGTAGCATTTTTTAGGCGTATTATTTTCGTGTAATATAGATCAGAGCAGGGGGCTTGCAAAATTGGTGTGGTCCGGGAGTTAAGCCATTGGTTGTGTACGCGTCTGAAATTAATAATGATCCATTTTTTACTTTCCTTTTATATCTGCCATGTGTGTGTGATGTGACGATGTTAAGGTTGTGCAAAAATTTTGTGGTTGGTGTTGGTCATGGGGTTCCTAACTTCGAAAATAGTTCGTCGGTTAAAGGCTATGGCAGCAGCTTCTGTGAAACTAAAGCATCATGTGAGAAAATTCTAGTAAATGATGAACTATTGCAATTAAAGATTTGAAATTTTGATCGACAGTATTGTTGGTCAGTTAGGGGAAGACCGGTTAGACCGACAGTGTGCCACTAGTCTGATCGGTTGGTGCAGCGGTCTGACCGCCCGAGAGTTGACGGTCTGACCGTCTGAGGGTTGACAGCCTGACTGGCTGAAGATTGTCCAGATGAGAACTTTCGGCCAGAATTCATATTTGTGGATTTTGAGTTGAGGAAGGGTTTTTGGTGAGTATGGTCAGTGGTTTTATATTGCATGAGCTATGTTACAACTAATGTGGGTCAAGTTGTGAAGAACTTCTGTCCGGAAATGATTACTGTCTTGGGATGCGTAGGGTTGTTTGGAGTCAACTGTGGTTAACGGCGAGAATTGGGGCTAGGTTCATGGAGGAGATGAGGCCAAAACGATCAAGAATGCCAGGTGAGATGATAAGCTCAAGCATGACACGAGAAAGGCGGAAAATGCTGAAAGCAAGTTCGAATGGCGGGATGGCGCCATGTGGCTTGCACGGGCCAAGTGAGCCGTGGTTCGGTGGAACTGGTACAGGAGAGACTTGGCAACGCGTGGCAAGCTAGTGATGCACCTATACATGGCAAGCATGGCGATTGCTTGCAGATGTTGGTGATCACCAGGTCAAGGAAAGGTATTTTGGTAGTTTGATCAAAATACTGAAAACCATCTTAGATCAAAACCGCGGCGCTGATGCATTGAAATGCGGTTTAGGTCAAGGTAGAGCTGGTTTGATCAAGGCGGATTAAGGCTAAGGATTTAGCGAATGCACACTTATGCACTTTAATTTGAAAAGCGTGTATAAGTGAACTTGTGTGAGTAAAATCCATGTGTGGGGTTAATGGATTTTTCCTATTGTAATAATAGATTGTATCCACTAAGGTGAATAGGTGACTGGTTGCCCACCTATAAAAGGGGTTGGAATGGAGACATGTGGGTTAACCATCCAACCCATCTCTTGTGCTCTCTTCTTTATGGTTAGAGTTTGAGAGTGAGTGCCTTGAATGATTTTTATCCTCAAGATGGAGTGACTATAAAACTTACCTTCTCATGTAAGCAATACATTAATCTTTGATCAGCTTTGTAGATCCTTCATGTTTTATTTGATTTACTTTTGATTTAGTTATTTTTTTATCTCTTCTCTTCTTTTTCTTGTTCTTGCTGTGATAAAAACGTGTAAGAGATGGAGATAACATTTGAGAATCTATCTCCACCCATTTAGGCACTTTGATAGCAAGTTTATTAAGAAACCCTGGTTTTGCTCGATTTGGCCTTAAAGTGTGATTTCTTGATCTGAGGTTTTTGACGAGTTTTATTTCGTATTCTTGCTTGCTGAGATATGTGGGAACATATCTAAAGCCATCTTGTCCATCGTTTACCCACGAGTAAGTTGTATTCACCGATTTTGGTTTTGACATGGTTTCGGTGCAATTTTCCTTCAAGCTGAAAAGGTCTCAAATTTGGCTATAATTTTTATGATCGTTTATTGGAATAGATTCTTGATATCTTAGAATAGAACCATGCAAAGTTTTATATCATTTAGATCTATAGATCAAAAGTTCTCTCAATTTTCATTTTTGAAATCGTGTTGAAAACACTTTTCATTAGGCTGATTTTACTGTAGCAGCGGTCAAACCGCCATTGAAGAAGCGGTTAGACCGCCTGGACCTGTTATACCGCCATTTCTATACCGGTTAGACCGCCGGGAAGTGATTGCTTTAAGGTTTTATATTCTTGAACCATTTGTCTTGAGTTTTAAAATAAAAACTCTATTTTCTACAACTCTATAATTGTGTGAGAATAGAATATTGAATACGTGAAAATAAAAACTCTATTTTTTGCAACTCTATAGTTGTGTGATAATAGAATCCTGAATGCTTAGAAAAAATTCGAGTAGGCACCATTTACCTTCCTTCTATTGCTATGGTCGGTCTTCCAGAAGCTGTTCTTCAGCTTTTTGTTATTGCATGTCAAATGTCTTCTAGAAGTATATCAATGTCTATTTCAACTACAAACCTGAACCATTCTGTTGTTAATGTTTTCGTGAAAGCGTTGGGAGTCATCGTTTTGTTCTAGTCTGTTCTGATTAGTTATCCAAAATTTCCTCGTTCTCTGCTCGATTTGGGACTACCTATACTAGAACTGGTACAACGTATTAACTGGTACAAATCCAGTGAGAAAATTGATCTCCTACGTACGCGCCTTGCTAGTCTCTCCGGCCTTGCATGTTGGGCGACGCTCACGTCTTGTCCTGCTTCCCAGGATGGAACGACGAGTTGAGATTTGCATGCGGTCAATGCATCCCATCCTAGCTGCAGAAACTGTGGTGGTTGACGGTCACGACTCACGAGGCACGAGCAGTCACGGCGGCCTTCCGGTGCTCCTCCGGCATGTGGCGGCCATGCTCTCGGCATGCCTGCCGTCATCACCAGCCCCGGCGGCTGGAACGATCGATGTCGAGAAAGGTGGCCGTGGGATCGAGCAATATCCTGCGGCGCCGCCGCGCGTATCAAGAATTTCTAGGTCAAAAGGTCTCGCATGCGATGAAAGCAGACATCGATATATAGGGCCTGTTTGGGAGAGCTCCACCAGCTCTAGATTCATGAAAAACAGATCCGGATCTACTTTTCCAAGCCAAACAGTTCTAACTCCAGCAGCTCCACCGTGGATCTGCTCCACCAAAACCATGTATCTGGCTCCAGATCCACCAAATCCATGGAGCACCTTAAGGGGTGCTCCACCAAACTCAAGTTGGTGGAGTTGGGAAAAATTACCCACCATGCCACTGATTGCACACAAAAAAACGGTTTGTTCTTTTTATTTCCCGTCTCTTCTCGTCGCTGCGCCGTCCTCCCGTCCTCCCCTGGCTGGCCGCCGCGCCGTCTCCACCCCCTCCACCGCGCCGCCTTGGCGGCGCGCGCCTCTCTCTCTTCTCCGCCTGCGCTGCGCTGCGCGCGATCGTTGCTCGCCTCCTCTCTTCTCTCGCCTCTTCTCTGCGCGCGCCATGCTCGCCGGCCGCCGCCGCGCGCGCCGGCCGCCGCGCGCCGCCCGCCGCCGCGCTCCCTCCTCCTCTTCTCGCCTCGCTGCGCTTACGCGCCCGCGGCCGCTCGCCTCCTCCTCGCGCGCGCCGTGCCGCCTCGGTCGGCCGTCGCGCCGCCCCGGCCGACGCGCGCGCCCCACCGCCGCGCCGCCCGGAATTCTTTTTCATTTTGCCCCCTGACGCGTGGGGCCCAGGTGGAAGTGAGATAGAGAGGGAGGTGGAGCTGTACCAAACACTTTGACGAATCCCAGATCCACGATGGAGTTGCTCCACGGTGGATCCAGGTGAATCTGGTGGATCTAGGTGGATCTGGAGCTGGTGGAGCTCTCCCAAACAGGCCCATACAAGTAGCTTGTTAAAATCGCCAAAGAACCGGGTGACGGTTTAGCTCGCGAACAGAGGCGGCGCGCGGGAAAGAGATCGAAGGGGAGCAAAACGCGCGCGAGAGTTATGCGAACTTGGTTTACTCTAGGTTTAATTTGAGCTCGACTTGAATTTTAAACGAACTGAACTCGAACTTGATCTCAAACTCGCGAGCTTTATTAAGCCGAGCTCGAATAATTCGCGAGTCTCGATTCGAACTTAAATAGTGATAGATATTAATCCTTACTAAGTTTACCTGAGTCGAACTTGAGCTCGAACTTTTCTTATTATTGAAAACTAACATATGTTTGAATTATTTTGATTGTCATCAAGCTTACTTGAGCTAAGCTCGAACTCAAACCTTTTTTATTGTTGAAAATTAATGCATAATAAATTATTTTAATTGTTATCGTGCTTTAATGAGCCAAGCTCGAGGCTACTCGAGCTTAAGCAAAGCCGAGCTCGAGTCTAGGTCCAAACTTAGACCCCAACTTGAGCTCAGTTCAAGTTTCTACCGAGCTCAAACCTGGAAGACCAGACTTGTTCTAGCTCGACTCGTTTATAACCCTATACCCAATGCTCACGGAGAGCAAGTATAGGTCTTAGGCGGTGAAGACGAAGGTGTTTATATGTGCACAAGGAGTGTGGGTGGCGGTAGAGGGTAATGATGTACATGAGCTGGTTGATGAGCGCAAGGACCAAATGGATTTTGTTGCCATATTTCAAGCCGTGCTCGATGCCACGATGATAGTATTAGCTAAAAAGGAGATGGCCAAGGAGACTTGGGACACTCTGAAGGAGATGCACATCAGTGCTGATCACGTCAAGGAGGCACAAATACATACCCTCAAAAGTGAGTTTGGCGTGATATACATGAAGGAAACGAAGTCCATCAACGACTTCACTATAAAGTTGACCACCAACGTTAATGAGATTCGTGTCCTTGGAGACAAGGTGGACGGGTGCACCATCGTGAAGAAGCTTCTTCATATCGTCCCCAACAAATACCTACAGATCGTCGCCACCATTCAGCAATTTGGCGATGTCAAGACGATGACAGTTGTGGAGGTGGTTGGGCGTTAGAAGGCGTACGAGGAACGCATAGAGGGACAACAGCACAACTAGGAAGGTGAGTATCTGCTACTCACTCGTATCCAGTGGGAGTCCAGAACTAAGAAGAAAGAGGGCGTAGATAACTCTGGCAAGAAGAATCGCAAGTTCGACAAGGCGAAGGTTCGCTGCAACAATTGTCAGGAGTATAGGCACTTCGCTTCTGAATGCCATAAGCCGAGGAAGGAGAAGAAAGAGATGCACTTAATTGTGGCAGATACTGAAGACGAACCAGTGCTGCTCTGATGCTGAAGGAACAAGGTGTCGTCTTAGTTTTTTCCTGTTAGTTGAGTTAGAGTTTTTGCATGTAGATGGACATGTACCAGTTGAGTTGAGTTACTACATGTAACTATGTGTTTAGTTTCCATATATATCACTTCATATGGAAGCGTAGCTGTTAGTTCGAATCATGTGTTAAGTCTAAAGTCTAAACTAGGGGAAGGCAAATCTAGATTAGAGGAGATTGTTGAAAAGTAATCTAGGCTTACCAAGTAATAGGATATTAAAATCCTGATGCAATCAACATCGGATCAATTGAGATAATGTGTTTCTATATTGTGTTTACTGTTCAATTTTGGATTGAGTCAATAAAAGAAGAAGAAAGACACAATGTAGTTTTGAGCGTCACCAAAAAAAAGCTTTGCGTGTGCATCTTCCTCCCTGTGCAAGTATGCGTGCATATGTGTGCTGCGTGTGTTTCTGAAAAAACACAAGAATTGAGTGAAAGAAAAATCAGCGATTGATTTCTAGACTTGAATGGATCATCTCCAACACCGATCCTCGGCAAGCAGGTCGACCGATTGGAGACTTTGGTCGAGGAAGGATTTATCACGAAATGGCACCTCAGGGACTCCGTCGCGCTCGTCGCCATCTCCGGCAACGACTACGCGCGCGTCGCCAACATGAGCAGCACGACCGACGGGAGTAGTGGTAGATCGATCGACACAGTGATCGATCCATCGGCAAACATCTCGATTCTACATACTAACTGAGCGATCACTTTTGATTGCAGATCATCGCTTCTATCGGGAACGTGACGACCGAGATCGCCAAGGAAGTGCATCGGCTGCATAATCTCGGGGTGTCCAAGGTACTGGTGAACAACCTGCACCCCCTCGGCTGCACGCCGTGGCAATCCAGGCCGAACAACTACACCATATGCGACGGCTGTGGCAACATGTGTGCCTCCGTCCACAACCGCAACCTGAAACAAAAGCTGGGCAAAAAACACACAGACATCTTCCTGGTTGACCTGCATACTGCCTTCTCCAACATCGTCAATCCATACCAAGTCCCCAGGTAATACATACATGCATACATATATTACATATGAATTATATATGTATGCATTCGTTTACTTGAACTATATATATTGGATTCGAAGGTTCAAAGCATGAGGTGTCTACGCAGTTCAAGCACAAGCTGAGGCCATGCTGCGAGACCTTTGATCCGAACGGCTTCTGTGGGCAGCACACCAACAATTACACGCTCCTCTACAGCATTTGCATCAAGCCCCACAAGTACTACTTCGACGATGTGCACCCCACGAGAGAAGGCTGGCTAGCCTTCATGAAGCAGCTGGAACAGCCCATCAAGAAGTTGAAACAGCCTCAAAATTTTAAAAATTTTGTATTTATTTCGAATTTTGCTTGAATTTGATTTTTTGCCAAATCTGAAAACTCCAAGCAATTTCCGCTTTCTCTTTCAAAAAATCCGCTTTCCACTCGCCAAAACACTCTCATGCCGCTACGCCACCTCCCCTGTTTCTGCTACCGCGCGCTGAGACGCCTTTCGCTCTTGCCAGCGTCGCCTTGCTCATCCATCACCAGCAGCCACGCTAAAAGTTGCACAGCACTGTGCCACCTCACCGACTGCCCGTCGTAACATCGTCGTTGACCACGCATCGCACCGCTCCACTGTCGGTTCGCACCGCTGTCGCTGTTGACTGCACCAACTTGCTCACCTACACTAGTGAGAGGCAGAGCTTCTCCCGCCACCAACACAACCGCCAACTCCGCCATTACAGTGTAAAAGTTGCTCGTCCACCCACGCGCGTTGTGCGTATGCCAATCGCACCGCCACACCATTCTTGGCGCCACTGACTTCGCCGCCTATAAAGCCAAGCTCGGAAACTCCTTAACCAATTTCGCACCATCACACAACCACCACAACCTTGTCTTTCTCCTCTATGGCCACGCCATGCCGAAATCACTGATGCCTAAATTCTTCGCCAGTGAGCCTTAATCCGATTTCTCGCCATTGTCTCCTCTCTAATCCAATTAAACGTGCCCTTAGCATCCCCTTAATACCACAAAGCTATCTCTAACTCCCCGCCAAGCCTTGCTATCTCTAGCTCGCAGTTGCCATACGCCACCCCTCCCCAAGCCATGGTCACGTCACCATAACTCTTCAGGCCACCCCAATTAAGCCGTCACCGCCGCCATGCTCTCTCCCCTCCCAGATACTTGAGCCATTGCCACTTTGGCTGAAACCTCGTCGTAGCTCTATCGTACCATGCTCCTGTTCTGTCCAGGCTCCGCCGTCATCAACCGTCTCCAAGCCACCACCACACGCACGTGTGCCTAAGATGGGTTGTTCATATCCTATAGTTACTCGCCACACCATCGCTCGCTGCCGTTCGCCGTCCACCGTCACTGTCGCCGAATTTGATACTGCCGCTAGTTGCCCCGTACAAAAATTGCAATGTTTTAAAATCTTTTTATTTCTGTTTGACATAAAATGGTTTTTTATTACTGCAAATCTTGTTGTATGTGTTATGATGTTTTAATTAATAAAGAAAATATGCGTATAAGATGTTCAAGGTGCATGACTAGTAATATAAGAAAGCAACAGGGAAAGAGGCTTGCTTAACTAATTAGACATTATTTTCCGTGGGAGTTGGAGAGAGATTTTTTTTCTCCCGTTCTTGCTTGGCTTTCTTTTAGCCGTAACACTGGAATCTCATGTAGTCAGGTGGATTCACACTAGGACGCCTTTGTTTTTTATTTTTACGTCGTCGCTTTGGCATAATAACTGCATATAATTCCCGATTAACCATGACGGACGTGCTGAAGCTGCAGGTTTTGCTCATTGTCACAGGCTCGTTTTGACTTGCAGGCTTCGTTGCTTTGCACCAGGGTTTTTGTTTCTCGGAAATCTGAAGCAGACGTTTTCAGAAATTGACCGTATCCATGCAGGACGTCATCTGAATCTGACTACTAGCTGACAACATGCGGGCGTCATCTGAATCTGACTACTAGCTTCAGGCATCCAGACAATCTCAATCTGAATGTATATGGCCAGTTACAATCGGATATTTTTTGGGCACGTCGGTCGAATAGTTAAAACTTTCAAGAGCTTGTCTGTTTTCCTACCGTCGATCGATTCTGTCCATACTCTTGGGAGTTGGGAATTAGACTGAACAGGTTAGCGAAAGGCACACCCATACGTTTCATGTCATCCCAAGCGAAGCGTAACAACCGGTGCAGCAATCCATCAATTCCCTTGTCGCCTAGTTCAGAAATCAGAAATATCCCGGCGATCGTAAAGCTGGAAACGATCCTCTGTTCACAGACGCAAGAAGGTAGTTCGTGTCGTAAAAAAGTTGATCCCAAAGAGTGCAGAACTAGAGAACTATGTCGATCGACGCACGTCGATGGGTTCTTATCGTCCGATCGATAGATGATTGCGTGCCGGGCAGTTCGATCGACATGGCTTTGACCGTACTTTATGCCTATCAGGAAGCCTGCAGGCGCGAGCGAAGCTTCGCGGGCCGCGGGGGAAGGGGATGCATGCATGTGCTTCAGAAGTGAAAAATACTGGGAGAGTAGTGCAAGGGAGGGGAACCGGCAGCTCTGAAACGTGGCTTTCTTGATGATTTACGACGCAGCTCACATCGCAGGCGTACGCACGTGCTTTGCATAATTGAAGTAACATGGCTTTGTTTCTTGCATAAATCTATGTAGCTATACATCCTGTCTGGCACATGCCTATGACTATGAACTAACTGGATGCAAGGTGACTGGAATTCCATTGCATTTTGTTCACCTTCAATTCTAGCTTCCAGGTGGATTAACCAGACCAGATCAAATTCCAGGTGGTTTTTTTTCATTTATAGTTTATGATCTATATTTTTTCTGATCAAACAAATAAGACAGTTTATTCATCACTTTTTTTAAACAATTTATCAAGATAATATTTTTAAAATAATTTATTGATATTTAATTTATTCACATAAAAACTGAGCAAAAGCATCTCTAGAAAGAACCCGCCTGCTTTGTTGGCTTCAACAATTGAAGGTTTTGTTGGTGCTCGTCATCACCACGCTGCCGATAGATAAGCAGCTGCGTCGAGTGGGTGGGCCCACACGGGTCGCAATTTCTCGTGCATACAGGAGGTGGAGTGAGCAGTCCCTGCTAATACCAACATCTGCATGGGCCCAGGGGAAGGAGGGCTTACCGTGACAGGCATTGCTAGTGCATTTTGATACTCGTTTGTAAGGCCGAAGTGTACGTACGCAAGATACTAGAATAGTGCAGGAATCAGCTACTGCCAAAATTCGGTGATAAGTCATGCCGTAGCCGCTATCGACTTATCACAAAACAAATCGCATTCGTGTCGCGCTGTCTAGCTGTGCAAACTTAAAATAAGCCAGAGTTTGAGTAAAACAAGGCCAGTCCTTTTCGGTTTTCTTACTGAATTTGACTTTCTCTTCTATCAATTAATACTTTTATCAAAACTATCAGTTGTAACTTGTAATTAAAAAAACATAACACCAACTATATGATGAACCATATACTAGGTAATGCTATATATCACACCATAGAGATACATAGAAAAGCATTTATGACGATTCAGCGGCGGTTTGAAGCGAAGGATTTACGTAGTTGAAATTCTGGGAAGAAAATGACTCCATGTGCCGAGAAATTCCTAAGCTAGCGGGTTCTCCTTCCTAGATGATGAGAGGTGAAAAATACTGGATGATCACAGGTGGTCAGGCGGGGCCAATGGGTTGGGTGGCGTGCTTCGCCGGCTCACTGACTCGCGCCTGTCGCCGTGCACCCCTCTCGTCTTCTCCGTGCGGCAATTTTTTACGGATTCGGTGTCCCGGGGCTCCAAGCCAGCCAACCCGTGGCCGCCGCGAGGTCCCATCAAGATCCGAACGCTCCGCTATGGTGTCCCGCTTCGTTGTCCACCCATGCGGCAGCACCCTTTCTTTTTTGTAAAGATTCCACGCTTACTTTGTTGCGGCACAGCATTTTCTAGTTCCCACTTGCTGCTCCGAATCTTGTGCACTGCAAATATATTTTTTTTCCATGTCAGAGACAATTTCTCAAAAGATGAACCATGTAACCCATGGGGTAGCATGATGATTTAGGGGTGCTTGTATGGATTTTTGTTAATGGATTTCGATTGTGGCTTAATAGTAGATAAAAAAAAAAGTGTCTTTCAGAATAAGAGATAAGTGATGTAAAAAGTGATGAAGAGATATATGTATATAACGAGAACGAGAGGATTATGGTGGATAATGCATCTGTAATTTCTGTCTTATCTTAAAAACAAGACGGTAACTTTTTTAATTAGAAACTAAAAGTAGAACCTAATATTAATAGGCCTTATAAATGAGAAATTTTGTGCAAATTGTTATTCATAAAATTGGGGCAGCTCCAAACGACTTTTAAGCTATGATTTCTGATTATAGCTGTTGACTTTTGGTTGAAAATGCAATATAACAGCTGTTAAATTTTTCTGAGTTATTTGATTTAAAAAATAAGAAAAATATAAAAAATCTTCTATATCATTATGAAAAATACAAAGAAAAAACTAAAAAATCAAAATTAAGAAATTGACAAATTTCCAATGGTTTGCAGCCCCTAAAAGTCCGAAGCTAGACCCGTATGGAGTAGAGTAGAGATGGCAACGGGCACAAACCCGCTGGGTTTTGCTATTCCAAACCCGTGCCCATGAAAGTTGGACGTGCCCGCTAAAAAACTCATGCCCGTGACGGGTGCAGATTTTTGTCCAGACCCATGCCCACTGGGTTAACGGTACCACGGTCGCTCGTGGGGTCGAATGCGAGCCGCAACAATGGTTAATGGAGAGAGCAAGAAGTTCACGCCATCTTCGTTGGAGCCGAGGGCGTTGTCATGGCCAAGGGCCTCATCGCTGCAATGCGCGTTGGCGCGGCATGGGGCGCGGGTTGTCGCCGTGGGGCGGCGGTCGAATCGAAGGCGAGGCGACGGCGAGGGCGTGCGGCGAGAGTGGCGGGAGCAGGAGCGCGAGCGTGGAGACTGCCGGAAACTGAGCGCGGAGCGCCAGATGCGCCGCCACTGCGGCGGCTGTTGAATCGGGGTGGGGACTAGGGAGGAGTGAGTAGTGACCGTGACTGAGTGCTAGCTAGGGCTAGTTGGATGGGTAATGGGGCTTTGCCGCATTGGATTTGGGGGCTTGGGGCTAAATGGCTAATGGGCTGGGCTGGTTTGCCTGAGAGGTTGGGAGCCTGAGTTTATAATTTCTATGGATCGGGTTTATATTACCCATGGGTTTACGGGTTTGGGTACTATAGGAACGTACCCGAACCCGGCAGACCCGATGGGTTGGGCTTTTTGCCCATTAAGAGACCTATGGGTTAAGAAATTGACTCAGACCTATGCCCTAATAGAGTAAAAACCCATCGGGCATCGGGTTTCAGGTACCCATTGCCATCTCTAGAGCAGAGGCTTATCTCGTTCCGCCACGTCTCTTCACAGCAACTCTATGCACACCCTATAGCGTACAGTCAGATACTACCCCTATTATTAGCGCGGGGATTTCGGTACGGCCGGGGGAGGGAAATCCCTTCTGTTTTCCGAAAATTACGTACAGGTCCTTTTTTCTCGCAAAGAGATCCTTTTTCCTCGCGAAAAGGTTCCTGGCGGTTTTTTTTACGCTTTTTTTTTCTCTGAAAACACCCCTCCAATTTACAGGATGACGCCCCGCAGTTTTCTAAATTACGTATTTATTAGTACTCCACTACTGAATACCTACGGCCGAGCTCGTTCAACAAAGCACTCCAATATTTTGTGTGTAAACACTTGTTGTTTAGAAAAATCGGCTGATGGAACAGCTCCTCTCACTGCAACACCCCTCAGCCTAATCCAGAAGCCCCTCTCTTTCTTCTCCATCTTCATTTTATTCTATTCATCCAGTGAGTAATAAACTACGGCGGCTCAAACAAGACTGATACAAGCAGCAGGTAAATTTAAAATCATCACAGTCAAAATCTTTGAGCTCCACGTAACCTCCTCGTCACCCCCTCCTCCGTGTCTCCATTCAGCAAATAATAGATTAAGGTAAATGAACTATTTTACATGAACAAGCCAAAAACCTTCATTTCTAATCCAACCCAACCTGTTCTCGTTCGTCACGGAAATAAATTCTCCGGGAGAGCCTCAAGTCGCATCTCTTACGGCCCTTCGCCAGATTTGTACCAATAAAAAATCACCCCACCACCTCGTGGTGATCATTTGGGCTTATTTTTGATGGTTTATGGCTGAAAAGTACTATAGCTGGCTGAAAAAACACTGTAACTGACAGAGACTTATTTAGCATAATTAAATTTAAAAAAATTAAAAATATGTTAGCTCATTACGTATAATACAAACAAATACGGGAAAAAAAGAACCGGCAAAAAAGCTCAACAAAAAACCAAAAGTTCAAAAAAAGATGAAATTTATAAATAGTGAAAAATAAGCCAGAAGCTAAAAGCTGAAGCCAAAACGATCACAGCTGGTCTCTCTCCTCTGCTTAGCGCACTACCGCGCACATGAAGCTGAATCGTCGGCGTCTGCAGGAGGACAAAACCAGGTGATGTTGAGGAAGGTGCCGGTGAGGCTATCGTCGCTGATGATATCTTTTGCGGGAGGGAGCGCGGGCAGTGGTGGTGGTGGGAGGGGAGAAGACGGCGGTGTTGCCACCACTTCTCTGAAAGAGCTTCGAGCACAGTAACAATGTAGCAGTACTATAGATTGTACATAAAAATTAATTTTTAATACATGCTACAGTCTCAATTGTACAGAAAAATAATTTTTAACAGCTGCTTACTGATCATTAGCCGTGGTTGTATATTGATTTACGACTACAGCTTGCGACCATGACTTATGACCAATAAGTAGCTATGAAAAATTATTTTCCATACAACTGAGCGCTGTTGCATGTATCTACAGTAGTACTATAGTATTATATGTTAACATGTTGGCAATCATTACCCTCACACAAACTTATATGGGTAACCGTTATACAGTAAAATTTTCCGGTAGGCCATCTTCAGAGAATTTATTTCCGTCCGTGACTCCATTAACGATTTCAATAAATTCCTCCATCGGAAGCAAAAATAATACCCTACTGGTCCAGTAGATTAAAAAAGAGGGATAAAAAAATGGGTGCAGATCTGGGCCCACCACTCCTCACCTCCTCCTCTTCTATAAAGTGACACCACCCACCCTCCGTGAAATGCTATCCAATCCCATTTACTCCCTCCTCTCGTCGTCGTCTCCTCTTCTTGGTAGTCCTCTCTCGTGGTTGCAGGGATGAGGAGCTCTATGGTTCTCGCGGCGGCGGCGCTTCTGCTGCTGCTGTTGCAGGCCGCGGCGGCGGACATGTCGATCGTTTCGTATGGGGAGAGGAGCGAGGAGGAGACGCGGCGGATGTACGTGGAGTGGATGGCGCGGCACGGCAGGACGTACAACGCCATCGGCGAGGAGGAGCACCGGTACCAGGTGTTCAAGGACAACCTCCGCTACATCGACCAGCACAACGCCGCCGCCGACGCGGGGGTCCACCCCTTCCGCCTCGGCCTCAACCGCTTCGCGGACCTCACCAACGAGGAGTACCGCGCCACGTACCTCGGCGTCAGGACAAAGACGCAGAGGGAGAGGAAGGTCAGCGCCAGGTACCAGGCCGCCGACAACGAGGAGCTGCCGGACTCCGTCGACTGGAGGAAGAAGGGAGCGGTTGCCGAGGTCAAGGACCAGGGCAGTTGCGGTAAGCATCTATTAATCCATTTCTGCTGCTTCTCATTTTTCTTTCTGAAGTGTAAAAAGGGTCTGTTCTTTACATGTTGTTGATGGATATCTGCTCTGCAAGTGAAGATTTTGCGACTAGTTTGTTTCCACTTGCGACATGATCCTCGATTAGCGATAATTTGTGAATTTTCCATAGTTTTAGGATCCACATGAGCAGAAACTAGGGGATTTCCATCTTATACCAGCAGGTCAAACTGCACAACCTTGCTGATTCTTTTAATCATAAACCAGTTTTTTGCTCAATCATTTGTACAATTAATCATGTGCCAAAATGAGTGGATTGTGGAAAGGGGGACATTTATAGATCTGGTTCTAAATTCGAAGTATATAGAGACTCGCACAGTAAAAAACTAGAGTAATTTTTATTTTGGAATAAGTAAGCTAGTATTGTTAGTAACCTCCAAATATGATTTAGTCTTAACTGATTTCATTCGTATTTCTGCTGTATGGTATATTACCCAGCAACAGGGACACCTTTATTTCTTATCTGATTTTATCAGAACTTGGTGTTGTCACTTACATATATGAACGATGGTACTGAATTATGTACCAATATGGAAAGAGCAGGAGAGCTCGGTATTCATGAAGCAGCCTGATGATGTTTTTAGGAAAACAAGATAGTTTGGAAGTCGATTAATCGAACATGGACTTTTTTGTTGAAGGTTATCGAACATGGACATTAACTTCCTTGCTGCGTTTCACCTGCAATGAACTTGATTGAAAGAGCATTAGAGAAAAATCTTATATTAGTCTACTAATGGTCGTTGTCTAGTTGATAAGCTTGATAGACCCATTTGTCCCTTCTTTGACGGACGGGCTCACCATCTGCTGTCATTCCACATGATTCCAAATAGGCTCTTGGAAACACCTTCCATTCACGTCTCTTTTGAACGTTTCACATTCCTACTGGCAGAATGTCTTCCGCTGCAATGCTGCATTATTATGACATCGTCAGCTGAAATCTGGCCTCTATTCTATTGTTTGCAAGATTTTCGATTGTGTTCTCCCTTTGTTACTACTTATAGTCCAGATTTGGTGTATGTCCTACTCCTATTTGGATGCATTCCCCCCTTTGCTCACTACTTGCCTAAATTTGGTAGTATGAAACAATGATAATGATGAACTTTTTTTGTCATCCTGTCGTCAAGTTGGTACTAGTATCTGTACGCAATGAGCATACACTAATATCGTGACACAAGGATACGGAAATCTGATCTTTGTTTCTCTTTCAGGGAGCTGCTGGGCTTTCTCGGCAATAGCAGCTGTCGAAGGCATCAACCAGATTGTTACAGGCGACATGATCTCGTTGTCTGAGCAAGAGCTGGTTGACTGTGACACTTCATACAACCAGGGGTGCAATGGAGGTCTAATGGACTATGCATTCGAGTTCATCATTAACAACGGTGGAATTGACACCGAGGAGGACTACCCGTACAAGGGCAAAGACAACCGGTGTGATGTCAGCAGGGTATCTTCTGCCTTCTTACTTCCCTTTTAATTTTCAAGAACTGGCTTCATTTTGATACGCTGTTCCGTCTCTGTGTTGGGGTATTTGCAGAAAAACGCGAAGGTTGTTGCAATTGACAGCTACGAGGATGTACCTGTGAACAACGAGAAGAGTCTGCAGAAGGCAGTTGCAAACCAGCCGGTCAGTGTTGCGATTGAGGCTGGTGGAAGAACATTCCAGCTCTACAGCTCGGTGAGCTTCTTTAGCTTTACGGTTCTGGAGCTGTTTTGGCTATCAATGAGTAGGCGGCAAAAAGTTACTGGTATCTCTTTATTTCCGAAAGACTTATTGGTATCTTTCTGATTAAGAGAGGTTGGGAGCATCTGCCCTGTACAGAATGGATATGTTAGGTCGGCTCACCTAATTGCTTTAATTGTCTCCTTCACTAAAAGAAATGATTCGATTGTCACCCAGTTGCAAGTCGCAACTACTACAACGAAATAATGATTACTTTCCTGACTGTTGGCATACTTTGATAGTAGTATCATGAAGATAATCTAAACCTTTATTGTTTTCTAACACATCAGTTCCTCAGTGCCCACCATTTTGCATAAACCATGTTCTTTGTTGCTTTCCTGTCCCTGTTTTGTGAAACATTTTTAGTGGCATGGGCAACTTTGATGTTTTCCCATCAGTATTATAGTGGAGGAAGTGGCTTGAGTTATCATCCACTTCTACTGAAAATCAGCAAAGCAAAGTAGGCATAAGATTAAAGGCCTGTTCTTTTGTAGCTTTTGGCTTCTGGCTTTTGACTTTTTTACAGTAACTAGCTTTCAAACGAAGTGTCTTTTCAAGACAGGGTCTACTAGTTAATTGTAGTACACACTGCAACGACTTAATTTATATCGGAAAAACCGCATGTGAGTTTCTGTTACTCTGTAATCTCTCACATGAACAACCTAAAAACCACAACCCGCAGCTAAAAAGAACAAGCCCTAATTTTGAAGATGTTTGAACCTTTTTCAAACTGTGAAACTGGCACTTTCAAACCATTGCATTAGACTCTATATATTCAACTATTAAGGTGGCCCGGGCCCTTGCACGGGCATCATTATTATAAATTGGTAAAGTATAATTAAATGTGCATAGATATTACTAATTTCCAATAATACTAATGTAGATGTATTTCATACATGTGTTTTCTATTTAAACCTAGATGCCTTCTTTATATGTGTATCATATTGTCCATATAGTGGGAAATCCATCTTCGAAAAAATATAGTTGTAAATTAAGCAAAAAGACAACATTTTTTCATACAAGTTCTTTTCTTCTTGAGGAATAGCTCAGTGGTGTAGAAGTGGGTGAACATACCACCTTCCTGGGTTCGATCCCTGAATTGACCCAGTGTGTCTCACCTAAATAGATTGGGTACACACACGTGTGTGAGCACCCGTCTTTCAGTGACGCCTTAGGGATTTCAAAATTCCTTGCGTGTGTAGGGGCACACACATGTCCACGCAGGCGTGTGGTGTGTGCCCACCTTGTATCCTCTAAAAAAACATTTTATTCTTTGTTTCTATTTTTGCTTTCGTTACAAAAACTCTTCCTTAGATGCGCTCAGAGAGACAGCCGAGTGAGATGTACGTGGGTTGGGGTTTCCTTTTTTGTGTTCACGTGTGGTCTATTTAGGCTAAGCCCTATTTTTGTACCTTTTAAGTTCCTTTTTGTCTTTTAATCTTAAAATACATCCATTATCTCTTATCTTTTGAGTTTAAATAGGTTGCATAATAGCATCTAATGGTTATGACTTATAATCATATGTTGGGTCCACCAAATTAAGGGCACGTTTGTTTTTCTTTTGTGTGAAAATTTATATGCTATTTATCTTTTTTCAGCAGCTGTAAATCACTCGTCATCAACGTTTAGTATATAATAGGTAGATGTAAAACGGTGGGAACTGACCAAAGATGAAAGAGTAAATCTCTGTCGATTTTAGCAACAATGTATAGATCGACTAAAAATTACTCTTTAGTTATGATTGATTCTACTTACTCCCAAATGATTTATCGATAAAAATTCAAAATTGCTTTGTTTTAGTTAAATTCATAGCACTACAAATCACTTGTTCAGGATCTTGTTTTTTTTTTTTGGGTACTGGATAATCCTTAACGCCCAGCACTACACCTTAGGGTATAGAAGAATTAAATACTTAAATTATTAACTATATGTAATAATTCCTGAGAAGTACTATGTATTGTAGGTAAACACAATTTGTTGAATTAAATAAATGAGGGTGAAGGTAGAAGATGGATAAGAAAATCTTATATGTTCTTGTGGCAAGGGAATCCTCTACATGGTATTTGATGCATTGCAACGTTGCAGCACCTTAACATGCGTTGATTGCCTTGATGGGGTCTGGGTTTCAGGCTGTGGATTGTGTGTGCGTGTGTGTGTATACACATAGACACATACACATACACATACATACATGTTCCTTCATAATTAGGATACACCATATTTAAGGGCTGGATTTAATTGTATTTATATGATTCTTTTAATTTGAGCCGTTACAGCTTGGGTTCACCAAATTAAGTGACGGATATTTTGCTTTTTGTGAGAATTTTTAGCATATTTTTTTCTTAGTTACTCTAAAAAACCTGCATCCTCCAATCCTCTAATCTTGTTGATGACAGCTTCCTTGAAGCATCTGCCTCGTACTGATTATAACTTCTTGAATCCTGATCTCTTAGGGTGTCTTCACGGGAACCTGTGGAACAGCGCTTGACCACGGTGTCACTGCGGTTGGCTACGGCACAGAGAACGGCAAGGACTACTGGATCGTGAAGAACTCTTGGGGCAGCAGCTGGGGTGAATCGGGCTATGTCCGGATGGAGCGCAACATCAAGGCATCCAGCGGCAAATGTGGCATTGCCATTGAGCCATCCTACCCCATTAAGAAGGGCGAGAACCCCCCGAACCCTGGCCCGACGCCGCCATCCCCCACCCCACCACCCACCGTCTGCGATAACTACTATTCGTGCCCAGAGAGCACAACCTGCTGCTGCATCTATGAGTACGGCAAGAACTGCTTTGCCTGGGGATGCTGCCCACTCGAGGGCGCGACCTGCTGTGATGATCACTACAGCTGCTGCCCCCATGACTACCCCGTCTGCAATGTCCAGCAGGGAACCTGCCTCACGGTAATTGCTCAGACCATTTCGCTATGTTTTCCTCTACGTGACTATGAAATCACATAAATCATCAGGACTGGTTAAATATAAGTTGTCTGGTTCTAACTGGTTCTGTTGCTCGATTAACAGGGCAAGGGCAGCCCACTGTCAGTTAAGGCTCTGAAGCGTACTCTGGCTAAGCCACACTGGGCTTTCTCTGGTAATGCAGCTGACGGCAAGAAGAGCAGTGCGTGAACAATTGCAGCATCATATTAGACCGTCGATAACCAGCGTGATTGCCTCGTGCCGATGATTACCTGGTGATTGACGAAGGCGCAGCGCGGCGACTGCTGCTTAAATATCTCCTTTATAATAGGTGCTCGTGTACATAAACCTACAAATGGGTTCGGTTGTTTACAGAACTGCCAAATTTGCTTTTGCGCATATATGTAAATTTCAGCTAGGCTTCCTAAGCTTCTTGCTGTGCAGTTTGACGAGACTGCAATTGATAGTACGGAGAACAAGTTTAAATGATATGTACGGAGATTCAATGCAAGTTCATAAATTGGTATATCAAGACTTAAATTAAATTAACACTGTATAGCTTTTCAATACTATAACGTTCTAATCATACCTTAATTTGAACAATTTATAAGGATTTAGAAGTATTATTAACACCACTGAATTGGCAGTTAGTTGACACATGCATATTAGGAAACAATCTACCAGCATTCGGATGCTAATCGATATCGAGGACTCAGATGCATAAAACAACTGGATGATAAAAAAAGGCGCAATAGGTTATGGGCGTAAGGGAAATTGGTGGAAATTGGTGAGGCGGGTGTAGAAAAGCTGCATGGAGAGTTCCTATTGTTTCTTGACGATCGATGGCTTGGGCACTTAGGTTAATAAGTTTGACTTATTGCCTATTGGGCCTAATAGGTTGCTAGAAGTATGTTAATATGTATAGTGTATACTTTGTATATTAAGAAAGATATATTAAATTTTTGCGCAAAAATTTTAGGAGTGCAACTGCACCCCCACACTACAATGTGGTATGGTGTCTGTGTAGGACACTACGTTAAAATATCATGATATTAGAACATGATATGAAGATTGTAATATTTATGCACAATACACGTGTTAGAAGTTTGATCTGAATTCATATTGTATCGTGTCTGTGTAGGACACTACATCATCTTATGCTAGATGTGGCATGACCGATGCCAGGCTATGTACATATCATATCAGATGTGTTGTCAACCTATACCGACTCTAATTTAGTTCTTTCCGTATAAGATTTGTTTCTCTCGTTCTATATACATGTACTTAGTAGTTTATAAAAAGTGCAAGAGTCATTGTAATATCTTATTATATAGTAAATTTCGTCTTCGTGTGTCTGTAGTTTTTTTCGTAAGAGTATTCTACGGTAAATCTGTGCATCTCATTCTTTTAATCTACCTTTGATGTGTGTTTTATAATACGAGAGTTCTGGGTTTAATCCTGATCTGTTGCCTCAGAGGAGCGATTCCGACTCTCGGGGACTGCACGCATAGCGGCGTCTTAAAACAAATCGTCGACTCAGCGTCTCTATTCTATTGCCAAAACTCGGCGTGTGGTGTGGGCTTCAAGGAGTGGATTGCAATTCCATCTACATCTGCATGGAAAGAGATGTCCGCCGCTTTCGAGCGCTAGTTGGCGAGAAAAATCGCATCGGGAGAAACATCAAAAGAGTTAGGGATGGCAAAATTATCCGTGGAGCCGGGTATCCGCGGGTATCTAACCCGAAAATAGTGGATTTGGATGGCATTTTCTATCCATGGATAGTTTGGGGCGGGTACCCGATAAGAGTTCGGGTTGGATTTGGAGGGCAAACTCTACCCATGGATATCCATGGATACCCGAAGTGTGTATGACATGTGGGCCCTTCCACCTAGTATATAAGTAAAATGAGGATTGAGGTGAGTGAAACCTAACCCTAACCCACCCAATCCCACACCCCACCGCCACCCACGCCTCTTCCCTACGCGCCGCCACCCGCGCTTCCTTCCGCGCGCGCCCCCGCCGCCGCCCGCGCGCCGCCCCCGCGCCGCCACCCGCGCGCCCCGCGCCGCCACCCACGCCCTTCCCCGCGCGCGCCACCCGCGCCTTCCTCCGCGCGCCATCCCCGCGCCTCCCCGCGCGCGTCCCCCGCGCCCCCCCTGCCGCCACCGCGCGCGCCCCCGCGTCGCCACCCACGCCCTCTCCTGCGCGCGCCGCCACCCGCGCCGCCCCGCCGCCGCCGCCACGCCTTCGCGCGCGCGCCGCGCCGCCCTCCCCGCCGCCGCCGCCGTGCGTCCCCTGCGCGCCGCCACCCACGCCCTTCCCCTGCGCGTCGCCGCCCGCGCCGTCCCCCCGCGGTATCCGTTGTATATCCATTGGATATCGGGTATCCGCGGGTTTCGGGTTCGAGGCTCCTATTCGCCCTGAAAGTTATTTCGGGTTCGGGTTTGGATAGTACTTTCGGGTTTCGGATTCGGGGGGGAAATAGCAGAACCCGGAGATATCCAACCCGTTGCCATTCCTAAAAAGAGTAGAGAAAAAAAGGCATGCGTGAAGAGTAGCAAACAGACTCGTACGCAATTATCCCTAAGCAGCCCTTGGGTGGCTTTGACCGTCGCCTTCCTGGGACAACTCCGGACCTCAGGGTCTGTTTGGCGCGGCTGCGGCTTATGACTTTTGGTTAAAATTTTTAAATTTTAGCTGTTTACGATAGAAATTATAGAGAGACATACTCGCTTGCGATTTTGGTTAATACAGATATTAGACTTTTAATGTGTACTATAATTAACTTGTAGACATCGTCTTGAGAAAAATGCCTTGTTTAAAAGTTAGGTACTATAACAAAATTAAAAAATCGTTAGCTTCGATGGGAAAGAATATGCCCTCAGTCGTGTTGGGATTTCCAACGCCAACACAGGGCCATGGCGTCGCCTCTGCTTCCGGACCGCCGCCGTTCCGAATTTATTGCGACCTCTCTACAGTCGTTTGAGATCTTTTGCCATCTCGCCGAGTAACCGGTCTTTCTTTTCGGCCGAGAAGATGGTGCGTATTACGCGGAGGCAGCAGCAGCGTCGCCAGCTCTCTGCCCACCTAAGTTGGACTGCTGCTTCAGGCCAATTTTGGACCCGCTAGGCCTGATGCTACGCTGCTATTCTATTGGGCATGTGAGATATGCTATTTGGGAAGACATGCTACTTTGGGCTGCACGAGAGGAGATTTTGAGAAAAAGAACAAAAAATATCTTCCTAAATTTGGAAGTAATGCAGTTCATGCATATTTGATTCAATTGAGGAGTCAACTAATTTGGTATTTTACTCACCGTTTAAGACACGCTGACGGTAGTTAGCATAAAACTCTTCAGATTTTTGTTGTTTGAAAGTGAAGATTTGGCTTTCATTTCAATTTGAGATAAAGAACTTAAGTGTAAGAAGAAGTTTTTTTTTGCATGGATACTATAATATTTTCGGTTGTCATAACTCGATATGAGTGGTCTACTATAGTTTATACCCCATTGATGGCATGGGAGTTTCTTTCACCCGAGCAATTTTAAAAAACAGTTTTACAATCGTGTCATGGAATTCAATTACCTTGGAAGTGGCAGTTTAATGTATGTGATGCCACACGTGTACCGGTCTATCTTGTTAAAAATTAATCCGATAGACTTTCGACACATAATGTATTTATCCTGATTTAATTAGAGGAGTTTATCTTGTTTTTGACTATTAGAGGGAATTCGGTTTAAGATGAAGATTGTTGAAGTTTGATCCGAAATCATACCGTATTCGTATAGGATACTGCATCGTCTCATACCAAACATGGTATAACTGGTGCCAGGGTCATGCGTAGGTTGTATCAGACACGGTGTCAACTTATAGCAACCGTCTCTGATTTGATTTTCTATCTTTGTAGGACTCGTTTTTCTCATCCTATATATTTACACCCCAGTAGTTCTTAGGAAGTGCACGGGCTTCATTGTAGTATTTCCTCATATAATGAATTTTGTCGTGCAACTGTAGTTTTTCCGTAATGATTTTTCACGTTAAATCTATGTTTTCTGTTTTTTATCTTCTATTTTTGTCATGTGTTTTGTAACATCATGTATTTTGATGTTTGTGCTATTCTGCGCTGATGATTTTTTACTGCTATTCTTCACTTTGATGAGCCTCAGGGCTCCGGAGCCGACCTGAAATGCTTCTGTAAAACCGATGCACGCTCTTTGTTCTCAACGATATCCTTAACGGCTCCTATGCTTATTATGTGTTCTCACCTTTTGTGCTCAACGGCTCAACTCTTCTAATAATGTGTTGCATTCACTATTGTATTCGTGCTGTTAACATGATGGCTTGTGTTTTTTGTATTGTATCCCAGGGTCTTCACTTGTTTAGAGCATCTCCAATGGTTCTAGCTAGCAACTAACTAGAAGACTTCCACATCATTTATATAGTACACACTAAAAACTAGCATTCTAAGAGCAAATCTTATAATACAGCCTTCAGCTGGCTGCATGGATACTTACAGCCCACTTATTAGCCTACTCATATAGTAGTTACAGCCAGCTGAAGGCTGTATGATCTACCCTTTCCTCTCACAAAGTTTCTTGGTTCTTGTGCTTCAGCTGGCTGTAAGGGCGTCTCCAACAGCTGGCTATTTAGTTAGCTAGATCTGATGTGACAAGGAAAAAGTAGGAGAGAGAGTAGTCACTAGCGACGAGCAAATAGCTGATCTATTTCACGTAGTCCAAGAACATGAGAGAGGAGCATGTGGGTCCAACAATATAAAATAGTCTTTGCTTTTGTCTCTCACCTCCACGTCAGCTGACTATATAGCTAGTACTAGCTATTACCATTGCGGACGCCCTAAGCTTACAGCCGACCTCTCTTCTCTCTCCTCCTCTCTCTCCTCCACCTCAGCATACAGCCAGCTTACAACCTCTTAGGGCGTCTCCAACAGCTAGCTATTTAGTTAGCTAGATCTGATATGGCAAGGAAAAAGTAGGAGAGAGAGTAGTCACTAGCGACGAGCAAATAGCTGATCTATTTCACGTAGTCCAAGAACATGAGAGAGGAGCATGTGGGTCCAACAGTATAAAATAGTCTTTGCTTTTGTCTCTCACCTCCACGTCAGCTGACTATATAGCTAGTACTAGCTATTACCATTGCGGATGCCCTTATAATACTTGCTTTAAAGAACTATCTATAAGGATAGCTATTTGATGCTTACATGCACACACAGAAAAAGACTATCATTTATAGAGGCTGTCTCGTTTTGCGTTATAGACTAGTGCTTAAGGAAGAGCTGGTTCGGTTTTTTTGCATACTCTCTTTTCTCTACATAGGATATATGCTGATGTGTACATATATATAGCTAGCTGACTCAGACTATTTGAGATGTCCTAACAGCAGCTTTATGTCGCTAAGGCCTAAGAGGGCGTAGTGAGTGCAACGCTGGAGCCAAACGGGTAGGATTTCAATTTGCACGCATTGGGTATCAAAAGTTGCACGCTACACCATGTATGACAGCCTACAGTATAGTTCATCCAAATACCGCTGATTTTGCTGTAAACTTTACAGTCCACAGCCCATCGTATGGTTCAATTTACATGCTATCCTTCTCAAAGCATGGTTCAATTTATTATCTTCTATTTATGTTTTCTACTTAAAAAAGTCAAAGCCAATACGAACACTTGCTTCTCAAAACAGTTTCTTCGCTTATCTAGCTCTAAGAAAGGTGTGGATTTGGAGGCCCAACTAGGATTTCAAAGGGATTTCTGAATTTTCGCAAGATTTTGAGAGAAGGAAATCCGGCAAAGAGAAAACTCGAGCAAAAATGAGGAAACTCCAGGTAACTCGGACAAACGCGACGAATAACTCGTAGAAAATGTTAAATGTTTCCGTGAAAAAAGTATGCAAAATTTGGATTTTTTTGAGAGAAGGGAGCTTCATTTATTAACTCTGAGCAGGCTACTTACTATCTCTGAGCATAGCCTCATGCATGAAGCCCGGTACCTCAAGCTCAAAGAAACTTGCTTGGCACATAAATGGGCAACAGTATTATTGTGCCGTTTTACAGAACAGAAAATAAAATCCAGGAAATTCCTGCTAAGCTCTCTTATTTCCGCTATAAGAGCAAGTACAATAATGGTCTTATAGCCAAGCTAGTCAGCATTTTTGCTGATGTGGAGAAGAGAAAAGAGGAGAGAGATGAGAGCTTGGCTCTCATGCAAGCAACAAGCTGGGCACGAGAGCCTATGCAGTAGTGGGTTAAGATAATAAATGTATGTGATGAGGAATAGGAAAGAGAATGTGAGACATGATACCACATAATAATAAAAAAACCTTTTGTAGATAAATAGAAGATAAATTATTGTATAACTTGGCTCTTATAACTTGACTTATAGCCAAACAATTGACTCTATTATTGAACTTGCTCTAATTGGTGCACCTTCCGTCCGATCGGTTGCAACGCTGGTTGTTCCACGGATTAACAAGCTGCTGGCTATCGGTTTCCAAGATACTCAAGAGTCCTCGTGCACCGACACGGCTAGGCAGAACAAGCCCATCCCTACACGCATGCGCCTCCAGGAGTAATGCATTCGGAGCATGCGGATACCGAATGATTCGGCAACGCGAAGGCACCGTCTGAGTTGCACGTGAACCAATGAGTTGGAGGCACCGCCGTAGCTCTTTCACATACAGTTTATAACGTTTCGTATCCATTAGTACAACGGGTCGGTACCAAAACTAAGGTCCTGTTTGGATCAGTTTCAGATTCTTAAAAACCAGCTATTACTTCTAGTTTTTAAAAGCTAGTTTCTAAGCAAAAACCGATGGGGTGTTTGGATCCTCTAGTTTTTAAAAGCTGATTTCATTTATGATTGATGCTAATAGACTATTATACCCTTATATTTATTGCTCTTGAACAGCCATGCGCATGGTCTTTAATGAGGGTAAATGAGTATTTGTGCCAAAAAAACTGGCAAAAGCTGGGTATCAACAGCTTCTTGGTTTTTAAGAATCTGGGTAGGTAGATTTTAAAAACTGCCTCAAAAACTGGACTGTTTGGATCCCACCTAGTTTCCAAAAGCCAGATTCTTAAAATCTGAGTGGATCCAAACAGGCCCTAAGGTAGCTCTGACGAAGAATTAGAACATTATCTACAATTGTAGGAGATAGCACATTATCTATTCTTACATCCTCTCTCCTCCAAATCCATACAGGGAGGCTACAAAGGCGTTGCCCAAAGCCTTACAAACCATAGAGATAGGGGATAGAAGTCTGCGTTACCTAAATTTATTTGAAAAGAGAGTATGCCTCTCACGGCTCCTTAAGACATATATTTATAGCTATGAGGAGACCTATTACATATATGTCATTTTGCGGGTCTACAATTGTAGGAGAAATACCGTCTTTTCTCTTGCTACAGTCCTCTTGGACCAATCGTGTGGCCTCATGATTATTGGGCCTCTTGGTGCAATGGGCCGGTTAGGTCAAGATAGGGGCCACTCTCCCAACAATATCCAAAGGTCTTTACTAGTCTTCATAGCAGCAACTTTGGGTCATTAGGAGGTCCGAGTATGTGCAGTGCTATGCTGCAGAAAAAACCGGGGGTGAGGGTGGGGGTGGGGGTGATGCATTTTGGATGGCGACTACTTCGTTAAATTTTGAAATAATTGTCTATTTATCATCCAAATAAGACCACTTTAGAAATATACCATAAAAAATCGATTCACTTTAATACCATCTAATTTTTTGAAGTTAGGCAAAATACCATTCCGTCTGGTTTCATTTACATCTCTCCCCTATCTCACCCTCCTCCTTCCCCACCCCTCCCTGCTCCCCCACCTCCCCATTCTTCTAGCCTTCCCTGGCCTCCCCCACCCCTCCCACTTCTCCAGCGCCGCCACCCCGCCACCCAGCCTCCTCCTTCCCCGGCCTCCCCTACCCCTCCCCCTTCTCGAGCACCGCCACCTCTCCGCCCGACCTCCCCACCCCCTTCTCCAGTGCTGCCACTTCGCTACCCAGCCTCCCCTTCCCCGTCCTCCCCACCCCTCCCCCTCTCCAACGTCGCGCCTCAGCTGTTGCCTCTCCCCAACCCCGCCTCCTCCGCTCCTCCTCCTACCCCATGCTTCGCCTTCACCACCCACACCTCAACCACCACCTCACCCCAACCCCGCATCCTCCGGTGACACGGCCGTAAGTGCCTGAAGCCATGGTCATATGCTATGGTCATAAGCGCCTGAAGCCATGGTTGTATGCTGTGGTCGTAAGCGCCTGAAGTCGTGGCCGTATACTCGTATGCCATGGTAGTAAGCATCTTAAGCCATGATTGTATGGCGTGGTCATAATCACATGAAGTCATGGTTGTATACCGTGGTCATAATCGCCTGAAGCCATGGTCATAAGCGCCTGAAGCCATGGTCATAAGCAGTAGGGCGTGGGGCAGGAGGAGGAGGCAGAAGCCGTGGCGGAAGGTGGTGGTGTGGAGGAGGATGACCATACCTAGCTCGTCGGGGTTGGTCACCACCCTTCACTAGCCTCCTCCACCGCTTCCCAGCACGCTCACGAACCAGGAGCATTTTGTGTAATTTCAAGTTGCTCCGGTAGACATTTGGGTAATTTGAGTGCCATATATAACGGAGGGTTGGCAGAGTGGTATTTTCAAGAACTTTATGATGTTTTGATGGTATTAAAGTGAACCAATTTTTTGTGGTATATCTCTAAAGTGGTCTTATTTGGATAGTATATAATCGATTCTCTCTTAAATTTTCAGCACTACGCCATGTATTTACAGCCTACAATATTGTTCATCCAAATACCGTTGATTTGTCATGAACTTTATCTGTTCTATTTTACTTTTCAACGGTTTTTAGTTTCTCTCAGTAATTATTATTTATTAAACTAATAAGTCGTAGCCTAAAAGGATAAGCTCTGCAGTCAGCCCATGGCAGGCGCAATTTTGCAAGTCGTCCTGCACACGCAAGGCTGGATGCCTAGATCGGCTCGGTCCAAATCGAAAGCCCAACTAACTGCAGCCCTTTCGCCAGAAGTAGTTTTTCCTTTTAGAATTCAGGAGGCATCAGCCCATCGCGCGAAGGTTTGGCGTGGCCACTAGCTGATCCGTGCTCTTTATTTTTTTTTTACTGTATTTTTAAAAACAGTGACAGATGATGTAGACGCTGATACGAACATCAACGCATATGACGATGGACTCAAAATGCTGTTTGCACTGTTTGAAGAGACCATCCTGTTCATTTTAGCTTTGGAACCGTTGATCCAGGTTTTGGATGCTCAGTTAGGCTTTCGTCCACGGACGTGAATTAACAAGCTATACTCTTTTGCTTTGTACAGGACTATGGGTTAATTGCATTCGCACATCCAGTCTTCCATAAGGTTTTTGTAGTTGTCTCCACTTTCCAAACGACCCGTACAAACCTGCACCGGTTTCCTGGTCAGCTAGCTAGCTTCTCGATATCACATTGACATGCGATGTGGAGTACCTTTTCTGAACTCAGGTGTGTCTATTTCGTAGGGGAATTTGTATAGGTCAACCATTTTTTCAGCCACGACCTCCTTCCTCGGAGACGACGCAAGATCTGATTGGAGTTGGAGCCCATGATGGAAGATTAGTACTAACTAGGATAGTGGAGGAACAGATCGAAATACGCATGAACTGCCTGCCGTGCAACCAAGCATAAAATGAAATGGAATCAGTGAGCGGTCAGTTGAGCGTTTACACGATCAAACAATTTGGACTTGTCCGTCACATCATTTGGTCGGTCTATGCCTAACTATTGGAGTATATATCTACAAGTACTCTATCTTATTAAGACTGTACACATGGAACCCGATTAAAATACAGCTCAAAAGACTCGCAGAGGAATCAGATGCTATATTATTCTCCAGAACTCGATGAGAAACGCATGCATAAGGCTTGTCCCTGTCCGAAGGATGATGACTCGTTGACTCGGGAAGCATCGAAACAACTTCCCCGCCTCATTATTATATCTAACGATTTTAATTTGGAAGATTGATTGGAAATCTCCTAATTAGCTAGGTATCGGCCAAGTTTTGTACGATTGTATACTACAGGGTCAAGACATGGTGCTTCCCGGCCAAAATAAAGCTGGGGACTGACAGATTAATAAACTGTCTGCAGTAACACTCGTAGTAGGTATGATGCGCAGATAAATCGGACACGTCAATTTCTATCTAATTCTTATTAAAAAAAAAAGCACGTCCCTTTTTTTTTGATCGGATTCTGCAGTTCTTCCTTCTGTAGTACCTATGTGAAAAATCTGTCAACGGAAGTTCAACCAGTAACCATTATCTACCTTGGCAAAAGGAAATTTCTTTAAAAAAAACTTGACAAGGCAATGGTTAACTCTATAGACCAAACCTTGATATGACACGTTAACATCCTCTTAGTTGGATTGCCAACTATTTATCTACCCTCCAACTCCAAGATATATATTTTTTCAGTATCTTAAAAAAACTCGACCTGCAGAGGTACAAGACACCCCCAGCATTAGCTTAAGAAGAAAGATCCTCTCACAGATCGAGAAAATCTCTGAACCCTTGCCCCACCCTGACACAGCGGCATCAGCCCGTGTGAGAGCGCCTAGGGGAGCTTAACGCTCGGCCAGACGACTGGCCCCGACCCTAACGACCAGCGACTGGGCGAGCCTTTCGGCCTGTGCTTTGGCTTATGGGGCAAGCGAGGGGATTTTTTTGCCCCCAGCCTGAGTCGAACTCAGGACCTGGGAGGTGCTACTAGAGCGTTCTACCACTACGATAGAAGCTCGTTCGCCTTTTTCAGTATCTTAAAGCTAGCACTTGCAACAACATCTCACCTTGTAAGCGTTGTTACTATTCTGTCTTGGTGAGTTGCTACGGACCAAGATCACTAGACGCGCGCGAATTGGCAACTCCCTTTCTCGATCATCTTGGCCGGAAACCAGTAGTGATCATGTTTCGTGTTTGGAGAGGGTGGTTGCTATGTCACCAGACTTACCTAAAAAAGTCTTGAAATGGACGGCACGTGGGGCACAGCCTGTAACGGCGGTCGTTCGCACCACCAAGCAAACCCAATTTATAATTGTTCTATGAGTTATTTTTTTAAAAAATAAAACTAACAAGATGCCTGTATGTTATTACGGAATCCCAAAATGGTACAAAAATATAAGATGGGATCATAAATTATATAATAAATATCAATTTTCTGTCTCACATTTATCAAGCAAAATATATCTTTAAAAGTGAGTAAATAAACCAAATTGTAAACAAACATTTTTGTTACACTAAATCAGAGAGTGATACATAATCCACGAGCATCATATTCTAGTAACACGATAGAACAAGCACTCAATGCGATAATTATGTAGATGAATAAGTAACAAACAACATTTTTATAGTTTACTCCAGCACATAAATACTGACATACTATCTTGTAAATAGTGTCAAATCAATTGATAAAGTCGACATCATGCATAAAACAGAAACATGAACAAAAAAATTCAGAAATGAAGCTGATGCGACAGCCCTCTTGAAGACCCATCACCAGTCTATTTTCCCAAATAAATAGAAAGGAAGCACACTCTACAAAACGAATAAAAAGTTAAACATCATAAATCCATTGTATATAAAAGAAATGTCAAAAGGGTTGAGTGACTCGCTTACGTAATTTAATATCCAAACATTTCAGCAAATGTGTCGTTCCTTATGTTAGCAACTTCCATGACAAAGTTATGTACATTCACAACATGTTGCAAATTACTGGCCATAATTCTACTTGAAGTGAAAGCTGATTAAATTTTGAAAGACATGCATATATTATTTACGTGGTTGTTTACCTTTGAGATCTTGTGCACAAGCAACTTGAGGCCCAAAGATGAAGTTGCTACAACCCATTGTCATCAAGCAACCTTTTTGATCGACAATATATAAAATTAGTTTTCTATAGAAATATGTTTATTTATTGACACTTCACCAACCATCAAGTAATCTATTTCATGCGAGATTAGATACATGCCAACCTCAATCAAAGGAGGAAAACTTCGAAATGAAAAGTGTCCTTAACAATTGATTGACAGTAGTCTATCTATCGTAGCCAATGAAAAGTGTCCATAATGAGGAAAGCTTACTTCATGAAAGGCATCACGCATTTCCTGAAAAGGTGGTTTGGATGTCAATATATGAAATGAGATGCAAAAAAAATTATGTACTTAGCTGTGAGGCAAAGTGATATTTAGTGGCAACTATGCTAAGATATTGCACTTCCTCATATTTCACCTATGATCAATAAATTGCTTCTGTTGTACATTGGGACAACGGATGTTATTAATTACTGAATAATATTATAAAAAACTATACCATGGCCATTGCTACCATGCATGCATTCCTCTGAAATACCTACCTTTTGTTGTGTGGTGTTCATGGATAGGACAAGAATAATCTCAGCATAGAACCACTGCATGTGCATAGCTTCTACTATGTAGTACCTTTCGTTCGTGCCAAATGGCTGGGGGCATGGAGCAACTGTGAGCTAGTGAGATCGTATTGGAGGCTCAGCCGATACTGTTGCTAACTTCGGATGATGGCTTGTTGTACAACCGTAAGGTGGATGATGGCTTGCTAACTCCGATGGCAAGTTGTCCATGCATGAACTGGCCAGTGCCGTGACGATAGCAAGGCTCATTAGATCTAGAACAGGCCTTGGCAGCATGTCATCAACTCCGCTTGGGCTTGTTTTGGCCCTACTACATCAACTCCTCTGCCTCGACGAGCAACGCCACCATGTAGAATGCCTCCCTGTCCAGGATTGACAGGTGCATTGCAGACATGCACATGGAGACAAAAAAAATGAAGGCTACGTATATGTTTAGAGAAGAGTAGTTACGTAGCTCACGTGGAGCTCATCAATGAGCGGAAGATGACGTTGAGGGCATCGTCATCCTCCTCGGCATAGGGGAAGCAGGCCATTTGGGCCTGGGTTGCTTCCTCTCGCAGACTCAGACTTGCACACATGGGTGTGCTGCCTCCCCGAATCACTGCTCTCCATTGTGGAATCCCTAGTGTCTCCATGGTTCTTGTCGCCGACGAGAACCCACCAGTCGCCTCCCTATTCACTTCCAACTACAACCACATACTGAGCCAAAGCAGCTTTATCTCCTCGTCCTCCACCCACGGCAAGCCATTGCGGCACCCACTGGCGTCACTCCTCGCCAGCGTGCATCTATGCCGTCAAAACAGCAACACCCAGACGCTGTTATTAGGGCAAGCATTGCGGGAAAAGGTGGAGGACAGTGCGACAAAGATGATTTGGATGGAGGTGAGGATGTCGGGGACACACTGCTCAAGCAGATGGATGTGGTTTGTGACTTCTAGGACGGGGCTGTGCCTACAAGTCGAGGGAGTAGGCCCCACTACTCGGGTCAAGGTGAGTAGGACATAGGGCTGGCAAAAAAGCTCGGGCTCGTGAGCCAGCTCGGGCTCGGCTCGGGCTCGTGGAGGCTTGGCTCGGCTCGTGGATGAAACGAGCCGAGCCGAGCCAAAAAAGCTCGAGTCTAAACGAGCCGAGCCCGAGCCACCGCGAGCGCTCGGTTGGCTCGGCCCGACTCCCATTCGGCCGCTCGCCCATTCCACCGACGCCTCTCGCGCCTCTTTTTCCTCCCACCGAGGCACCGACGCCTCACGCCCGCTTCTTCTCCCACCGACGCCGCCTCACGCCCACGTCGCCTCACCGCGCCTCCTCTCTCCTTTGCCTCCTCCTCTCGTTCCGTGCCGCCTTCTCACCGACGCCTCCTCTCTTCACCGCCTCCCGACGCCGCCTCCTCTCCTCAACCATGGCGCGCGCCTCTCTCGGCCATGGCACGCGCCATCGGCTCAGATCCACTGATCCGGACCAATCATCGGTCCCACTGCAGAGATCCGCTTATTGGCTTTCTTATGGATGGATTGAGTCTACACCTCACCGATTTGCGGTGGCTTGCAGGTTCTTGGGGTTTCCGTGATCGGTCCCATCGGCTCCTCCTCCGCCGCGTCGGCTCTCCTGCGTCGCGCCTCTCCGCCTCTCGCCGACCTCAGCTCCTCGTGCGCGCCGCCTCGTCGCCCTCTCTCGCCGCCGCTTCACACGGTTGTGGCCGCGGATTCGGGGCCTAGGACCCAGATCCGGTGCTTCTTTCTCGGCCTCCCGGTGTGGACGGCGCCCACGCGCGCTACACCACCGGCCTCCCGTGCCCTCTACTTGGCGACGGCGAGGACGGACACGCGCCGCGGCGCCGCGGGCCCGTGGGCTCGCTGCGCGCCGCCACGCAGCGCGCACGCGCAAGACGGCGGGTCGGCGGCACGCCAGCAGCACACCGGCGCCAAGGGGAGTCCGACCGTGGCTCACTGGCTCCGGCCTCCGTGCGCGACTGCGAGTCCTGCTTCCACCGCCAAGGGGAGTCCGTGGTCACTTTGTTTGTAGGAGTGCACATGTGTGGTGAAGATGCACCCGAGAATTGCAATTTCATGACAGGGAACTTCATGACAGGGAATTGCAATTGCTGTTAAAGCTGGGTTGACAAAGCAAGATTTTGATGCCAGCATTGGCATTCTCCCAACATCTGCAGAGGAATTTGATTCCATCCCCCTGTCTGAATACTAGATTCTATGGTTGTACTGTATGTGGATTTTTAATTTGCACATGCTGTTTGTGACTTGCCTATGTATTAGATTTTTTCTCCTGAGTTTTTAGAGCCATATAAGTCATATTTTATTGTTGGCTCGCGAGCCTTCACGAGCTGGCTCGAGCCGCATCACGAGCCGAACCGAGCCGACAAAAAAGCTTGATGTTCTAACCGAGCCGAGCCGAGCCGAGCCGAGCCAAGATTCTACCGAGCTTTCACGAGCCGAGCCGAGCCAGGCTTGGCTCGGCTCGTTGCCACCCCTAGTAGGACACGTGCGACCAGTAAGTGCAACCACATTGGCAGGTCGTTGCCGCACCCAAAAGGTCAGAACTCACCGTTTGACATGGCCGGACGGGCGTTGAAAATTTGTTTACGTGCTCTTGTTGCGGAACCACACCGTTGAACCCGATCAGCATCACCGAGCCATCATCATCATGTGGATTTGTGGTCAGCACCCCCCGCTTAGCCCCTGAGGCCCTGACATGCTAGTATGCTACCGGTGTTCCTTCTTTTCTTGGTTGGAGTCACCTTTGTTGGTGAGGAAAGAGAGGGAGGAACAAGGCAGCGGTTGGAAGCAGCCTAAGATTAGGAAAGAGGAGATCATGGGAGATGTTACGGGATTTTTTGCTTTCAGATTTACTTCAAAGATCGTGGGAGAGATCCTGACGGATTTGGAGAGTAGCCGGCCACCCATTGGCGTTCGTGTATTCCAGAGAAGCCTTGCACAGTTGATGGGGGTCGTAGGTGAATGGCATTTTACATGTAATTATCTTCAATTCCAAGGGGAGGGGAGGCGTGAGATGGATGGCTCGGATCCTATCTTTTGGCCAAATCGGATGATTGCAAAGAGGAGAGAGAATGGATCGCCACTAACTTGTATTTTTAAGTAGCAGAGATAGTCCTACGCGTTATATGGCTCAATCGCACAAAGTGCCCCCTCCAAAGAGCATAATCTTCTAGTTTATGGCTTTGGATATTGGATTTTTGCTGAAATTGCACTGTAACGACTGGTAGTTTTTAAGTTATTTAATTAACAAAATTGAAAATAAAAAATAAAAAACCATTATATCATTACAGACAACGTAAAGAAATAAAGAAAAACAAAAAAACAAAAAAGTTGAATTAGAAGTTGACACGCTCATTATAATTTCTAATTTAAATAAGTTAAAAACAAAAAAAATTAGAAAGTGAAGTTGTTTAGAGCAGGGCACAGGCACCAGAGACAAGCAGCACATCTGAAATGACGACTAACTGCCGCGGCCGTGACTGTCAGTAATGGGACAGCGACTCACAACATGGTGACGTGGTCAATCAAAAAGAAAAGCTTGTGCTGCTGAGAGAAAAGTGTGCACGTTGACGTGCATCGGTGCATGGCAATTTGCCCCGCAATTTGTGCTGGTTCTGACGGCGGTTTGTGACTGACAAACTGAGCGCCGTCTTTCGGCGAGTCCAAACCCAAAAGTCCAAAACCACGTTATGCTGACACATGTGCCGACACATGTTAGTTTTTTTTTTCCTTGCAATGGCCGCTACCTTAACTTCGCCTGTGTGGCCGCGGCTCCTCCGCGCCGTCACTGCTGCCCTCCCCACCGCCGTCACTTCCACCATCGTCCCCGACTAGAATAGGTAGGATCCAACTGCCACAACTCAAATCTGTCCAGATCTAAACCGTCTTTGCCTTCTCTTCTCCTGATACAGTTGTCACCGGCACCGCTGCCTCCTACTCTTCGCTTGGCCGCCTCCCCTTCCCCGCATCACAACCTTCTCCTCGCCCAAGCACCTTCCCCTACCCACGATGTGCCGCCTCTCTCCTCCATGAGCCGCCATGCCGCCTCCTCGCCCAAATCAAAGCAATGAAATCGGTGGAGGCGACGCACTAGGGAAGTCATCCTAGTGGGCGCCGTCGGGATCATCCACCGTGTGCTGGCCCCTGCCCTCCTCTAAGAGCTCTTGGGCGTTCGAACTGTTGCCCAAGCCCCACTACTCAAGGGATGAAGCGCAGGGGGATAGCAAGGAGAAGAACGAGCAAAAATAGAGGAGACAAACTATTTTTTCGTCGGATAACAAACGCCGGTTACGACTATCCTTAGTATTCACTCTGATTTTCCACAAAAACTTTCATTCGACTTCACAAGTTTACAGGGTATATATAGACAATATGCCACACAGGCCACTCACCCACTACAACTCTTGCTGCGCCGCTCAACTCAGTCGCTTACGAATGCTACAGCTGCTGACGACCACGCCGCTTAGCCTTTGCCCATGCCACTTCGCTTAGCTGCTCACGTCTTCACACGACCATGCCGCTCAGCTGCCTGCCCATGCTGCTTCGCTCAGCCGCTTGTCGAGTGCTATAGCGACCAGTCGTCTGCCCATACCAGGCAGTTCACTGACCAGAGTATGGCCTGCACCATCCCGTGCTGACATCTACTATAGTTGCCACCAACTGCGCTGACTGCTACATAGACTGGTCGCACAACCATAGCCACTGGCTTCAACCTTGGCTGTTCCTCGACCGCTTCTCCGATTTGAGCTTGGCTTCGACCGTGATATCAGCTACGACCACTGCAGACACAGGCGCCATGACCCCGGAACTTACGACTACCACACTGGTCATTACGACCACACAGTAGTCGCTTTCGACCACACACAACAATCTGGTCGTTATGACTACGTACAACGTGGTTGTAATCGACCACCGATCACGACAGCTCCGATTATCGATCATCGATCACGGCGACAGCTCCGATTATCGATCATCGATCACGGTAGCTACGACTACCAACCATCGACTTGTTTTGGAATCTGGATCACTTGGAAGTGCTGTATCTAACCGTGCCTCTTCTGTTTTTTCATGTTGATGTCATGGTAATTCTCTTGATTCAATTCAAAATGATAAAGTTGTGATCATTACGCTGATATACATTTAAGATTTGTACCCCCTGAAACGCATAAGACTGCTTTGACTGCATGTTTGTTTTTTTGTGTTCGCTAGGACTCTTAAGAGTTACATTTATTGTGGACTCATTTAAGTGTTTTGTAGCTTTTGGTACATGATACTGGAATTAAGAAAATTCTCCAGTTTTGGTGTAAGTTCCTGCCCTGGGTCTTTGCTATAAAGCTTAGACGTCAGGATATGACAACAGTAGGCCGGATTGATAACAAATTCATCAGTATTGTCAGATATCCGATAACTATGTTGGGCAAAGATTGTCCCTTCTGCAAACACACTGAAAACTGCGGCTGCAAAATCGACTTATCTCACTCTGTAGTTTTTGTGGCGCTTGACACAGTTGCTCCATGTTTGAATCTTAGCCGTTCTGTACTTTTCTCTGCATTTTGTGCTCCACAGTTTGGCGGTTAACTGGCTGATACTACAGATTGTGCGAGCAAAGATGAGGGTCTCCGAACAAAGGTCCCAATGTTCAGAAACTTCGCTGATAAATACCACATCTTTTCTAGGATAGCAACAAAGGGCGTTCCCCGAGTGGGAGAACGTCCCTAGACCCGACAGATTGTTTTGCCCCGTTCCCTGTCCCCGATAACCAGCTCGGATCATTTCTGTATGGGTCGTGGTTGTTGTAAGAAGAAATAACAGGATAAATGACTGGACCAGGATATATGAGCATGATTTACGAAAGGCAAATGTTTCGTTCCCTTGTAAGACTGAAAGGCATTAGGTCCTAGGAACTTGGCCTTTATTGAAATTATTCAACTACGTCTGCAATCTTCACAGTAAAAGACATTGCGGTAAAAAGATAAACTAGACTAATATTTCATAAAAAAAAACCACAGAAACGTGCAAAGCCTCAACAACGATGCGCTATCGCGCAGAGTTGCATGTGAAATCACGTAGACGACACATGTTCTCCATTAGCAGAAAAGTTTGAGCTAAGATCACCAAAGTGGTTGAGCGATCGGACGTTGCTGCAAGAGACAGTTAAACGAAACAAGGGAGCACGGATACAAGTTATTTAGTGCGACAGCACCTCTCTGATCTAATGACAGATGACTAATCCAAAACCACATGTTCGTCAGATCAGACTAGTAGACAATACGACGAGCTGAGCTGAACCACTTTATCATCACCTGGCGAGCAACGCACGCCACCAAGAAGAAAAAGCGAAAAGAAAAGCGATTGGATCCAACCACCTCCATATATCGATCCCCACCAGCACAAATCCTTCACCAAATCATGCTCAAATTTGCTAATTTTTTAGTATAAATCTCTATTTGCAATTTTTTATCGAGGCAATAATAACCACCACGATTGTTACACTCTATTACCACTTGTTACAATTATTGTCCAAAAAACAACAAACATATATGTAACAAAAGGGCAAAAATAACAAGTGAGGAGGGGGAAAAATTAACCGAGGTCGGAAAGAGAAGAGAAGGCTAGTAATTCCGTGGCAAGATCGATGATTACTTGCGCGTCTTCTCTTCCGATGTCCGCCTGTTGGCCGCCGTGCTCTCTTGACCGGCGCAGAAGGCGTCGCTCGGGCCGCCCCCGCGGATCACGAAATGGCCGAGCGAGGGCGTGCCGCTGCCGGTGACGCGGTTCTCGTCGCAGAGGAACTCCTTGCTGAGCACCTGCTCCACCTCGTACTGGAAATCGTGCACCAGCACGTCGGTGGGGCCCTTGGCGGCCGTCGCGCCGGAGCGCGCGAGGACCGCGGTGGTGAAGATGGACGGCATCCGCCCCGGCGAGGTCGGGTTCCACCCCGACGGCCCGTCGATGAGTACGATGTCCCAGGCGACGTCGTAGAGCTCGTTGGGCAGGTCGTTGATGGCGAGGCGGCACTCGGAGAAGAGGAGGTTCTGCATGGGGCGGCACTCGGCAGCGCGAGAGGCCCGCGCGGCTTCGAGAAGGTCCCGGAAGTCGCGGACCTTGGTGGTGTAGGACACGTCGTAGGCCTCGAGGCCCGGGTGGTGCGGCTCGAAGTACTTGACGTAGAACTCGTACTCGTCGAGGAAGACGGTGCGGCCGCCGTGGTTGAGCGCGAGCCAGAGCGGGGACTCAGAGCCGAGGCCGAAGACGAGGAGGTTGCAGGGCCCGCGGGCGCGGAGCACGGCGGCGATAGCGCGGATGTCGGTGTCCGTCATGCGGTAGGTGGCGTTGGATAAGGAGGCGTAGTGGACGAGCGCGTCGAACACGGGGAGCGGGAGCGCGGAGCCGGAGGAGGCCAAGCCCGAGCCCGAGCCAGAGCCCGAGGCGGACGCGGAGGCGAAGTGGGAGGTGGTGTAGAGGAAGGTGAGGAACGTGGCGAAGGCGAAGCAGGATGCGAGGGCGACGAGGAGGACGCGGCGGTGGCCCGACGACGCGGCCGCCTGCAGCTTGTCGCGGCTGCCCAGGGACGTCATCTCCGCGTGACTTTGGCTTGCCTTCACGGTGATCCGGATCGGAAGAGGGGCGGGTGGGCGTGGGCTGGAGAAGAGGGGATCAATCAGCCAGGGATGGAGATGGGAGGAGGGAGTTGCATGTTGTTTTTCAAGTAGCAGCAGTGAGTGGAGGGTCGTTAGTCGTTGTTACTCTGTCTCTGTCAGTTATCTAACGCGTAAGGTCGGGGCAAGTTGTTCGTGCAGACCATGTGACTGTTACTGTTAAAAAACTTGGGTTTAAGGGCAAGTACAATAGAAGAGGTGGCTGCCACCTCTAGGACTAGCCACATAAGCAAAAAAGACTACATATGGCTTATGTGGAGGTAGCTAATACAATGAGTAGAGTAGATGTTACCTCTACTAAAGCACTCAAACATTTAATACTTACATAAATATATCAGGGGTCACCTCTTGCATGAGGGGTAGTTTATCTCTCTCTCCTCGTATAATGTGCTAGAGGTCACCTCTTGCATGAGGGGCAGCTTGCTTCTCTCTCTTCCACTTAGGATTGTGCTGATGTGGATTTCACTAGAGGCAACCTAGTCAGCACCATTGTACTTGCTCTAACCAGAAGTCTTGGTCCATATTGAAATCTGTGTTTGTCAGTTATCTAATTAGTAGGCATTATATTAAAAAGATACTATATTTAAAAATTAGATTTATTATAGAATAGTAGTTTTCATAAGTCAAGATAAATAAGACCTAAGTTTAGGACATGGGTTTCAGGAAGTTTCCAATGTTCCAAACAAAACATGATATTCCCAATTCCGTAGAATTTCGCAGGAATCATTTTCAAGCTAGACTGATATAGGTAATGCTCTACGCTCTAACTTTTGCTGCAAAAAATGGATTAGATAAGAACGTAATGAAAAATCGATCTTCGTAAGGTATATCCGTTAGTGGTAGACATGGAATGCATCAGAGACTCGCAGTTTATAGTACGAAAAATGGAATGATATGAGCTTATCACAATTCACAAGGAGGAAAAAATCAATACTTTTCAAATAATTTTTAACTTTTAAAAACGTGTTTGGGAGGGGGCATACTCCCACGTAACCAACCAACCATGTTGCAATGGGCTGGTGACTGGTACACACCCCGGCCTAGCTGAAGTCCGTTCCGTAGTCCTAAACGGCCCACTTGAGCCACCTAACTGGCTCTCCAAGTGCTACCACTAAAGACGGATGTCAGAGTTTAATCCCGGCTCCGTTACAAATAACAATGGTTTCTGTTTTTTAGAAACTAAAAATTATTTAAAACACATTAATTTTTTAACATAGTTTTTCTCTTTTTTCTCTTATCTTTTTCTTTTTATATTATCTATAGAGATATAACAGTATTTTATTTTAATTTTATTAAATACGTTGGAAAAAGCTAACCAACCACTCAGAGTTATTTAATCTAAAAGAAACCACGGCACTTTAAAACAGTGCCCTAGTGATTTCTTGACCTGCTGCAGCTCAGCTGCTTCTGCACGCAACAGAGACCACATCAAACCAGTGCCCAATCACATCAATTCATCACCGATTCACTGTTCCATTCAAGTCCACCTGCAGGTGTTACAACTTTAAGCACACATTGAGATCTCTTCGCCATAAAATTAAGCTATTGATTGATGGTGGGAAGCCTTTATTCGGTTTCTTGGCTGAAGTTAGGTACGTTATCACTTTTGAAAGTCCAATTTATACAAGCCTGTCCTAGCTGACCTGGAGTTTGGCCTGCTTGGGCAAATTCAAGCCTGCCAGTCTCAGGGTCTATTCTTTTCGGCTGCGGTTTATGAATTTTGTTTGAAATTTTTGAATTTTGTTTGTTTACGGTAAAGATTACGAAGAGACAGATACTCACTTGCGATTTTAGCTGGTATAGATGTTGAACTTTTAACGTGTAGATCGTACATGCATATAAACGGGATTGCCTAGCTATACATGCTTGAAGCTGCTGCGATTTAATTTTCTCGGTGATGAATTGCTCGATCGATCTGGCCTTAAGAGCATGTATATATATGCATGCAGCCAGGGGGAAGACCCGCCCTTCAGACGAGAGCCGGTGCCGGCACGACAACACCACTACACGTCTGCACTTCGCACAGCACCATGGCTGGTGTCCTGGCGAGTTGGCGAACAGGCCTTATTTGACCGACGCGGTGTGGCCCAGTCATTTGGCGGTTCAGCCCAGGAGCCAGGAGTCGAGCGTACAGCCCAGCCCTAGCGAGTAGAACGTAGAAGAGATGCGAATAGCGAGAAAACTCAGAGAAGCAAACTAGCAAAGGCCTCAGCGGAGCAGCGGAGCCCCCGAGAGCAGCCGAGTGCCCGAGACCCGAGTGGAACCCTAACCCTAGCCTAGAGCGGCGCGCCGGCCAACGGGCGCAGCACAACGGCCAAGGGAGCGCGACAGCAGCCAGCCAGCCAGGGGGCTACAGCCTGCAGTGGCAGAGCGTCCGCTTTGTCAAGCTGTCACCGAATCAAGGTATACTTTTTTAAGGCAGATTCTTTTTAGTTACAACTTATGATTTTTAACTGCGGCTTATAGTTTTTAGATTGTTTATACAAAATATTACAGAGTAATAGAAACTCACGTGCGATTTTTGCCGATATAAATGAAGCCAGTAAAGTATGTACTACAATTAACTAGTAGACCCTATCTCGAAAAAAAAATAATTCATTTAAAAGCTAGTTATTATAGAAAAACTGAAAAACAGTTTTTAGAAGTTGAAAAACTGCGGTTTTTGCTTGCTTGTTTGATTGGTAGAAATGGAGGTATTTTTCAATGTCCTACCATTATCTACACATATTTGCATACAAATTATATTTGTTACTTCTATTTTGTGTAATATACTCTTATTAGTGCGATTACAACGTAATTTGATCATAGATTATTTTGCTTTTGAGTAATATTATTTGCTTCATGCTTGTGAGTTCGTCTTAGCAATATTTTAGTCTTGGATCAGCCTATGCATGCAGTTAAAGGCGATGGTGGAGATGCAGGTGCCGGTGAAGAAGATGCTCCATAGGGCATCATCTGTGTGGTTCTGATGAGAAAAAAATCACACGCTTAATATGATCGCAGATCATGAATGATCATCAACTTCTTTGATCTTCTCATGGTCTGCAACTGTACTTCCGAGCTCTTGTAGAGAGAGAGAGAGAGAGATGTAGTACTGGGCCTTAGGGGACGCAACGGGAGCCGAGGGTCCCGGGGGAGGCCCCCATGGCCCTGTTACTATCCCCGCCAACTCGTCCTGGCCCTGTTAACCTTCCCAGGGACCCGACCTCATACATGTGAGGATCAAGTTCCCACAGAGATCCCTGTGAGGATTAAAAAATAGGGTAAATATTAAAAAGGCATTGTTTATTAATTTATAACTACATAGGCATACTTTTTTTTTACAAAATATTGCTTTTAAAAAATATATACCTAACATACAGATTCAAGTTTTAATCCAAATATATAAGAAAAAACAATCTCTCATATTTAAAAAACTATAATCTATTATTTAAAATATTTTAAATTTTTAACCAGTCCCGTGGAGCCCCGCAGGAAGGACAACCCCACGCCGCTAGCCTACGAGGGTCGTCCCCGACTCCCCGTCCCCTACGGTCTCCCACTCCCACCCTCCATAGGAAAATTCCTCACGGAAAATTGACACCCCATACTAGACCTTCAGCTAAGTAGTCTCGTAGTGAGTAGTAGTCTGTAACGCCCCGTTTCCCAGGGCGCCTGAGGACACGGCACCCCGCAACTATTCACGCATGAACAGTTATAGAGTGTCGCACAAGAGTATACCATTGCATGCTTACAACAAAAGTCCAGCATATACTTTACATAAGGATTAGCATCCATTTTTCCACAGCGGGCGCGTGCAAGCCCAAAGCACAATTACATCGCAAAAAGTTCCAAGATCCGCTTGAGCGCGGCCAAGACCTAAAGCCACGGGTCCTCGTCGAAGAAGAGACCTTCCGAGACTTCCTCAACGGGGAGACAAACACCTTCGTCTTGATCCTCTAAAGAAAGGCAAAAGCAAGCCGTAAGCCAAACAACCGGCTCAGCAAGTCCCAAAGGGACTCTATCTTACTACATGCACGGAATCATCAAAGGAAGGGAGTATACTTTATTACTTTGAGTGGATGCAGTTTTATTTGCAAACATTTTGATAGGACGGACCCAAAACTACTCCTTAAGATCTCAGGGGTTTTTCATGAAGAGTTAATTAACCAACCTAAACAAGTTAAACATTTACAAAACTACTTAATCTTCACTGCTGGAATCACCCAAGTGACACAACTCCATTAACCGGGAGTACGGCGTATTCGAATACCATTTATTAGACTCTGCAGAGTTTGCTCAGCTTTACCCACACGATTCCTTAACCCTCATGACTGAGTTAAGAAATCCAGGTCGTTTCACTGCTCATCTCTTTATATAGGCTCTACCCGGTAGAATTCACTCGGGTCTGGCACAATAAACTCCCGTCCGCTTCGAGTGAACTCTACCGTTGTTAGGCACCCGCAGTACGGCCTACCTAACCTCGCTTTCTCAATACCAAGCCTTTACAATACCTGTAGAGTTTCAATTGAGTTGAGCAGCTACTAGACCAGTGTTGACAAGTCAACTCCTGTGGTTGAGCGATCACTATGTCATTTGCTCAGCGTAAGGGTCTAGTTCTATATTCTCACATGGTCCGCAACCTTGCCAGGCCCGTGACCCAACCTAGGGTAGCGGTGGCTAAAGCCGTCTCGCATGGCGCCCACAACACCCTTACCCTAACTTCAATCCTAGGGTAAGAGGTGGGCGAAGACTAACTCACCAGCTCTTCCCCAACCCTTACCCTACCTTGTGCACGCCAGCACTCTCCGCTCTAGGGCACGGTGTCCCATACCACCCTACCCTAGAGTCGGGTTTGCAAATTCTATTGGCCCGCAGCCACGACCTTATCAGTGTAAGACTTTGCATTATGATAATAATACCTTACGGTTATCTAGATTAACAGATAATTATTTCTAAGGTTACCAAGGCATGGCTACAAGTTTAACATGACATTTGTCGGTGGTAAGTTTAACTATATAACATGTCATTCTAAACATTTTATTTTATTTTTGAACTAACATTTCAGAACTAGCTCAATGCAAATAGCATATTTAAATAACATGGGATACAACATGATCAAAGGATTTGGGACTTGCTGGCAATTTGGACGAACTCAGCTAGCTTGAACGTAGAAGCTCCTGGATCCTGAAACTGCACTTGAACTTCCGGGATCTTCGAAACTAGCGCAAACACATAAAAGAAATAAGTCCGACTTGAAATTATTCAAGCGAGGAAAAATAAACTATTTAAAAAGAAGTAAAAAGCATAAATCTCCAAATGAGGAATTTTGGGAATTTATCTGGGATGAATCTGTGGAAGTGGAGGTCAAAAATGGGTCCAGGACATTATTTGGAGCAAAGTGGTGAAATTTGGGATTTTTTGGGATTTTCTAGGATTTATTTGGATTTTCTGGGATTTTGGAAATTGGAAAAATCTCTGGAAAATCATTTGAACAGTGACGGGCCGGCCCCATGGCTACAGTGCAGCCGGGCAGGGGAAACGGCATGCGTGGCGCGAAGGCGCGCGACCAGCGATCCACTCGCTGCGCGCGCGCACGGAGAGGCAAGGCGGCGGGGCCTCGGCCACGCCGCGCGCCACCTCGCTCGGATGGCCGACGCGTGGCGCTGGCGGACGGCGAGGATGGCGAGGGAGCGGGTGGATGAGATGCAACGGGGTGGAGATCGGACGGCAGGAAAACGGTGAGAGCGAGCGAAGCAGTATGGGAGGATCCGACGGTGGAAGAGGGCGGAATTTAAGAAGATCGGACGATCGAGGAGGGCGACCATCCGACGGCTCAAGCGAGACAGCAACGGTTGGGGCGGAGGGCCGGGATGGGGCCACGCCTGTTGTCTTCAACCTCTCGCCGAGAGTTCGCGACAGAGAGGCAGAGCGGCGGAGCGGCTATACTCCGGCGACTACAATGGCCCCAGTGACCGGGGATGGTTCCACCGAGTGCGCCTCAACACAGGGAGCTCATTTTTGGGGCTGGGGAGGTGAGGGGGTCATCGGGGAGCGCAGGAGGCCGAAGGGGAGGGAATGGTTCCCCGACGGTGGAGGGGGGTCACCGGAGTCGAGGGGGCCAAATCGGCGGCGGCCACACGATAAGGGGAGTGCGGGGCTCACAATGGCGGCGGTGGCGTTAGCTGGAGGGCTTCCCAGGGAGCTGGCCACGGAAGGAGTTATTCGGCCGGCGGTGAGCTCCGAAGCGGGGGCTCCTCGGGCGACGACCTGGCCAGACAAAAGCACCCGCGTGATCAGGGAGTAGTAGGGATGCTTCCAGCGAAAGCAATCGAGAAATGGTGAAGGAGGGGAGGGGATTGCTTTTCGGGGGGGTTGCCGGCGCAGGGGAGGGGAGCGACGGCGAGGGAGGCGATGAAGGTTCAATCGGCTGCACGGGGAGGTGCACTGGAGTGGTGGGAGGCTAATAAAAACGGTGGGGGGAGCTTGGGGAGCAAAGGCTGCAAGGGAGCAAGGGGAGCGACTTTTATGCCCGGGCGGAGGGAGGGGAAACCGTGCAGGCGAAGGCACGGGAGGGCGCGGGAGTCAACCGGAGTGGGCAGGGAGCTGACGGGCGTCGCCTTAGAGGGGAGAGAGCGATGACGGGGCGCTGAACAGGATTAATGGCGAGGGACGGAGAGGAGGGTGAGCGATGGCGTGGCGCGGCGCGTCGCGCGCGGAGGGGACAAAGTGAGGTCGGCGCAGCGGGTCGGAGTGCGAGGGCGGGCGGCGTGGCGCGGAAGCTCGTCGGCCGACCGGCATCGGGGTGATGCGAGCGCGGCGAACCGGGCGCGAGGCGCAGAGGCGGTGCGGGCGCGGTCGCGGGCGCCAGCGCGTGTGGGAGGGAGAAAGCGGGGAGCGAGGGAGGCGCCAGCGGGAGGAAAGAGGGAGCGGGCGCAGAGGAAGAGGGAGAGGCGGGAAGGGAAGCGGCGTCAACGGGAAGAGGGCGCGAGCGCCAGGGATGGGAGGAGGCGGAAAGGAGGCGGGGCGCCAAAGGAAGAGGGAGGCGCCCGGCCGAAAAAGGAAAGCGGGTTTTCGGGGGACTTTCCAAAAAGGGAAAGTTTTCGAAATTCACTCAAAAATCCAGCAAAAAGCACAAAAATATTTGGGGTTGAAATTTTGGGGCTTTTCATAGTCATCGTTTGCTGACTGGAAGGGTGCACTGCATGTTGTGTCCTAGCCCAGGGATAGGCGTAAAATGATAACTTGAAGTGGGCAAAAGGGTTTAAAAAGCAAGAAAGTGATGTAAGTGGCAAATCATCATTTTCAATATTTTAAGTGGTATTTCATTGAAACCCAGTCGTTTGAGTGCCAAATTGAGAAATTTCACAATGAAATTTGAATCATTAGACAGCGTCACAGGGACGTAGGCCCTAAGACCTCACAAAGTAGGACAAAAAAAATACTCTATGGAGTGTGGACCTATTGCAGTACTCCAAACAAACTCCAAAAGTTCAGATAGAAAATGGAAGGCACTGGACGCGATTTCTCTGTTTCCTTTGCCTATCCCCTCCTAGGTGGCAACATTCTATTGACTTTGACTGCTTGCTCATATACTCGTAAACTCCGAACGAGTACTCCGATGATGGTTACGACTACACTGCACAAGTTACAACTACGTTACGTGCTCGTAATAACCGTACTTTTTAGCTTGTAAAGACGACATTCAATTTCGACCATAAACAACCATAAAGAAATAGGACTAATAGAATATCTCAACTTAAGAGGGAACAGAAGGAGCACAGCGAACAAAACAGTGGAGCCGCGTCCCACGGCACCAGAATGCAGGCCAGTGCTGCACGCACTGACGACTGGGCCCGGTTGAACAATTGGACAGCAGCAACAGTAACCGGCAACGATTTTCTGTGTCCTCGCACGTGAAGCGTCGCTCCTGTCCATGGAGACCACCGGGACATCACTTTACAGTTCACAGTCTTACATGGGCAGCCCTCGTTTCCTGCAGCCCACGCAATTGTATTCTCCAATACCGCCTGACACGTGGGCTCCGCGTGTCAGTGCGAAGTCAATAACGGTACGGTGCCGTGGAAGTGGCCGATGTGATGTGATGTCACTCGGCATTCTTCACCGAATTCAGCTGGAAAGAATGAAATGTAGTAGCTGCTGGTAAGGATGGGATGCCACTAACGCTGGGCGTTCGGTACTACCGAACCGATCAGTTCGGTTCCTTGGTATCCATACAAATTCGGTTTCTGAGAATCTCGGTACCGTTCGGTTCCTGAAAAGACTCGGTACCGAAGAAATTCGGTATCGGTTCTTTCGGTTCGGTTCGGTATTTACCAAATTACCGAACAGGTACAACAAACATGTAACATCAAGTTCAATAGCCAATTTTGACAGAAATAAAACATGATTTCATATAGAATAAGTGCCAAATCATACAGAGAAAAAGCCACAAATACATAATATAGTGTGTCACAATAGACCCATCAATAATATTACATATTACTTAGTACTCACTACTCAAATACAACATGTTATTTCTTGTAGTTCGGTATTTGATGAAATGAGGCACCGAACCGAATTTCTCAGTAAATTCGGTTCTGAGAATCTGAATCGAACTCGAACCAAAATTTCGGTTTCGGTACTTTCGTTCGGTTCTCGGTAAATTCGGTTCGGTACTCGGTTTTCGGTTTTTCGTGCCCAGGGTGAGATGCCACGACAAACAATGTCGTCTGTTCGCAGTAGTTCTGTGTTTGGTTCGAACTAATCCGGACCTACAGCATTGTGCTGCTAACCAGACCCGGCCAAACGGGCGGGGCCGAGTCATGGTACTGTTGTCTAGCCTAAGCATGAACAATAAACAACCCGGGTTGGTCTAGTCTGATCAGGTGTATCATATTTGGACCGACAACCTAGTATTTCGGCACGCACGATAACTCTAGTGTGGTAGTACAGTAAAATTATTTGTGTTATGATTATTGTACTGTTTGTAGCGTAGATAAGTGATTTGGAAGTAAAATTGATTATGATTGGAGTAAAATTATATGTGATTAACAGTAAAAATACATGCAGCTCAGTGACTGGTAGTAAAAATACTCGTGAATAGCAGTAAAATTGACGGACCATTGGCGACCTGTTTGGTTAAGCGTGTTCGGGCGGGCCCAGTACAATTTGACCACTCTCCATACCGTACGTAGGTCGGAAGGCATGCACATGGGTCTGTACGGTACGACACGATCTATCTACCCTCACATTCATATATAATTTCATTAACATGTCATTTCATCATCGAGCAACTTAACTCACAGAACCTCTTTGCAACATTCAATCAATGACAAATCACATATATATGAAACAGACCACGAATTTGCAAAGAGCAGACAGCCGGTATACTCACAAGGCCAGTGATACTCAAAATCACCGAGACGAGATCACACAAGGCAAGGCACGCACATAGTGCTGTCCCAGAAAACCAAACGTCTCGCTATGCCACGCAAGGAGATGAAAGTAGAACGAGATACGATGTCGCACTTCAAACCTTGGGTAGCCAAAGTTGGAAGTCGAGGGTCGTGGTGGACACCACACAAGACCGACGAGAACTCCAGCCAAGAGCACCCGTAAACACCAAGAATCAAGCCACGGATTCTTCTCCAAACACTCGGCACAAAACCCAGTCAAATCAACCTTCTAGAGGTAAATCCCCAAATATTCTCTCACTGCCAGATCCAAAGAAAAGACACAAGGAAACCACAGGGGGAAAACCCAAAGAACGGCAATTCAGGCTGCACAGCCGTCAGCGACGAGGAAGAACTCGACTAACTGCCCTCCAAGCTCAAGATCGAGACACAGTCGAGATGGATAGGAGATCGGAGGGGGAAGAAGAGGACTCACTTCATTCGAAGCCGAGAGGAGAAGGAGCCGCCTTTTATGGCGGCCGGCGGGCGGCTACCAACGGCCGACACCGAGGCGCTCGGGCTGGTAACGCCTTTGGCACCGCCGCCAACCTCGCGCACACCAGTGAAGACTTCGGCCTTATCTCCTCTATTGTCCCACCAACAGGTGGGACCCCCCCTCTCTTTCTTTTTTCATCAAATTGGGAAATTACACAATTGCCCTCATAGTCCAACATTATGTATAGCCAAGGAGTGGGTATAATCATTCCTCTCCAAGTATCAATAAAGATTAAATTTTGTCCAAGTCTTTCTACTCTTTGCTCAAGTGATGGTACTTTATTTGGCTTGGTTTTTGTGCTTCTCCTCCTCCTCTGATCTTACTTTATCCCAATGATGTGTAAGTGATAATGATGTCTCTTGGAAACTAGATCTTATTCATTTAGGCACTTGTTTGCTGTAAGTTCTTGTGATTACCTGGTTTTGCTCAAGAGAAAGGTGATCTTGGGGTTTTGATATTGCAGGTGTTTTGAGCTGAGTTCGTACTGTGATCTAACTTGCTATAATATGTTAGAACCCATCTAAGATTATCTAGGTCATTAAGAATTCATGAGCACGACCAGATCGATGCTTCCCTCTTTTGTCTGATTTTGATACATTCTTTCTTGTTTTGGATAAAGATATGAACTTTAACATTGATCTTCATGATCCGTGATTGGAATAGATTCCTGATATCATATGCATACCAAGCTTCTGATCTTTTGGAGTTATGGATCAAATGTTCCGTCGATTTTTGGATTTGAAATGTTGCTGAAATCGACTCTATCCAAGTGGCTAGTCAAACCGCCCCTGGACCAGTCAGACTGCTCATGGTCGGTCAGAGATAGTAATATCATTCTGAACATTCCCCTGAGCTCAATTAACTATGAAGATATTGGGCATGGCACTATAAAAGAAATGGAAAATTTTCAGTTCGCTCGGCCTACAAAATGCTAGTACAGGTTAAAGCCTAGAGGGAGGATTGGTTGGATTGTCGTGCAAACGATTCAAATAGAACCGAGAAGCAAAAAGCATGGAAGGAACTTTGGGAATTTAGGCTCTATTCATTCCGGCTTCAACTTTTAGAAACCAGAATGAATGCGTTAGCTTTTTAATTTCGGTTTTTTTCTTTTCTTCTTCTTTTTTGTCATTTTTTCTTTTTTCTTTTTTTGCCTTTTCTTTTTTCCTTTTTCCTTTTCATTGTTCGTAGAGATATAGCAGTGTTTTTCATTTTTTTTCTCGTTTTCTTTATTTTTCTTTAATGGAATGACTTAAACAAAGTTAACAGCTGTTACAGTGCAATGTCAGCCAAAAACTAGAAGTAGCTAAAAAGCCGGAATGAACAAAGTTAACGACCGTTAAAGTCCGTATCGAAAATCGAAGTGTTTGCATAGAGGCTAGCGCAAAACTCCATCCCAACGGAGGTACTATACATTAGAGGTAGGGGTGCAATCGGTTCGGATAGTTCCCGACCGACCGCCCGACCGAGTCAGTTCGGATGGTATTTCGGAAAAATAGTCGGTAACCGGATGATTTTGCCGGATATGGTATCGGAATCGGATAGTCATTGTCGAATCGGATTCGGATTCGGAGAGTAGTTTCGTCGGATAGAGAATATCCGGATATCTAATCGGTAATATCCGATGCTAGTTATTCGGTAATATCCGAATCGGATAATTATTTAAAATTTTATTTTAGGTTTTGATTTTCAGAAAATCTCAGAAATTAAAATAAAAGCTAAAAATAGTAGGAAAATCCAAATAAATCCCAAAAAAATCCCATAAATTCAGAAAAATGTAAGGAATCTAAATAAAATAAGTTCAACTTAGTTTTAGGCACAATTACTCAACTAAATTAATAACTTACTCTCTAGGCTTTAATTAAAGGATTTGAGAAAAGGAAATTAGTTTCTAGAGAAAATCCAATCAAACCAATTAAATAAATAAGTAAGAAAGAAAACCAAAATTTTGGGATGCCACAGTAATACTCCTCAGGAAGTGGTTCTAGATAACTATTCTGTTCATTATTGTTGGTATGTATACAAGTTGCTCATTGTATTTAACTTTCAAGTACATGATATTTCTATATTATATTTAATTATTTATCCTAATATGCATGATCTATATTTAATTATTTAGGATCTTTGTTTTTCCGTGTTATCCGATGAAATATAGTTACCGTATCGAATCCGCTCCGTATTCGTTCTGTATTCGTGACCGATACTATCCGCGTTCGTATTCGTATCCGGCACTATCCGTGTCCGACTCCGATTCCGAGAAAAAATATGGTATAGGATACAGGATGAGCAATTACCGACCGTATCCGCTCCGATTGCATCCCTAATTAGAGGATGAATGCGTCAGACTCAGCTCAATGCAAGATATGTGGTGCCGACTGCCGAGGATGATACATGGGATCATGCCGTTCTACATTGCACTATGCCTAAATGTGTATGGGCGCTTCTAGATGAGAATCTTGCAGAATTGATCTCTGTTATTAACATCAGGAACCCTCGTGATTGGCTTTTCTTCATGGCAGAAAAGGCAGAGATGGACATGACGAAGCTACTGATCTCATGTTGGGCTATTTGGTCGGCAATAGCGCGGGCCTAGAAATGAAGCAACAAGGTCTAACTGATGTTTGCAGAATTCCTCATATTAAGTGTTATGCATTGTGATTTCTTAATCACACATACCAGGGCAGGCAATTAGTAATCTGGGGTTGGCTTTCTGGAAAAGCGAAATTTTCAGCAAGGCACCGTCAAACAGAAAGATTGAATTGAATCCTGAATTCAATATCCATAGACTCTAGACTGGCTATGTAATTTTGCACGGATTGTAGGACGTCTTCTCAATGTAAACAATGCATTAGCTAGAATGCATGACATAAATCTTAAAAGGTAGATTGATTTTCACAGCATCATTATAAACATTAGTAGGTTCAATGGCGAGGACAAAAGCCAATCTGAGTCCTTATCAACGTATATTAGTATTAGAGTTTATTGCCCAGGCTTGTGAGGACCGTTCTCCAACAAGAAAAGTTAATGTCATTTTCAAGTGCTCACTCTGTTCAGTTGCTAGCACCATAAGAGCAAGTCCAATAATAGAGCCAAGTGCTAAGTCAAGTTATAAGAGCCAAGTTATACAATAATTTATCTTCTATTTGTTTACAAAAGATTTTTTATTATTATGTGGTACCATGTCTCACATTCTCTTTCCTATTCCTCCTCACAGACATTTATTATCTTGATCCACCACTGCATAGGCTCCCGTGCCCAGCTTGTTGCTTGCATGAGAGCCAAGCTCTCATCTCTCTCCTCTCATCTCTCCTCCATATCAGCAAAAATGCTGACTAGCTTGGCTATAAGACCATTATTGTACTTGCTCTAAGAAAAATTAGGTGTTTTAAGCAGTTATAGACTTGTAGTAGTACCCTTAGCAAGGTGAAGTTTGCAGTCCAAAATTATAGGCTTTATATCCCCAGAAACTCAAGTTCTTGATTGCACTTCTTTTTCATCTATGGTGCGAAGGCAGAAGGAAACCAAGGAATAATACCAGCAAACGGTGGCCGGAGAGCGGACGGCTGCAGGCGGAGGCCGGTCAGCCGGTGGCCCGTGGTAGTGGCGGTGCCGGTGTGGCCGGTGGCCAGGAGCCTGGGATCCAAGGGGGCGGATTGGTGGAGCCGCGGCGCGGAGGGCAGAGGCGCAGAGCTGGCGAGCCGCAGAGGATGGAGCGCGGAGCCGCGGAGGCCGGGACCCGAAATCCCGGAGGCCGGAGGAGCGCAGGACCAAGGTCAGAGGGCAGAGCACCGGAGCAGGACGGCGGGGGCGGAGGGGCCATGAGCCGGGAAGCACCGGCGGAGCCGAGGAGGGCGTTGCCAGAGGGCGGGGCCAGAGATCCGGCAGCACCGGCTAGATGCGGCGGCTAGTGGCGGTGGAATCAATCGAGGGTTGGGAGCTGCTGAGCTGGAGGGAGGAGGCACACAGGGACAGGGGTCGGGGTTGTGAATGCGTAGGCCACTGCCAGGGGGCTACAGAAGCTATTGGGCCTGGCGAACAGTGGTGGCCCATTAAAGTTAATGGGGGCAGGACCGAGGCTATACCTCCTCTAGGCCGGTCCCTACGTCCAGGTATTTCAGAGTCCTCTATCCACTTTCGGTTTTATTTAGAGCTTCCTTGCTGAACTTGATTTCGTGGAGAAGTTTACCATGAAATCACAAATTGAGAAAAAGTAAGATGCACGTAAAACCAAAATGGCGAGCACTGCCGGGTGAGCATGTTACAATAATGTGGATGCTGTATTATCTCGCTCAGCAACAAAGAATGTGTTTTTAGAGGTACAAGGCAGACACATATAATCCATGTACACACTACGTACACATAGGCTCGGGGGTGTGGGCACGCATAATATCACTGAACACGCACATATGTGTACCTATCAAGGAGGTACTATTTATAGAAAACAGTACCCTTGAGATAGTAAGACTATCTGGGATTAAGCCCAGGTCGACTGCTCGCTCACCTACGAAGCAAGCCAACTGAGCTAACGCTCAGTCCTCAATAAAAATAGGGTTGGGGTTATATGCCCAGACAACAATGGTGTGTTTTTGGGTGCCAGCATTAGAGCATGGGAACACCTACATGATCCAACATCTTTTGAAGCTTTAGCCTATCTCTGTTCCTAAGTGTTGTAGCTTTGGCTTTTACCTGAAATAGTACTGTAGCGGCTGTTAGGATTTTTTGTGTGATGATTGGCCTCTAATCTTCATAATTTCTCATAGCTATTGAAGTGAAGATCGACAGATACTTGGGAGAAAATTTGAAGCTATCATTCACCTCATTTGTTACCATATCGGTCATACAAAGACCTTAAGTAAGGTGTGTGTAAAGTTTCGTCTCTGTTGGTTAAGGACTTTGAGAGTTGCACCATTCTTGATTTTAGCTCGGGTTGATTTTATGTTCTGGAAATAGAGGAGTAGCTAGACCACTCCTAAGTCCGTCATATTGGCCACTGGTCAGACCGCCGTGATCAAGCCAGTCACATCGGTCACCGGTCAGACCGTCGAGTGCATGCTAGTTAGACCGCACCCTTTGTGGCGATCAGATTGGTGAGATGTTGAAAACTTACTCTTTTTGGTTTTTGAGGTTGTTGCTTTGTTATTGGTTTCAATTCTGATTTTTATAGCTCTGTAGGTACTAGGGGTGAAGAATTTGCAAAAAAATCTGAGGAAAATTTGTTGGATACTACTGGTCCTCCACTATTATCATTGTGGTCCTACAAACTCGCAACCACATGCTCTTGCCGCTCGTGCACGTCCGCAAGGGACCAAATTGGTGAGGACAACAGCATGAAGCAAACCAGGGTGAGCTTGGGGGTACAATTTGCAGCTACCACCAGTGAGATTCGTCGCCGTCGCCAGTGAATCTGGCATTGTGGGTTGTGGCGCCGGTGTTGGGGGAGAGAGAGAGAGAGGTGGTAGGGAAAGTGAATGGAGGATGGAGTCGCAGATCTTGGCTTCGCGCACCTGGGCGAGCGAACTTGGGTTTAGATTTGTGCGGTTTGGCCTGGCATTCGAACTATCGTACAAGGCAGAGAAATCCTAACCACTCACAAAGGAAAGCAACGGAGAGGATGTAGCAACGGCACCACTGGGCCTTCACACCTGCGCCGGCAGAGCATTTGCTTCCCCCGGCCGCAACTCCGGCACTCCAGTACTCCACTCCACCGCGCAGCCACACACACGCCCACACACCACTCCACTGAAGTCCACCACCTTCCCGACTGCCGAAAACCCCAAGCAAACAGCCCAAAATGCCGCTCCACCTCCTCTTCCTGCTCGCCACCATCTCCACCGCCGGCGCCGCATCGCACTCTCTGCCTACGCTCCCCACGCCGGTACCCCCGTCCGCCACGCAAGGAGGCGCGGGCGTATCGCAATCTCAGCCCACGCTGCCCGCGCCGGTCCGAGCCGTGCCTTCGCCAGCCACGCTAGCCTCGAGTCCGCCGACCCCCGGGGCGATCCTCGCCGCCTTCCTTGCCAAGGCCGACCCGTCCGCCCACCTGCGGTCCCCCCTGCCCTCCTCCCCCTGCTCCCACCCGGCCGTCTCCTGCAGCGCCGCGGGCCAGATCACCCGCCTTGTCCTCGAGTCGGCCGGACTCAACGGGACGTTCCCGCCTGACACGCTCTCACACCTCACCGAGCTCCGCGTGCTCAGCCTCAAAACCAACGCGCTCCACGGCCCCATCCCCGACCTCTCCCAGCTCGCTAATCTCAAGGCGCTCTTCCTCTCCGGCAACCGCTTCTCCGGGCCATTCCCCGCGTCGCTCGCGTCGCTCCGCCGGCTCCGCTCCATCGACCTCTCCGGGAACAGGCTCTCTGGCGCGCTCCCGCCCGGCATTGAGGCGGCGTTCCCCCACCTCACGTTCCTGCGGCTCGACGTCAACCACTTCAATGGCTCTGTCCCGGCGTGGAACCAGTTGTCGCTCAAGTTGTTGAACGTGTCGTACAACAACTTCTCCGGGCCCGTGCCGGTCACCGCCCCCATGGCGCAGATGGGCGCCGCCGCGTTCGCGGGAAATCCAGGGCTCTGCGGCGAGGTCGTCCGCCGCGAGTGCAACGGGTCCCACCTCCTCTTCTTCCACGGCGCTGGCAACAACGGCTCCGCCGCTCCACCGGTGCAGAGCGCCGCAGCGACTGGCGACGGCCCGCAACGCGAGAGCTTCAGCTTGCCGGACTCATCCGCGCCACGCGCGAAGAAAGTGAGGAGGAAGACCACAATGGCTGTCGCGGTTGCCGCCGGAGCATTCCTCGCCGTGCTTCTTGTTTGCGCCATGATTGCAATGAAGAGGAGCAAAAAACGGAGGCGTCCGAGCTCGGCGGCGTACCCAAGCACGGCGAAGAGCGCAGCCGCGTCGGAAGTGAGCAGGGATAACAATGACATTGGTTATGTGGAATGCGTGCCGGATGAGGAGACTGCGGCGATAATGATGCCGGAGGAGAAGGCGTGCCGGCTGGAGCGGAGCGGCTTCCTAACGTTCTGCGCCGGTGAGGCCTCGAGCTACAGCCTCGAGCAGCTGATGCGCGCGTCGGCAGAGGTGCTCGGTCGTGGGAGCGTGGGGACGACGTATAAGGCGGTGCTCGACGGCCGGCTCATGGTCATTGTGAAGAGGCTGGACGCAGCCAAGATTGGCCCGGCGGCGCTTGAGGCAGAGACGTTTGAGCAGAACATGGATGTGGTTGGGCGGCTGCGGCATCCGAACCTTGTGCCATTGCGGGCATTCTTCCAGGCTAAGGAGGAGCGGCTGCTGGTGTATGACCACCAGCCCAATGGCAGCCTCCACTCTCTCATCCACGGTACGCTCGTGTGCTTGCCTTGTTGTTCCCTTAGGATCTCATGGTTAATTTCTTAGTATCTTTTTAGCTGATAGTTACATTGGTCTGGGCTACTTAATTAGTGCTAGGAACAGTCCTGGTTGTTGCCGTTATACTTATATCTACTACTCCAATGGATTAGGAGTAGAGGATAGGCTAACATGAACTTTTCGAACTAGACATTCTTCATCCTATCATGTGAACGAATTGAAATTCAGAACAGTTGGCCACGTGAAAATCTGGAGCAGAATGAAGGTGCCTCCAGTGGACCTATGTAGTCAATGCTTTGTGCTTTGTTGGGTTGATGATTCCTTGGACTCTTTTCTTTATGAACCCATTAAACAAATCAAACAGCCATACATAAATGATCAACGATCTAGCACCAGGTTGTGTGGTGTTGAACATCAATGGAGCCTCATCAAGTGTCTGGAGCAGACCCCATAGTATGTGTTGTTATAAAACGCACAGCAAATATAGAAGATCAAAAGAACAGGAGACCAAGGTTATCACGGCGATAAGGCGAGGCGAGACGCCAGACTACCTTCACACCTTTTAGGCGAGTATGGCGTGCGGCGAGGCGACGCCATACTCACATCCTAACCTTTTATAGCAGCAAATTTGTTGAACATACAGTGTAATGTTATAAATATAATTATATAACAGATAATGATGGATACTGAAATATGTATTAAACAGGTAAATAACCGAAACATGTATTATTGGTTGCATTGCTTGATTGCTATGAAGTAATAACCGTAATATAAAAACGTCTGTCGCCCGTCGGTGGCCATCAGTCGCACTCACCATTCTCTCTCTCTCTCGCCGGTCGCTCCCTCGCTCCTCGCTCGCTCTTCATTTCTCGACAGCACCGCCGCCGGCCTCTCTCGCTCCCTCCCTCCCTCCCTCGGTCTCCCTTGCTCCCTCCCTCGCCATCCATAGTCCCCGCCGGTCTCCGCCCTTGTGGGGCCATCCGGCCGTAACAGCGCGGCGGTGGGGAGGCGAACGGGGAGGGGGACTGGGCCACCGAGGAGACGGAGAGGCGGGGGAGGAGGCCAGGGAGGGAAGCGGAGAAAGCGAAGGCGAGGGAGAAGGAGAAGACGGCGGACAAGCACGAGCGGAGGCGGAGAGAAGACAACAAGCACACAACGAAGGAGGAGCCTAGGAGGAGGTGGAACGCACTGGCGGTGGGTGAGGCAGAGGCGGTGTTCACGGCGACGGCGGCCCGTGTCTGCGCGAAGAAACCCTAGCTCACTGGCCCGGAGGGTGGCGGCGTGGAGGCTCGGAGGGAGGCGGCGGCGTGGAGGCCCGAAGGGAGGCGGCAACGTGGAGGCCCGGAGATCGCCCGTCGCCCAAGGTCGCCGCCGCGCCGACCTCCCTTCGCTTCGCCCGTATCCGAGTATCCCGTTATCCCTCCCCCTCACTTATTTCTCCCGCGCTCGCTCCCTCCCTCCCTCCATTTTCCCGCCTGGCATGGCACAGGGGTATGGCGCCCGCCTTCCTCTTGCGACGCGGCATCGCGGCCATGGCGACGACTAGGCGACGTCATCCCGTTCGAGGCGGACGCCATACGCACCTGTGGAGAGGCGACGGCCGTGGCGGCAGCTCCAGGCCGCTCCGACGCCTTAATAACAATGCGGGAGACATAAATTTTAACGTGGAAAACCCTTGATGCACGGAGGCGAAATTCACTATATAAGAAGAATTACAAGTAGGAGGAATTTCGGCATGTCTAAACCGTACGACTACAGGGGTACATATATAGGCTAATAAATAAGAGTCCCTGAAGAGAATGAAATCAAATCAGATTTAGATACACCTGTCGTTATCACGTCTGACATGGCTTGACGCATGCACCGCTCAGCGTCACATCTGGCGCACTGTCAATGTCCGGTAAAGACACGATGAAGAATTCAGATCACACTTTAACAATCTCCACATTGAGACAAATTCACTTCTATAGTCGAAATATGAAAATCTCCTCAAAGTAAGTTTTCTTCAACAGACCTCATGTCTTGAAAGTTTATTGGACTAATCTCAACAAGAAAGACCGAAATAGTCTTATCCAAATGCTTATCGCGAAGCAAAATTGAGCAAACCACTAGCAGATCCAAATACATAGCTGTCAACAAAGCAGTAGAACAAGAGTATGTGGTGCTGGATAGATGACATACTCCACCTGGAATACAAAACTCGGAAAACAACGCTCATTGAAACAACAACTTGCACGTCTGGCCATCACATACATCAAATAGCCGGTTTGAAAGGTAACTGAATTCCATGACATGGTTGAAATTACTCCAGTAAAATTGTTCGGGTGAAAGGAACTCTTGTGCTGTCAATAAAGCATAAATTGCAGTAGACTCTTCGTATCGAGCTATGATAACTGGACAAATATTGTGGTATCTACGCAAAAACAATACTCTTTGCACTTAAATCCTTCACCTCAAACTGAAAATTGGAGCAAAACCTTCACATGACATGACCAAATAGCAAATGGTAGCTGCTTACATGATGTTTTACCAGTTTGATTTTTGAACATGTAATTGCCATGAAGAGCATAATGATTACAATTGTTTGTTAAATGGGTTTTGGGATGATAAATTATGCAATAATATTTTGAAATGGCAGAAGTGTAATTGAATTTGGTGTGCACAGAAAGTCAGAAATATATAAGTTGGTCCTCCACAGTGGGCTGGTTGTTGGGAACAGTAGTACATCTTGTTTTCTGTTTTCCTTTTACCCCCTTTTTTGTAGCACTGGAAATTGGGATTAGCTCCCCAAATATTGCATCTGCATTTAGCAAGTTTATCTTGTAGCTTCTTGTGTGACAATAGTATAATTTTACAAGTTGAGTTGTCAAATGATATTGGTGCGAGTGTTTGGAATGTGTAGCTGAAAGATGTAGTGATAGCAGGTTTATTCATTTGATATGTTAGTTGATTTGGTATTGAACGTTCATTCCCTAATGTAACATGCTATCTATTCTATGCTTCAGCTGAAATATTTTTGTAAGCAAGTTAAATAAAACTCTTCACAAATTTCTTCAAAATAAAAAACTCTTCACAAGTGAGTATATATCAAGATATCAACATTTGTAGGATAGTAAGACCGTAATTAGTAGAACTACATGTTTTCACTATTGTGCTTATTAGCTCTACAACTTATATCGATTGCAGGTTCAAGGTCATCTCGGGCAAAACCACTCCACTGGACTTCATGCCTGAAGATAGCTGAAGATGTTGCACAGGGCCTTGCTTACATTCATCAAGCATCTCGGCTTGTTCACGGAAACATCAAGTCCTCCAATGTCCTGCTTGGTTCAGACTTCGAGGCCTGCCTTACTGACAATTGCTTGTCATTCCTTTTGGAATCATCAGAAGTCAAAGACGACGCTGCTTATAGAGCACCTGAAAATACGAAGTCCAATAGAAGGCTAACTCCAAAATCAGACATCTATGCTTTTGGTGTTCTCCTCCTTGAGCTCCTTAGCGGGAAGCCACCGCTTCAGCACTCAGTCTTGGTCGCAACTAATCTTCAGACCTATGTCCAGTCGGCAAGGGAAGATGGAGGAGTGGACAGTGAGCACCTTTCGACGATTGTTGACATAGCGTCTACTTGCGTTCGGTCCTCGCCAGAGAGTCGGCCAACTGCCTGGCAAGTCCTCAAGATGATTCAGGAAGTGAAGGAAGCACATACAACTGGTGACAATGACAGTGATCTTACTAGCAACTCCTAGTCATGTTATGGATGTATTCGTGTCCACTGGATTATCCGAAGTGACCAATCGACGTTACATGCAGTTTGCTCTGCTCAGAAAAGCAGCAAAAGTGTGTCTAGTGTAGGAGAATGGCTGCGTGGTCATGATCTCTCTGACTAGTATTGCTTCGAGCTACGAATGCTGTAATATAATTTAGGTTTTTTTTTTGTAGTGTCAACATGTTATGGTCTATTGCTAGTGCTACTACCATTTTTAGCATCAATCTGTCATGCAGAGATTTATTAGTCTTTATACTAGTCAAGTGGAAGACCAAAGTACTGCAGTGTGTTAAGAATAAGATCTGGTTCTAAATTACCACCCACTACTGGAGTACTTTTCTACTTTTATCAATGACTCCGCGCAGTAAGGAGCAACCGCTTGTTTGGTGGGAAGGAATTGGTGGAAGGGGTGGTGGGGCTATGAAATCTTTATTGTTTGGTTGGTGGGTACGGGAATTTAAGATGAGATGAAGACTGGGAGTTAAGACACACGCCATTTCAAACATAGGGTGAGGTTGGAAAGTAGTGTTGCAAATAATACGGTATAAGTACGTTTTTAGATTTAATTCTAACATAATCAATCATAATTAAAGCATATTTTTAACAATATATAAATAACAGAAATTGCATATAAACATGTAATTCTACCATGTTATTTATACAAGAATATATACTCAATGCATGTAACAAGATCACTACCAAAATGAACATGTAAAGCATTCTGATGAACAGAGAGTCAATTATAACAACCTAAAGCTCAATTTTAATTGAAATTTTACTCTTCGAGGTAGAGTTGCTTAAGATTTAATCTTGGCCTTCTCGATACTTCACTGTGCCACAGAGAGAGGGCGTGGTGGTTGGGGATACAATGCCCCTTTACCGTACGGGATGCACCAAAACCAGCAAAGCCAAGGTGAAGGAGATGTCGTACAAGAACATCGAGAAAGCACCGGCCCAGTGCGCCTCGCCGCCAAGCACTAGAGAGCACAGATCGCCGCCGAGTTCAGTGGTTATGCAGTGGAAAAGAAGCCCCAAGGACCAAGCTCCGAAGCCAAATCGGGAAGAAAAGAAGGAGATTTCAAGTCCTCACTTGGATTTTTCTTGTCGTGCTCTCGAGGCGAGGCGGCCCTCCTTATATAGCCAAAAGGAGGAGGGAGAAGAGCTCAACGCGGTGGCCACCAACGGCCGGAGCCGAAGCTTTCGGGCCGCAAGCACTTCCTACACTGTCTCATCTCGCCGAAGCCGCTGCTGCCTTCCGAAGACCCGATCCGATCGAGTGAAGCGTCGCTCAGGAGGGGACTTGCTCCTCCCCTTATCTCCTCGGTTCGGCCCACCAACAGGTGGGTCCCCTTCTCTTTTTCCTTTTCATTTCATATTTTCCTCAATTGAGAAATTTCTGAAATGCCCTTTGTCAAAAACAACAATTAGAAGAGAATTGTTGAGCAATAGATCTAAGCCTTTATCATAAATTAAGATATCTTAGAAGCTATAAAGTAATTCCTCGCAATGTCTCGTCTCTCATGCTAAACAGGTGATTAGGGCTAAAAGTCAAACTCCCATGCCTCATCCCACTGCAAACTCCCTACCCTAAAATCCCATTCCGCTTCCCAATATTTGCCAAACAGGCCGCAAGGACAATGAGATCTAAGGGCCTGTTTGGATCCACCCAGATTTTAAGAATCTGGCTTTTGGAAACTGGGTGGGATCCAAACAGACCAGTTTTTGGGGCAGTTTTTAAAATCTACCTACCTGATTCTTAAAACCAAGAAGTCGTTGATACCCGACTTTTGCCAATTTTTGGCACAAATACCCATTTACCCTCATTAAAGACCACGCATGGTTGTTTAATGTCTTGTTCAAGAGCAATAAATGTAAGGGTATAATAGTCTATTAGCACCAATCATAAATGAAACCAGCTTTTAAAAACTAGGGGATCCAAACACCCCATCAGTTTTTGCTTAGAAACCAGCTTTTAAAAACTAGAAGTAATAGCTGGTTTTTAAGAATCTGAAACTGATCCAAACAGGGCCTAAGGCATGTTTGGTTCATATACTAGTGTTGCCAGAGTTTGCCATAATTTTTGCTAATATACTAACGTTGCCAGAGTTTATCCATTTAAGGTTAGATCATCAAAATGGACGCCACATATTGGCTAGCAAAAACGAATTTTGTCATACTTTTTTTTTGAGTCACAACACGTAGAACCTAAGCGATAGAAAAGGAATCTTATCACAGGTATAGCTACAAATCAAATAGACACCTAATTTTATTAAACTTACGTAACTAAGAGTGTATAACAATATTAGGCTACGAACCAAATAGACATCTAACTTTATCAAATTTGTCTAACTCGAAATATGACAAAGTACGACAATATTTAGCCACAAACCAAATATGTTCCTAATCTTTGTTATTTTGTTTACCAAGCTCGTCATAAGATGGCCTTGTTGTTCATTTCGAAGGATTTTAGATATTCTAGTTGCAAGGTCCTCGTGAAAGTGTGTTCTGTGCACCATGTGGTTGCTCCATTTAGCGTTGTCCATGTCACATGGTTACATGACAATTGTCTGCACTCTGCAGCAATAATGGTGCGGCTACAGGTACGTTGGGCCATTCCTTTCGGACTGATCGAGACTAGGGTATGCAGTAGTCGAGGCCTATTGAGTCTGAAATCAGTCTTAGCCGCCTAGGCCGTGGCCCAACTGAAGCCCGTGGAGCATGGCGTGTTAGCAAAGGCGCGGTGTCGGCTAGCGCTAGCCCAAGCAACAGGGCGCCCATACACGTTGACGGACCTCTCCAAACGTACGGGTTCTTTATTATCATACTCTGGCTGCAGGGGACGGTGGTACTACCCACGTTGTCACGTGTAGGGAGGGATGTAGGCCGGCGTGGCGTGTTTGCCTTGTGCGGTAGTGCAGTGGACAGTGGCGCTAGAATCTAGATGTGTTTGGTTGAGGAATGATGTAGGATGAAATAGGATGGGGATGGGATAAGATAGTTCTAAAAAAAGTGGAACTACATGGTCCAGCATCTAAGAAAAATATTCTCTAAATTTGCACACGCTCATTCCACTTTGAACCATTCCATCCCACTTCATCCCTCCAACCAAACATACAGATAGGCTTGGTCAAAGGAACCATCCCATCCCATCTCACCCCATCCCTCCAACCAAACACATCCTTACACGCCTGGAATGGTTGGGGGGAGAAAATGGAATACAGAATCCCTTTCCTCTTTCATGTGTTCTCCCACACGTTGTAGCGGTTTAAGATAGATGAATACTATTATAGGTCCATAAAAAATAAAGCAGAACAAATAGTCCGCTAACACGTGTGAGGGAACAAGAACAGAAATAGGGAAAGGAGAACAGAAAAGCTGCATTCGACAAAATGGCGCATGGTACATCGGGGCTGCGCTGATTTCGGTTTATATAAGCTGATTTATGTTTCTGACTTTTAACTTTTTAATTTTATTTTTTTAGTCTTTTGATTTTTTGAGCTTTTTGTTTTTTGTGTATCCCTTTGTATTATTTATGATTGTCTAATTTGTATTTTAAAATTTTAAATTTAATTATATAAGAAAACACTAATACACTATAGTTATAATACAAAATAAGTTAACTATAATAAAAAGGTTATAAACCACAAAAAAAATCCGACTGAGCGCCCCCCTAGTTAGCTACATGTGTCCCACACTGGAATCCGTGGTTCACTGTGAGTGTGCGGTGAAGTCCCCACTTGAAGCGTTCGTGCCGTGAAAACCAGGTTGATTTGGATGTGCTTGTTCTTACTTTTACTATTCAAGTAGCACTAGTACTGTGGCGGGAGAAATGTGCGAGTCGCCTCGAAGGCCCACCCGGTACCAGCACAACCTGTCTCATCTTAAGCCCAGTGCGATTATTTTTGTGACTGAACTAAATATTAATAAGTTGAGAAGATTATTCTAAATAGAGTTAAGAATAGATTAAATACAGATAGACAATAGCTATATCATATTTGTTTTCAATTTTTTCTAGATGCAAATATGAATATAGATATCTCGGATACTAATAATATCGAGATTATTCTAAACAGAGATGAAAATAGATAAAATACAGATAGACAATAGCTATACCATATTTGTTTTCAATTTTTTTCTAGATGCAAATATGAATACATATATCTCGGATACTAATAATATCAAATACAAATATAGAACGAATACGAATCGAATACAGTCATGAATATTTCTCATAACATAAAAACACAAAATGAAAAAATAATTAGTTTATTTGATGTAAACATTTGTAAAGAACATTAATGAATTCTTCATATAGACTAAGATTCCTTCTCTAACTCTATGTATTGATGTATATGTTAATATATGATGGGCTTCGAAAGTATCATGTAAACAGACTGGATTGAAATAGAGGGTGTAGGCTACGGATATTTGGTCCCTGAATATCTAGATATGTATTTGATAGATAGTGAGCTACCGAATCCGTATTTGTATCTGACAGAGAAAATATGTATTCATTTTTGATTCCATACTATCTGATAAATATTTGAGCTGACAGAATTCGTATTCAAAAATTGTCCAGATAGATTGAAAAATATTCAAGCTGTTTTTATCCTTAATTTTGATAAACCGTTTTGAAAGAAGTCGTACTCGTACCGTTTGTTTGACAGGAAAAACGGAAATAACAGGACCAGTAAAGCTCAGTTCAAAAAAAAAAAAAAAAACAGGACCAGTAAAGCTGTACAGCCATTCGCGCTCGCAACTGGGGAAGGCCGCAACCCCCTCCGCCACCGGCAAAAATCACATCAGCGAGGCAGCGACGTCACCGTCCCGTTAGCTGCGCAAGGGCGAACCCAACATTTATAGATGGAGATGAGACGCCCAGGCGGGGATAGTGTGTGTTGTTGTGAGCAACAGAGCAAGGAAGCTTGTGCGGCGGAGTTGATTTGAAGCGCGAATGGGGTTCCACCTGGTGGCGATCGCGGCGGTGAGGGGGTTCGTGCAGGTGTTCCACCTCTCGGCGCCGCTGCTGTGGCCGCTCAACCTCTGGCTGCCGCTCGCGCGCCACCTACCCGAGGCCTGCGCCGTCTTCCACGGCGCGCTCACCTCCCACGTCGCCTGGCTGCGCCGCGCCTACGAGCGCGGCGGCACCGTCTGGAGCCACAGCCGCCGCGGGGGCGGGGGCGGCGGCGGCGTCAGCGGAGACGCCGACGAGCTCCTCCGCCAGGCGCTGCTCACCATCTCCTACTGAGCTGACCTGAGCCGCAGGCGTGCAAGTGAGATGTTTGTTCCTTGCTCTGCTTTGGGTGCTTGCGTTGGTTGTAAGTTGTAACTGTGATTTTGTAAATACAAGTGAATTTCGTCAGGAATATCGTCTCCATAGTGGGAATTTCGATGCTGTGAATGGTACTGGATTGGAAGTTTTGTTTTTATTGTGTTATTGAGCAGATGGAAGGGTTGGGCTTAACACTGGGCCAGTTTCTGTCACAATCGCTACAGCTTTGAAATTATGCAGAATTTTAATCTTTACCAACCAAGCCTGGTTTTTGGGTTGAGGTTTATGCCTTTTATTTATATCTTATTAATTTAATAAATAATAATTACTAAAGAGAAGAAAAAGTCAAAAGTCGCTGGAAAGTTAAAAAGAACATGACTAAGTCTATCGAATGCGCTGAGCAGGACTCCCTCTCGTTCAAAAAATATATCATTTGGGAATACATACGACTAAACTTTTAAAACCGTAGCTATCATTATCTGTTAAACAATTAGATCGTATATATAAAAATTATATATGTATATTCGTATTGAAAAGTACTTTCATAGTGTACAGGCTGGTCGCTTCTTTCATCATTGGTCCCTGCTGGTTGGCCCAGTAGGCTACACGGGTCCTGACGGCAAATTGGCCCGAGAGTAATCACCTCGCTCGGTGTAGAAACCTTACTGCTCGGTTCGAGTAGTGTATATGCTGATGTTGTAACGTCTTAGGGTCTAAATTGACTCAGATCTAACTCTAATTTAGATAGATCATGTATATATAGCAATCAGTTTGCACTTTTGTCCTCGCTTCACGCAAAATGGTTAACCGGGGTGCTACAATTGGAACTCCTAAGCTTATATGGAAGTGCTTCTCAAGCTAAACTAAAAAGATGGGACTAACCCACGCCCTTATGTGCACATACACATATGGACCATCATGGATCAGGGTGTCACATACACCCCCCTCAAAGGACCCGACATCCTCGTCGGACCAACATACCTACACTGGGACAAATGATAAGAATCTTCCCTCTTTGCACATGTCTATGCGTTCAGTGCCAACACATATGCCATACCGTGTGTCCACTCCGGGCCCACACGCGCCATGCGCCATATGCCTGCGCCCCTGACCCGCACACGCCCATGTAACCGCGAGAGTCAGCTCTGATACCATTTGTAACGCCCTAGGATCCAAACCGGCTTAGGTCTAACCCCATTCTAGATAGGTCACGCACACGTAGCAATCCGCTTGCACTTTCGTCCTCGCTTTGCGTAAAACGGTTAACCAGAGGTGCTACTATTGGAACACATAGGCTTATATATAAGTGCTTCTTAAGCTAAGCTAGAAAGGTGGAACTAACCCACACTCTCATATGTACACATACATATAGACCATCATGGTCAGGATGTCACAGATATGCAGATGCAGTACAACTTAGAACAGAAACATGATTCCTCTCAAGGAAAAAAAAAAGAACAGAAACATGACACATCACGGACAGACCGATCGGCATGTCCTATCTCATACGTGAAAGCCTTGCGGAGTCCAACACTCTTACTGCATAATTATTGCCCTTTTCCATAAGTATAGTATCGTGGAGTCCAGCACTATGGAGTAGCATTGTTCTTTTCTGCTTGCTTGTATGGTATGCCATATTGCCATGGGCCCATGGCAATGGCATGAGTGTTGCCATTGCCAACGACCCGGAACAGCCTCTTGAGCCTTGGCCTCCAAACGCTCTGCTAACAGAGCAGAAAATCCGGAAGATTATTTAAAACGAATGACGCGCGTCAGGCGACGATCCCAACCAAGGCTACCGTAAGCCTGACCCGCTACCACAGCATCCGTCCGTTTTCATTTGAATGTTGTTATGCCCGATGGCGGATCTCGATGGGACCGGACGTACTTTCACCGTAGATCGGCCTCGTTACGAGCAGATAGATGATGCACCAATGCGTTGCACTCAACTACTAAACAAAAAGCGATCAGTTCAAATAAAATCAATGACTATTCATGAAATGAATGATGGATGGTAAGGGACCAGCAACTCAAGTCAAGACAGACGTCCTATTGACGAAGGAAGCCGCTACTCGAAAGCTTGAATACCACCTTGAACTCGATCGCCTAATCAATAAAGTGAATAGTTTCCGTTTTTAAGTGACTAGACTGAAATTCTCCAACCGGAGAATCGATAGTCTCTGGTTTGGTTCTCTCTTGGGTTGACTATATCTGTAAAGGAATCCTTGGTGATCCTCTTGCATAAGAGAATCACTTTATACAAGGAGAACCAAGACAAATACAGACGCAAGCGCCTTGTCATCACGCCTCAAATTCATCTTACGATTAAAGCGGGAATGATACGAGGATACCGGATCTAGTTAAGGACACAGTGCAGGAAGAAGACCGAATTAGGGTCACTGCAAATGCCTTTTGCGAGGACGAGCTACACTACGAAAAGTAAAGGGCAAAGAAGTCACCGATTTGCCAGTAACTGTACACATTAGCAAAGAAAGAGGTAACCAGCAATGCCGCGTGGAGGTGGAAGGCCTACGGTCGTCAACTTCTTTTCTCGGAGAAGAAACAATGACGGTATCGAGGAATAAGCATCGGCTAACTCTGTGCGGCAGCCGCAGAAGACAGAGGATGCAAGCGTTATCCGAATGATTGGGCGTAAAGCGTCGTAGGTGGCTTTTCAAGTCCGCGTCAAATCCCGTGGCTCAACCACGGACGGCGGTGAAACTACCAAGCCGAGTACGGTAGGGCGAGAGGAATTTCCGGTGGAGCGGTGAAATGCATTGAGATCGGAAAGAACACCAACGGCGAAAGCACTCTGGGCCGACACGACCGAGAGGCGAAAGCTAGGGGAGCAAATGGGATTAGAGACCCCGTAGTCCTAGCCGTAAGCGATGGATACTAGGTGTTTGTGCGACTCGACCCGTGCGATCTTTGTAGCTAACGCGTTAAGTATCCGCTTTGGGAGTACGTTCGCAAGAATGAAACTCAAAGGAATTGACGGGGCCCGCACAAGCGGTGGAGCATGTGGTTTAATTCGATGCAAAGCGAAGAACCTTACGTGGCTTGACATGCCGCGAATCCTCTTGAAAGAGAGGGGTGCCTCGGGAACGCGGACACGGTGGTGCATGGTCGTCGTCGGCTCGTGCGTAAGGTGTTGGGTTAAGTCTCGCAACGAGCGCAACCCTCGTGTTTAGTTGCCACTATGAGTTTGGAACCTGAGCAGGCCGCGGTGTTAAGCGGAGGAAGGAGAGGATGAGGCCAAGTCATCATGCCCTTATGCCCGGGCGACACACGTGCTACAATGGGCGGGACAAAGGGTCGCGATCTCGCGAGGTGAGCTAACTCCAAAACCCGTCCTCGATTCGGATTGCGTCGCAACTTCGCTCGCATGAAGCGAGAATCGCTAGTATGTCGCCGATCACCATACGGCGGTGAATCCGTTCGGGCCTTGTACACACCGCCGTCACACTATAGGAGTGGCCATGTTTGAAGTCATTACCCTTAACCGTAAGGAGGGGATGCCTAAGGCTAGGCTTGCGATCGGAGTGAAGTCGTAACAAGGTAGCCGTCTTGGAAGGTGCGGTGGATCACCTCCTTTTCGGGAGAGCTAATGCTTATGCTTATTGGGTATTTTGGTTTGACACGCTTCACGCCCAAAAAGAAGGCGACTACGTCGAGCTAAACTTGGATATGGAAGTCTTCTTTCGTTTAGGGTGAAGTAAGACCAAGCTCATGAGCTTATTATCCTAGGTCGGAACAAATTAGTTGGTTCTTATTTGTTTGCTTTTTATTTATTTATTTTTCTTGAGGCTGAGTACGAGGAGCAATTCTTTGACCACGAGCCAGCAAGCGGAAAGAGTGATCCGACCAATAGATAGAAAGCATTTGAACCTGCGGAAACCTTTCAATTTCCAAAAATATGATAGATGTTCTCAACATTGGCATGTGAACTCTCGAAAAGAAGAAACCAATTTTCAGGCATCTCCTCCCCTCGGTGCATATTATCATATAGAAAGAAACGTAGCGTAGCGATTCCGCTGCGTCTTAGCCATTCAAGCGATGCGGAGAATCTCGTCTACTTTGAAAGTCTTAAGCGATGTGTTTATCTGTCTTTCTTGAAAAAGTAACAAAACAAGAAGACGGATGCGCTAACGCGCATCCGTCTTCTTGCTCCTTAACGACCGAGGGATGAAATCTTTCGACGACTAGGGAGGCGTCACCCGAGGCCGATTCCAGTGGATCACTATAGAATCTTCTAGAAGCAAGCTAGGCTACCTTCTGGCTAGCTCTGCCATCTTAGATAAATTCGGAATAGCGGAATAAGAAATGAAAAAATGAAGAAAAGGGAACCTAATCTCACCTCCTTCTGTACCATAAAGAAAAGAACCAGAGATTTTTACCCTTCTCTAAAAAGAAAAAGAAGTGTCTCTATTTAGAGATTTATCTACTTAGATGAATAAATCATACTCCATCTATATTATTAACGAATATGTATCCCAATCCATCTCGAGTAATTTGTATCAATACCTATTCGGTAGATCCTTTTTTCTGTGCCAGGAACCAGATTTGAACTGGTGACACGAGGATTTTCAGTCCTCTGCTCTACCAACTGAGCTATCCTTTTTTCTGTGCCAGGAACCAGATTTGAACTGGTGACACGAGGATTTTCAGTCCTCTGCTCTACCAACTGAGGTAGCTGCTTACACCTACTTTCCTATTATCTATTGCTGCTACTCCCTATGTTTCCTATTCTTGCGGCTACCTCCCTAGTGAGTGAGTCCTCCCACCCAAGCTAGAAACCTCTACGAGTTTATGAAAGCGCAGAAAAAACGTTCTATAACTATATATGAGAATATGAAAGCACAGAGGCTGAGATTTTTTTAGGCGCGGAGCGTTGAAGTAAAAAAAGAAGTCGAGATTATGAGTGAAATCATTGTCTTGTCAGCTTCAGGTCAACTTTCTTATTTTCTTTTAACCTTTTCTTTGACTTTCCCCGGAGGGGGCCGCCCCGGGAACAACTCTCTCCTATAGGCCATTAACTTCTAAGCCAGCATTCCTGCATGGTTTTACTGTGGTTAGACAGAAGCATGAAAGCGATAACACCACAAGTAACAGCAGAACACGTAGCCTCGCGTTCCTTTCAGTTCAATGTTTCGCGGCACAAACAGAGGGAGCAGTTCGCGATATAACTTTGCGCTTAAGTAATCATCAACGATAACAACAATAGGCTACTGTTCTCCACTTTCCATCTTTCTTGGCCGTACTTGCATCTATAGTTCTGCTCCGTAGATCCTATCGTAGGTAACTATCTTTGCATGATTGAGGAACATATATATCCTTGCACGCCACAAATGAAAAACCTGAAGTTTCATCCATTGTAAAATCAAAGACTCAACAGACATGGACAGAAGACCCAGCCAAGGTTCTGACGAAAGGCCAACTCAAAACAAGAGAGCAGCCCCTCGAACCGAGAAAGGCCAACGCATGTATCTTGAAGGGACCACAAAAATGTAGGGAAACGACCATGTGGCTAAGGAAAGCGAAGTTTATGCATGCCGACTTCTTAATTCGTTGATGTTTCGCTCAACAACCGCTCGGTGGGGCTACGATGTTGTGGAAATATCTGAGCAACTCGATCCTGAGCCTGCACCTGCTGCTTGACTCATCCTCATCTTGTGGAATTTCAACCTAGAATATCGTGTCACTCAACCAGTTAGCCAGTTATATCTGTGAAGAAAATGAGACAACATGCAGCGTGTAGTACTAGCCAAATAATATAATCCAACATCCGATCAAACACCTTATCCGTTACTGAAAAAATGTTGTTCCATTTGCAAAAATGAAAAGGGTACTATGGGTCAGTTCAATAGGGCTTTCTGCTTTTACCTTTTATTTTTGCTATAGTAACTAGTTTTTAAATAGTATATCTTTTTAAGATGAAGTCTATAAATTAATCGTAGTAGATATTTCTTACGAATAAGCAGAATTTAAAAATTATAAACTAAAAATTTTAAGCTACGAAATAAAAGAATACACCCTATATAGTGGACCATAATTCGTTTGTTACTTTCTTTCACAGCTTGCCCGGTGGCTGACAGCTACGTGATCATTTGCTAGCCTAACACGCCAGAGGCTCAATTGCTAATTGGGCCCGGTAGATGCCAACGTGTCAGTACTGTTGACAATTTATATGGGCAAGCTAATCATTCTGCTTTTAGTTTTTCCAAGGGTACAGTTCGAATCTTTTTATGGTTCAGTCGGTGAAGCGGTGTCTCAGAATTAATTCACACGTAGTAGTCCGTACTCTCTCTAGTAAAAAACATATGATTTAAATAAGTTCTTAAAATATAACTTTAACCACTAATTTATATTATAATACAAAAACCTAATAAAATTATATTTTATATAAGTTATTTTCACGTGTTTAATCTAAAAATAAAAAAGATATCGATATGTAAAGTTTAGAAAATTTGGCTGTATATGTTAAAAAAGCATTTTTTTTGTGATTAGAGGGAGTTAGATGGAAATACAATGTACTAATTTTTCATCACTGCACCGTGAGTTTATCCGACTTTCGGCATGTAATTGCATTCGTTCAGAAAATGCTCGATTCAGTCAGTCACACAAATGACAGATTAGTATGATCTGTAGTCTTTATATAAAGAATCTTTTTAACGATTTCTTGCTAGCTGGAATCACTAGAAAGAACTGCCTTGCCTACTAATACAAGTCATATGGAGTACTCCATTTTGGGAGTACTTGTAGTAGTACATCTGAAGTTACTTGGGTTACGAGTCTTATGACTCAATAAAGACGTGCATAGGGCTGCCATCAGGCAGTGTCTTTACTCTTACCCTACATAAGTGGACCCCTCACCCCCACACAGAGGAAATGTCGAGATCTGCCGTTGGCATAGTCGACGCGCCGTTGGCCGGCCCATCGCGAGAATCTCCCCGACACCAACGGCGTCTCACTAATTCCGCTGCGCCACATACCCAAACGCTTAGCAACAACATTGTCGCCGGCAGGCTGTCCAAATTTGTGTAGCAGTGTCCACGAGAGGGCCAGGTTAACTCTTACTCATTCATTCTTCTTTTTACCTAACGTTTTTTAATTTTTTTATAATCTCTGAGATGTAATCTTGATCACTACTTTCTATAACTTTATATTAAGATATACTAATAAAATTATAATATTATAAAAATATCTATAACAATAAATTTAATGATATAATCTAGAAAATTTGACGGTATGGATTTTAATAAATGAAGTAATAAAGAACGGAGCAGTAAAAAACTGTCAAGCGATAGAGCTGCTCCATACAACAGAGCCGATTGGGTTTAATTATAAAACGCCCCTCTGCATCAGCTAGCAAGGTATCTATATATCCCTGACATGCTCCTAGATAATGTCAGGTCCTTGGTAGCCAAGTCCAGTAGTTAACACCTCAAGAACACCATGAAGGGGAGCGCCGTGGCAGAGGGATAGGTTGACGACACACGTACTGGTGGTGGTGGAAAGATCTAAAAATGGCGATTCACATGGTGCTTCTTGCCGTGCCGGCAGTCACCCTGGCGGGCGGGTTCCTGCATGTGTTCCAGTTCTCGTTCTTGCTGTGGCCGTTCAACCTCGCGCTACCGCTGGCGCGCCACCTGCCGCGCGTCTGCATCACGCTCCGGAGGGCGGCGGCGTACTACGCCGCCGAGATGCGTGGGTACCTGAGCGGGCGGCGAAGAGTGCAGCTCCCGCGGATGGGCTACCAGCACTCCTCCCTCCGCGGGGTGCAGAGATCGTCCGAAGAGCTCGCCGCGTACACCATGATTGCCCTGATCGACATCTCCTACTAATGCCCTTGTCTGCATTGTCTGATGATTGCATCCTTGGGTTGATCAGGTTTTTCGCAGTGGTCGTCTTGGATAGGTTATTTTACCATTTTCTTTTGATCTTGCGCATGTAAATTCTTTTTTTCTCAATCTCTACATTCGTGAGCCGGGGTGTTTAGTTTCTCCACTGTGAATTTGTTGTAACCTTCAACGATATGTATATGAGTACAAGAAACTGATATCGAAACATTTCCAGTTTACCATTTCGACAAGTCCCTCCTGAATCCTGATCTCGTTGGATGCTTTACCTGCATCTCAAATTAAATCTAGCTAGATACATGAGTGTGTAATTAACATTGTTTTATTATTTGATGTCACTATATCTTAAAGTACTCTGCGCCGCACGTGGATGGTTCTTATACGTGTACGTTGTTATATCGTTTTAAGATAGTACGACACGCTTCGTATTTAAAACCATGCACAAGATGTGTTGGTTCATCCATAATGTTCATTATAGTTGGAAATCATTTCTATCTGCTCTTCTGAAATCCATTCGTTTTTGACAGTGAAATGCTGTGCTGCTGTATATCTCTTCAACACCTATTAAATATTATTTGATGTCACAAGCGGGAAGAGGAGTACCGACCGAATTACCTATAATTGTACATGATATTTAAACACTTGTTTTTTTAGTGGAGACAATTAACTGCTACTTTTTTGAGAGGAAAATAAATAAATACTCCAGGTAAAGAAGTAGGGAACACACCATCATCTATGAGGGTGTTCTTTTTATCTGTATTTTTTATATGACAGCGGATGATAAAGACGCTGATGTGGATAGCGTATATAGTTTTGGATTCGAAAAGCCATTTTAAAGAATCTATTTCAAAGTTTAGCTTTTTAATTTTTGAAGAAACCAAAAATCAAAAGAACAGAACCTATGTAGGCAAGCCAGCGCAGCCCAAGTAAATTCAGGCAGATAGGACTCCTGCTACCTCGCTTGATCGTTTTCGATTGATGGATAGGCCACTGAATTTTGTAAATACAGCCCAACCCACGTCCATGCAAGAAACCTGTCCGTTCAACGCACAATCTAAATCAGGGCCGAAAGAAGACGACTACTAAGCCTGCGTCTCGTTTTGCCAACGTAGCGGGCCTCCACTACTGCCGTCGCTGCCCACCACCTTCCTCTAACAAAAATTCTATGCCTCCCTCCACGCCGGTGCCGGCCGCACCGAACCACGTCTATAGGCTGCATGGCCGCATGCCGGCCGGCGCAGCACAGAGTAGAAGCGGTAACACTAAGGGTTGTTTTATTCGGCGATAGTTAATGATTTGTAAAACCGAGAACAGAGACTGAAGGAAGACGAATAGGAGCCAAACAATAAAAACATTTTTCAAATCTTTTCCAAAAGAGAAAACCAAGCTTTTCACTTCAATAGTTATGACAAATTATGAAGATTAGAGACAAATTACCCATAATGAAAGGTCTAAAAAAATTGAGCAAAACGTGCCTTGACATACCCTAGTGGTCTGACCTTTCTGACCTCCAGCTAGTTAGAGGTTTGACCTCTAGCAAACATCAGAGCAGATTTTCACCACTATTTCAAATCCAAAAATCAACGATACTTTTTATTCACAACTCCAAAGGACTTGAAATTTGAATCAATACTAGATTTTGACCTTAAGAACATATCACAACCAAAGATTAAGAAAATACTTAAGAAAATTGGGATCTATTGGCTCTTGAATCTTCGATGTATCAAAATCGGGCTAAAATCATAAATTGATCCAACTCTCAAACAGAATCTCCAAATCATTTGAAATTTGATATGCACCTTCTCTACGATGTCAAGAAACTATTCCAATTAACGATCAAGAAAATTGTTGCCAAAGTTCTGACATTTTTTCATTTGAAGGAATGTTGCATCAAAATCGGGCAAAAGAGGGAAATCTTGATCTGCTCTTGCTCGTGAGTTCTTGATGATCTAGATGACCTTAGATGGTTTTTTACATGTCATAGCAAGTTAGATCATAGTACAAACTCAAGTTAAAATGCCCACAAGATCAAAATCACCATCTCTTGAGACAAAACTGGGTAAATAGAAGAACTTACAAATAATAAGTGTCTAAATGAATGAGATATGGTCTCTAACAAACATCATCATTACTTACATGTCCTTGGCACAAAACAAGATTAAGAGGGAAAGAGAAAATACCAAAAACCAAGTCAAATCAAGATTTTGTCACTTGAGCAAAGAGTTGAAAGATTTGGATAAATTTTGATATCTATTGATACTTGGAGAGAAATATTTACAGTCACTTTCTAGCCACACACAAGGTCTAAAGATGACAAAAAGCTCATCCACAAGAGTCTCTCATATCTCATACAGGATTCTCTCTAAGAATCAGAATTCCTCTTTATTTGGCATGGATATCTTAACCCTAAGCTACCCCACTCCATTCTTTTATAGTGGAGGCATATGAGAAACCATAACTAGCGCGTCTAGTTGGGTTTTGTCCACTTATATAGGCTAATTCGTTAATCCAGCACCATTCTGGATTTTACACTTACACTTGCACGCTTCTCAAGGCACACACATCTATTAACATGTTAGTAAATCAACACTTGATCCACTTAACAATTTTAGCACATATAAGATCTAAATAACTTAGGCTAACGCTATGGTTTTCATACATGGCTACTTTTCCGGTATTGGGTAATTTACCAAAATGTCCCTCTACTGCCTTTCACAAAGCTTCCTGCTTTCTTTGCCACAAAACATCACCCATACTTCATGATCTTCCATGTGGCCTCAATAACTTACAGTCAAGCCTCTTATGCATCCGGATCCCGCCGAACCATCATCGCTTGCAAACAATCCAAGTTACTTGGTGCACCATATGATTCTCCTCGCACATGACAACACCTGGCTTCTTTGATTGTACATGACCTCGGCTCCTCCTTGAGCTTAGTCACGATCCATCTTGTAATTGCCCATCATGTCCTCCACCAGTAATTTCCGTTCTAGCTCCTCATCGTTTCGGCTTGTAATCACCTCGCAAGTCTCGGTCATTTTCGGTGGCTTCTTGATCATCTGAACCTCGACTTCTCCTGAGCATAGTCCCAATCTCTTGATTGCTTTGGACCTAAGTTTTCCTAACTTAGTCCTAGTCTCATCCGTCACTTAGTCCTGGTCTCATCCACTTTACTATGATGTAACTTCGAAGTCCTACAACCAGCACAAATAAACAAACCGTCACATAGCACTACACAAGACAAAATCATCAATATGCCCAATTGATGACAGTGGGAACACTTACCTCAAAGCTTTCATCCCAAAAGCATAACCCCAAAGCATGATGTGCATTTCTAATACATTATGGTCTTTGCCCAAACTTCACCTTTCATGGTCATTGTCTATCTTGTGTTTTACTTGAGCTCAACTATCCCACACAATATCCACGACAGTTCTGAACCTCAGTTATCCCCAACCTAGTCCCGGTCTCTCCGCCATTGACCATAGTAGCCTTCAAGCCACCTACATAACAATAGAACAAGCAACCATTTTCAGACACAAATTCTTCGCAACTTAACCAACGTTAGTATATAAATACACCATGCAATATATGTAATGACATAAGTCAAACCAAATCAAACTAAGACCAGAATTTCTAATTTCCCAATTTTTAGCTAAGCTGATCCATTTGGCTAGTCAAACCGCCAGGTCCAGCCGGTTTGACTTATTTTTGGTTTTTGGCTTTTTTAAGCCAGGAACCTTTTGGAACACGTTGATTTCTAATTTTGGCTTATTTAATTTTTTTTTTGCCTTGTGCTATTTCTTTTTTCCCTTATTTCTTTGTATTGTCCTTGCGATATAACAATTTTATTTAATTATTTAATTTTTTGGTTAAATAATTTAGAAAAATCTAACCGTCACTATAGTATAACTTTAACAAAAAAAAATCAATAATGTTAGAAACTTAAACTCTTTGAGACGGGCCTTAACCGGTGACACGAGTACTTTGTTGCTGTCTCACGCTTTTCTTAGCTAGGTCATTCTAGTTAGGTATGGTCGATCTCCACTGCTGCTACTTAATAACTACAAAGTCGCGGTCAAAGAGTGGAGACACGAGGGCCGAATGGATTTGACGAACCTCATACTACTAGCAAGTGTTACTTTATCAAACACCTCGAACTTGCCGATCCAGTAAGATCTAGCTAACCGTTCGAACAAATTAAAACAGTATCTTGTAATACGGGAATTAAGTTAAGTTACTGTCTTGAGGGGACAGGGGCATGGTGACGATTACTGTGTTGTAAGTCATACATGCATGCTAGCAGTAAATCGCCCCGACAACCGCCCAAAAGCAAGCCCCGACGCCGCTGTATCACGCTATGATTGGACCGGCCGGCCGGTCCAACGCCAAACTCCAACCGCCGTGACTTAAGCCTTGCCGTGCATGGGCCACCCCGGCGGCCGGCGAGTGAGCCAGGGGCATGAGCCTGCAGAATCGGCAGAGCTAGCACTGGTACCATGACTCGTCAAGCGGCATGGCAGCCTCTGTCTGCCATGCAAGTGAGCGTCTTCCCCACCACCACCACCACCACGGCGTTCCCTCGCTTCACGCGGCACGCAGCCTCGCTCGCCCGGCGCGAGCTAAGCTTTTCTCTTTTCCGGGCTTTTGGCCTATCACGGCTTTATCGGGATTGACAAAATCTTTTCACTAATCCCACCATGCTTGCAGTAATCCCCACGTCTGGCTCGCTTAATTCCATGGTCTAATCCACCGAAAAGTCAGGGGAAGATGGGGCCTCTTCTTAGCTTGCTCTTGTTATATCATTACTGAGGAGTAAAAGACCGACCGATTTGACGCCCCCGACATTGCATGGTGTGTCGATGCGTTGCGTGTGTCACTCACTGCAGACACGGCTAGCTGAGTGATCGAGACCACAAAGCTAAGCCCGACTGATCAGGACAGGACCAGTCCTCCATGCTGGTATAAGATCGACCCATCCATCCATCGATCGGTTCTAACTAGCTCGTAAAATATGTTATTTACAGTGAAGCATGCACCTCGTTTTCCTGACTGTACCCAGCAACTTTTGCACAAGAGTGATGCGTGTGTCTGTGTGTGCAACCCTGTATCATTAGCAAGGAATGGGCTTTACTTACCTGCAGGTACAGTTGCTTTTGCTGGCCGTAGCCGGGGCCTCTTTTAGCAGGGGTTCAGGAAAGCGATACACACATGGAGTACTACTGCTATGCAGTGAGGACTGAGAAGCTAGCTAGGAATATTTTTTCAGTGGAGCTCTGCCTGTGCTGGCTGGCTGTGGGGCTGTTCATGTGCAGTATCCTGTTCCGAGTTCAACGATAGATGGAGACGCTAACTCCGAGGTCAACCTCAGCATCCATCATTCTGGTTCTTGCTTTCGTTTGCATGCTTTTCCAATCATATATAGCATGTTGCCGCTTCATTGATGGCAGATATGGAGGTTTTTGATGGTCTCCTCAATAGGCCTGTGCGGCTAGCTATATAATACTAGTAGTACTAGATAGCAACCCTATCTTACGGATTGTGGCAACGAATAATTTTACTGTGCAATCATACAGATGGAGGAGTAGAGAGACTAGAGAGCAGGACACCGCGCAGAGATAGATACAGTAGACAGTAAGCGAGCTATCATTTGTGTGATAAAGATTAACCCAGTACATTCAATTGATATATTTTTTTGAAGGCAAATTGATATGTATAACTTAGACCTAGAAAACTATGTACTAATCAACTCAAGCGCAACAATGCGTGCGAAGCTAATGAAATATTATACCCAGATCAGAGCATCTAAAAAAACACCTTGATACAGACTGTTTTTTATTTAAAAAAAAAACCTTGGTACAGAATATGCATATGTCGTGGTGTCGTACATGAGCTTAACTTGATTTGCTACATAAAGCCTTGTAGCTATCTTTATCAGTTAAGTAGTCCCATTTTTTTTTTGAAAACAGAGGTCCAACCCCGGTTCCATTATTATTAACGAAACCACAGCTTTTTTGCAGCCTCATCGGTTTGCATAGATTTTAGCGCGTTCGGCTTACATTCCAAACCCAGCCTTTTCCAATTCTTTTCCTTCCTCTACCCTACTCTACTAGCATTTCATCTGGCAACATAACAGAATGTAACATTCTACAACTAACAGCCACTAATTTCTTGCGCCCTTTTTATTTTTGCTCCTTTTCAGCTTTTTTGCGTTTTTGCTTCCAAGCAGTGACTACAACCTTCTTTCTTCTCTCCGGCCAGCAACACCTTCCCATCTTCAGTCGTCTTCCCCAGCGCCATCCTATCTGCGGAGGTGAACTCGCCATGATCTCCAAAGCTGAAATATATTGATCCATCAGCTCCTAGCTTGAAGTAAGAAAAGCGGCCTCTAGTTCCTGAGAAATCGCGACCAACCCGATGCCAAAGCACGTGCATCCCTGTCCACTGCATTCTCCGAAAATATATGTGAGACTATATAGAGATCATCTCGTGGCTTATGATGTATTATTGACAACCATTATGTAGAAGTTTGATTTGTAAAAGGTTGTAAGTTTGGCTAAGTGTTTCCTTAGGGCCCTAGAAGGACCATCTGGGTGGACATGGACTAAATTTGAAGGTCTAATTTTCAAGTGTGTGTCTCTCTAATCCTAGGGGGACCATCTAGGTGGATATTGACTAATTTTGATGGACTAATTTTCATGTGTGTTTTCTCTTAGGTCCTAGGAGGACCATCCGGGTGGAGGAGGACTAATTTAAGTGGATCAATTCCCTGAGTAAAAAGGACCAACTTCTAGGCAGGAGGACCATCCTCCTTATGGGAGGGTGGGAGGTCCATTAGCACTATATTTGTCTACTGGGAAGGTTTTTGAGAGCGTGTGAGTTATGGTTTGTGTTAATGGCTTTAGAGTCGATGCATATAGGTTGCATGATGCATTTTTTGACTAAGTGACTAATGTGAGTCAAGTCCATAATACTTATGCTTGAAAATGGTTTCTTGGTCTTTGCTTGTGTGTAGGATGCTTGAAGGACGATGACGGTCAACAACGAGGAGACCGAGACTAAATTAGGAGAGCTTAGGTCTAGAATGGTCATTGTCGTTGTGTGAGGTCACGTGGCTCAAGCAAGGATGAAGGAAGACAAGAACCATGAAGAGGCAAATTAGTGCATGTGGTACGCCAAGTGACTCAAGCTGATTCAAGTGTGGTGGTAGTCAGATGGCATCCGAAAGTAGGATAGACTTGATGGCTAAATGGTGAGTCATTGGAGCATCAAGGCTACGTGTCGAAGCATACATGTTGCTTTGAAGTGAAGGAAAAGAAAAGACGAAGTGAAGGGTATTTTGGTAAAGTGCCAAATACCTTTCAGCTTTAAGTGACAACCGTGATAGAGATGGAAGCGATTTAGGTCAATGAAGGTGAAAGATCAAGTGAATTTGAATATCAGAGCTTCAAATGGTTATGCGCTTTGAAAAATGTGTATGTGTGTATTGAGTGAATGAAACCTATTTGTTAGTGGGCTTAACGGGTGCTCGTTATGTATTAGGATTCATGAGAGAGTGGTAGGCTTAGCCTCCACTATATGAGGATGGGAGGTATGCCACTATCTCAAGCCGAGAGAGAGAGAGATTAGCCTATGTTTAGGTTATGTGTGACAGAGCTTGTGTGGGTTACCTTAATAACTTTTGTCCTCCATAGAGAATAGTTGTAAAACTTTTCTCTTCGAGTGGAAATAGAGATATCAAATTCATCAAAGTATTTATGCTCTTATTTGTCAATGTGGTCTTCTTGATTTGTTGTGTTCTTGCCTTTTCTTGTTCTCTTGTTGATCAAACTTTGTGCCAAGGATATGTAAGAGATGGTGTAGGCTCTAGGAGCTTATTTCCCATCCATCTAGGCATGTTTGAAGCAAGGTCTTGAACTTTGCTTGTTTTTGGGTTTGAAAAGAATACAAATAAGGGTTTCTCATTTCAAGAGGTTTTGGTTTAGTTCTTGCTGGGATTTGAAGTGCTTGGATGTGTGAAAATAATTCTTAATCATGTTCACTTAAATTCTCCCATGAGCTACTCTTAATCTTGGTTTTTGGTTCTAGCCTGGTTTTGGCTCCCCTCATTATTGGAAGAGAAAAGATCTCAACTTTGGAAAGTTCTTGGTAGATCCATTCATTTCTTAGATTTCTTAGTATTTGATCTTGCCTTAGTCCAAGTTGCATGTGTTTTGGAGTCTCGATTTGAGAGTTGTGGAAGTTCTTGTATGATTTTTTCTCTTTCTCTATGTGGACCAATTTCATTTTGATGGACCATTCTCTTGGTTAGGTGGACCAATTTTCAGTCTTACTGGACCATACTCCTATGAAAGGTGGACCATCCACCTTAGGGTTGTGAGTGTAGTCTTCCTGGACTATCCTTGTAATACCCCGAAAGTAATTCTTAAGTGTTGGAGCATAATTATAGAACAAATACTTGAAAAGGGGATGAGTGGGTTTTTTTAGGAGAAGGGATAGGTTCCCTAAATGATTTCTACAGAAAGTTGGACCCAGTTTAGGAATTGCCTATGATGAAAGAATCTGAGAGGAAGGGGAACTTGGAGCCCTAAAGTTTTTTAGCCGGCCGTGACCCCTATTTGTTTTTTTTGAAGCATCGCCATCCCCTAAATCCTTCTTTGCGTCATAGCCACTGCAGGGTAGCCATCCCATCACCACAATTCCTATCGCTGTGCTGGCGTCGGGTTGCGCTTGGCCGGTCATGCAAGCACGCACACGCGAGTTGGTGACCACGTCCTGCCATGAGTGACTAAGAAGAGGAGGAGTAGTGTTGGATGTGGTTTCACCTTCAACTCCTTCCGGTCGGTGCAATTAAGAAAAAGGTGATTGTTGAAGGTGACATGTATGGGAGGGAGTAGCACATGGATATTTCATATTTGCACTTTATAGCTCTTCACTTCACTTAGGAATATGTCACTTACGGTCATGAACATTTTGGTTTTATTCATTGTAGTAATTAGTTAAATCATGGATTCCCTTAGCTTTTTATAGACCGTATTGTTGCTAGATGATGTGTTACTTAGTTTAGTCTCAATTATGGCATTTCTGATAATTGCTTGGTTCATATTAAGTTAAAATTATGGTTTATCGTGTTGTTAAAATTTATGTTTAATTTCATGTAGAATGTTGATTATTGCTATCTATTGGTCTTTAATACTCGCTTAGTGGTTCTTAACTAGTAGGGATATGGTTGTGGGTGATATCTTGGGCTTTGTTAAGCTAGAGTGTTACAATTGGTATTAGAGCGAGCGATAGGTCCATAATAGAAATTTGTTAATTTAATTTAGACAATCAACTAAAACTTGGCCTATAATTGGTAAACTTATACAACAAAAAATTAATTAGGCTGTACAATTTCTAAAATATAACTTAGGCTAATTAATTAGGTTGAAATAAAATTTGATACACTGATGCATAGTAAGATGGGTTTTTGGGTCAATCATTGCAATACAATTTCGGTATCTTATGATTGATAGGCATTGTTATGAGATATTTATAATTGTATTATATGATTGTTTGATTGAGATGGATAATGATAATGATTGTTTGATTGAGAAAGATAGCAATAATGAGAGGTAGAGCTCGTGGTTGTAACTTGTAGCCATGGTATGGCTAGGTGGTATCACCAAGTGTGGTGCATGAGTAATGAAGAGCTTTTATTGGATAATCTTAGTTACCCAATGATCAGGGATGAGTTTCTATTGGATGTTTTTGTTCGATCGGTGAGTTATTGGTTCTCCATGAGTTTTCAGTTATTAGTTGGTTTCAATGCTAGTAATGAGATTTCCTTGGCTATTTTGGTTCTATGAAGAAATTGTAGTTTTCCAATTATTGAACTATTCTTTTTGCTTTTGAAAGTTGTTCACCTGTCAACTCGTCCTTTTGTGGTGGGTTTTACTATTTATTGTGAGTTACTACTTATTTCTTGGCTCAATATCGTATCTTCTTTTTGGATCAAGGAGAATAACTTTTGCCAGCCATGATAATGTGTAAGATTTTAGGCCCATATGTTTTTGAAGTAACTGGTGTGTTGAAGCTTAATGTCCGGTTTTATGAAGAAAAAAAACTAAGCTCTTGTTGTGATGACTTCTTTAGTTTTTTTAAATGTTGGTAAAACATGGAATGTCAAGTTGGGGAAGGAACTACTGTATAAATAATTGTAAGTAACAACTTCGTGAGTAAAACTGATTAAATGTGATAGACTCTTGCAGTAGTTTCAGGATGAATAGTGAGTAGGAGTATATCCGTTGTTACTTGAATTGTTATGGTTATAGAGAAATATGGAACATGGTTGAATCGGTTATATAACTAGCGTGTTAAGAATTCTCAAATCATATATGATGAATTGGGTTGTTTGGTCCCAATAGTTTCTTTAATTATTTGTGAAGGTAATGTCAAGCTAATTAATTGGTGGTAAATGTTGATCAATTGTCATAGTATATGGCTTGTTCCTTAATGAATGGTTTTATTGGAATTTGAATGTCTTCTTAAAGGTAGTCAGTGGAGACTAGATTCACTAGTTAGAGTTTATCTATCATTTACAACTAAAATTTTATTGTACTATTCTTTGAGATTAAAAACATGAAGTGTTATTGCTTAGTATCTCTATCCAGCTAGAAGTAATGAAGGAATTTATTGTTGTGGCATGTAATATTTTTATTTATTCGGGTTTCATAGTTATAATATTAATTTGATTTTACTTCATTTTGTTAGTAATAAAAGGAGAAGTTAGACTTGTGTTAACCTTTGATAGAACTTGGTTGCGATAACTATGTGAGTTGGAACTCCAAAGGGCAATTGATTTTTTTGAAAAAAGTACTAAGTTGATTGGATTCAAGGAGGAAGCAATATAATCATGCAGTTGGAATAGATAAAAACAAAATAAATGGTAATGTTTTTGTGAAGGAGTATTGCTAATGCTGTAATGCATTCGGTGACTTGTGTATTAGAGTCTTTCTAGATTTATGGTGATAATGCAGCAAGGTTGGGTTTAACTTTGAAATTTCTAATTTAAAAGAAATATGTATGTGTGAAATGGGATGTTTTAGAATTTCGCGATCCAAGGAAAAATTATACCTTAAATTCAAGAAAAGTATCTTTTCTAGGGCAGTGAGTTACTTTTGTAGTTCCTATGTACCTTATGTGTTGTGTTCAATGTTGCTTGTAAAGAAAAGTGGTTTAATGGTGTTATTGGTGGTCCTTTTCTTTGCTTAAATAAAAAAGGGGATTTGTTATTTTGTGTGTTGGAGTGATTTCATCCATTGGTTTATGTGGTTCTTGAATGCATTTCACTTATTTGAAAGTCGAATGGTTCTTAGTTAACTCTTTGTGATTTTTAGAGTGGATTCTTTTGGAAAGATAGTTGGTTAAGGGATATGGTTTGTGTTTTTTTCCATGTTAAAGAAGGGATGCATCCTGCAAAGTGAGGGAATATTGTATGAGCTAAGAGAAGAGCTTCTAGTGTTATTGAGAGTTAGAGCATTTGTGCCATGTAGGGATGCAATCGGAGCGGATACGGTCGGTAATTGCTCATCCTGTATCCTATACCATATTTTTTCTCAGAATCGGAGTCGGACACGGATAGTGCCGGATACGAATATGAACGCGGATAGTATCGGTCACGAATACAGAACGAATACGGAGCGGATTCGATACGGTAACTATATTTCATCGGATAACACGCAAAAACAAAGATCCTAAATAATTAAATATAGATCATGCATATTAGGATAAATAATTAAATATAATATAGAAATATCATGTACTTGAAAGTTAAATACAATGAGCAACTTGTATACATACCAACAATAATGAACAGAATAGTTATCTAGAACCACTTCCTGAGGAGTATTACTGTGGCATCCCAAAATTTTGGTTTTCTTTCTTACTTATTTATTTAATTGGTTTCATTGGATTTTCTCTAGAAACTAATTTCCTTTTTCTCAAATCCTTTAATTAAAGCCTAGAGAGTAAGTTATTAATTTAGTTGAGTAATTGTGCCTAAAACAAGTTGAACTTATTTTATTTAGATTCCTTACATTTTTCTGAATTTATGGGATTTTTTGGGATTTATTTGGATTTTCCTACTATTTTTAGCTTTTATTTTAATTTCTGGGATTTTCTGAAAATCAAAACCTAAAATAAAATTTTAAATAATTATCCGATTCGGATATTACCGAATAACTAGCATCGGATATTACCGATTAGATATCCGGATATTCTCTATCCGACGAAACTACTCTCCGAATCCGAATCCGATTCGACAATGACTATCCGATTCGATACCATATCCGCAAAACCATCCGGTTACCGACTATTTTTCCGAAATACCATCCGAACTGACTCGGTCGGGCGGTCGGTCGGGAACTATCCGAACCGATTGCACCCCTAGTGCCATGGAAAGCAAGTATGGCCTTTTAGTTTTCTAGATTGTGGTTCAAATTTCTTTTTCTTAAGGTGGGTTGTGCCCAAGAAATCGCGAGTTGCATTTCTTATGAGTGGAATGAGTCGTTATAGAATTTGGGAGCAAAAACTTAATTTGGGAATGTGTGATATCCCAAACCTTAATTAAATCTAAAGTTGAAATGTAAGTTTAAAATGTGCAACTTAGTTTGAAAATACGATATCATAGATGTGTAGAGCTCTTTAAGACTATTCTATTTGACTGCCCAGTTGCCCAGTACAGAGTTTGGAGTAATACTTTGCGGATATGTGAAAATTAGATAACTGTGTCTAATCGAAAAAATTATTAGATGCTCGGGAGAGCTTGACGCTATGAGAAGGCGAGGATCAAAGTCTGAGGTAGGTGTCTAGGTATTCCTGAGGGTACTTTCCACCAAGGACATTATGTGGTTCGGTGCCAAGGGGAATCTTAGCCCGAGGTACGTTGGACCATTCTCGATAGTAACTCGTATTGAGAACTGGCATATCAATTGGGCTTTCCTGAGTCCATATGCATTGTTCATAATGTGTACCCCATATAGTGTCGAAGATGAGTGAAATCTCACATTTGGAACCTATCCAGTGCAGAGTTGGGGAAGTCGGAACTAGTAGTGAGACATGAGATACTGATGAATGTCAGGGTGAGTTGGTCGTATCAAGCAGAACATCAAGTGACTTGGGAGTTAGAGAATCTCGTGAGTGACTAGTATCTGGAATTGTTTATGTCGGGTACGTGCTAAAGTTTGATCGTAGACTTGATTGGATTGTGTGTAGAATCGTGAGAAGTTAGAATTTGAGGTCTAATTCTATTAAGGGGGTTAGAATGTAATACCCCGAAAGTAATTCTTAAGTGTTGGAGCGTAATTATAAAAAACTACTTGAGAAGGGGGATGAGTGAGTTTTTTTTAGGAGAAGGGATAGGTTTCCTGAACGATTCCTACAAAAAGTTGGACCCAGTTTAGGATTGTCCGTGATAAAAAGGATCTGAGAGGAAGAGGAACTCGGAGCCCTAAAGTTTTTTAGCCAGCCGTGACCCCTGTTTGTTTTTCTAAAATGCCACCATCCCCTGATTCCTTCTTTGTGTCGTAGCCACTACAGGGTAGCCATCCTGTCACCGCAATTCCCATCGTTGTGCTAGTGTCGGGCTTACGCTCGGTCGGCCGCGCAAGCACGTGCGCGCGAGTTGGTGACCGCGTCCTACCATGAGCGACTAAGAAGAGAAGGAGTAGCATCGGGTGTGTTGTCACCTTCAACTCCTTCCGGTTGGCGCAACTAAGAAAAAGGTGATCGTTGAAGGCGACATGCATGAGAGAGAGTAGCATATTAATATTTGCATTTTGTAGCTCTTCACTTCACTTAGTAATATATCACTTGTGGTCATAAATATTTTGGTTTTATTCATTGTAGTAATTGGTTAAATCATGAATTCCCTTAGCTTCTTATAGACTGTATTGTTGCTAGATGATGCGTTACTTAGTTCAGTCTCAATTATGGCATTTTTGGTAATTGCTTGGTTCGTATTAAATTAAAATTATGGTTTATTATGTTGCTGAAATTTATATTTAATTTCATGTAAAATATTGATTATTGTTATCTAGTGGTCTTTAATACTCGCTTACTGGTTCTTAACTGGTAGGGATAATGGGTGTAGGTAACATCTTGAGCTTTGTTAAGTCGTAGTGTTACAATCCTCCTGCGAAAGGTCGACCTTTCACCTTGGGGTTGTGAGTGTCTATGGTGAGTTTTGCTCGGTTTCTTCATAATGTTTCCACTATGTGTGTTTATGTTTTGATATCTGTAGCTTCTTATAACTATTAAGGTGAAAGAACCTCATAGTACTTAGGGGTAAAAATTAGAGCCTCACGTTCACCCCCCTCCGGTAGCCAACCACCGATCTACGTATATCATTTCTAAGTTTCGAAAAGGACCATAAGGTAGCAGCAAAGTGACAGTTATTAGCTTTACTAGTGCCAATTTTTAGAGAAAACTTAAGTTCGTAGATTATGTTAAAACAGTCATCTCTATCTAACACTACAATGCAAATATAGGTGAAGTAGTAGTCGTCTGGCTTCAAACTCGCTTTACAGGCATGCAAACGTACACAAAGGAAAACTAGTTTTTCCCATATATTACTTGTCAATAGTCATGAATTTCGACAAGAAAGGTGAAAAGAGAGCACCATGCGAGAATTTACCTTTATTACAGCGCCTGCTTTTCGTGACTCTGATGATTACGATTTACAAATGCTGACGCCTTTCATCACCAATCTCCACATTCCCTGTCGCCCCCATGAAAGCACTCCTTTCGACTGTTACCTCGATCTCACACACACACTCAAACCTCACCGTCTTTACCGTCTCCGGTCTCCCCATATATAAATACGCTCGCAAAGACGTCCGCCACCTAGCCCTAGCTCAAGCAAATCTTCCGTTCCCATACAAACTTTGAATTAAACTACAAGCATGAGGCTTCACCATATGCATGTGGCCTACCTGGAGAAAGCGGCCTCCTCTTCGTCTCCACCATCCATCTCCCCTTCCTTCCCCTCCTCCACCTTCCCTTTCGCTTCCCAATGCCTCCGCCCGCTCGCTCCAAAGATGTCATTCCCGGAGCCAAAGGAGATGATCGCGCCGCCTGAGTTTGCTCGCGTCAGAAATGCTTCCAAGCTGCTGAACTGCACTGTTAGAAAGCAAACCCTACATACTTGTCTAGTAGACTAAGAAGCTAATCGTGTGAAATATCACTTGAGCTAAGAGGTGCACGTGTATGACTGTCGTTGGTACATGCAGGTGCAAATGCCGACGGCGGGGACGACGCGGTGGAACCCGTCGCCAGAGCAGATAAAGGTGCTGGAGATGCTGTACCGCGGCGGGATGCGCACGCCGAACGCGCTCCAGATCGAGCGCATCACGGAGGAGCTCGGCAAGTACGGCCGGATCGAGGGCAAGAACGTCTTCTACTGGTTCCAGAATCACAAGGCTCGTGAGCGGCAGAAGCAGAAGCGTGCCTCGCTCCTCACCCTCAGCACCCTCGATTCTTCCTCGCTTCCTGAAACCAAAGTAAGCAGCAAATTAAACGTCCGTCATATCGATCGATCACATGCATGGGGTAGTTACTAGTTAGGGATAGTTGTGTTCATGCATGATGCATGTATCCATGCATGACGCATAACTACATAGTATATCTTGCTTTCTCTGTCATGTGTAGGATGGAGCAGAGAAGAAGGAAGTGTGCGACGATATGACAAGCTGCAAGCGGCGGTGCAAGACGTGGGGTGATGGCCACGGCGATACGGCTACGGAGGAGGCCGACTGCACCGACGGTGTGACCCTGGAGCTCTTCCCGTTGCATCCGCAGGGGAAAGCTTAGCTATTGTGCATATACTGCGTCGAGCTCTTAATATTAGCTTGCATGGTACCGCATGCATGCATGCATGCATGAATTGGGTTGTTCATTGTGAAAACTTTGTTGGTTTCGCGTGTGCTCTTTAGTATGGTTTGGTCATGTTTGGATTGCTTAAAACATGCATCCTTGTTGGTGGCCAGAAGTAATCGGCCGCTTTCCTACTGGTGTTTACTGCCTGCCTGCTGCATGGTACTGATTAAAAGGTGATTAATTTACGCATGAACAACCACTGTACATATCTTTGTTTCACGCTAGATATCTTTGTTTCAGTAGTAGTAGTAATATCCACTGAAAAAATATAGTAGGAGCTAGTAATATAAGTTTTTTTCTCGCGTACTAGCATTTGAGTTAGAAGTTGATTTGAGTCAGCTGAAAATTAGTACCATCGCAGATTTAGGTTGCGATCATAACAACGAAGAATAGAGGGGGACCAGAGAATCTGTAAGCTTCAACACATTAGGATTTCGTTATGATTCTTAAGATCTATCACCACGTGGAAGAAAGTGCATGTAATCTCCGGCCGCGTGTTACATAAACAGCCGAACTATTACATAGAGCACTCCATATTACTAGCAGCCTAGCAGGGGTGGCGACTTGTTAGGGTTCACATTAGTATGTCGGGGTAGGTCAGAGAGAGTAGAGGCGATAGGAGTTCACATTACACCGACGAACTAGAATTTTGGTGAAGATCCACAAAGTGGTGATCCGGGATAAATAAAGTAATTAAGTGTTGAAATATGTTATCAAACACATAAAGTCTCTCGCCCAAAAAATAAAAAGAATGAGAATGTATTTTAGATATGGGTTTTGTTAAACGTCATCCGGATGTTTTCTTCTCAACTATCATCCAGATTTAGAACCATTGAATTAAAGATTCAATGGACATGAATTCTCCCCCTCCCCTTGAATTGTACCTCCTTCCCTTGAAAAAATCTCTCCCCTTTAAAAACAAGAGCCATTTGATCTCTAATCCAAAGGTCATAAATTTGGATGATAATTAGAAAGAAAACATTAAGGTGATGCCTATACACTCTTTATATATTTTCTGCCTAAGGAAAACTACAGATATCCAAGTGATTAATTTTAGGCCTGACATTTTCCACATTCCAAATCATTCCTATATATGCTTGTAGCCTGCGCAAGTTCAGGCTTTATGAGCCAATTATACCATGGCCTGAGCAAGCCTTCGACTCCAGCTTTTTACACTCCTCATCACCTTGCTTTAAACATCTACGAGTGACATCATAGTCATAATTGCATTAAACATGCTTCGGATGCCAATAATATTGAGTTGGTCAGAGATTGTATGGTACTGTAACTGAAAGACACAATACTCCGTATGTAATACTAGTCAGTAGTCACTACACTAGTACAGTCTTCAAAAAAAACTCACTAGTAGTGCTGAGAATGTGATGTAATGGAATGAAATCCTATAAATCATTAATCAACCAATAAAAACAACCCGCACCAATTAACATCCGCACAGATGTTATAGTAACCGTTTACATCATGGGTTGGAACCATCTAACAATTGTTGGTTAAAACTGAGAGAACAGAAGTATACTTTGCGTCGTTACATGACCTCGAGATTGAGGGTTGCAAGTTGTGTACTTCCTACCTGGGAGCTAATTACCTGCATACGGAGTATACAATGGCGTCGCGTGCATAGTATCTCTGGCTCTCTGCTCTGCACTTGAAGAACAAAGAACTCGGACCGGGGCGGAAAGAGATCGATCGATTAGGTCTCGGCGGTGGATCACTGAAGTCAGCCGGGCGCGCGCGCTCGTGGGCAGAATTTCCTTCCCTCTCTGGTGGGGAAACTGTGGGAAGATTAGACGGCGACGCCGACGAACGGAAGGTGGGAAACCGTTAAAAGACACACGCATGTGGCGGAGGCGTTGCACGCTGATGAAAAAGACGATCGAAACAGGGGAGCAAGCAAAGGCTCAGTCGTCGCAGCGTGCATGCATGGCGTCATTGGCTCGGGCCGTCCAATCGGGGGAGCCCACGCAGCGGCCGTGCCGTGCCGTCAGCCGCGGCACTATGCAGCGGGGGTGGGGTGGGGCGGGAGGTGAGAGGAGGAGGAGGGCATGGCATGCATGCGAATGCGGTGCGCTTTTGTCGCTCTTTTCCGAGACTCCCACAGTCCGGCCGCGCCCCGCTTTTCCCCGAGCTTTTTCCTTCAATGGCCGGCTCGCCATGGACGTGCGCTTGGAAAACGACGACGCAGGCGGAGCGGGCCGGGTAGATGGCCGTGGCATTTGTGCCGGTGGTGCGTGCCCGTCTCGCTGGGTGCCCATGGGCCACCTTGCAGGCGGCCGGTCCCGTCCTGTCCTGTACTGCTGCTCAGGCTCCCCCTTATCCAGGGGCCACCACTGTTAGTACTTTTTACTGCAGGGAATGTAGGTAGGTGAGGTCGGCTCCAGTACCAGTCCCTGAGACCCAGGCCACTGAAGTGTATGTCCGTCCATATATACTTCTGTACTACTTTGGGAGGTATAGATTCATTCTTACCATGTATTAGTCAGTAAACCATAAAGTACATCTAATTTTTTAAATTTTTTTTGTAATTTTTCAGTTTAAATATAGGATGAACACATCATAATTAAATACGAGTGCACACTATATGTTCTCGTACTTTGCTTTCTTGCCTTCTTGTAGTAGAAGAATTGAAGTAGGGGATGGTAAAATACAGATGTGCCTTTTTAAGGCGAATAGAACCTACCCAATGTAGGACTTACAATTTTTCTTGGACATGCCAATTGCTAAGGTTCCTAGCTCGTAGGCTCATAGCGTAGCCGATCCGTCCGTCCGTCCGTTCCTCACGGCATCCGCGCTCGATTAACCGGCACAGCCCAACCCCGCCGCTGCAGCCACTCGCAGCCCGCACGCACGCTCTACGTGTCGCCCCCTTCCCTCCGAAACCGATCCCCTTCGCGCTCCTGCCGCTCTCGCACGTAACCCCCCGCCGTGCACGCTCGTCTTCGAAGCCGGCCGCGCGCGGCCGTCGCGGAAGGCGTAGCGCGCCGGAACGCGTGGTTGTGGCAGTAGTGACTTCACCCCTCAGCGCCGAAGACCCCAAGGATCCTCCGTCCGCGCACGCCGTGCACGTTTCGTGACTCCGAGCAGGATCGGGATGAGGTCAGCCTGAATTCCTCCGCTTCAATAAGGATTTAGAAGATCGCAAACATGCTGGTTTCACGTTACATGCTCCGTCCATGTAATTCCATCGCAAGTTCACAGCTCACAACTATCACGTCTTGTCATACCTACGCCATTGGGGGAAGACTAGAATTTTTTGTGGCCCCTTAGAAGTAGTTATTTGCGAAAATAGTCTTGTGGATATTGTTTTTGCAGAAATAGCCCCCTGCGCGGCGAGGAGCTCGCTAGGCACCTGGCGCGGCCGACGAGCGCGCCAGGTGCCCTGGCACGACCGGGAGGCGCGTCAGGCCAGCTGAGCTCTATCTTTTTTGATAATTTTGACTTTTTAGCACTATTGGCGTTATTTGAACTTGTATTTATAAGAATGTTAGTCGCCGCGCCGAAATGGCAAAAATATAGGATCTCACGCATGGTGGCTATGCGGCAGCCCTGGGAAGCGACACATGGCCTCTGCTGCATGGCCGCACGACCACTGTGCGGCAAAGGCACAACAAAAAAAACCCAAGTAAACTAGAGAAGAAATGCAATAAAAAGCATAAAGTTTAAGATAGTTTTATTACAAAAGAGATTAGATGTTACATGACTTTAGACATGGCATATAGGCTTTGTTAAGTTATGACATCAGATACACAATGTCTAAAAGATCTATGTATAAAAGAAGGTACAACTAGAGAGATGAACTACTTGCAACTAAAAAGACTACATAGCAAGCACGCTGACTAACCTAACTACAACTGACTATTCATCCATAGGGTCACTCCTATCATGAGGAGCGGGAGCAGGAACAGCTCTGATTGAAGCTAGGGGACCGAGAGCAAGAGCTGGGGCGACTCGAGCTATAGCTGGGTGACCGGGAGCAGGAGCCGAAGTGTGAGAAACTGCGTCTTCCGCTGGATCCTCTAACGTCAATATCGGGCGGTGGACTATGACGACGCATGCTCTTGCGTGCTGTGAGCATGGCATGAGGCCCCTGGGTCGGGTCGGTGCAAGGCCGCTGTGGGGCGATGGTAGGTGCTGGTGCTAATGCTGGCACTAGCGAGGATGGGGTGAAGGTAGCCAAAGACCGGAGACGCTTGAGCTCCGCCCTGGCAGCAATCCTCTCGCGCTCCACCACCTGGAGGGTGGCCTTACAATGGGTGAGCTGGATGTGGAGGACGTCTGAGTGCTTGTAGCTGGAGGTCAGAAGCATTCGTAGCTGTCCAATCTCCTGCAGGGCGTTGGCGTAGGTGACCGCCTTAGCGTGAGTCAATTGGATCTGGTGCAATAACCGGGGGTCGTCTACCCTGGCGTTGGGGTGCTCTGGGAAACACTCCCCTTCGGAGGCGCGGGAAGGAGAAAGGAGACTGTCGTAGCTTCTCCTGGTGCAACTGGTACAAGTGAGCTGCAGCCAAGCACGCTGCGTCCTAGACAGCGTTAGAGCAGTGTGTCCGAGGGTGCTCGGCCGGGAAGGTGTGAGACTGGAATTCCTTGTCTTTATGCATACAGGAATACTTCCATGGTCCATGAGTCTCGGTCTGTCCAGGATCCAGGTCCTCCTACCTCTGAAGATGGGTGGAATGCAGTATTCTAGATACCACATGAGCTGTCACAGGAGGTTGACAAACCTCCTGCGACAAACTCCCCATCATCCTTTCCATGAGAGAAATGATCCCACAGACCTACGGACGATGTTTTGACCATCTATATTTTAAACAAGAGGTTAGAACAGGTAAAAATATAAAGAAAGTGTGGATAAGTACAAAGATGTAAGAGTGATAAGGAAAGCAAGTAGTATAGATTAAATGAGCAGCATATGTTGTTAATTATGATTACATTATCAGAATAAACATGGTAAATTCAGAGTGCACAAAATTCCTAAAAAATTACACAATTAGGTCAACTATGTCAGAAGACTCCACAAAAACAATGTTGACAAGATCTACGCGCGGCCAAAACTCTCGACCGAAAGCACCGAAAGGGTGCATGCGCACATGCGGTCAGTGCCCACGCCACCACCTGGCGCGTTTGGTGGCCGTGCCAGCTGCTTGGTGTGCTCACCGACCACACCACACCAGGTCACTAGCGTGCCGGCCGGCCACGCCACCTCGTCATCTGGGGCTATTTCCGTAAAAATAATAACCATAGGGCCATTTTAGCTAAAAAAAACTATTCCCAAGTAACCAATTTTTTTTCAAAAAAACTAGGGAGCTAACTATGTATACGAAATCTAGTCAGTATCAGAATGAAATTTGCACAGCAGATATCAACCTGGTCAGTTAGTATCAGACTTTCAGAACAAGAATCCTTTCTCAGAGAGGAAACACATAAACACATGGAAATAAATTAGCCACGTTCCAGAGATCAAACAGAGGTAGATAGCCATAAGCCCATAAGCAACAGGATAATGATGGCCACAACATTACAACGCACACTAATACATACAACATCTACACTGCATTGTTAATACATACAACATCTACACTGCATTGTTCTGACTAACCTGACAAAAATACAGCTCAACGCGCAACCGGGCACACTTAATTTACACAGGTAAAGGCAATTTATCATGGATACAGTTCGCATTGTCTCTGTCAGCTAAGCACTTACGACCACCTTTGGCTTGGTTATCGCCTCCTTGCTCCTTCCTGTCAAAATCCTCTTGAGCAAGTTGGTGTTCCCCTTCTGCTTGCTCGGGACAATGGTGAGTGCTACTACTTTGACAGCAGCTTCATCCTTGCAAGTTCCATTCACACTGTAAGGATTCACTGGAGGAACCACTGGTATTGGGTGAGAACCACATGTTACCCAATCATCACCTCCCTCGTCAGCAGAAAATTTTCTTTCATGTGTTGACCTTTGTTCTGTGCATATGATCTCCTTGGTCTTGGGGGAGTTAAGGTAGTCAAATCTATCCTCATCCATGGCTAGCATCTCATTTAGTGACTGAGAGCGAGGTTTCCGCTCGGACTGAACTGAAGTATGTACTACCTTGTTGAAAAGGATAGCGTCCTTTGGAGATGCAAGTGCTTTCAGTTGCTTTCCCAGGTTTTGGATTGTCTCCTGACACTCGATGAGTTTCTCTGATGCTGTCGAGATCTCCAGCTGCTGTGTGCACAAAGGGAAAGAAGTTAAACTTTAAATTTTAAAACACATTGACTGGCAAAATTTTCAAATGAAGGTAATACTCCTAAAGTAAGGAGTCTCCACAACATTAATATTAGCTTCTTAAAAACCATGGGTAGAAATCAAGAATCTGTGCAAGAGCAGGCAGATTGAATGGGTAAAATTAAGAAACTATTCACGAATTTCAGCATATTATTCACAGATTCTATAAATTATTGCTGTTTCGATTACTTTTCATTTGTTTCATGACACAAAGCAGTCTGGCAGATCCTTTGGCACGGTACTGATCATCACAAACTTGCAGTACACAAATAAATGGGACTAAAGTGGTGACATGTCATATTCCATTGGAAGAACAAAAACGAAGCAAGACTGTTTTTTATTTGAGGTTGCTTGTAATTTGGATTACTAACAAAAATAATGTTATATATTACAGCGATAGGGCATCATTAGAATGGGGCAAATTACTTGCATAAGATACAAAAAGTCCAAATATGCCACATTGCTTTCTCCAAAAGAAACAAGAACTACAGGGGGGAAGTATAAAAGCAAGTTCCAAAACAACATAATCAACACGATAATGTGGATCTTACCATCTGTAGATGCTGCTCTTCACTCCCAGCAACACATTTTGGACCTTCTTTAGCAGGGTAACTGCATCCAAATAATTGTATTAAGCATGATGCTATGAACCATGGAAAGAAATGACTCAAAAAGTATTACCATTCTAGCTGAAGCTTGGATTCAAGAGAAGACGCTCCCTGTTGATTGCCCTTGTTTACGTCATAGTTAGAGATGCGTTCGTGTTTGCCAAGTTCATTGATCGTTGATTCACCATCAACACCATGTGTCATCATTTTTCCTGTTTCCTTCAATGCATTAAGTTCTGCTCGTAAACTTGAAGCTTTTCCTTCTGATTCCTGAAATTTTGAGACTGGCATTTCATTCCTTTGATTTTGTGTGTCATCATCAGCTTTAACGCCAATATCCATGCAGCTTGATGCGGATACTAATGATGTCTGCACCCCGTTTGGGGTCCTATGTTCATCTATGCCATTTGTGGTTTGAATTCCTGTGTGCTTTGTTACTGCAACAACCTCAAGCCCAGAACTGCTATTTAACTCCAAATGCTTTATGATAGCTTCCCTCATGTCTGATACATCTCGAAGTGAAAAGCAGTGCTTGATTATCCAATCTAGTGTGAGATTGACTTCAAGGACAAATTTTTCAACATCAGTATTCCCATACAAAAGGCCGTTGCATCCAACGATAAAGTTTTGTAGTACCGAAGTAAGTTCTGATGTTTTCCACAAGAATGCACGAGCTACATAACCAGTTAGTGTGTTAGAGTGTCCACCCTCGTTGCCACCAGATAGCACAACAGTGCTACTATAATCCTTTGATGATCTCTGGATAACTCCCTCGATAAATTCAATTAACTTCAGGACTGCCTTCTCAATCTTGTACTGATGAAGTTCGTTAGTTGTTCCAGTGGGACCATCAACTGGAACCAGCTCTTTCCCTGATGATTCTCTTGTCTCTCTCTTTGTATCATATGATTCTATAGGTTTATCATCACATACCAATGCTAACTTTTCTATCTCTGCAAAGTCATCCATGAAACTCAAGTCTGATACTCCTGTGCTCTTACAAGAAGGTGTAGTCAGCTTCCCCTTCTTGAAGTGTTCCAGTTCAGAAATTAAGGCTGACGCCCATGAACCTGAACAGCTGACGTTATCTTCATTGCAACCGTCCTCAGAGATAGATGACAGAGGGTTCTCAACAACTGTAGGACTGCCTTTTACTAATTCTGCGGCAGCCCGACCTCTTGATAACTCTTCAAGCTGAGCTTCAACTTGGGAAAGTTTAGAGGTTGTGCGAGCAAGCATAGTCCGGGAAAACTGAAGTTCACCATCCTTTCTAGAAAGAGATTCCTTCATGGTCTTATGTTCATCTTCCATCACATGTAGCCTTGCAAGCAATGAAGAACTTCCATGTGATGCATCATAAGAGTTCTGTACCACATCACATGAGTTGAATGATGTCGTAGAATTCAACCTTCTTGTCCTTGTTGCTGTTGTATTGCTGCCCAGTGTTTCAACTTCACTTCTCATTTTAGCAATGGCAGCTGGTCCTGGTAGCCTTTTCCGTACCATTGCACGCAATCTCTGGCATTCGGCTTCGAGCTTTGTTATCCTTTTCACGTTTTCAAGGTGCTGTTTATGTGCAACATCAGCAGATTTGAGATTAAACTTCCTTTCCTCACTTCTAATCTCGAGTTGTTTCTGCAGCATGCAAACCTCATATCTAAGAGAAGAATTTGATCTTTCTGCTGACTCTAGCTTTACCGCAAGATCCTTGAAGTTTGACTCTGTCACAGCCTTTGATTCAATTAGCTCTGAGATGATTTTCTCTTTCACCGAGATAATTTCAGAAAGTCTGCTGTTCTCAGCATCCAAGGTAGCAATTATGTTTATTTTCTCCGCTACATTATCTTCCAGCTTCTGAACTTTATCTTGCTCACAAGAAATCATATTAGCAGTGTCCTTTATCAATAACTCCCTCTCTACCATTGTAACATTTAGAGCCTCATCAAGCTGACAGATCCTTTGCTCAACTGCGGCTTTCTGATATAGAGTGTCATCAAGTTCTGTCTTGATAGCTATTGCTTCAGCTTCAGCTTTCTCCCAACCTAGAATATTCATAACCAATAAGTGAACTGTCAGAAATTTAATTGCCAACATATATGCATGTGGCCATTTTACTTCTAGGATGAACAAACCATATGTCCAACTATAGTTATGAACCAGGAACATGTGTGGGCATGAGAGTGAAGTGAATAGAGCACTACCTAATATGGCTTCTTCCGCAACTTTTGCTTGCTTGGCTAAAATGGCATCCTTCTCAATGCATTCAGCATGAGAAAATGAAAGTTGTTCATTTAAGCCTTGCAAGGATCTCTCTAAACGTGCAATCTTCTCCTTCTGCACGGAAACAAAAGTTTTGAAGTTCTGAATAGGAATTTATCAATGTTGAATCAGCCTCTTATGTTTAGAGGTGTAAATAATGTACCTCATGTTCCCCCTCTGATATATTGGATTTGTTCTTCATTAAAATTTTCCTTTCTGATGATTTCTTTCTCCAAAGCCATGTTTTATGATCCATCGTGAATGCTCAATTTGTATTAATATTCAGTGACGTGAGTTCCCTGGAAATTAAAAACAGATGCAATTGTTAGTACCACATCTTTACAAAGCATGTACAGGGGTGGATCCAGGTAAAACAATTGCTAGGGTGTTACCAAGCAGTCAAAGAATTAACAAGATGTATCAAGTCACTTTGCAAACTTGTTCATAGAAAAACTATATAATCTTACATCAAGTTCCATTTCATTTCCAGGGAACTTGATATAATTATATCCTTTATTTGCATGAATTCTTTGATTACACAAGACCCATTGTTATGAACTTTGTTAACAAATGATCCTACAATAAAGTATCCATCTCTGTATCATCTTTCTTACCAGAAATTTGACATTATCATCACCTAATCCACTAGGCACGATTAACAGTTTCTTCATCCGCCAACTGTGATATCCTTTTCTTTCAATACAGAAAGCGACACTCAACTAAAAAAATTAAAGGATATATTGAGTTTTGTTCAGTTCTATCCCCAGTGCACCCACCACTTCAAAAGGTTAACTTGTTATCGACATGCAGCATATTTCTTTAAACAAGGTCGGGTATAACAGAATTGGCCACCAACTTTTAGCTTTTGTGTGAGCTCCAGCAGTGGCCGTCCACTGGCATTGAGCTCATTATTTTGATCCAGAAGTGTGACCAACCAACCGATGAAGCTTTTTAACAATGGTAGGCACATAAATCATTAATGTGACTGCAGTACGTCGTCCCGAGAGTCAAAAGAGTTAGAATTCAAGCGTGAATATAAACACTCGGCTTCCAAATTGGTTCTCTCGCCCTCGTCTCACCCCGGAGATAAGGCAGGGTGACAGATGCACTATGTACCCCATTCCTCTTGCTTGTGGAGCGTACAAACATCTATCCCTCACTTTCCCCACTGCTGACCGCTCGTGCTCTTCTTGTAAATGTTAGAGATATATGTATAGTTTGTTATTCCCCATTGTTATGAGGGGTTCTTTGCATATTTACCACCTGTACTTTGTGTATATATACCGGCCCATTGGCCTCATATGAATACAAGTGCTATTCATAATATGGTATCAGAGCCAAAACCCTAGTTTTGGCTTACAGGTTCGCGCGTCATCGGCCTCCCGCGCGCCGCCGCCTCCGCCGCCGCGGCCTCGCGCGCCGCGCCGCCGCCGCGCGCGCGCGGCCTCCTGCGCCTCGCTGCCGCCCGCCGCCGCCCGCGCCACCCCACCTCCTTCGCCGAGGCCGCCACCCGAGGCGCCTCTCCGTCTGGAGCCGCCTCTCCTCCGGCCGCGCTCCTCCGCTCCCCGGCCACCTTGCGCCGAGGCCGCCGCCGCCATCGTCGCCGCCGCCGCCGCGCGCCGCCGTCGCCGCCGTCGCCGACTCCGGTGGTGGCCGCCGCCGCCTCCACGCGCCGCGCGCGCCCTCTGTTCTAGGGTTTTGCCCTAGAACGCGGTTCGCTCGGGGTTTTGATCTCGAGACCGGTCTTGGTCGGTTTTCTAACCGACTCGAAAAAAGCAAAAACGCGTCGTTTAACCGCGCGCCGTCGGCGCCGCCTACCAATGGGCACCGTTTCCCTCGCCATTGCCGGTGATCTTTGATGGTGTTAATTACACCGACCGTGTCTCACATGCGCATTCACATGCGTGGTCTTCGCTCTCGGGCGTTCTCTCGGCGATGTCACCGCCCACCTTGCCCTATTCCTCCGACGAGCCTCGCTGTTGCATTGCCTCCGACACCGATAAGGCCGCTCACGATGATGAAGCTCATGATGAAGCGCCTCGCCTACCAGAGGCTCGATTCCTACAAGGATCGTCGACCGTCTACACTCGGTGGTACGATGACGGCGCTCGCCGCTTCTTTGTCTTTATCGCGATGTCGGCCTCGTTTTCTTACGAGGTTGTGGGAGTCCTTCGGCTTTCGGATGTGGACTCATCTTCGTCGGCCACGAGCCCTCGGTGATGCCCTCGCACTGCCCGTGGTCCGCCAGAGCACTCTTCGCCAGGTGATGCTATCGTTGACGTTTTTACGCTCGAGTTCTGGCATGCGGCGTCGATTGGACTCACCGCCTTCTTGCCGTCGTCGTACTGCTCGTCTTTGCACGGATGTGCGTCTTGACACAGAGTTTCAGCGGGTTTACGAGTTCCTTACTCGCCTTCGCCCCGAGTTCGAGCAAAGCGTGCCCGGCTCCTGCACGCCACCTCGTGTCACTCTCACGGAGGCTCTTACCGAGATACGCGCAGAGGAGACTCGTTTGAGTGGTCTTGGTCCGATGCCACTCCCCTGCGTGCTCGCCGCTCGTCGCCTACTACATCGCCTCCTCCGACTACCACGGTGGTGGTGGTCGTACTCCGTCTGGAGGTGGCCGTCCTCACTGCTTCCTCTGCGACAAGGATGGCCACACCGAGTCCCGGTGCTACAAGAAGAAGCGGCATCTTTCACGGCGCTCTTCATCGGCACTAGTGCTTCTACGACGACGTCTACCTCGACCTCTTCGGCTTCTCTCACCGGCGGAGAGATAGCCGGACTTCGACGCCTACTTGCCGCTTCAGTTCTCCTCGGCGAGTTCTGCGCAGTTCTACTCATCGACTCTTGAGCATCGAGAGACCACCTCCTACACGATCGGTACCTCCCGTGGATTCTTGATTCGGAGCATCTTTTCACATGACTCCGATCCTTCTACTCGTCTTCTATTACACCCCTTGATTCTCTCATCGGTGTTCTTACTGCGATAGTACATCTCTTTCTGTCTCGGTCGAGGATCTCTTAGCAACTCATCTTTTCATGTCCCTTCGTTGCTCATGTTCCTCGCCTTACCTTGCGACTTCTTTCTTTGGCGGACATCGACCTTGGTTATCGGGTCATTCTCGACTCGACTCTTGTTGTGTTCAGGATCGCCACACGGAGCTCGGTTGGTTCGGCCTCGCGCGCGTGACTCACAGCGTCTCTGGGAGCTTGACGCTTCACCTTCCTTCCGCCGCCACCATCGCGCGATCTCTCCGCTACGCCACTTCTCTGGCTCGGCTTTTCAGCGGTGGCATCACCGTCTTGGCCATCGTGTGGATCCGTCTGCCGTCCTTAGTTCGCCGTGGTCTTCGGGTCCGTCTCGGAGACGTGTCTTTAGATTGTCGGTGTAAGTTAGGTAAGCAGATCCATCTTCCTTATCCTCATAGTGAGTCGTGTCTCGGCGTCCTTTTGACCTTGTTCATTCGGATGTTTGGGGTCCGCTCCTTCGTTTTGAAAGGGGTCATCGTTATTATATCATATTTATAGATGATTTCTCTCGCCACACTTGGATATACTTCATGTCTTCGTAGTGAGGTCTTGTCTATCTACAAACAATTTGCCGCTATGATTCACACACGCTTCTCCACTCCTATTCGTGTGCATGTCGTGGCCGATTCTGCTGGCGAGTACCTCTCTCGTTACTGCGTAGCTTCCTTGCTGGCGAGGCACTCTCGCTTCGATTCTCTTGTCCCGGTGCTCATGCTCGAATGGTGTTCTTGGCGCAAGCATCGTCACCTCCTTGAGACGGCTCGTGCTCTTATGATCGCCGCCTCTATTCCTCCTCACTTTTGGGCCGAGGTCGTTTCCATCGCCACCTATCTCGTCAACATCCACCTCTTCTCGCTCTTGAGGAGCGATCCTCGTTGAGCGTCTCGTGGTCTTCTTCGACTACTCTACCCTTCATATGTTTGGTTGCGTTTGCTACGTTCTCCTCGCCCGAGAACGCACCAAACCGACCTTCGATCTGTTGAGTGTGTCTTTCGGGATCTGATGCGAGCACAAGGGTTATCGGTCTTTGGGATCTCGTTGGTCGTCGGATGCGGGTTTCTCGGGATGTGACTTTCGACGAGTCTCGTCCATTCTACCCACGCCCCGCCTCTCCTTGGCTTCCTCTGTGGAGTCTCTCTTTTTGACCTTTCGAGATACACCTATATGTGTTTTGCCTCGCCCACTGTCCCACCGAGTCTCCACATATTCCCCGTGGCCTCTCCGCCGTTGTCGCCGCTGTGTCGCCTCCTACGACTCCCGTGCTCCTCCCACTCTGATACCTCCTCCTCTTATCTTCTACACTCGTCGACCTCGTATTGAGGATCTTCCAGATGAGCCATCTTCTTCTGATATTCTCTCTTCTTCTAATGCTCCATCTTCCCCGATGGGTCATCTTCTCCTCGCTACGCTCCGCGATCGCTTGATCGATTCGGCCTCCGCCTGCTTTTGCCTTTCTTTGGCGCAGACTACTCGTGAGCTTTGTCTCCTACGGGATGTTGTTACTCACCACGAATGGCAGCTTGCCATGGCCGAGAGATTGCTGCCCTTGAGCGTACTGGTACTTGGGATCTTGTTCCTTGTCCATCTCATTCTCATCCCATCACATGTAAGTGGGTCTATAAGATTAAGACTCGCTCGATGGCTCTCTTGAGCGCTATAAGGCGCGTCTTGTTGCTCGTGGTTTCAGCAGGAGCATGGTGTTGACTACTGACGAGACTTTTGCTCCCGTGGCTCACATGACCACCGTCGCACTCTTCTTTCGGTGGCGTCTCGTTGCCACGGCAGTGCATTTCTCGACTTGATGTCAAGAATGTCTTTCTTAATGGCAAGTTGCGTGAGGAGGTCTACATGCATCCGCCACCGGGTATTCTGCTCTGAGGGCATGGTGCGTCGCCTTCGTCGCTCTCTCTATGGCCTTAAGCAAGCCCTCGTGCTTGGTTTGAGCGCTTCTCCTCGTGGTCACTGCTGCGGCTTCTCGGCTAGTGATCATGATCTGCGCTCTTTGTCCACATTTCGTCTCGTGGGTGGACTCTTCTTCTCTTGTATGTTGATGATATGATCATTACGGAGATGATTTCGAGTACATTGCCTTTGTCAAGGCTCGTCTTAGTGAGCAATTCCTTATGTCGGATCTTGGTCCTCTTAGCTACTTTCTTGGGATTGAAGTTATTTCCACTCCAGATGGTTTCTTTATGTCACAAGAGAAATATATTCAGATCTTCTTGATCGCGCTCTCTCATCATCATCAGATCTTGTTGAGACTCCCATGGAGCTCAATGTTCACCTCCGACTCTCTGATGGTGAGCCTCTTTCTGATCCGACTCGCTATCGTCACCTTGTTGGGAGTCTTGTCTACCTTGCTGTTACTCGTCCGGATATCACTTATCCAGTTCATATTCGAGTCGGTTTGTTTCAGCTCCCACTCAGTCCACTCTGACCACCTTCTTGAGTTCGCGATATCTTGGCGGGACTATCTCTCGCCGTCTCTTCTTTCCACGTTCGATTCGTTCTGACTTGAGCCTATTCGGATGCTACTTGGGCGCGATCCTCGATCGCGGTCTATCTCTCATTTCTTGTGTTTTTCTTGGTGGTTCTCTTATTGCACGGAAGACGAAGAAAGCAGATCGCAGATGTCCGTTCGAGTGCAGAGGTCGAGTTGCGAGCTATGGCTCTCTTGACAGAGATTACCAGCTACGATGGTTACTTGAGGATTTTGGTGTTTCGTCACTACACCGACCCTCTTTTGTCGAACGAAAGACAGTGCTATCGGTATTGCTCGTGATCTGTGAAGCATGAGCTCACCAAGCACATTGGTGTTGATGCTTCTTTCGTGAGGACTTGCGTGCATGATCAGGTGATTACTCTTCAGTATGTGCCTTCGGAGCTTCAGATAGCAGATTTCTTCACGAAGGCCCAGACTCGAGCACAAAGACGACTTCTACCTCTCCAAACTCGGTGTTGTTGATCCACCATGAGTTTGAGGGGGGTGTTAGAGATATATGTATAGTTTGTTATTCCCCATTGTTATGAGGGGTTCTTTGCATATTTACCACATATACTTTGTGTATATATGCCGGCCCATTGGCCTCATATGAATACAAACGCTATTCATAACAGTAAAAACACTTCTTTTGACAACTACTATTTATTTTCAGTCAAGAACGATAACCGAAAACTATGAGCTACCGCCAATATGAACAGGGTCTAAGAACTGCATCCCCTTTGTCTCAACAATATTACTAGTACTACATAAGTGCATTTATGCGATAAGGATGGCACGAAACGTAAGTACTATTTTCGACGACTCCAATACAACCCTTAAAATGAAGTTGTTGTGGTAAATGGGAGTTGGGACCAACCTGACACCATCTGTACTAGACCTCTTTCTGCAAATTGGCTACACCAAAATCCCAGACGAAGAACCAACACGCAAGGAGGGGAAAGAGAAGAAGATGGAAGAAAGGAAGAAGCGAGCCCCAAGCAAACAGTCAAAACCTCACCAGAAAGATCCACAAGAACTGCCTTTCTGCTTCGAAGCAGAAGAAAACGGGCATTGCAGGGAGAACTATCACACAAGGCGAAAAGGACCCAAAATTAAACAAGAAGTCAAGAGGCTTAAGAGCTCAGAGACTATCAATCACTTTGACAACAGGGGCTTGTGCATGCGTGTAAGTGCAATGAAGCAATTAGGCCAAAAACATCGCCATCTCAGTGCCTCCAAACCCATTACCCCGAGCTCCAGATTTCCCCATCATTTTCCCAACCACCAAACAAGCAAGACGGAGAGCATGCGTACCACACATTGACAAAGATCCAAAGGACAAGGGCAATATAGAAGAAATGAAGATTTCAAGAACACGAGAAAAGGTAGCTAGCTAGTAGTGAGGTGAGCTGAACTGACCTCCACTGACAGCGGGTAGTGCTCTGCTGCAGCTCACCAAGAATGAATTGCTGCTGAGTCACTGTGTGCCTGTGACGGCATCCTATGGAGAGGGGAAATGAGACAAGGACACAAAGGTCGATGAAATGATGGAAGGGAGAAAAAGTGACGCGGATATAAGAACAACGCGATCATTCAGCTTTTTCCGGGGGGCAGGGGCTGGGGCTCCCAAGCAAATAAAATTGCTCCTAGGTCCTTGAAATGACACAAGTATTACAGGATACAAAGGGAGAGCAGCTCGATTGGCAATGCTGCGACTGAGAGCTAGGTGACTCGCTGCCGCGTGGGACCGCGTGGGACCGGGGCCCAAAGGTAGCCTCCTTTGGAATTTTTTGTACGGATAATCCATTTTTTATTCGAAATTACATAAATATACCCGCGGGAAAATTTTTTACAAAATAGGCTCGATCGCCTAATGGTTGGCGATCGAGGCGTCCTTAACCACACGGCGACACAATATATCTCGCCGCCTGATGAGCGATTGCATTAAATCGCTCTTCCGTATGGCGGCGGCATGCGATCGCCATACCGTTAAGCGATCGCCATGCGATCGCCATCCCGATAAGCGACTTGGTAGCCCCGTGATTGTTTTAGAATTTGTGAATTTTGTAACGTTGAACCGGTAAAAATACGGTGAAGTTGTAATAAAAGTTTATGTTCATTGTATATTGTAGGTGTGTAAAAGTTTTTAATTTTTTTTTGAAAGATTGAGTAGAGAACGATCGATACATACACCGTTAAGTGAGATAGTTTATATGCGGAAAGAGATGATAGACTTATGTAAATATAAATAAACTTCATAATATAATCGTGAGTAACATGGCGCATGTATTTTCATTACATGCATAACATATATAGCATCTGCAAAGACGCCTCACTGGTCACCTGCTGTGCCCGATCACCGCGCCGCGTCCTCCCATACGGCCTCGCTTGGCCTCCTCCGGTGCAACGGATTAGGGACGATCCGAAAAGGTAAAGCGAGGAGGAGGGTGTCTATCCCGCCTGCATTTGGTGGAGTCAGTGCACCTCGGTGTGTAATCTCCGGTGCACGGGGAGGCATCGCGAAAGAAACTGCGTGCGACGTCGGCGACGGCGCGAAAAAGCGGTCCACATCCTCCCGGCACGGGAGACGCGTCTTTGGTAAGTACGCAATATTAATATCGTTAGTGCGTTGCATGTCGTCTTGGATAAACACGGTATAAGACCCTATGCGTACCGTGGCTGGCGCCATGGAGGCGTACACCTGCGTGGGGAAGACAGGGTCTGCGTAGGGGCGTGAAGTGAACCGGTGTAGGAGGCCCCGCCAGTGAACCCCCGGCCGCTCGGGTGAGGTGGTGGAGGACGTGTCACGAGGTGCACCATAGTAGTGCCACGCCGGTGGAGGTGGCACAGTGGAGGTGGCACCGGTGGACGAGCGATGCGTAGCGGGGCGTGGAGACCGCCGTAGCCTCGTGCAGACGATGAGGCTAACGATACGTCTACACCCTCGTGCACCCGACGCGCGCAGCGAGGCCCTCCTCATGGGTCATTTGCGCACCACCGGCGAGCCTCTCGATCTTGTCTTGGACTCGGCGTATAGGTCAGAACCGACGTCAGCCTGGACACAAAGACATAAAATGGTCGATTATGGAAACGACATTACCATTTGGGAATCTTTGAAATGACATGTAACGTACCGCGAGGTGAGCGTCGTGCGCAAAGTGCGCGGGGTACGTGTCCGTCGGAGCGGCGGCGTGTGTGGCGGCGGGTCTACCACATATACGAGCTCGACACGGTCTGCGGTGGTACCGGTAGCGGTACTCGCGTACTCCTGGCGTCGACGGTCGGTCCTCGTCCACGCGGTCGTCGGCGCATCCCCGCCTTGCTCGACCGGGTGCATTCTCACCGACCGATCCGTGCCTCTTTTCACTCCCTTCCCCGTGCTGCGTATAAAACCATTACGTAATGTGAGATACTTGCGAACGCAGTAAGTATGTACATATTTAGCACAAACGTACACTCACGTGCACGTGCGCGAAGCGATGGTCCGATCGAGTACAGAACCGGCCGCCATAGCCCGAATCGCCGCATCACCGTGGGTGCGTAGTCCTCCACGTAGATGAGGTACACGAGCTTCCGGCGGGTGAGCCAGAAAGCCCGGTCACGCCAGCAAAGTGAAGACAGACCGCCAGGAGCACGGGCCTGCACTACCGTATCAGCGTACGGCTCCCAGCGCACGTCGTCTGCTGTGATGCGGTCGAGCTGCTCCACAAAGACTCGAGACGCCGCGTGACACGCGTCGTGAACTGTACCTGCAAGAAAGACAAGTTGTTTACAATGACGATCGTCAATAAGAAAGAAATAGTTAACTGTGATAAAACTTACTCGGCGACGGCACCACATAGAACCCATCGTCGGCCGATCGACTTCTCCCCCCGGATACATCTCGGGCCCGTACGGACCCACGTCGTCTAGCACAGTCGTCCGACGCAAGCGCTCGAGCGACCACAAGCGTAGTAGCAGGGACAACCCGTGAGGATCGAGTTCGGCTTGACCCTCGTGCACGCATCGCCGCGGCCACGCGATGCGTCGCGGCAGCACGGCCGATCCCGGTGACTGGTGGGGCCCGCCGTCGGCGATCGCCTCGCATAAGCGATAAGCGCGCATCCACCGAAGTTGCCGTGGTGGTGGTGAAAAGCACCCAACCAAACGACCACGGCGACGCGCCTCCAGGTGCCGCGAGACCTGCTGATCGTCTGGCTGCGGAACCATGCGCTCCACATGAATGCAAAAAAGTTGTTATTAGTACGTAATACCACAAAAAAGAGCTTCGAAGATACGATCGATTTTATATACCACGTGCGATCGCTCGCGAGCCACCTCGGTGTCGGCCCATGGGTGCGCCTCTCCGAACACGTGGTGGTCGTGGCGGTGGAACGACACCCTCGAACCGCCGAAGCGGTCGTGCGCCCGATCGGCGGGGCCTCCGGTAGGAAGCGGCGTCTCCGCGATCGGAAGCCCAAGAAGCGAGGACACATCCCGCAAGGTCGGCGTCATCTCCCGAATGGGAGGTGGAAAGTGTGCGTCTCGGGCGCCAACGGTCCACCAAAGCCGTCGATGGGAACGGTCGAACGGAAATCGTCGTGATCGATCCCCGCCCGCCTCGTCCCGCCCCTCGTCGCCCCGCTCCATCCTCCTCTCGTGGCCTGCACCATCCGGGCAAGAGGAGTAGCCCGCATCCCGCACTGCAAACAAAGTGAAGGTCAGACGGAACGAACTAACGGTCGCACTAAACGCTGGAATAGTGCTCACTGGCGCCCAACGAGGGTCGAGTCCCCGTGCCACGCGAGGTGTCCGTGTCGGACCACTCCCAACCGAGGCGGCTCGTCCGTGCTCCCGATGGCGGCACTAGATGGGAAGCGCGATGAGAGCGGTCCACGTGCTCGCCCAACGGTAGCGAACCGCCACTCCGAGTCACGTCCAAAGACGAGTCATACTGCAAAATTTGTACAATACTTTCAACATTCAATTTTCTGCATCTAAATTTGTACAATAATTTCAACACTAAATTTTATACATCTAAGACTGTACATTAAACTTGGTACATCTAAATTTCTACATCTAAACTTGTACATTATACTTTCTACATCTAAATTTGTACAATAAATGGTACACAAAATTTATAAACTAAATTTTCTAAACTTTATTTGTAAACTACATTTAGTACACAAAATTTGAAAATTAAATGTCTAAATTATATTTCTATATTTAATTTCTAAACTAAATTTTGAAACTACATTTTCTAAACTAAATTTGTAAACTAATTTTCTACACTACATTTTCTAAACGAATTTTCTAAACTAAATTTGTAAACTAATTTTCTACACTACATTTTCTAAACTAATTTTCTAAACTAATTTTCTACACTACATTTTCTAAACTAAATCTCTAAACTAATTCTCTACACTACATTTTCTAAACTAATTTTCTAAACTAATTTTCTACACTACATTTTCTAAACTAATTTTCTACACTAACAAAAAATATAACACGAAAAATTACCTGAAAATCGCGCACTCCCCCTCCTCTTCTCCTCCTCTCCCTCTCCTTCTCTTCTCCTCCTCTCCCTCTCCTTCTCTTCCCCTCCTCTTCTCCTCCTCTCCCTCTCTTCTCTGCGACGGCGGCCGAACGACACAGGACCGCGCTCGGCCTGGCCGAGCGCGGTATATATCTCACTACAAGTCGCCGAACCGTTGAGCGACTGAAATGCAGTCGCCTAACGGTTGGGCGACTGGATGGAAGTCGCCAACCGTAGGCGATCGCAATTAATCGCCCAACGGTTAGTAGATTCATTAAATGTCGCCGTGTGGTTGGGCGAACGCCTCCAGTCGCCCAACCATTAGGCGACTGGAGCCTATTTTTGTAAAAAATTTTCCCGCGGGTATATTTATGTAATTTCGAATAAAAAATGGATTATCCGTACAAAAAATTCGCCTCCTTTGGAGCAAGATCTCCCCGTGTGTGAAGCCTGTGATCGAAGTTGATTTAGCATGAAAGGGTCATTAGTCGGGAGCTTTTCAGTGCCGGTGGATAAGAGATTTGCGTGTAATAGCATTTAGCCCTCCATTAAATTGCTCTGTTTGTTCTTAAGTATGCTCTTGGAGTATCCTGTCTGTGTTATGGGATGCGGTTGTTGTTAATTATGATGATAGATTGACATGTACTTCAAATTCATTAAAAGTGAGGTAGAGAAAGATAGTACGACTAATTGAATAAACATATTAAAATGTTTTTGCAGCAAAGATTTTTTACGAACACGTAAAAGACTTGGCTCGAGCGTCATTGTACTAAGAGAGAAGAAACAATACAAGCAGTACTTTGTTGGGTAAGACCCGAGATACATATGGGGTGTGATCAATATGGCTTGAGCTTTTGACTTCAGCTTATTTTTGCACTATTCATAAATTTCGTCTTTTTCTGAACTTTTGACTTTTTTTGAGTTTTTTTACCGGTTCTTTTTTTTCTCGTATTTGTTTACATTATACGTGATGGGCTAATATGTTTTTTCTATTTTTAAATTTTTTTAAATTTAATTATGGTAAATAAGTCTCTGTCAGCTACAGTGCTTTTTTCAGCCAGCTACAGTGTTTTCAGCCATAAGCCACGGGCTTTTCAGCCATTTTGATCACAATCATGACCTGAACCCAAAAAAACAAACTTAGGAGTCACAGAACCAATGTGGTATTTAAACCAAGGTAAAAAAACATTGTGAAAGATGAAAGATGGCAATAGAGGAGGTGAACAATGCCTTTTAATTTTCCTTCAAGTATTCAACACTTCTTCTCCCCAATAGCCACAAAGTTATAAAGATTGAAATGTAAAACCACCAACAACCAAGCAAAAGAAGCTACTGAAATTTTAGAGAAGAAATAACAAAATTGGAAGTACAATTGATTGCACTGCGGTACTACCAATACCGTTGTTTTCATGGCGGTACTATCGATTCTCGGAAGTACCGTTATTTGCACTGCGGTACTACCGTTTTCTTGATGAACAGAGATTTCAGCATGAGTTTAAACACACGAATCGAGAAAATCGTAGATCCAAATTATATGAAATTTGATAGGGATTTACTCTATGGTATTGTGAATCTATTCCAATAAACAATCATGAAAATCATGGCCAAAATTTAGACCTTTTTCAGTTTGTTGGAGGGTTGCACCAAAACCGAGCCAAAACTAAAATCGGTGAATACAACATGCTCGTGGGATGATGATGACCAAGAAGAGTATAAATGTATTCCCACACGTCACAGCAACCTAGAACACAAAAAAAATCCCAGCCAAAAACCCTCGGAACAAGAGATGAACCAAAGAGGCCAAGATCAAGCAAAACTGAGTTTTCCTATGAATCTTGCTACTAAGGTACCTAGATAGGAGGAAATGTATTCCTAAGAATTATCCATATCTCTTACACATCCTTGCACAATAAGATCACAAGAAGGAAAAAAGAGGGATTAAAACTAACCAAAAGTCAAGCACATCAACCAAAAACAAGAAGGACTTAAGAGTTGCACAAATATTGATGTATTGCTTATTTGAGAAGATAGATTTTACAGTCACTCCACCTTGAAGGATAAAGAGCACATAAAACACTCACTCTCAAACCACATAACCCTAGAGATGAGTGCATATAAGATGGGTTGGATGGTTAACCTTACATATCTCCATCCCAACCCTCTTTTATAGGTGGGCAACCAACCACCTACACCCCTTAATGGATCATATCCACTATTACAATGGGGAATCCGATAACCCCACACACACAGGCCTGCCACATGTTGCCAAGTCTCTCCCATCCCGGTTCCATCGAGCCATGACTCACTTAGCCCGTGCAAGCTACATGGCACCACTTGAACTCGCCTTCAACATTTCCGCCTCTCTCGTGCCATACTTGAGCTTACTGTCTCACTGACATCCTCAATCGTTTTGGGTGTCAACTTCTCTATGAGTCTAGTCCCGATCCTCGCCGTTAATCACAGTTGACTGCAAGCGACCCTAGACATCAAAAGACAATGAAATCGTTTACAGGCACAAGTTCTTCACAACTTGACCTATATTAGCCAAGACATGCATCATGCACCCTTAATCCAATGACTCAGGTCAACCTAACTTAATTCATGACTTAATTCCCCAAAATTCTATTTTTCTAGGAAGATCAGAAGTACCACACTTACTATGTTGGTACTTCCGCTATGCAGTACTACCGCTCTCCAAAGCGGTACTTTTGCACATTGAAAACCTCACCTAGACCTCTCTGGAAAAATGTATCGCAACTCAACCTAGTACTTCCGCCGAGCAATACTACCGCACTTATGCCTGCGATACTTCTGCAAAGCGGAACTACCGCACTAATACTTGTGGTACTTTTGATTTTTCTGATACTTCCAGAAAGCAGTCAAAATCAAATGTAATCTTTGTCAAACCAATTGACCACTCCACAAACATTACAATGGTTCATCACAACAGTATCATAGACTTTCTCACATGGTTCTTCACATTGTCTTCGTCAATTAGATATGTTGTATCCGTGGTGGAGCTTAGGCCCAAAATCTGTTGGGGTCAACGCTAGAAGTTACATGAATTAGGCAATCTAGATGTTACGATATCTAAGCCTTATCACTAAAATAACCTAAAACTACTATTTTTCCTATAGAACTGCACAATTGTTTGGAATTTTTAAATAATACTCTTTATTATTAACATGACAAAAATAAATACCTTTGAAAAAATAATTGCTATAGAAGCAGTTGCCACGTCATTATGTTGTCAATTCGATTGTCGACAAGAGCATTTGACGATAGAGTATTATTCTTGTAACTATTTTTTCTAGGATATTTACTTTGCTATGTTAATAAAAAAACAAGTTATTTTTTTTAAAAAAAAATCCAATTGTCTGGGGGCCAATGTGGGCCTTTGCCCTAATAAAGCTCCGCCCTTAAGTACGAGCTCACAAGTTCAATAGCATCTTTATGCCTGAAAGAACTACTCCTACAAATATAATCGCAAGAACAATTCACATATAGACTCAAAATATGTAGAATATGCTATGTTTAATAAGAAAAAAGAATTCCTCAGGAAATCGAAAATATGGACAATTAATCTAAAGGAAAATGGAGAATCTATCGTGCCTTACGTTGCAAGTGTACCACGCAAAGCGAGTATAACTGCCATCGGAGTGCACCAAACCTTTTGTCGGGCTGTCTCGCGCACCGCCAGGAGGATAGCGTGACAGCTGCCTGCCTATGGCCCCTTCGATAACACTACAGCGACACATATTTCCTGCGTTATACATCACGCCAATCGCTGACATGCGGCTCCTATCTGTACAGCATCCACATACCAAGAAGAGTTTGTGATCGATGAGATCTGGCTGTGATGGATTAGTTTGCGATTAGATCTGTGCAGTCATCTGCTAATTCGACAGCCAGCTATTCCGTTGGACAGACGTGACAGGTGTGGCCTCTCACTTTACTGCAGTGCGGTGCCACGGATTTATTTTTTTTCCCTGAGCCACCGACAACTGTACTGCTGTGCGTGGTAGAAGTCTAGAAGAGAGGAGTTTACCTTCCAGTAACGCAGGGTTACCACAACTACTTTACCAGTGGTGAATGTGATTCCAGCCACGCCCGCCCCGGCGGCTAAGATTCAGCTTTATCTTCCGATTACTGATTTATTTTTTTATTATTTATAAATTTTGTCTTTTTCTAATTTTTTCCTTTTTTTTTTGGATTTTTTACCGGTTTTTTTCGTATTCGTTTGCGTTGTTCGAGATGAGCTAACACGTTTTTTTTTCTATTTTTAAATTTAATTACATCAAATAAACCATCTTTAGCTATAGTGAAATTTCAGTCAGTTATAGGGCACAGTTTTTCAGCCCAAGCAGGGTCTAAAACGGCGGCCTCGTACGTCCCGATTGACGGCCGGCGCGATGCTTTGATGGGCCGATCCGGCGGACGCGCGCCGGCGCGGGCGGGACAAGGCTGACGAGACCAAGCGGCCACGGGCCACGCACCATCGCCGCCCCCCTGGACGAGCGTGCTCGCCGGTTACGATACGACGGCGAGCCTCACGCATCGCGCGTCCCGGACTGCCGCCGCGGCCGTGCCCAGCCATGCGGCTTCACCTTTTACGTACGGGCTCGCCCCAAGATCTAGATGGTCGTCGGATCAGACTACGTACACGTGAGACTACGCGCGCCGAGTTGATCAGTGGATCGGTCCACATTGAACTGGCGTCGGTGAGTGCAAAAGACACACGGGTTGCACGAGTACTCGTGCGCCGACCGTAGCCCAGATTTCGTATCCGTGACCGTGATACCGAGGGCGCGGCGGTCCATTGAGTGTTGGGTCGGTGCATGTAGCCAACCCAACGTGCACGCGTCCGATTTCTGCGACGACATTATGATCGATGTGTTTATTTTGCCACCAGCGTCACAAGCCACGCTTGTACTTCTCAGCAGTCAGATCATCTCGCTTGCCAGCTTGGGTTCGTACTGCAGAAAAGTTCGGTGGCGACGTCGAAGTCTTGTGCTTCCACGGCAATTAACACTCCTCAAACGCTAGCTTCAAGTCTTACACCTACAATTTCTAGGGAGTTTTTGGCGGATTTGCCTATTTTTGAACGTGTATTTACAGAAATGATATCAATCGCATTGTAATGATAAAATAGCGCTATTGCTTTCCGGTTACTATACGGCAGGCGGGCAGGACTTGAGATACCGACACGTCAGAAGAATGCACGGTAGCCACGCGGCCAAGGCTTGCCGCCCAGTCACTGTGCGGCCAAGCTTGTTACCGCGCAGCCACCATGCGAGAGAGCCCGGTGCCGCACAGTGGTCGTGCGGTAGGTGATTAGCCTCTGCCATTAATTAATTTAATAGCTCATGATTAGCAGGAAATAATGCAATGCCACATGGTGGCCGTGCAAGGGAGATTGTTGCCACACGGCCCCATGCGGTGGAGGTAGAGCCGGTGTGTTTTTTAGTACCTTTACCATGCATGCAAATAAAGCCAGTGGACCAAAGGCCATTTGGTTGCTCTACAAAATGATGATTGTGCCATGTGCGACGAGCGAACAAACCACAGAAAGAGAAGTGTCGTCGCATCTGCCCCCTCACCCCGCGCGCATTTCCCTCCCGTCATTACTGACGCGTTGTTAGTGCGCGCTGTGCTTTCGCTCTCGCTATAAATTGCGAGCTCTCTTGCAGTCGCTCTCGTAGTTGTGCTCTAGCAGTCCTATTAGCAGGTAATTCCTATGTAATATACATATGTGTGTACATATATATACATGTATATGTATATGTATATATATATGTATATTTCATTTCATCGTAATTTTTAATTTGCAGTATTGTACTGTCATTATCAATCTTCGTATTGGCATTTCTTCTATTCCATCTATTGTAAGGTATGTCTGTATCAGAACTTCTGGAAGACTTCTACGATGAGAACATATACATACACACACGCGCACACATATATACATACATATATGGGATTATATCTAGTGCAAATGGGCTATTCAATGCTAACATACAAACGCGAATTAGGACCATTGGATCTACCTTCTACAGTTCGGATTCGTGAGGGTGGAAGTCCCTAATCACTTATATGCAATTTTTCCACAAAACCCCTGGCCCCTTCTCCCTTTTCAGATCACGCCGCCTCCAATCTAGAAACATGCGACCCCTGCCTCTCGGCCCCTCCACGGTGCTTCTAGGGTTTGTAGGCTGTTAGCCGCTGCCTCCTCCCGGGCTCCCGCGGCTCTCTTGGCTCCTTCTCTGGAGCCACTGTCCCTGGCCTCCCGCGGCTCCCTCCCCGGCTCATCGCGCCCCCGGTCCACAGTGACACCACCTCCCTGCTGCACCGCCGCCACCCTGCTCGCTGGCCTCACCGGTTGCTCCGTGCCTTCCCCACTCGTGTCGCCATCCACCACCTCCCTCGGACTCGGAAGGTCTTTGTGAGGAATCAGGAGGGAAAGAGCTTTGTCTAGAGCTTGTGGATACCTATCTTTAGGTGCTTATATCTTCTTTCCTAGCTGGCCCATGCGTATATTATAGTGGTGCTACGTATCCCAGGGGCGCAGTGCATGCTCCTAACATCTTTTCCTGTACTTGTGTAAGACCATGTGGCTAGATTTAGGATTTTTATAATGATGAATAATTGACAACATGGCTTAGTATTGTTATTTGAGGTGTGTGCGTGTGTGCGTGGATTAATATCGGTCAAGTTGGTGAGAACTTGTGCCGGGAAAAATGTTCTTTGGTCTTTGCATGTGCAGGTTGGGCGTGGAGACGGTCATGGTCGGTGACGAGGAAGATCGGGACTAGGAGGGGGAAATCTGAGGTCCAGGCGGTCGAGGATGTCACGAGGTGGTCGGGCTCACACTGGAGCACATGGAGATCAAAGGTGGATGATGCGTGGAGAAGATACATGAGGTGCGGTCCTGGAGGCTTTGATACGCGATGAGTTGAAAAATCGGGAGTGTGAAAAACCTGTGTTAGAAAGGGTTTTGGGTCCCGTGAAAATTAATGGGCCAAAAGTCTAGTTGAGATAAAAAAAGGTCCAGACCTAATTGGAGTTGGATTAAGATTTTGAGTAGATATTGAATAGGAAGGAATCAACTGTATAAAAGAAAATCCGCTGGTGCGGTAGGTTGTATCGAGCGAGCGAAAGAAAAAAAGAATTGGCTGTGCGCTGCTTTTGGAGGGCAGCAACGGTTTTTGAGAGAGAAAAATCGACGTATTATTGCCGAACTCGTCTCCGTTGCTCAGTTCACGTGCGGCGAGTTTCTTCTCGTTGCTATCAATGCGCAGAAAGAGATTACCAGCGAGACGTCAAGCAACACGTCGGCCCGGGCGTCAGTACGCATGACCGCGCGTATCGCCAGCACATCGTCTACTACGCTGCATGGCGTGATCTCTTCGGTCCTCGTGAGTATTTCCAGCGCATCTAAGTATTGTCGTTTCGCGTCTTTAGTTTTGGGTTCAGTCCAGCTGAGACAACTCAGCATTAGCAAGAAGTAGACACGAACAGAAGGGACAACGTGTGCACAGAACTCAACATACATTGTTCTATTCGGTGTATGACTTGTGATTGGATTATAGTTATAGATTTTGTGTACGTGGCCTGAGGAAAGCTTTATACTTTGGTACAGCACAAAAGCTATGGCTTTCGTTTTCTTATACTAAGATCAGCACACAATATTTTTGGTTTATCTACGGTCTCTTTCCAGCAGGTTATATATATATATATATATATATATATATATATATATATATATATATATATATATATATATATATATATATATATATATATATATATATTGCAGTTTTTCGCTTTTCTATTTTTTGTGTGGAAGGTTGAAAAATTAAAAGACAATAAATTTGGAGAAAAGTTTCCGCTGCGCATTGCAATCATTCACCCCCCTCTGATTGCCATCGACGATTCTACAACTTGCTAATTACCATGGTGATTTGATATTTATGTTCACACCATATATAGAATTGGTTGCTGTCTGCCCTCCCATTCTTTTTCTAAAAGAAACAAGAACCGCAGTAGAAAGGCATGAAATTTCTTTTCGTACACAGAGCAGAGCTCCTCTGGCATATCATACGGTGAAGGCTAGAGCTCATTCACACAATCGTGATTTCTAGAATCACTCATTCAGGACTTCATCTCTGGCGACCCCAATTTGGCATGTCTCAACTGGAGTACATCGACGTTTACCACACCTAGACTACTCTAACTCAGCCTACTGGTGCGCCGTTGGCCACTCAGTAGATTGAACAGTCTCTGTACTACCTCTGATCTAACACACACGCTCCGGATTGGCTGTTGTATCCCACTCAACGAAAGACAAGGCTGCGCCTATGGACGCAGATGCGACAAAGGAGACAATAGTGGCTCAAATGAGCGAGTCATATCGCATCCTGTGTTATGCGCCTTTTGTACTGTTATATATGTATAATTTTAGACATTACAAAATTCTGCAAAATTACACAATTATGTTCATTACGTAAGAATCTAAAAAATCATCCTTTTTGGTGCTCGTTTGCTAAATTAAATAATGCCTACAAATAGTTTATTAAATGATTTTTCAAGTAAAATTTAGAATTGATAAAATTACGAATAAAATACACAATGAATTACGCTACGTCGGGAAGCTCCATAAAAAATTTGTAGGTTTTTGACCTCATTTACTATATCTACAAATTTTTACATGTAGTACGAGTGAATAAATTTCCTAATTACGCTATTAAATTAATCAATGACGGAGGCTAATTTCCTGCCGCACAACCACTGTGCGGCACTGCCCTCTGCCGCACGGTGGCTGTGTGACAGTGAGCTTGGCAGTACGGTGGCTATACGATGGGCCCTGGCCAAGATGGCCACAGTGTATTCCTCTGATATGTTGTAACCTTAGGTCCTGTTGTACGATGGCCAGACGGTAAAAATATTGTTTTTGTTATTGCAACGCGTGACACAATACTGTAAATACACGTCCAAAAACAGCCAATCCGCCAAAAACTCAATTTCCAGGAGCTAGCTAACGCCTTCGTTGGTCAGATCAAAAATTTAAACTTTGCGTAGTTACTGGTCAAAGTACTGTACAATCATGCATCATATCAGGAAAGAAACATCAGCAGCCGTGTCCTTCATCGATAGAAGTGCTGTTGAAGGCACGAAACCCAACGTATGTGAGGGGTGGACGACGTTGATCTGACGGACCATCATCCACGAGAGTAAAAATAACACGAGGATTTATACTGATTTAAGGTTTGAGAGAACCATACTACTCTTATCGATGAACTAACGGGGATTACCTCTGGAGAGTGAAGCCCCCGAGGGCTCACAGTTTGAATATGCTTCTTTGGCCCTGTTTGGATCAGTTTCAGATTCTTAAAAGCCAGCTATTACTTCTAGTTTTTAAAAACTGGTTTCTAAGCAAAAACTGATGGGGTGTTTGGATCCCCTAGTTTTTAAAAGCTGATTTCATTTATGATTGGTGCTAATAGACTATTATACCCTTACATTTATTGCTCTTGAACAGCACATTAAACAACCATGTGTGGTCTTTAATGAGGGTAAATGGGTATTTGTGCCAAAAAAACTGGCAAAAGCTGGGTATCAACAGCTTCTTAGTTTTTAAGAATCTTGGTAGGTAGATTTTAAAAACTGCCCCAAAAACTGGTCTGTTTGGATCCCACCCAGTTTCCAAAAGCCAGATTCTTAAAATCTGGGTGGATCCAAACAGACCCTTTATTGCTCATAAGAGCTCAAGCTATAAATGACAAATATATGGGGTATTTATAGGTTCTTGGACCTATTTAAATGACAGGAATACCCCTTAGAGGAAAAACTAGTTTATGAATACAAGCGAGTGGTATTACACTCCTTTCTAAGCATGATTGTATTTTTTAGACCTATATATAGGTATCCTCTATAAAGCGGACCCTGTAAGCGAAGAAATGAATGAATTAGGGGGTGTTTGGGACTGCTCCACTCCTCGTTTTTCAGCTCCGCTCTATGTTTTTTAGCCAAACAGGTTCAGCTCCACGCACTCTGTTCGAGGAAAAAAAAGGTGGAGTTGTGAGAGCACCTAAAGGGGTGCTCCATAAACTCTAGGTTTTTTATGGAGCTGCTCTACAGTAGAATTCGTAGAGCAGAGCTTGTGAAACAGTCCCAAACACCCCCTTCCTCTAGCATCTCTGCCCCTTGCCGTTTAAAAGAAATGCCTGAAGGCGTAGTCTTGAGTCGCCATACTTTTCATGCGAGGTTGATATTCAGCGAAAGATTTAGCCGATCCCGATAGCACCTGTATCCCGAATTGGGTGTCGAATCCGCAGCAAAAGTCTTAGACCTGGCTAATAACTTAGCATCCGAGCCGCGATACAAACAAATTCTCGAGACATCCTTGTAGCAAGAATTCATGCGACTCCCTAGCCATCGGGCTGTGTGCTGGACCATGTGGGCTTGCAGTGGACTGACTATTGATGGGTCGTGAGCCAGTCATCCTGGCTTGCCCATGCCAACACCTTCCTGGGCCATTCGGCCGGTCCAGCTGATGCGTAGGAGAATAAAATGGGAGGCTGCCTTGGTTGTTTTGGCCCTTAGCATCTCCAACAATATCCTCTAAATCTTATCCCCTAAATCACTTTTTAGAGGATACAATCTAGAATATAGAAGACTAAAAATATATACCCTCCAACAAGTCCTCTAAATATGGTCCCCTAAATTAAAATCTGGGTCCAAAAAACTACCAACCAAAGAATTTAGGTGATCGGACGGCGCAGGAGCGTTGGGACCGATTTAGGGGATGGTGTGCGTCCTCCATATTTGGGGGACGAAAAATCAGGGATTGAGTCCTCTATATTTTTGGGTACCACTTAGGGGATCTGTTGGAGCCTTTTTTTTACCTTTTCTTCTAAAATATAAGGGATATGAGCACTTTAGAAGATTTGTTGGAGAAAGAGTCGGGCGGCTACCGGTCGAATCCGAAGGAGGGGACTGCAGCCTGCAGGACCAGAGTGAAGCCAAGCTAGGCGACGGTCGACCGAACTCGAAGACGCGGATCGCGGGCCTAGGACAAGGCGGAACCAGGTGACCGCCGACCAAAACCAAGCGAGCTGAGCCTCCAACTCTTTTGACTTTTGTGATTGTCCTCGTAGTGGGTGTTTGGATGTGGCGTATGAGGTTTGGCGAGCTGAGCACGGGGCTAGGGAGGCGCAGGACGCAGGGCTGCTGCCCTTGGTCGGCCGCAGGGACGTAGTTCGTCTGAAGAGAAAATTGATTATTTGCCATTTTGAAGAGTGAACTTTGTAAAATTACCATTTTCAAAATTAGCTTCGCAAAAATGTCATACAGTACATTTACCTCTTGATTACCATGCCATTTAACTCATTTAATATTTTTTTTCTAATTTCAGGGGCTAAAAAAGACATTTCTACCCTTGCTAAGTTTTGCACTGCTCTGTTTGGCTCCAACTACCCTCCGCCAGTGCATGTAACGCTCCCATGCATAATAGAAGCATATATACAATCTATAATGCTCATTCTCCCAATTTCAACTGTACCGTTGCATTCCTGCCAACAATTTTCACGTCTATACATATCCGTGTTCGTCTTGTTGTCGCATCAACATTTTTAAAAAAATCAATGCTGAACATTTACAATGACAAGGTCACAAGGTTGATATTACAGATTACACCGCATAACATAATCACAAACAATTAAGAAAAGACAGGCCATGCGGCGAGTATTTTTTCTCCTCTATATATCTACTTGATCTATCACACACTGCTTTTTCAAATGCCATCTACCAAACACTTAACACAGGATTGCCATAAACGTGCTCACCGTGCTCGGCGACTCGCGGTTAGCAATCGACGTGAGCTGGAACAAGCTTGTTTCCATATATCCGGATTGTTTACCACTACATAATGAAATGGTCGATCATATGCTTTATGACATCGGCACCTTCGCTATGCATGACGGGATCTTTTACCTGTCCAAATTTCAGTCATATGAACGCTTCAGCCTCAGCGCTATGTTGACAAACATTAACAAGTTACTAAATTGTTGACGTGATAAATATGAGCTTATGACACCAAACTGCATTTGAATCACTGGATATCAGTGCATGGAACTTGAGAGCCAAAGGTATACCTGAATTATGCATGGGAGCGTTAGATGCACTGGCGGAGGGTAGTTGGAGCCAAACAGGGCAGTGCAAACCTAAGCAAGGGTAGAAAGGTCTTTTCCAACCCCTGAAAATAGAAAAAAATATTAAATGAGTTAAATGGCTCAAATGGTATGGTAATCAAGAGGTAAATGTACTGCATGGCATTTTTGCGAAGCCAATTTTGAAAATGGCAATTTTGCGAAGCCCACTATTCAAAGTGGCAAATGATCAATTTTCTCGTCGTTTGAACGACTGTGGTGACATTCGCATATCAACACTTGTGAGTTTACACATAATCGCACATAAATTTAAAAAACACAGAGTAAGAATATAAAAGTTTTACGCTACTAAAAAACTGGGCAACCTTTTTCTATTATATTAGACTGCAATTTAAAGGAAATTCTAGTCTAACTCTAGTTGTTAAACCACCCTTATTATGCGCTACCTTCTGCATGACCCCACGGATCCAGACCATGTCGCACATGACGCTAATAAACCGGGAAAACCGCTCTCGTGTAGACTGAGCACGACGTCGAGTGTTTACGACTGCTACAGTGATCTTTCGGCCACGACTGCTAAAGTGATCTTTCGACCACAACCACTATGACTGCTACAATGATCTTTCGATCATAATCACTACGACTGCTACAGTATATTTACGACTTATGACTATTATGTTACAGTACTCTTACGAGTATGACTTACGATCATAGTCACTTTGACTAACTCTTCGACCACGGTGAGCGAGCTGGATTATTCAACATTCACCCTTTAATCCTTACTTCGTTCACTTGTGATCTCGATAACGCCAATCCTTGCACGTTGGTCCTGGAATTTGACGCGCTCGAGCAGTTTCGTGGGAATGTCCATGAGCTCCTCCTCTGTGCGAGTATGCTCGAGGATGACTTTCCCTCCATTAACACATTCCCGAATGAAGTGAAAGCGGGTGTCGATGTATTTTCTCCGATCGTGAAAGACAGGATTCTTGCTTAAAGCAATGGCAGACTTGTTGTCCACCTTCAGCACCGGCACGCTGGGCTCCAAGCAGAGAGATTCGCCCATCAGCCGAGCGATCCAGATGCCTTGACATGCCACGGTCGTCGCGGCGATATACTCCGCCCCGCAAGATGACAGCGCCACCACCCTCTGCTTTTGTGACTGCCAGGCGACGAGGTTGCCTACGAGGAAGAAGAGCACTCCAGTGGCGCTTCTGCGGTTGTCGACGTTACCGGCCATGTCGCTGTCACTGAATCCTGATAACAGTGGCCGACTACCTTTCTTCCTTGCGTAGTGGACTCCATGGTTGCGTGTTCCGGCGATGTAAGCAGTATGTGCTTAACCGCGACCAGGTGGTCTTCGTGTGGTTCCACCATGAACCGACTTGTGTAGCCCACAGCATAAGCTATGTCCGGCCGTGTATTCACCAAATACCAGAAACTGCCAATGATACTTCGGTACTGAGTGACTTTGAAGGTGTGCCACAACACTAAGTTAGGGGCATATTGGAGAGGGTGCGCTCGAGACTAAGTCATGTGGCACTGAATGACCACTAGGGATGTAGACCCAGTAGACTTTTGAGGCGCCCATGAGGTTGACTTACGGGCATCTTAGAAGTGTGCCCACAACACTAAGTAACGGGCATACTAGAGAGGTTCCCAGAGACTAAGCCGTGGGGTATCGGATGGCCACTAGGGGTGGTAGTCCCCCGGTGGGCTTTGGAGGCGCCCATGATGCTAACTCACGAGCACATTGGAGATGTGCCCACGATACTAAGTCTCAGGTATACCGAAGGGGTGCCATGAGACTAAGTCGTGAGGCACTAAATGACCACTAGGGGTGGTAGCCTCTTTATGGATTTCAGAGGTGCCCATGAGGCTGATTCACGGGCACCTTAAAGGTGTGCCCATGACACTAAGTTATGGGCATACTTGAGGGGTGCCCACGAAACTAAATCGTGGGGCACCGAATGACCACTAGTGGTGGTAGCCCCTAGTGGACTTGGAGGTACCCATGAGGCTGACTCACGAGTACCTTAGAGGTGTGCCCATAATACTAAGTCACAGGCATACCGGAGGGTTGCCCACGAAACTAAGTCGTGCACACCGAGTGGCCACTAGGGGTGGTAGCCCCCAATGGACTTTGGAGACACCCATGAAGCTGACTCACGGGCACTTTAGAGGTGTGCCCACAACACTAAGTCACAAGAATACCAGATGTGTGCATACGAAACTAAGTAGTGGGGCACCCAATGGCCACTAGGGTGATAGCCTCCAGTGGACTTGGAGGTGCCTATGAGGCTAACTCATGGGCACCTTGGAGGTGTGCCCACGACACTAAGTCGCGGGTATACTGGAGGGGTGCTCATGGGACTAAGTCATATGTCATCGAATGGCCATTATGGGTGGAAGGCCCTAGGGGACTTGGAGGTGCCCATGAGACTGACTCACAGGTACCTTAAAGGTGTGCCTGTGACACTAAGTCACGGGCATACCGGAGGGGCGCCTCTGAAACTAAGTTGTGGGGATCGAATGGCCACTAGGGGTGGTAGTCCCCAGTGGACTTGAAGGCGCCCATGAGACTGACTTACGGACATCTTGAAGGTGTACCCACGCCACTAAGTCACGGGTATACCAGAGGGGTGCCCACAAGACTAAGTCATAGGACACTGAAATATGTGTGTTGTGTAGCCTTTTTACCCTATAGGTGGGGGTTTTCCCCTCATGATCGAGAATGCTTGAGAATTGTTAACTCTTGCCAAGCAATGAAGTGAGGCGTGCAGTGACCTAGAAGTCGTTTGGGTCATGGCTTAGAGTCTAAAGGGGATGAGTTCTTAGCATATCCAAGTTGTCGCTCATGCCCTAGGTCCAGTAGGACACGCACCGACATGGTGGAGGCGACAGACGTCAAGCCATCTTGGACTTTTGCTATGGGAGATCACGAAGGTTGTATGCCCTATACACCACGAGGGTGGAATCCCATGCAGGGATGGTATCTCGAGAGCCCAAACAAGAGCAATGAAATTTGTAAGTCAGGATTGTCCCCTAACAGTAGTGCGTTAGGGGGTAGCTCTATAGCTGGACTTCATCACCTTGCAGTTAATGACGTCATACATCCCGGGGATAATGGTTGGCCCCAGAACTCATATCCCCTGGCTACATGGGCACCTTGAACTTCCCACTCTTAGCTGGACCCTGCATCGGCTAGCGTAAGGGAGGCGGACATGCTTAGAAGCCCTATGGCACATAGACGTTGTTTATCCTAGGGTGGATGGTTCTGATCTTTAGCGAGAGTGCATATCTAAAACTTCTCTAGACAGCGAACGGGTCGTCCACGAACTCATTGCACTCCGAAGCTACAGAAGGCTTCGTAAACTTAAAATGTTTCTTGGTACAAGGTATAGCCTTTCGTACATTAACTACGGCGGACGGACGTAGCTAACCAACACGGAGGCAGGCAGACGTTTATACACTACTACGTACTCGATTGCCGCAGGCCCGGTCCTGCTGCTCGTCAGCCAGCCTGCTAGCTGCTGCATGTCCGTACATATTGGTGTAGCATACTTCAGACTTGAGACATCACCAATGTCGAGCGACTTGCGTGTCGCTGGCCCAAGCTGCCAGCAACCGGTACAGCATTAACTGACCAACATACACATCGCCTCTCACCTCCCCATGATCCTGAACTCTAACCTATACCATGCATGCATGTTGGTCAACACATGAAGCAGGTACGTACTAGTCCAATAAAAACATTCGACCAGGTCCAACCATGGCACAGGCGTGGCGACGTGCGCTGTTTATCGCCTACCGAGGGCCGGCCGGGGCCTACGTTATGAAAACAGTGAGACACCCAAGCGAGGCAGCGAAGCAGAGCAGCAGAAATGGGGAGCAAGGCAAGGTCGTTTGGGCTTATGGCTAGCGCGCGCGTACTCTCGTGCCAACCCACAGGCTACAGATCACAGCGAGCAAGCGAAGAGAAGGAAGGAAACGAGACACGGGCAGATGCCGGATGGATTGAGCAGCTGCTAGCTAGCTAGCACGTACATAGTGGTCGTCGCCTTTTCGTGCAGTCTTCTGGTTCTCACGTAAGGCTGATTATCGAGTTTAACGAGTTATTATTATAATTTATTTAAATTAATATAGTTAATTTAAAATTATCTTATTTATCATTTAAATATTTATTTTAAATTCAATCTAATGAGTCATTGTCGAGTTGAATCCCATTAACCTTTTTTATTCGAAATTAATTTATTTTAATTTTAAATATATTAACTACTATAATATAATGTGAGTAGCTTTTGCTCGGGTCGTGGTAGCGGCACGTCGGTGCCCACTTTTCCTTTTGGGAAGGTCGGGTAGGCCGCGAATAGGGATGTGACAAGTTAGCGGCACCATGTCCATAGGAGTAATGATCTCCGCTCCTCCACAGGCAGAAGCAACCTAGCTAGCTAGGAGTAGTATACTATACTCCGTGTGTGTACACACGTTAGCACTATACTGCATTTGTGCATAGAATAGGTTATTTTTTGCTCCAGGCGAAACAAGAGCCACGCGACCTGACCATGCCTCACACGCTCGACCACAACCCAATGTGCCCAAGCGACCCCGTGTAACTACAAGTAAACTGCACAACCCCAGTCCTCCACCGTCCCCTACCCGCCATCTTCCACCACGATCGCCCCTATCTGCATCTTCCACCCCGCCTTCCACCACAAAGGCGTGAGAGCCCACCCTTTCGACAGTAATTGATCACTGTTAGCGTCGTGGAGTTTTGCCGCCGTTGCACATCCGTCGTCTCCCGTGTTGACACCACCATTGTGTTATGGTGATAGTAAAAATAAAATCATATTTACGACCAAATACAAACTAAGTTACAGTCATATGAATGTGCTTTTATTGTACATACCGATTTATTGGGCGTGATGTTAAAGTTAACTGCCACACCTAGCTGTGGCGTATGATGGCCATGCGATAGCAGCAATAAAATTGGATACCACATTTACCTCTAGATACATTTCAATTTACGATCAGATGATAAAATAGAACTGTTGTGTGATGTCGACAGTAAAAATGGATACCACATTTATGTCTAGATACATTCTAATTTACGGACAAATAAAAAATAGAACCGTTGTGTGATGGCGGCAATAAAAATGGATACCACATTTACATCCAGATGAGAAATGGAACAGTTGTTAATGGCAACAGTAAAAATAGATACCACATTTATATCTAGATACATTCACATTTACGAACAAATGAAAAAAATAGAATTATTATGTGATGATGCCAATAAAAATGTACAGATACGTTCACATTTATGGCCAGATATTGTGTGATAGTGGCAGTAAGATTGGATTGCCTGCAGCATAGGCACAAAATAGTGTGTGTAAGCACGCATGCGTGTGCACCCTTGTGCTTTGCTTTTCTTTTGTCTATGTAGCTTGTCGATATTGGTTTGGTCTACGTGGTCTCAGCTAGTGTCGGACCGAGATTAGTAATCTAGAATCCTATTTGTTTTTCATTGTATTTTTCTCTGTATCAGTAGATAATGTATAAAGATATATTATTAGATCATACACATATATCACTTGAACCATACTAAATATTTGTATTACATATCAGAGTTTAAACACATCAGATCGGATACAGTTTACATAATGGACCGGTCATACCAAATGTTACATTACAAAAGCGGAAGCGAAAATGAAAACAAAATCAAAAGTGAGGCCATGCCTTGCCACAAGTATGCGACTGAGGTAAAGCGTGTATGGTAAATACTATCTAAAATTTGGATAATAGATGTGAACATAATCACCATCAAATTCTGCCTAGCTAAGATAAGCACTAGACTACTAGATAACAACGTAATCTCCACCGTCTAGTCTCAAAGCAGCGTAGTAGGCATAGTGATCTTGATCCATAGGTTCTGAGTTATTTTATTGAGCAATGATGAGCACAAACAACTGTACTCTGTGAGCCAACACACAGAATGCAATATTATATATGGAAGACTGAACAAAGGAAGGTTCAGGTTTTTTTATTTGTAAAATGCCAAAGTTGAAATACCATAAATAGAAATCCATTCTTAGTATTTTAACTAAACCATATTTCTAAAGAATGATAAAGTATGCAATAATAAGAGTACATATTCCATCCACATGGTACATGGTTCCATCCATCATATGCTATTTTGTTATTATAGTTCTATTCACCTATTATAATCATTGGATTCCATCCACCCAAGAGAAATCAACTTAGGGTTATATCTACCCTTCGTGCTTTTCATCTCACCCACCAAATTTCTTTTGTAAATAGACACTAACTTGAGTAAATTTCCATGCTCAACCATGACCGTGGGCATGGCTGTTCGAACAGTTTTCACTCTGCAGATGTCACACACTTTACCACAAGAGATAACCAATTTGTTATATTCAACATGTTTCCTTAGATATGCATATCAAGAAAATCACTACAAAACTTTTACAATACATCATCCCAACGAGCCTACACCTACTAAGGTTTCATTGTGTGAGATTCTATCTACCCTCTTCAGAGGCCCCCTCTTACGCCGCACGGTGGCTTCTATCCAGCAACACGGCCTGTGTTCCATTGGATGGCGCAACCCGTACTAGGTCGATACAAATTAATTAGGCAGGTCGTACCCATTATAGACTTATATGGATTTAAAACAAGTTTTATTTGATTTGAATTTAAAACAAGTGAGAACAGGTCTTCCAAACTTTAATTCCTAGAAAAAATCCTAAAAATAAACAAAGAAGAGATAATATGTCTCACTAACGGCTAGTCCCCATAATTAGAGGCTGACATGTGGGGCTAGCGAGTTTTTAATTTATTTTTGAATTATTTTACTTAAGGATTTGATATAGTAACTGACAGATGGGGTCGACTATGATTTAATTTCTTCTTGGTTTGTTTTCTTAAAGAAATAGTTGGTGTGACTGACAGGTGGGAGTTGACCATAGTAAGGGCCTACATGTCAATGGCTCAGAGTTTAACTCTGATTTTTAATTAGGTTTCTTGATCAGTTGGGCCCATGTGTTAGTGACTATTTAACCTTAATTAATGAGCTTTATTAAGTAAATTAATTTTGTCATATTGACATTGTTATGCTAATTAAGTTTCTATAGTACTCCTCCCAAGCCGAAATAGGGCAGAGTGCAACGGGCGGTGTTGCCGTGCTCGGCGATGGTGCGCACCGGCAGCGCCCAAAATAGGTTGCCAGGACCATGCCGCACCTGTAGGAGGTAACGGCGTGGCTCGAGCGGCGCCACAACGAGCGTGCGACGAAGAAAGTGGCATTAGTGCAGGAGAGGAAGAGAGGGAAAAGAGAGGCGCACATGAGCATGAGGTGGTGGAGGGGAGCATACTGGAGTGGACAACAAGGTCAGGGGGGTTCATGGTAAGCCGATGACGAGAGCCAAGGGACAGTGTGGAGAGGGAATGGTGGTGTAGGATGCGCTTTCAGCCAAAAGGGAGGAGGACTACGGTGTCGGTGAGACTCTACGGACGAAAACCCAATTGGGTGAGGGGAAATGATGACAGAGATGAGAGACATACTTTGATGCACAGGACGCTAGGGGAGCTCACCGGAGTTGGCCAGAGCTATGAGGCGAGGACTACGGCCGACGCGGGCGCGATGGTCGATCGAGCTTGATTCGGCTCGGAAAAGGAGAGTGATGGAGAGGGAAGTAAGCTGGGGAGCTGGAGGCGAGGTGTGGAGGCAAGGAGGGCTTCGGGCATTTTTTATAGCTGGCGGAGGCAAGCTTAGGCTTGGAACGTGCAATGCACAGCACGGCGCGGCGACATGAGGGCATTGTGTTGCAAGCGGTGCATGGGGATGATGCGGGGAGCAGTGACGGCCAGCGTCATATTGGTGTGGGTGCAGTAGTGCGATGGGACAGAGCGTTAGTCAATCGATGGCTGCATGGGCGTTTGCTTCAGCCCTGCTCGATCGGCTAGCTCCTTCCTGATCAATCTCCTGCACCCGCCGGCCAAAAATTTTCTTTACGGCTTGCTTGGTGTGCCGCTATACGTACGGCCGCGCGCGTAGCTTTTTGCTCGCACGCTCGGGCCCTACGCGCACAGTAAGGGGCCAGCGCGTACGTACGTACGTACGTGTGTTAAAATCTTGGGAGTGTCCAGTCGAGCGGAAGCACCCACCGATCATGCATCCTAGCTATTTCCTTTCGCTGGGAAAGCTGCGTCCACAGTGCGCGCACTTGGTGACCTAATGGCCCCGTGGGGCCTCGACTCTCGATCTCGTCTGATGAAACGGACGGGGGCGCACGCCGAGCCCACGCCTGGGGCACGCATGTACGGGGCGAGCAGCGCGGTTTGCGCATGGCATCATTGCCATGGGGGCTTCCTGAAGAAGAGAGATCTACGAGAGAACCAGCCTACCTGTATTGTATGCGTGTAATTTCTGTCACGGACGCGTACCGATGGAGAAGATCGGGCGGCCTCGATCGACGAAGCAGCTCCGTGTGTAGCAAAACGTGACCGGCATGCGTGTGGGCCTAGATGAATTTCACCTGTGAATAGATCCTGTGATGGTTCACATGCAGATCGCAACTACTTCGATATGTAGCAGTTAGTGTTCCTCTATCGAGGGCAAACATTTTGCTAGGCCATCATGATCAATGTTACAAGCTGTAAGGTCTGCACGGCATGGAGGAAGGGAGGGGGGGGGGAGATTTTAACTTTCTTTTCTTTCTTCATGCTATTGCAGAATCCATGTGCATCGCGACCGCGCTCTGGTCCTTACACAAGAAAAGCTAGGAGCCTTGCAAGTCATGAAGTGTTGACGGTTGCTTCACTTGGACGTCCCTGCTAAAAACGATGTCGAATGCAGCCGATTAATCCGGACCTGTCCTCATCTGGCTCACGAGTTTTCCAGAGGCTACCTCAAATATCCACAGGGCGCGAAATTTCTAGGAATTCAGCGGGAGGCGTCCTTGTTCATCCAAGGAATCAAGAACGAGCATCAAAACGATTCTGACATCAAGGTTGCACCAGACGGCAACGTTTACCTGACCATATATAATGCGCCCAGGAACTAGGGCGTCCTCCTGAAAGAGAAACTAAGGGCCTGTTTGGTTGTCTGCATGAGCTGATATTGCTGCATGAGCGTGGTCAGGCTGAGTAGAGAAGGTCCTCAGCCGTGTTTCTCCTTAGCCTGGCTCCAGTTAATTTTTTGCATTTGCTCATGCAGGCTCTCACCCCGATGCAGGCAACCAAACACTATCTCCCTGCATGCGCTGGTGCGAGTCACCCCGATGCATGCAACTAAACAGCCTCTAAATGAATGAATGAATGAATGAATGAATGAAGAGGAGAGGAGAGGAGAGGAGATCAAGGGATGGGCGATGGGATTGAGCACTAGGGCGCACTCCTGAAAGAGAAACTAATAAGAGTAGCACGTACAAATGAATGAATGAATGAATGAATGAATGAATGAAGAGGAGAGGAGATCAAAGGGATGGGCGATGGGATTGAGCTGAGTAGAGCAATCACACATGGTTGGTCGCAGGCCTGACGTCCAATGCAAATGCGCTGCCGTGACGGACAGAGGGGGAGAGAGACAGCGAACTGATTCGGAGGGCGGAGGAGGGCGACACGGCATCGGATCGGACCAGTCCACATTAACTTATTTCCCAAAGCCAGTTGCACGAATCAGCTTTTACCGTCGCATCCTTTAAGCTCCTGGCCCAGCCCATTTTTGCAACCAAGTCCCATACATAACACATGCTCGCTCTGTCCAGCTGCTTCTCCTGGCCTGGTGGCCCCACCTCCTCCGCTCCACTCCACTCTCTCCTCCCCACTTCAATTATTGTAATACCCAAATTAGAAACAAGGAATCCTCTTCCCTAGCAAAATGTTACGTCCACTTGCCCGGGGCTATTCTCTTTTCTTCTTTTTCAGGGAGGTGCATAGGCGACTCATTTTTAAAGCATCTCTAAGGATATAAAACAAAAGTGAGTGAAGAAAAAGAGATGCATGCATCTGTTTGTTTTAGCAGACTAGCTAGCTCTGCTCTGTTTTCATGAAGCCAGTTTCTTTTACCGATCGACAGCGAATATACATCGCTGTAAGTTTTTTTTTTGGGGTACCAATTATGTTGCTCATCCTAACACTGTAAAATAGGAGGAACCTAACGTACGTGAAATAGGAGCATTTGCTATTGCATACTATACACGTCGTTTTCTGGTAGTATATCAAGGGAAAATGAACTAAAATTCTCACAAGACGAAACTATTGCCAAATCATATTTATGGCTTATAGTCTCAGCGTTTTTGGATTAGTAATATCAAGATTACATTGTGATATGCCAAATTTCTGGATTATACGGTACGTTCGTCTCAATATTGTTTCTGACGACAACAGTTTCTACATGGTAGGTTAAAAAATGAACAGGAGATCCATGAATATTTTAAGATGTTATACTAGACGGCAAGTATTCTTCCCGAATAATGGTCATCATGCAGCGACTGATGCAACAGGAGACCAAACAAATTGAGCTGTGATGTTGGCACCCAAAGTCATCGTTGCTGGCCATGGTAAAAAAAAGCGGCAAAACGGCGAAAGATACACACCGCATGAGGCGACCCCTACCAATCTCTCACCTTCTAGGGAACTCCTCATCTACATGGCCTCACTCATGTCCATCCAGCCTCAAACCCATCTCTCACCCAATCAAGAAACAGAGTAGATGGGAAAAAACAACAACGAAAAGGTTAAGGAAAAAAGAATAGCATCCAGTTCTACTGGTAGACGTTGTGAGTTGAGGAAACCTTTCCTCTGCAACCGTGTCAAATAACACACACTTCTTGATCTTTGCCGCCTTGAAGAGACGATGGTGAATGTGTGGCTGTTCTTGATCATCTAGGTGGGCCTGGTCAGGGAATGGAACCCATTCTTCTGCAGCCAGCTTGGGGCTTGCGTTGCAATGTAGGGTGGGAATCGTGATGATGCTGCAGTCGCGGTCGCGGTCGCGGCGGCGGCGGCGTTGGTTGGTGTCGGCGCCTGGTGCGACGGCAGCGGCCAGCTCGTGCCGCTGCCGTTGCCCCAGCCGTGCAGCCTCTGCTGCTGCTGCTGCTGCTGTGGAGGCCAGTGCCCGCCTCCGCCGCCCACGCCACCGATCGTCAGAGACAGGCCTCCCGCTGTCCCCGGATCGCCATTGCTCATGAACTAGCAAAATTTGCACCAAACAAGGAGCGTTCATTCTCGCCTACCATTACCAAGAACAGATAACGAAGAAAAATATCTCCAAATGGAAATTACAAAGTACCCACTTGGTGATGCCTGGGACTAAACGGCAGGTGGGAGACTTGCAAGACAGAGGGCATCTGGGGATGCTTCAAGTTTTGGTCGAACTAGCCAATACGTAGTCAAACAAGAAATCTTAATTAGCTGCCTAGTATTTCGTAAGAAGACGACGATATATAGTTGATGCAGAAAGCAAGGCCAAGTTGCTGCGTACCTTTGCTTTGGTGCTCCGGGCCGCCGTCTGCCAGTCGAGGTCGAAGGCCATGGGAACGCGCTGGTCGGACCACGCCGCGCTCTCGTCGTCTCCGCCGCCGTCAAGACTGCCCCTTTTGGAGCCCGCCGAGCTCCCCAAAGACAGGTCCAGGTTGTGCTCGCCGCCGCCCGGCGCTGCTGCTGCACAGCAACAGATTTGTCCAAGATGAACAGAAAGAGAGAGAAGCCTATTGCTGCTCAATCACGCACAGTGTATACACACACACTCACCCGCCGGCTCGAACTCCTCGGCGTAAATGCTGGGATCGAAGTTTGTCACCGCATCCTTGCCGTTGCACTTGATGGCAGCCCGGTCGTACGCCCTGGCCGACAAGTCCAGAGACACGAGACATCAATCAGATCATCGCCCAACCCAAAGCTTCCCCGCGAAACAATGGACGCACAGTGCGGTCCAATAATTTTACCTAGCAGCTTCCTCCTCGGTGTCAAACAGGCCCAAGTAGACGTACCTGCACAAGTGCCATCCATGAGAGGCCAGTAGCCCAAACGCAACGACAAGAGCAACCAGATTCTACAAGGATGGACGGGCTAAGTGATGGGAGAAGAAAGAAACGCGAGGTGATCGGAGAAGCGAAGGGTGATACTTCTTGCCCAGGAACTGCCCCATCCGAGCCTCCCATCTGCCGCACTTGTGGAGCGTCACGCCTCTGTACTTGGAGCTGCCCCGGGGGAACCCCGTGCTCTGCCGCCGGAGCACGTGGACGAACTCCTCCTTGGTGAGGTTGGTCATCTACAGATTGCTAAACACGTTACAATACTGCGGAAAAAAATCTTACTCCATGAGTGGTGGAGTATCAATCTTAATTACCGCAAAATCTCACCTGCTTCATGTCCTCCTTGTAATCCTCCAAGCTGAAATTGATGTCGGCGTCCACGCCGCGGAACTTGATCGCCGCCCGATCGTACGCCCTGCAGTTGCAGTTGGTAAAGAAACCAGAAAAGAACAGAATTTGACTGCGAATTCGATTGCTATTGGTGGAGAGCTAGCTGAACATGGTAGTCAGTGAAGAAAAGATCAGAGAAAAATCCTTACCGAGCTGCCGCATGAGCGGTGTCAAATCCGCCTGCAAGTCGTCACAAGCCATTGTGAGGAAGAGGAATCGAGACCGGGGAGTAGAATACACCTCCAATTGTTGGCGATTCATTGGTAAAGATCGCGCGTAGCAGCCCCAAGTATGGATATGGACAAGATGGACATGAATGAAACTTACCCAAATAGACCTGCTTGCCACAATCCCTGCATTGCACAAAAGGATGGGGGGAGAGAGAAGACAGAGAGAAACAAGAGAGAGGAGAGAACATGGTGAGAGTAACTTCGATAAGATGTTGCTATGAAAGGCAAAAGGAGCAGAAGCAAGAAATGCCCAAAACAAGACGAATCCAATACCAAACCCATCCTTGCTTCTTTTCTTTTGCCCTCTCTCTTTTCCTTTCTTGAGAGCTTAAGGAAGCTCTCAAGAAAGAAAAAGACAGCGGCAACGGAACTTACCATATGTGCGACTCCCACCGCCCCGTCCGGCGGTAGAACGTCACGCCGCGGTACTGCGAGCTGCGCGACCGCGGCCCGCGCCGGCTCTTCTTGGCCGCCGCCGCGGCGCCGCCGCCGCCTCCCGCGGCGGGCGGCGGGGCCCCGGCCAGCTGGAGCCACTCCGCACGCGGGTTGCCGGATGCGGCCTCGCCGGCGGCAGCCGGAGGGAAGAACTGGCGCGTGACGACGGCGTCCGCGGCGGCGGCAGAGTCGTCGTCGCCGTCATAGGGTATCTCAACCACCGCGACGGCCGACAAGGACGCGCCGGAATCGTCGGCGGACGGGGACAGGGCCGGCGCCCCCTCGGCGGCCGGCGAGTCATTGAGGTCCCACATGGCTATCTTTTCTTGGCACCCCTCCGCTTCTTCTTCCTCCTCCTTCCCGTTCGATGTCGCGGTCCAGCCCTCTCGCTAGCTCCTCTTCTTGGCTAATACTCCACCACTGAAGACGATAGAGAAGCAGAGAGAGAGAGAGAGAGAGAGAGAGAGAGAGAGACGCGACAGAGGGAAAAAAGCAGCAGCTGTTGCCTTGTTGGGGTATGCAAGTACTTTCTCTTTTGCTATCTCCTTTGCAAAGCCCCTCCTAACCTAGGAGAGCAGAGGAGGCAAAAGGCGGCCGCGGGTGGGGTGGGGAGGGAGGGGGAGGAGGAGGATTGTGTGCAAAGGTCGCTGCTGCAAGTTGCGGCTTTTGGCAAACATAGCTACTGCCCAAGGATTGGGAGGGAGGGAGGGAGGGAAAGGGGAGGCGTGGTGGTAAAAGAGGGGCATCAATTGAGGAGACGGCGGCAGCCGAGCGCTTCGCTGCGCTCCTCTGCTGCCGCGGCGCCAACAAAACATGTTGTTACATGTGATGGAGCTGCATTAATTAGCGGGAAACCTTAATCAAGCTGACCACCCTACCCTACCCTGCCGCCGTGTTTTTTCGCGCTTGGATTCGATGCGTTCGCCCCCCGTTGCGTTGCCTCCGCTGGCCTCCTCCTTTTGGGGGCGGCACAGGGACGAGGCTTTGCTTTGCTTTACCGTCCTGGCCTCCCGGGGATGGAATGAGATCCTCCGCCTTCGCATGGGAAAGGCGGAGGCCAACAGCCCGTTCGGCACGCTCCTGACCATCTGATCAGCCAAGGGACGGCTTGGATCTAGACAGGCAAGAAAAATCTCGATATCTCGTGAGAAATCCTGATCCCACAATACCTCGTCTGAGAGAATCTGGTGCATGAATCCGGATCGAACGACCCCGCCTTTGGTTATCCAATGTGACGCCGAAATGACAGCGGTAACTGCTGGTGTGGTGACCTCTTCTACTGCACCGCGTATTTGCATTTCCCTTCCCACCACACGAACAAAAATCCCCATGTTAGGCCTATGGTATTATGCTAGGCATTAGGCTGCCGTGGTACCGCTCGTCGATCTGACGTCAACTGCTCCGCGACCCTGAGCACCAACCTATGCCAAAACGGAGAAATCTCCAACGTTGTAAATTGCCCGTTCAGAATCTTCATAGAACCACTCATACGACTGTTGCAACTACCTGCAACTCCTTGGTCTCGTTGGACCCCTTGCGGCAATATTTGTGTTAGAAAATCTAGATCTTGGCTTGAAGTCTTGGTTTATGATAGATATCTCATCACTAAAGGTATCTCCAATGGTCTGAGTCAGTTAGCTATATGTATATACACATCAGCATATATCCTATGTGGAGGAAAGAGAGTATGCAAAAAAAAAATCGAGCCAGCTCTTCCTTAAGCACTAGTCTATAACGTAAAACGAGGCAGCCTCTATAAATGATAGTCCTTTTCTGTGTGTACACTAGTCTATAAACGAGGCAGCATTCTAAAGCTAGCATTCTAGCAACTAACTAGAAGACTTCCACATCATTTATATAGTACACACTAAAAGCTAGCATTTCTTATAGATAGTTCTTTAGAATGCTAGCTTTTAGTGTGTACTATATAAATGATGTGGAAGTCTTCTAGTTAGTTGCTAGCTAGAACCATTGGAGATGCCCTAAGCTATAAATAAGGAGTGCTATTGGCTATTTTGTACATGCATAAGAAAGAGAAAACAATAAAGAAAGACCAGGAGTCCTCCTTAACTTTGTGTTTCAATCTACTATTTGCATTTTCTGTGATTGATCTGTCTTTTACATAGCAGAGGAATCGATCGAACTGGTCGCCAGCGACAGTTCCTCAACACGTCACATGGCCACCTGGGAGCTACGCTGGCTGTGAAGCCAACGCCGGGAGCTACAAAACGCGAAAGCCCATATTGAAGAAAAGTGGAAGGAAGGGTAAGGCTGCAGCCCAGAAAAGTAAGTCATATGCTCCACGTGAAAATAAGGTAAGCAAGTCAAAGCGGAGCGGCAAGTCCTATGGTCAGCAAGACCAATTCTGCTAAGTGTGGCAAGTGGGGGCACTGGTCACGGATCTGTAAAGAGCCGCAACATGTCATCGATGCCTTCCAAGCTCAGAAGAAGAAGGATGACAAAGGGCAGCATGAAACCCATTTTGCATCTATTCAGGGGGAGAGTTCTGAGCAGCTGCCTGGGCTGATAGAGGTTGAAACCATCTCGGCAGCAGCACCCCCTTTTCACAACGTGCCAATTGAACCAAACCTGATACTTCTACAAGTAGATCAGCGATATAGCCTGGAAGTTCATGTGGTCAGACATGGTGAGCCGTCAGCGATCAGGAAAATACACCCTACCCATACTGCGGACAAGCAAGACTTGGGCATGCATCTACCATCGCTTAGCCTGTCGAAACCAGCAAATCACCCACCCTCCCGGTCGTGGATAATGTGCTTGGATCATATTGGACATCGACCATCCTCGCAGTCAGAGATGTCTATGATCAGATACATAACACCAAACCTCCAACCAAAGAGTAAGTCTACCATAATTGAGATAAATAAACCGTACGTCGTTGTCTCACTAACATAATCGCACATTCTTTTTGTCTTTGACAGTGACCATTGGACAATTACCCATAGAACATATTTCGCTAACAACTGCTCTACACATGTGAATGGCTAAAATCGATGAGGTGCCTCTTCATAGACGCCATTGCCATCCTTTCAATGCTATTTAAGGAGGATATCAGAAGACATAGGGAAGGAGTTTTTTTGGTAAGACATTACTCACTTGTAATCTTAATCACCCATTGTAATTGAATATAAGAACACATAAGTGTGGTCGTTATCCTCTCTAGTGAAGACCTGAACCTGTTTAAAAACCTTATCTCCTCTGTGTGATCCTATATGTTGTGTTTTTCATATTTATTTTGTAAAATCAATAGTAATTCATTGACATTACTTGGTTCGGGGAAGATGTGAGGTCAATGGTCAAAGCTGGAGTATTTTGGTGGGGAAGACAAAATACTGGAAATAGCTATGGGACCAAAATTACGTTGTTTGGAGAGCGTTGAGAGAGCAGTTTAGGTTAAGAAGACATTGAGTAGGCTAAGGGGATTGGAAGCCTGCTCCTTAGTGGATTTAGGCTTATGCACTTTGAGAAACGTGCATAAGTTATGTATAAGTGTAAAACTCGATGTGTGTGTGAGATGAACGGGTTTCTTCAATCGTGTTAATGGATAGTATCTATTAGTGTTAAATATGTATTGGTTGCTTCATCTATATGAGTGAGAGGGGTTAGAGGCATAGGGCTAAAGGGAAGAGAACCAACCAACCATCTATGCACTAGGGTTTGAGGGAAATTTCCTTGTGGTGGAAGCTTTGGATGAGTGCTCTTGTGAGAACTCTATCCTCCATGGTGGAGTGGCTATAAAACTTTTATCTGCAAGTTGTAATAGATCAATCTTGTTCATCCTATATGGTGTGTTCTTGCTCTTGTTGATTTTACACTTGTTTTGCTTGGTGTTTTGCCCTCTCCCTTCCCTCTTGATTTTGCTGGGTTCCAAGAATATGTAAGTGATGAAGATATCTCATGGTGATCATATTCTATTTATTTAGGGACTAGCTATAGCAAGATCTTGGAGATTAACCAATTTAATTCGATTTGGAGCACTTGTAGTAATATCTTGTTTCTAGGGTTTTGACCTAAAATATTTAGATACTCTTACTTATTGTGATATGTGAAAACTCGTCTAGAGGCATCTTGCCTATTCTCAACCCACAATCAAATCATATCTTACGTTCTTGAGTTGTGTTTGGTTTTGGTGCAACATTACTTGTCTTAAGCAAATGTTAAAATTCTAGCTAAGACCCGTACGATTCTTGAATAGATTAGGTTTTTGATATCCTCAATAAGGTGTGTGTAAAGTTTCAAATCATTTAGATATGTATTTTGAAGATTACACTATTTCTTGTTCTCGGGCTAATTTTCAGTTTCAGAAACAATGGTGCGGTTCGACTGGTCCAGGCCTACATTTCGACCAAAGACCGCTCAGACACTAGGCTTCAATCTAGTCTCTTAACTCTAGTGTTTCACAAAAGTGTTTTCCTTTTCGTTCCATGAGTAAGAAAGATCACACTTGCAACAATCTCTGTCGCTCGGTCTAACCACTCTCTCATAGCATTCGACCTTCCAGATAAACTGAACTCCGTTTTGTTTTCATATTTTTGTGAGTTCTTTATTGATGAGTAAATTTGATCTTTGAGACTCCCGTAACTAATGTAGCTGAAGTTTTAGAATATGGTTCGAGAGATTGAATATGAATGCATGGTCCACGTCGAATCGGTCCACAGTACTAAACGGCAAAGTCCGAGCCCATCCGGCGAATGGCCACACGCGCGCGCAGCGCCCGTCACAATGGCTTGGACGAGCGGAACGGCGCGGCAGCAGGAAGGCGGCGAGCCGCTCTGGCCGCTTCGTCTCCCCGTCTTGCCCAATCCTGCAGTAGTTAATGGCGGGGATCGCCCCACGCCTTTTTCTGGGGCTAAGGTGGCACGGTGCCTCTACCGCACACATGCCTCGATCAACAAAGTTCAGGACATGCTTCCGTTGCCTGTCACTTCTCCCCCACTGTACTGCGCCATTTTTCGCTGCCTCCACTGTTGTTGAGCCGTCACACCTGAAAACCTCACCTTGACGCAAAACGCTAAGAAGAACATTATTGGTTGGCAATCACGATTTTCACATTTTTCCTTGCCTGCAATCGTGATTTTTCCCAAGACAATTTGAAGCTGATAGATGGGCCAATCCACCATTCTTTTTCATAAAAACTATATGTCAAAGTGGCAACGAGTGGTGATCGGTTCGGCTTAAAAGCTCATGGTTTATGGCTGAAAATACTGTAGTTGGCTGAAAAAAGCACTGTTGCTGACAGAGACTTACTTAGCATAATTAAATTTAAAAAAATAAGAAATATGTTAGCCCATTACGTATAATACAAACAAATACGAAAAAAATCGGCAAAAAAACTAAAAATTCAGAAAAAGATAAAATTTATAAATAGTGAAAAATAAGCCAGAATCCAAAAGCCGAAACCGAATTGATCAGGGCAAAACGTGCTTGGCACACAACTTGGCAGTGCCGGCCGTCCTCCGGTGAAACTTTTGTACGGAGCCATGCAGATGTTGACTCTCCAGTAAGGCAATATGGCGTGAGGCAAAATGGTGCGACGGAGGCGTATTAGAATTGGCTAGGAGCTGGACGAGTTGGCATGTGCGTGTCGACGCTGCGCATCCCGTACTTGGAGAGACATTTTCAGTGCGAATATTCTCTCTTAGCCAAGTTTGAAAGTTCCGCCACAATGAGTCAATGGTAGCCTAATTCTAGTTCTCTATTTCTCTTGTTATCATCTTGTTTTGAGAATAAATTGACTGTAATTGTTTTGACTTCAGCTTTTAGCTTTCGGCTTATTTTTTACTATTTATAAATTTCATCTTTTTCTGAACTTTTGGCTTTTTGTTAAGCATTTTCGCCTGTTCTTTTTTTCCGTATTTATTTGTATTATACGTAATAGGTTAACATATTTTTAAATTTTTAAATTTTTTAAAATTTAATTATGCTAAATAAGCATCTGTCAGCTACAGTGCTTTTCAGCCATAAGTCACCAAAAATAAGCCCAAATGATCACCACCAAAATAGAGGATCATGGGTATATTATCCATCATACTCATCTTGCTCTGATTATACGTACATATTTCTCCCTTATTTTTTGCACAATTCGCCTTTTTATTTTAAAAACTACTTCTTTTCACTATTACTATTTATTTTTAGTTAAAAGCTATAAGTAAAAACCGAACACCCTAAAACTAGAGGTGCATGTGCGCAGACTGGGCAACAGTGCTCATAATCTTTCTGTTGTTGACCAAGAGCTACGTGCTAGCTAGGGCTACATGAGAGTGAGTTCCCTTTGCAAACTTGTGTCCTTCCTCCTTTTTTGTAGTACATACTGTTATTCTAATCAAGTTTTTCTTCCTTGACATCAGCCTCGATCGGTTGATTCAACTTTACTCGCTCATGAATGATGAAAATTGATAAGCTTAATTGCGTTTTACTAGTAGACGAACCCATGAGAGCAAGTACAACAATGGTCTTATAGCCAAGTTAGTCAGTATTTTTACTGATGTAGAGGAGAGAAGAGAGGAGAGAGAGGAGAGTTTGGCTCTCATGCAAGCAACAAGCTGCACACGGGAGCCTATGCAGTGGTGGGTCCAGATAATAAATGTATGTGAGGAGGAGTAGGAAAGAGAATGTTAGACATGGTACCATATAATAATAAAAAAATCTTTTGTAGACAAATAGAAGACAGATTATTGTATAACTTGGCTCTTATAATTTGATTTATAGCCAAACACTTGACTCTATTATTAGACTTGCTCTGATAAGCGCCAAAAAGAATCTAAGCTGCACGTATAAAAAGCACTTGCCGTAACTAATGATGGGTAGTGCGGAACAAGCCTCCCAGTCCCAACAAAACACTGGCTCTACGCAGTTCTCTATATATCAGTACAGCATATGAACACGTCCAAATGAGTAGTTCAGAATTACTACTCGTCTACTCCACTTGGGTTCTGGAGTTTAATCTGCACGCTTTACTTTGTCTTCGTGTCGATATATGTACGCACCTATTAGCTATTGGCCATTGCCGATTTGCGTCTCCGGCAGCAATAGAAAGGAAAGGAGATGCGATATTATAATAGTAGACACGAATATGGAAACCGTAGTCTAGGCATGCAAGTCGAGTTGGTCCATTGGAACTTGGGTGGCACTACAGCGACGTCTCCCGAGGCTCCAACTACGAGTCTGTAACCAGGTCCACTGCCGCATATATAGCTTGGCTACTCTTAACTCTAGATTGGAAGGGAACTTGGTGCATGCAGTGGCTAGCACTGTACACTTCGATCCTAGCTAGATCCTACCATAGCTAACATGCGTGCTCCAGACTCGCTCTGGTATCAATGGGGCTTCCATGTTCTCGCGGCTGTGTTCCTATCCGTGTCCCCTCAATCAAACGGTTGGGAAATGGTCATGTGACAAAAATAACAGCTCATATTATTTTTCTTCTCACTCTTGTGATCTTATTTTGATGTTTTTTTTATTACTGTTAATAAGTTTTATTTATATCTTTTAAATAAAAGTGAGAAGAGAAATGGAGAGACAGGTAAGTGAACCAATGTGTGACCGTAAGTTGATGGAGTTAAAAGGATAAGGAGAAAAGTCAGGCACATGTTGTACAAGCACGGTAGTAATGTATACATACATGTATATTATTTAGAAATTATGTTACATATACATAAAAACAATTAGGAATACAATAAAAAATAACAAATTTTGAAATAAAAATTATTTAATTTTTAAAACCCGTGCATAGCTAAAAATTGGGAGAAATGAGATGAAAATTAGCAATTTTAATTGTATTGTTATTTTCAATTTATGGATTATGACTTATGCCTTATATCTTCACTCAACAAATAAACGGGGCGGGTTTTATATTGCCATTTACAAATAACTTATAGAAACAACTTTTTCAAAGCGACTTATCGCCATATCAACATAAATAAATAACAATACAAAATAATTACAAAAAAGGATAAAAAGGAAAATATAAATTTGAAATGAACCAACATGATTCTAAAAATCAAGGAAAAATAATATGAAAAATAGGAATTAGAAAAGTGTGGTTCATACGTAAAGTTAATAGCAGCATTATGAGAAATTATGCCTCACAATGACAAAGGGCCAAATGGAGTTTTCCAATGCCAAGCATTTTAAAAATACAATAAGGATGATGTTCGCGAAGATATTACTATTTTGCAATGCACATATTTTGAGAAAAAATTAGTTACATGTCCCAAATATTACAAAACAAAATTAATATTTTTCTCTTATAATAAATAATATTAAAATACAACATATGGACTCCTGAAACAAACTATTTTCCAAAAACCAAATTCATTGCAGAAGATGCCCACGCAAGCGCACGGGACACTTTCCTAGTTGGGTTTAAAGACCAAGCTTTTGGCTTATTTGATACTGTTTCGGGCTTTTTTTTTTTATGATATAGCTGTTGTTAGCCTTTGCAGCATAGTTAAATAAAAAAAAGGAAAAATATTATATTATTATAAACAATACAAAAGAATAAAGACAAAAAGAAAAGGTACTAAAGCCCTAAAATCTAAAAAAACCAAAATAAAATAAAATAACTAGGAGCTAAAAAGCTGAAGCTCAAACCATAGCGTGATGCGTCTTCTTCACCTACTTCAAAGCCACTTAACTATCGAGTTGCCGTCAAAGTTGGATCAGCTCGCAAGTCGCTACACGTGACGTGTATACATAGCTAGGGTTTGGACCTGCAGCTTCGCAGCTGCAATCATAGTGGCAAATTTGATTAAAAACGGGTTGGTATCTCCAGGCACAGGGTCATGCAGTTTTATGGGCGATGTCTGCATCTGCAAATCTATCCGTGGTTACACTACCGATCCTGTAGGCGGTAGGCCAAGTGACGTGATGCATCCGACGTATCTTTGGACAGCAAAGCGGGAGCAGTCACAGTTAGGCAGATTTCTTTCTTTCTTTCTTTTCGTGCTAGCTTCAGCTTCTCTTAATCAAACGCTAAGAAAGGCATAACCTACCGACGTATCAACAAGAAGCTTTAGTTTTGATCTAGAGAATTAATAATCGGATCAGAGAATACAAATACATATATACTGCTATTATTGGCAGCACAAAAGCAGTGGGCCATTAATTAAACAACGTGATGGTCCATTGAGCGTTTTGGGCAAGTAGGGGTATTGTTAAATGCGGGGCTAATCTTCGGCCCTCGTGGCCCTCTGCCTGCCCACGAGAAGTGTTCGACCACTAGATACGTTGGATGAACAAAATATCATATCTTCTGCCTTTTAGAAAGGTAAATACTAGCCAGGCAGCTAATTATTGACGGGTTCGATGATGCACAGCAAAACAAAGGACGGATCGAGACATCGATTATTGATGATGGTTGCAGCCAGGAAAAGGGCTTATTTTACGTTGAAATTAGCGGGATGGTCCCGCATTTATGTTACTAAATTTGTTTTAGAGTTTGTTGTATTAAATAATATAATTTACAAGTTAAGAGTGTATCTAGTGTAAAAAGACTATTCAGTGTTAATATACAAACGCAACTATGAGCCGTCGGATCTCACGAGAATAACCTGGATGTAGGCGGGTGGGATGCCCCCCAATACGATGCCAGTTTTCGAAAAACTCCCCGCTTGTAACTCTCACTTTTCCCTCAACCCCCTCTCTTTTCCCCAGCCGCCTCAATCGCCAGGCTCAATCCAGTGGCTCACCTCTTCTCCCCTCCCCAGCGCCTCCCCTCGGCCTTCCCCGACTTCCCCCAGTGTCGCCCCTTTGGCCTCTCTTAGCGTCGTCTCCTCCGGCCTCCCTTTGCGCCGCCACCCCCTAGACTCCCCAGCGTTGGCGACACCCCGACCTGAGGTCCCCCTCCTCCCCGGCCCCATCGGAGCCAGAACTAGCCTCCTAACCGCCTTCGACCCAGCCTCCACGACCACAGCCGCCTTCGACCACGACCACAGTGAGGAGCGGCAGCCGAGGAGCCTAGATTGCGCTGGGGGTGGTGGTGGTGTTGGGCACTGGGTTGGAGCCAAGCAGCGGTGCTGCAAGGAAGGGGGCGACGTTGGGGTGCCTGGGGACGGTGGAGGAGGGGGTGGCGGACGGCGAAGCAAGTGGGCGGCGAATGAAAAGACTCAGGGGGAATTTCATTTTATTCCAAATTTCATTTATTTTTGTTGGAATTCGTACACAAATGCATTTGCTAATGTTGTTTAATTTTTATTCTGAATTATATTTATTTAGTGATTTTATGTAGGAATTTGTATAGAAATTAAAGTACTATTTTTTTTTAAATTTCAGTTATTTTTATTGTACTTGATATGGACTCTTTATTTTAATGTAGACCATTATTGTTTGGACCTATCATGATTGACAGTGTAAATCTTTCTCTTATTCTCATATTAACGCGAGAATTTCTTGCCTTTGAGAGTGAGCGTGATAGCCTATTTTTCTTCTACTTTAATTAATAAGATAATAATAGATAGGTGTTCCCTCGAAAGTAGGACAGAATGGCCACGTTGCAAACAACTTCTGGCTAGTTTCTAGATTCAGAAGTCAAAAGCTATTTTGGAACGTATTGGCTTCTTAACACGACTTTTTTCTCTCTTATTTTCCTTTGTCATTTGTATTATCTATTGAGATATAACGATGGTTTCTATTTATCCTATTTATCCACTTTTTAATTGAATATATCTAAAAAAAGCTAACAACAACTATAGTATTATTTCAGCAAAAAATCACGTCACTTTTGAACGGACATATCGGTATGTTCTTGTTGGTTTCGACTTATGGCTACGGGTTATAACTTTTGGTCTGTTCGTGGAAGAGAGTACAGAGTAACAAAAACTCATATATGATTTTGATTAATATACATAAAATTATTATAATATATACTATAATTAACTTATAGAGTCTATTTTTTAAAAAAAACTCTATTTAAGCATTAAATAGCGGAGAAAAGCTGAACAGAAGATCCCTGTAGCCCTCGTCTAGAACCAAACGAAAGGAGGCACCAACTGCAATAGTGGCTGTCAAGAGTCAAGCAACACCTTTTCGTGTCGCTTACGTGAGGCGACCAAGACTTGTTTGGCTATGAGAAAAAAATATTTCTTGGTAGTACTAGCTACATAATTACATATACAATGGTATTCTCAACTTTGTTTCGTACTACTGGTTCCCTGAAGGTCACCTTGGTAAGCATATGTACTTGTGATATATAATTACACCCTGATCGTATGGAGTACTAGTTAGCTCTGTAGATTTTGCTTGGGACGCCAAGTATGAAATTTGTAGGACTGATGCCTAGAATAATTTTCGAAACGTTTTTCTTCTAAAGTATTAGTTTCATTCAAGTAATTATGATAGTCAATAAGTTTAGATCACAACTAGTCTAAACAAAATTAAGCTAGAGATAAGAACCAACAAAATCAGCAGGCTATTGTACAAACCCGATCAGATCGCCATTGATAGGCTAGTCTGATCGTCGGCCTGCGACTGATCTGACCGGTCCCCTGTTACTAGACCTGAAAACCTCTCAGGTCAAATGCTCAAATATCAAGAACTTGCCTAATTCTCATCCGAATATATCAAGTATTGTATGAGACTTGTTTAAGACAATATAAATCTAAACCAATTAAGAATCACAAAGTTTTTGAGCTCAAGTTCACCAAATTAAATAGAATTGAATCTAGTTTATAAGAACACCCAAAACCTAAAACTCAAGTTAGTTCTTACTCATAATGATCTAAGGCATGATGTCTTTTAGATCTATTCTCACATGTCCTAGTAAGGTAATTTAAGCAAGATATTGAGCTAGAATTCTCACAAATCCGAAATCACAAATCTAGCTTAAAAACAAAGAAAATCAAGCAAGAACGTAAACAAGATTAAGATTAAGACAGTTTTGATATATTTCAGTGGAGGATAGCGAGGATATAATAATCCTCAAATTATTATTTATCTATAAATAATATTATTATATCATTATATATCTTGAGTATACCCCTTATCTATAAGTGAAAGATTTCACAAGATAATCATAAGCTCTTCTACGACTACTCCTTAGTCGTAAGCTCTTGTATGACCACTCGTTAGTCTAAGCTCTTTTGCGATCACTTCATGATCGTAAGTTCTCCTATGATCATGACGTAGTCGTAAGTTATCCTACGACCATCTTGTAGTCGTAGATCCTCTTACGACTAAGTCAACTTCGGCTGACCTATCTACGACAATACATTACATCGTATGCTTGTCTGACAAGACAGTTAGTGCATGCATTTATTCTTTGAAATAACTGCACATAATTTCTATCTGATAGTAATCGTCACACAACGAGTGAGATACCATGTCCCTCTAAAATTAACTCTCTTTGGACTATTATCATCCGAAAAGTTAAGGCGTCTCTTGGCATGATACAATGGCTGCCACTTCATAGGCTATGTAAGGGTGGACGTTAGAGAGAGATGGAGACAGACCCGAAGGAGAATAGAAGTAGAGCAAGATATTCTGCATTACTTTATCAATTGTAATCAGTTCATTGAGTAATAGCCACACAGGAGTAGTGTTGTTATTATCCCAGGAGAAAGCCCGAAGTTGTATAAAATCCCTATGTCTTTCTCTATGTAATCGTAGCCAGATCAGCAAGAGATTCCCTAAATCCAAATAATAATACATAAGATCGATACTAAAACATTGACAAGGATAATTTTTACATACTAATGGATGATTATAAGATACGACCATAGTACCACTTTTTCTTCTCTTGTTCTCTCTTTCTTAAACATTGAATGAGATAAGGTGGTAGAGCAAAAACTAAATCCTTGAATCCTTGAATCTCTCACAGTCTCTCATCCAATCTAAATAACCAACAAAAAAACTTAATGGGTCCAACCCGTTGAGCCTATCAGGGAAACCTATCAACCCCACGAATATAGGTTTTATTCACTCACAAATGTTTCTCAAAATGTTTACAAGACTTTTTAGTGATTGATATACTTGTCAATTCTAGCTTTCCTTGACCTAAACTACTTCTCCTTTGTGTCTCTCTGTGTCGCGGTTTTGATCAAGGGGACCAACCGGGTATTTAGACAACTACCAAAATATCATCGACGAAGCTTTCGGACACCTTCCTGACTCAATCTTCACCTTGACCTCAAAGCATCTCTGTATGCTTTGACACGAAGCCGTAATGCTCAATGACTAGCTGTCATGTATTCACGTATTCGGACTCCCCCGAACCATCTCTATGTGCATCTACCTTATCACTTGGCACACCACATGTACCAACTCACCTCTTCACGATCTTTGTCTTCTCTATACTTGCCACTTGAGCCATGTAGCCTTACCCGAACTTACACGACCGCTCAGACCTTAGCTCACCCGTCTAGTCCTAGTTCATTGCCGCCGACCGCTAACGTTCTTTCAACAATTAGTCAAGCAACTATTTCAAACACAAGTTCCATGCATTTGACCCACGTTAGTCAAAACCATACATAATGCAATGCAATACAACCAAACCATGGCACCAATGCTATGCACACACTCAATCAGTATCGATCATAACTAAACCAAACCAATTCACCAACAATCGGTCGGACCGCCATTACCAAGCAGGTCAGACCACTAAGGCCAGTTTGACCGTTGACACCATGTTGGTTAGACTGTCGGCCACTAGCTGGTTTGACCACTTAACTGCATCAGAAAACACTCTCTCTGGAATTTCAATTAAACTCTATCTAGTTTCAGCTCTAGCTTCCAATTCCAATCCACCAAGTGCAAACTCATCCCCCAAACAGACCTACATAAGTATTTGTTGTTCAATTTTCCAAATAGGCCTACATAAGTATTTGGTATTCACTTTCCCAAAAACCCATGGTCGATCTGACCGTTTGCCCCATGGCAGTCACACCGTCAGCTATTAGCCGATCAGACCACTGAACTATGATAGCATAATCTGAAATATGAATTTTCTAAAACTATTATAAAATTCAAATTCAACACAACCAAAGTGCCAAACTATTCATCACAAACATATATTAGACCTTATACATGGTCTCTCAAAACTACAAGTTTGAGTGTAGCTAAGGAGCTGCAAGCATGGTCCTTAACTCCAAATTGGGAAGATGCTCAACATATGGCTTCAATTATTGTTGAAAAAATCTAGCTGGCTGGTCAATTTAGATGTTAATACTTTCCTTATTTGGAAGTAAGCATCAAGTCCATGTTCCTTTCCTCGTACACGAACTGCAAAGCATTGGGCCAATAGATGCCCATGAAATTAGCTGCCAGTCCAACTAATCTAAACCTAACTTAGTACTGCTACAATAATGGAGAAAGGGTGGCATCTGGTGACTGGTGTGAGCATGTCAAACATGGACTCGGAGGTTTCATATATCATGTATCATTCCCTTCTCCAAAATACAACAGGCAAAGCTTTTATTCATTCAGTTCAATTCCCAAGACTTGATCAATACCGAACATATAATTTTTTAGGGAAAGAAGCACATATATTAGCAGAAGTTTTGGTCTTAATTTGCCTTATCTTTTTTGCTTCTTTTTTGAATTATTGATGTCATGGCGTTATTAGGATGGGATTATTTTCCTCCTCTTTGAATGATTGGTCACCTTCCAAGTGGAGGTATTGCACCATCAGGTCGTAGTCAAGAGAGGTGAACATCAAACCATCACCATGCTTCAAGTCTAAACCCACCTAGCAGTATATAGTTGTAAGCTGTTAGACCATATGGATAGATCGTGAATACAGTGATGATGAATAATTGACATTTCGGTTGTATTGAAATTTGCGATTGTAAAAGTTATGGATGATGGATTATTGCAAAACTGGAATTGCTGAAATACGCAGGGTAAGCGGTCTGACCGCCTTGTCTCGAGTGGTCTAACCGGCAGACGTCGACCTGGTCGGTAGTGGTAAGTTACAATGAACCGGTCGGTAGTCGTAAGTTATAGTAACCGGTCGGAGGTCGTAAACTACAGTACCTGGTCGGTGGTCGTAACTAACTAACTATAGTACCTATCGGTGGTCGTAGCTACATTACCTATTGGTAGTCGTAACTACAGTACATGGTATGAGCTACAGTGACTGATCAATGGTCGAATCTACAATGGTTGATCGATGGTCAGAGCTACAGTGGCTAGTCGATGGTCGATTGTCATAGGCTTTGAGTGCTACAATTCTTGTGACCTTTGAGTACCCTGATGTTGGTCAAGTTGGAGAGAACATATGTGGAGAAAAAGTTCTTTGATCTTTACATGTGTAGGTTGGATATGGAGACAGACAGACAGTCATGGTCTATGACGAGGAGGATCGGGACTAAGATGGAGAAATCCAAGGTTCAGGAGGTCACGAGGTGGTCGGGCTCATGTAGAGCACGTGAAGATCAAAGGTGGATGATGCGTGGAGAAGCTACGGAGGGTGCGGTCCTGGAGGCTTCGAGACGTGATGAGTTGGAATGTGTTATGAAAGGAGTTCATAACTGGAAGGTTTATAGATTTTGAAAAATCTGTATTTGAAAAGGTTTTGGGTCCGTTGATTTTTAGAATTGGATAGAATTTTGTGTCCACGTTGATGAGGACACGTTTTGGGGCTCTAATATATAAAAGCAGAGAGATATTAAGGTTTAAGGTGCAGCTTTGGGGTTAAAGTTTTTTTGGAACTTTTATGCTAGGGTATGAGAGGTGTGTAAGGGCAACTTGTAGCCACATAATATGATCGAGAAATAAAAAGATCAGATCTATTCTGAAAAAGTTAGTTGACGTCGGCGATGTGTTTTTTGAGCGGTTAAAATCTTCATCAAGCACTAAAAAATTACAAAAAATAGAGACAATCATTCACCTCTATTGTAGTATTCAATCCTACACAAACTAATTGAGACAGCCAAATAAAGTTGTTGCCACCTGACTTCGAATGCAGCGCGGATTTGTCAGAGATTAGGAGGATACTGTATCCAGTGTTTTTCATTAACTGCGGAAGCGAAGCTTTACTTTTCTGCGTTATCTTCTGAGCTTCCCTGGATACCCATGTTGTTGGCTATTAGCTGGTAACATTTTATTAGTTACTGCAAAAAGGTCAGATGACACTATACATGTGGTTCCCTGATTTTTGGAAGGAAGAGACACCTTTTGGGGGTAGCATCTTGTTAGATGTGGTCGTTGAGTTGTGTGCTTGAAGCTTGAAAGATTTCCAAAAAATTGCTGCTTCAGACTTCAGAGCACCAGGCAGAACACAGCAGACAGGACATGGGCATCTCTTTCCCTTCCCTTTAATTAAAGAAAAGAGAACAAAACAAGCTTTTAATAACCACGTGCCCAGTTTGATCATATCTACTACTACTACAATGCAAAGGAGAAAGTGGTCATCACGAACACCAACCACCCAGGAGCAGTTGTTCATATGTTCAGAAGGGGTGAAGTATGTATAATCTTCCTTTCTGGAGAAAATGATAAAGAGATCACATGAAATGAAGATAACTTACAAAGGTGTATCCATTTGTGCTACATGTGAGTAATAATAGGCAGATGGTACTGTACCAGCCTGCAACAACGGTTGTGACACAATCAAAAATTGACCAGTAAAAAGGATTGAGAGTTGCTGGCCATTCATCAAACACAAGAGCTATCTGCTGCATCTGTAGATCCAAGTGTCGAGTCACCAAACTATCCATCTTCCTCTTCGAGTCACCTTTCTTTTTGTTGGTTGGCTCTTATCCCCTTTGCTTGATTGCGTCACTCTCTTTCTTTTCCCTTTACTTGTTTTTTCTTTTCAGGTTGTACAAAGAGGCTAGGACTCGCTTGGCCTTTTCCTTCTTTTCCTCGTTTACCACTCACCAGTCGCCAGCCACTCTACTACTAACTCTGTGCATGAATGCATCATTGCCATGTCTTGAAAGCAAAAGCTTTTGGTGTCTCCCCCGCCCTGGTTTCCTCCATCCTGACAGGGGATTCTTTCATCGGTGTTTGTGATCTCTGCATCTTTTCTCTTGCAAGGCGACAACCAGTGCCTGTACTTGTGCAAAAACAGCAAGTTTCAGACATTGTATCATCATGCGCAGATGATACATGGAAAGGAGGCAAGACCGCAAGAGGATGGTGGCAACCAAAATTTTTTAGCAAGAGACACATGGAATCAATGCGCGCCGTAGACTGAAAAGTTGGTGCGTCTCACAATAAACGAAAAATACGTTACGTTCTGACATTCAAGCAAGCTCACCGCATGCTATGAAAGGAACCAGTTGTACTGGGCGAACAACTAGTACCCTGCATGATGCCCCGCCTTGGAGATAGATAGATAGATAGAGAGAGAGAGAGAGAGAGAGAAGATAGATCTATTCTACACGGTTGTAGTTTGAAAATATCTTGAAATGCAGATTAACAACGAATGACACATGTGTCCAATCATGAAATACCTTCTTGGATCGGAGGATTTTGATGGGAACTGTTTGATGAAGTGCTCTGTTTCCTGCAAAATTCTTTGGAAATCCTGCATTCTAAACGAGCCTGAAACGTGCAATGCTTTGTAAGACGAGACGTATGGGGATGTTTAAACAGCTTTTGTCTACAACATTCTCAATCCGATCTGAAAGTGCAAATGTGGTACTTAACTGCAATCAAGTCCATGTACCATGTTTAGTACTGAGTTAGGTATTTAAGTATATGCAACGTACAGAGTGCCATGTACCAAGTGTAGTTGGCTCCAAACTACTGCCAAAGACAGGTAGAATTTGGAGCATGGAGACAGGCCCACGTGGGATGCAGGTGGTTGATGATAGCTTCATTAGATCAGTTCGGCTATCAAGTACTGGATCAATGAAGTGCTTTGCTTTGTACAGTCACATTTCCAGCTGCCTACGTACTAGACGCTTTCATGAAACTCGTGTTGCTACGTACGGCACAACACATTGATGCTGCTCATTTCTGACACAACACATTTGATCGCTCACCTCCTCATGCATCTAAGGGTATCTAGGCTCTGATCAATATGGCTTCAGTTTCTGGCTTCAGCTTATTTTTGTATTATTTATAAATTTCGTCTTTTTCTGAACTTTTAGCTTTTTTTTTAGTTTTTTTACCAGTTCTTTTTTCCTCGTATTTGTTTACATTATACGTAATGGGCTAATATGTTTTTTCTATTTTTAAATTTTTTTAAATTTAATTATGGTAAATAAGCCTCTGTCAACTACAGTGCTTTTTTCAGCCAGCTACAGTGTTTTCAGCCATAAGCCATGAGGCTTTCAGCCGAACCGATCACCACCCTATAGTGTATGAAAATAGAGGATCTTAAGCCATTTTAAGGTCAACTTTATACATTATAGGGGTGATCTTAAGCAGGTTATAAGTAAAAAAGGCTTAAGACTGATCCTCAAGCTAAAGATCTGGCCACAAGTATTAAACTACAATTTTTCTTTATCTGCCGAGTGGGACCGTCTTAAAGCCCCTTGAGTTATATACACTATGGAGTCGACCTTAAGATTTAGATGAGACCCACCTTAAGATCCCTTGGGTTATATACACTATAGTTGCTCTAAACGACCGCTTGGAAAGCCCCACACATACACACTGTTCCTGTTCATAGCCGACGTTGTAGGATGTGATAAGATATGCAAGTCCCTTCTGCACTTCGAACTGACTCGATTCTTCGTTCCAATCTTTCCCCAAAAATTATTTCGTTGAAATCGTACTTACAATTTCCAAAAAGTTCCATATGGCCAAGCAACCAGCTATTGCTTGCTATGCTAGACTCGTAGTACTTGCTAGCTAGCTGGCTTTGTTTCCCTACTTGGTTGTTGATCTTTGTATTCTTGTGCGCTGGCACATGGTATCAGCAAAATAGGAACATCGTGCAACTGGGTTCCTTGGAACCATCAACCTCTGGTGCGTTGTTAGATCTCGTCTTTGTTATTCAGGATGGGCGGGTGACGCATTTTAGCCTGAGAAGACAAGGACTGCAAGCATAAACTATGCATGGTACCTCGTCACCTGCAGCTTGATATGCTTATCTTGTGATTAGATAAACCCTCGGCCAGTCGACTAGAACCGTTGCTCACTCGTTATATTTCTTTCTTTCTTCCTTTCTTTCTTTTTTGAGACGTGCTTACTTTACTAGCTATCTTAGGAAACGACCACATGCAAGTGATGCTTTGTTTTTCATATATAGATCAGGATCAACGCCCTGATTGCTCTTAGCAGTCCTGGGTTGGATTTGATGGGAAGGCGCAACGCATGAGTGAATGAGTGGGGTTTTCTGGGAGGTTGAGCAGCCGGAACCCTTTTCCTGTGCAGCCTTGGATGGTAGCCTCCATAGCAGCCAAGCTATGAGCTAGGTGATGTTACCATTGCTGGCCGAGCCGTCCCGTCACGGATCGAGGGGAACAGCAGTTGGGCGATTGCTGCGCGCGGTCGTTGTCATCGTCTCCGCCGTTTCTTGAGCTCCACTGTATGTTGTAGTCATGTTAATTGTTGGGTTGGAAAGTTGCAGGCCCCCTCCTCCCGAAAGTTGGAGGGCCCCTACCCCAAAAAAGAAGCAGCTAACCAACAATATACCATTAGAATTACTTTCAACGATATATGATGGTTTCATGCAAATTTTATAGAGGTAAGAGGAAGAGTACTTCGTCGCCGGTTGTCGTCACCGTGCCGCCTCAGGCAGCACTGCGTGCCTCCTCCACCGCCCCCGCCTCCTCCACCACCACCCACAGCCGGCGGCACCGTCGCCGCCTCGCCACGCAGCCCCCGACCTCTCCCCATCGAAATGCCCCACCCAACATAACTACTACAGCCGTCTCTGCCACCGCCCTCCTACCCCGCCCATCGCCCCCAGTGCCAGGGCGCTGCCTTCCCCTAACCTCCTTCTATGCCTAGGGGGAAGGTGAACTCGTAACGGGGGAGCCGAATTTCCCTCCTCCGATACCAAATCCGGCAGCATCGAACCTAAGGGAGCTCAAGGTTCATATTATGGCTGCCGGTGATGAGATATGTCATTGCTGGTGGTGGATTGGGCAGTGGATTGCCAGTGGGGAGAGAGAGAGGCGAAAGGATGTAGCGCCCTGATTTTCTTTACGAAGGGACCACTAAGCAAATGCTTATTAACCCTAATCTAGGTTTAAGGGTTTTTTAAAAGGGGCAAATCCCTTTCCCCCCACAAAATCGCCATCTCCCTATACTTTTTCCCCTCAGGCTCTCTCTCCCTCTCTCTCTTTCTCTGGGAGGCGTCAGCGTGAGTCCGGCAACGGCGACGGCGTGTGGCCGAGGAATGGCACACGAGCAGAGCGACCGGAGGCGGTGCGACTGGCCGAGGAATGACGCACGAGCGGAGCGATCGGAGGTGGCACGGCCGGCCGAGGAACAGCGCGCGGGCTGAGCTACCAGAGGCGGCACAGCTAGCCGAGGAATGGCACACGGGCGGAGCGGCCGGCTGAGAAACGACACACGGGCGGCGTGGCCAGAGGCGGCGCACGGCCATGGCAAACGAGCGATGTCGAGCGAAACGGGGCTGAGTGGCCGGGGGCGGCACACGGGTGGCGTGGCCAAAGGCGGTGTGGCCAGTGGTGACATGGGCGAAGGTGGTGCGACCGGCCGAGGGGCGGCGGGCCTAGCAGCATGGCCGGTTGTGGTAGCGTCGAGCTGGTGGTGGCACGCAGACCAAGGCATCAGAGAGGCGGTGGTGGCTGGCCGACGGCGATCTGTGTGGCTATGCGGCCATGGCGTGGTGGCCACATGGTCCGGCTAGTTGGGTATGGCCAAACTTATATTCACGCGGGGTTTTGCTGATTCTCGCGGTGGGACATCGTCGTTTGGCCGAACATTGTTCGCTCAGCCGAATGGTGATTCGCATAGCGGAATTCTAGCGAACGTGTTTCCTTCCGACTGAACGATCTCTTTTCTGTCCATCCATAGTTACCTTAAACCTCACCTGATTTGCCTCTATCTCCTCCTCGCAAGTTCACACGTGGCCTTTGAGAAAGCGTCCGGGCAGTTGCGCACCTTGGATCCCTCATGCAATGCATGCGTCGAACGTGCTCAAGGCAAGTACCTTGCGGCCGTGACCTTTCCGTTTGCATATCACGTGTTTTTAGATTGGAGTTCAAAGTGGATGATCAAGTTCTTTGAGGGTCTCCCTGACCAAAGGCGTGGTTCGATTTGGGACGAAAGAAAAGCTGAACTCTCGTTATGTTGGACCATTTCCCATCATTGAGCGGACGAGAAGCTGCTTACCGCTTGGAGTTACCTTCTTCCTTAGCCGGTGTCCATACCATCTTCCATGTCTCTATGTTGAGGAAGTATCTAATCAATCCTGATCAAATGCTGGAGTACCCACCTTGGAGGTCTCAGAGGATCTGACCATTGTTGCACAACCGGTTCGTACCTTAGAGCGTTCGGAGCGTCAACTACAATGCTGGACCATCTCTTATGTCAAGATGTTGTGGTCCCTATAAGACGGAACGTGAAGCAGTCTAGGAGTTGGAGTCCCAGATGCGTGACGAATACCCCGGTGTCTTTAATTTACACTTAAGTCTTAGGATTCCCTCCATCCAAATAATTTGCTCGAATTCCGTTTATCTTATTTCCCTTGAGGTAATCGATTTGAGGCTGAATCTTTTCTAATGGGGGAGAGCTGTAGCGCCTGGGTTATCCACATATAAGGGAGATTTTTCACCCGCCTGATAACGTACGGGGGGACGTACAATCTCGTTACTCAGGATATTACACCCCGTCTACGGTTATATAGTCGAAGACAACGTTGTGCCTAACTATTCTCATATAACCAAGTATGTGGGAGATAATCACCAGTGCTCTTGCCATAACTTAATAAATAACAATTATCCCTAGTTGCATTGTTCCTGTTACCTCTATCTATGGTTGTTATCGGTGTTTCTGATTAACTCACTAATAAAGGAAATAACAGTTACTTGGCCCAGGGTTACCCATATATAGGGCAGGTTTCCACCCACCTAGAATGTACGGGGGGCCGTACACTCTCGTTACACAGGATATTACGCCCCGCCTGTGGTTATACAGTCGAGGACAAGGATGTGCCTGACTATTCTCGTACAAGCGGTTATGTGGGAGGCAATTGCTAGCGCCTTTGCCATAATTTGCTAAATAACAATTATCTTGGTTCCAACATTTCCGCCATCTCCATCCCCGATAGTATCAGTGTCCCTAATAACCTAGTTTTATTATAATTAACCTGTGTCAATCTCACGCTTGTTCTTTTCATTCTCAGTTAAAAGGCCAGTGGAGTGATAGCATCATGCATGGGTGAGAGCACTCGATTTTCAACACCGTGGCTTGCTACTAGTTATGTCATTGTTTTATTCCTCTTTTGGTCAGAAGTGGATCGGTCCTATGTTAAAACATTTATTACAGCTTCCGTTGGTTCTCTATTAAAGTACTTTTAAAATTTTAAGTCCTTGTGATTTCTATTGTTGCTTTTGTTGTTTACTTTGACGATGGTGTTTTATAGTAGTATCTTATATTGGTATCTGAGATACTACAAAGGAAGTGGATATTTTGTTGACTGCGTGAAGATGAAACACGAGACACAGATGGGGAAAGAGAGGTGGAAGCGTCTGATGCCGTTGATACATTGGATCCGGTGGTCTTCGCCTGTCCTGATGAAACCAGATCTAAAGTTATAGCATTTTCTAGTCTTTATAAAAAAACGCTCTGACCAGCGGAGCTACTGCTTTTGACGTGTGGGGATCTGATTTGGATGAACTACTGATTTCATGTGTCGGCAAAAACAACAGCATCGAATGGTGTTGGTCAACGAATGTTCGTTTGTTTACCTTTGTCCGATTGGCATGAAAAAGGTTGCAAGAATTATACTGAGAGCTCGTTTATGGGCTGAATTATAGATGGATGAATGCCACGATTTTATGGGCTCGGCTATCAAGTTGCCCACCTACGGTAAGGTAGGTCCAGCTATTGTAAATTCCGTTATGGACCGAACTCTAACTGGCCCTGGCCCATTATCGGACAGAAGCATCACATTGCCGCATGAACACCTCAAGATGCAGCAGTTGCACATTTACAACAGACGCGTCAGGCACCTTCGATAATTTGCAATTGCATTTTCAGCGAGCAATGAACCCAGAAAGGGGCTCATGTCCACGTGGAAATCAAGTAGCAGCAGCAGATGCTTGCCAATTTGTCGCCTCTACGATCCTCTGAAGGCTGGGAGCACACTTTTGAGTACCTGACCTACCTAGTAAGGTTGCTGTACCTACAAGAAAAACGCATTGGGCAGCGGTACAGAATTTTGATCTATTTTTATTCCGAATTGCAGTTATATATTTGTATTTTTTATTTTATACTAATAATCCTCTATTACTTCACTATTGAGCGATTTGGGCTAGTCGTCCAACGGTTATACGTCAAATGTCCAAGTCGTCCACTAGTTGAGCGACTAGTGCTAGTTGCTCAAATATTGAGCGACTAGTCATAGCCGCTCAACGGTAGAGCGATATCTCGATAAGTCGTGCACCGATTGGACGATTTAAAACAATAATAATATTATTATATTAATCCTATAGAAATAATTATGAAAGAATAAGTGGCAATTTTTGTATGTAATATATTTAGCAAATTTTGTTTGTAAGTTGTTATTTTTTTAAAATAAAAGGGTGATGAAGGTAGGTTAGTCCGTTTGTGATTTTCGTAGATTCTCAAGGTACGAAATTTGTTAGACTCGCAATAACATTTTATGATTGTCCTATGTTGTTGTACTACGTAAATTTCTGAAGAATTTTATGAGGACGATTGAGATAGAAATGATTCGTAAGTAGAAAGATAAGTTCTATTTCATGCGCAAAAGAATTCATACATAACCATGTCATAGTAATTATCGTCTAACGGTTGAGTAACTAGGGCTAAGTCACTCAACGGTTGAGTGACTAGTAGCTGAATGTACTAGTCGCTCAATCGGTGGGCAACTTAGACACTTAGCGTGTAACTATTGAGTGACTACTCTAAGTCGCTCAATGGTGGAACGACAAAGTATTATTAGTGTAAAATAAAAAATAAATATATTATTATAATTAGAATAAAAATAGATTATTTAAAAAACCTAGTGGAACGTAGCTACTGAAATAGGCTAGAAATAAGGGGAAAAGAGCGCGGAACTTGCTTGTTCCTGTGGTCCTCGATCGGTGGTGCTCCTTCCCAACGTTCGTGAATCATGAGCGGTCAATTTGCAAATAGAGCTGGTTGCCTTTTTTTTTTTTTTTTTTTTGCATTGGGAAGCTAGGCGATGATGGCACTGCGTCGCTCATGCACCGTAGTGGGTTTCCTCCTTTTAAAGCAAATGAACAATGATTAGCTCAGGAAAGAAGAACAAGTTGTCAGATGTGTGGTCAGACTATCCACCATAAGAGCAAGTATAATAATCGGCTGTAAGCTGGCTAAATGCTGACATGTAGAAGAGAGAGGATAAGCGGGCTGCAAGCTTACAGCCGGCTTGGACACAAGAACCAAGAAACTTTGTGAGAGAGACAGGTGGGCCATGTATTAATGATGAAGAGCTAACTACTATATAGGTGGGCTAGGAGAAGGCTGCAAGAAACCTTACAGCCCGCTTGCTGGCTGTATTATTAGCCTTGCTCTAAGACCTGGCCCTTAAGGTATATTTCATGAATTAGTAAGCTCCCAGGCCCCAAGTTGATCTCATGATCGAGCCTCTCCTCAGTAGAGTGGTCTATGGCCCCACTCAGTTGGGTTGAAAAGCTGTGATTTATGGTTAAAATTGCACTGTACCGGTTGAAATATTACTATAGATGGCTTATTTAGTGTAATTAAATTTTTAAAAAAAATTAAAAATAGAAAAAAAATGCTAGCTCATCACGGACAACGCAAAACAAATACGGGAAAAAAAGAATCGGCAAAAGGCTCAAAAAAACCAAAAGTTCAAAAAAAGACAAATTTATTAATAGTGAAAAATGAGCCAGAAGCTGAAACCGAAACGAGTGGGACATATAAATCCAACAAACATAGGCTGCCGAGTACAATAACTAATCTTTAAATGGGATGTATTTTCAAGACAGAGGCTATTAATCACTTGTAAATAGATATTATACCTTCAATTATATTGGTCAAAATCACACGTGATTGTCTCTGTAACGACTCCGTTTTTCGGAATAGGGCCGTTATATATGTCCCACAACAGCCGAGAAGTTCAGTTACAGGCAAAATGAGTATCATGCCTGCTCATAAACATTTCAAAAGGGGTTAATTTAATTAAAATAAGATCTAACGGTCAATTTAAACAGCTTTAAAGGCGTCTAAACCCAAAACTTAACTTATAATCAGAAGATCTGAAGAAAACTCACACAAGAACACTAGAGTGCAATCGTAACTCTAACACGAAAATTTGTAATATCCTTTCTTCACTTGATATCTGCGTTGATGGAAAATGAAGTAAGACTGAGTACAACCAACCGTACTTAACAAGTCACATGAGGAGGCATTATTTAATTACATGCAGGATTTTCAAAGGATGGGGATATAATGGTTTTATTAAAGAATTTGTGGATGCAATTTTATTTATAAATATTTTTAAACACAAAAGAATAATAACTTCTTAAGGAATTGCGATTTCAAAACTTGATTACCAGCCTTCAACATTTCCAAATCTACTTATTCTTTGCTGTAGAAATTACCCATTAAATACAGCTTCATTTATCGGAAGCACGGCATATTCGAATACCATTAATTGTTACTATGTAGAGCTACCCATCTTTACCCATAAAATATTTTAACTCCCGCGACAGAGTTAAGAAAATAAGACTTCTCACTGCTCAATTCTTTATATAGCCTCTACCCAGTAAGTAATGTTTTCCAACAAACTCGGGTGGCTCGCGGCCTCACCCGATTTGAAGTGGATCTATTATTGTTAAGTATGGTTATACCCTCTTCCATACCACAAAAACTCCCTCGTCTCTCTCTATCCTTTGTACATAGTCAATCGAACTTGAGTAACTACTAAACTAGGTTTAACGAATCAACACTTGTGATTTAGTGATTACTATGTTTTTTATTTGGTATACGTTTCTAGTCCTTATATTTTCACTGAGTCAACTTCCATCCATAAATCCTTGTTTCAGTGCCCATCTGCACTGCCACCTTTCCAGTTCAAGTCTCCACCTAGGATAAGGTCATGAAACCCGACCATCCTGTGGCTTCTCATTATATCACCTTATCCTAGAACCACTTTTGAAATTCTACCAGCAAATGTCAAGCCCCTTAATAGTATAAAACAATTGAATTCCTGATTTATCAAGATTATTTAATTAGTATTTTTTTATAATATTAAGTCTTGTTAAGCTGAATATGGCCATCAAAGTTAATCTGGGCTTTATCAGGTAGTAGGATATAACTAATATCATGTCATTCTAAACATTTGTTGTATAAGAAATAACATTGCGTAAATAACATAATGAAAACACTAATGAATAAATAATTAAAGGAATATAGGTTTAATATGATCAAAAATATGTGACTTGCCTCTTTGTCTATAGTCTTTAATTATTTCACTACAGTCTTCTGGTTAAACTGCTCTTGTAGTTCTTTTGTTGACGAACTCGTATGGTCCAAATACTAGTGCAAAAAAGAATGCAAATGAGTTCTTGCTTTGCGGAATGCAAGCTGGAAACAAAATATAGATAAATAACCAAAAAGTTAGAAATAAAATATGTTTGGGTGGCTACGGTTTAGGTGGTGCACGTGGCTTGGCTGTTTTGGTTGATCGTTGTTGGAATTGGGTTAATGGATCCAACACGGTCGAAATGGCTATATAGGGGTTATATGGATTTCTATGATGGCTGCTGGTATGGACGATATTGGGTTTGGTGTCGAAATATCATTTGGATGGTTTGGAGTTTTATCAGAGTCTAAATTGGCAAAATGAGGTTGGGAATGGCGTAGATGGACTCAAGATGATCAAAATAGATATGTGTGTGTGTGTGTTTTAGGGTTTTGTGAACAGTAACATATTTAGGTACTGTTCATTGCGGGTTTTACTGTTCATAACGGGTTTAGTTCTTATCAAGTTGTCACTACGTACTCAAACAACAGAGGAGTTTTGAGTATTCGGGCATGACTACGAAGTCGGGTGGATGGTCGAGGTTTAACTTCGAGTGCGAAGTCGACAGAGATCAGACGGTGTATGAGTAGCTACGAAGACCGGACGATGTCCGAGTGGTTGCGGAGATTGGACAGCATTCGAGTGGCTTAAGGGATTGGGCAACGTATGAGTGGCTTAGGAGTATGAGATGGCATACGAGTGGCTTAAGAGCATCAGATAGCGTACGAGTGACTTAAGAGCATCAGTTGGCATACGAGTCGCTTAAGAGCATCGGACGATGTACGAGTGCCTTAAGAGTATCGAACGGCGTCTGAGTGGTGTTGATCAGGACTCGAAGCGATGCGGCCGAAGTTTTTCTCAATTACAAGGTTGTCGGAGATTTCAAGCAGTGGAGCGGTCGGTGATTTCAAGCGGTGGAGCGGTCGGTGATTTCAAGCGGTGGAGCAGTGAGAGTTTTCTAAGCGATGGGGCGGTCGGAGAGTTCAAGCGGTGGGGCGGTCGGAGATTTCAAGCGGTGGAGTGGTCGGAGAATATGTGGTCGAAACAATAATTGACGATCATGGGTGGACTCCTGGGCCACAAGGATTCTATTTTTGGGCTCGGGAGCAGCTGGAAGTCAGGCGAGCGTCGGCGGTGAGGTCTCTGCTTCTCGGGACTTTTGAATGGCATGGGTTAACGATGGATTAAGAGAACAATAGCATTTGCAATAGAGCATCTCTAGGGGTAGGGAAGCTTAGGGGTGTGGTGGTTTGGATCAGGGAGGGTTGAGCCAAGCTGTCTATGGTGACTTTCTATGGTCGAGTGGCAGCGCTAGGCAGCAACACAGCAGGGGAATCAAAAAGCTAGCGTATTGCTTCAGAAGTGTTACTAAGGGCATGAAGAAACTGCAGGCAAAAGCAATTAAAACGAAAAGGACTGAATAGAAAGAATTGAAGATTGGCTTACTTTAGGGTCTTTCGACGATCGTCGACGATGCTCTGGTCGAGGGCTCAATTGGGTGTGTGGGTGGCTTACTGGACACCGATGCATTGCTCTGAAGGGGTTCAAGGCCTTAAATAGAGCGGGGAGGCGGTTCAGCATAGGGAACAGATGGAGGCGGCAATGGCGCGTGGCTAGGGTCGGGAATGTGCAGGTGGGTGCGACGCTACTGGTAGTGCAGATATTTGGGTCTTCCTTGGGCACATAGTCAAAGGAAGTCCAATGCGTCAGGTCGGTTGTGAGAGTGAGAGCAGAGAGAGTGCAGGGAGGTCGGCGAGGCGGTGGGATGTGACATGACTACGGTGCTGGTCCAGATAAGGGTCACAACACGAATGAGGGGGTGTACAATGGCTTTTGCTAGTAGAGGTGGGTTCTAGGGTGCTCGAATTTGCGGCGTGGGGTTGTTGGCCTTGAGACAGGGGATAGCAGAGGCGGTGGCGGGAAAAGCAGGAACAGCGGCGGCTGCTCTGACGTGCGGCTGGGAGTATTTAAGAACAGTACCCGTGCGCAAAACAATTGAAGGGCGGAGTGACAGGAAGATCAAGGCATGGATGACTGAGATATGTGCGGGTTTAAGCTAAGGATTCAAGAGAAATCAAAATCAAATAAGAATTTAAATTACTTTTGAAATTCGGTTTTGCTTCAATCTCTCTCCGTATTTTCTTTCACGAACAGACAGAATTCAAAAACTATAAATCAAAAACATAACCGAAAAGGACTCTGCCTTTAATTACTCGCCGCTCACGAACACGAGAGCCTGCTATTTCACCATGAAATGGCAGAACGCGCGCATGATCGATGAAACTTAACCTTTTTCGCCTGACGGCCAGTTCCTGTCCCCAGCATAACACGCGCATGATCGTCTGACTGTAGTGTTCTCAAGAGTGCACGCACCTTTTGACCTTTCCAAATCGACCGTACCCGCAACATGTTAGTGATGATCATATATATATAACCGGCAAAGCCTATCATATCATGCTACTACTAGTTGTATCGCATAAGCACTTCGGCGAATCTCCGCTACCAAGTCGGAACGAATCGTGCCACTTCCTCGACCCGACGCGCCGCTTTCCAATCCCAACTCGTTCGCCATCGTCTCCGACACCGCCGCCGGCCCGCGTGAGCGTCGCCAAGAGTCAAAAAAACAGAGGAATTCATTTCTGAATTCGCGGCAGGCGGGTAGGTAGGTAGGTGGTCGCACACCGTGCCATGCCGTGCCATCCCGTCCAACTGCTTGTCTTGTCAGTGCGCGGTGCACATATCTGGTATAAGTGCTAATGCGTTGGGTTCAAATGTGTTAATTATGGTGGATTCTTAATTGGATTAACTATGAATGGATAGAAATGGGTTAAAAGAGTGAACGAGTTGGGTTAGATTGGATTACCTCATAAAAAGGGGTTGAGGTGGGATGGGTTTAGAAATTTTGGGTTGAGATCGGGTTGCGAAATGATTCAACTCCGTTCCCTCCCCTTCGAAGTGGTGGCAGCGGAGCTGGCGCCTAGTCGAAGTATACGCTCGAGCGCTCCGTCCCCTTCCCTTCGAAGTGGTGACAGCGGAGCTGGCGCCTAGTCGAAGTAGACGCTCGAGAGCTCCGTCTCCTACCCTTCGGAGTGGTGGCAGCGGAGCTGGCGTCTAGTCGAAATAGACGCTCGAGCGCTCCGTCCCTTACCATTCGGAGTGGTGGCAGCGGATCTGACGCCTAGTCGAAGTAGACGCTCGAGCGCTCCGTCCCGTGGCGTGGCCTAATGAGGTGGCACTTAGATTGTCCATAGGCTTAGACTACCATACTCAGTTATAACTTTCTATACAAAACATGTGAGAGCCACATGTGCACATGTGCCTACTAATTTGCACAGAGCAGCTCTATACATACATAATCATTTGCAACAAACTTCAATCGATTTCGTAAAACTTTTGTAGTGTGAACGTGATGTTGAAATTTCAAATAACAAAGATTTACAAAAACTTTCTATAAAAGCATGTGTGTCTCACGTGTACGCCTAGCCCTATCAATCTGCATAGAGTAGCTCTCCTACACGTAGAATCATCTCCAATAAATTTTAATTGATTTCGAGAAACTTTTTTGGTGTAAACGCGAAGTTGAAATTCTAAATACCGAAAATTTACGAAATCTTCCTATAAAAAGCATGTAGAACTCACATGTGCGCCTAGCTCAGCTAATTTGCACAAAGTAATTTCCCTTCACGCAGAATCTTGCAACAAATTTCAATCGATTTTGTAAAACTTTTATAGTGTGAACGCGAGGTTGAAATTTTAAATACCGAAGTTTTACAAAAGCCTCTTATAAAAGCATGTGGAGCTCACATATGCATCTAGCCCTACCAATCTGTATAAAGTAGCTCCCATATACACAGAATCATCTCTAATAAAATTTAATTGATTTCAAGAAACTTTTATGGTGTGAACGGGAGGTTAAAATTCCAAATACCGAAGTTTTACGAAAACTTCCTATAAAAGCACGTGGGGCCATATGTACGTCTAGCCCTGCCAATTTACACAGAGTAACTCCCCTACACACAAAATTATTTGCAATAAATTTCAATCGATCTCGTAAAAAATTTTATAATGTGAAGGCCAGGTTGAAATTCTAAATGCTGAAGTTTTACAAATAAGTGGGTTGGTAAATGAGTTGGGAACTAGATTGAACCCTTGGGCTCGGGTTATGTTGGGTTTAAGTGGAAGGTGGGTTGTGTTGGGTTGGATTTAAATAGAAAGTGGTTTGGGTTGAGTGAGGTTGTGAAAAATCTTTTGTGGGTTGAGATAGGGTGGAAGGTTGGCTTTGCCTCATATGGGTTGGGTTTAAACCCATTACCAGGCCTATCGCTTGGTAATGACCGATGCAGGAGGCCAATAAGCTAGGCGAAAGAAATGGAACACTGGTGATAGATAGCGAGGTGTCACTTTTGCTGATGTTTTTAGTTGCGGTTGTTGATTTTTTTTTGGGCTAAAATGGCCACCTTGGCGGTCATTAGCTCTTGACTAAGATATTTGGCAATATATCATATGCATTCAAACATAGGGTGTACTCATAGTATATTCTAACTGCAAAAGTCACAAAAAAATTCTGAAAATATTTCTACATATACTTCTAAACTTACTTTAACTATTTATAAAATTTCAAGTTCAAATGTATTATATGTTAGCGGTAATAAAAAAAGAGAAAAATCTAGCAAATGTTAATAGTTTGAATTTGTTGAATTTTTCTTTTTTGTTGCTCTTAATATAGAATAAATTTGAACTTAAAATTGTATACATAGGTGGAGTAGCCATGGAATACATTTAAAAATTTTCTCAGAATTTTTTGTGGCCTTTTTAGTTGGGGTACACCATGAGTGCATTCTAAGCTTGAGTGTATAGAGTATGTTGCTGAGATATTTTATTAAAAATAAAGAAAAAAGGGAAATGAAAAGCCGTTAGGCAAAGAAAAACATGTTTAAAACAGCTTTCGATTTCTAAAAGCTAAAGACGTTTTGAACAGACCCTTAATCAATGCATATATTACAATCTATTGTTGTATGATAGACGATCTAATTCTCTGTATTTTCTTCCTCTTTTTTATATTATTTTATATTATATGTAGTAATGCTTATGACAGCTGATGTAAACCCCTTGCAGTGGCTTAGAACCGTCCAACTGCCGGCGGAGTCGGCAGTGGAATTCCATAGGACGAGCATTATCAATCCGTCCCTCCCTCCCCAGTTACTTGGTCCCCAACCCCCATTTCGTTTCTTCATTAGACAATTAATCAATAGCAATTGATCTGTTTATTTTGAAAGAAAGAAACGCCTCGTTGGATTCCTCGTTACTCCACCCGGCGCCTTTGTTTATTGGGCGTTACAGATAAGATAGCAACAGCCTCCCCCGTCCGCGCGTCCCTGTCGCGAGCCCCGCTTGCTTCCCTCACCTCACCCAACTCCATCCCTCCCCTCCATAGCCCTGTTTATTTCCACTTAAAATTATTTTAATCTAACTTATAAATGATAAGTAAAAACAAACAGCTCAGATTATAAAGGTAACTTATTATAATCTAATAGCCCAGATTATTGTAATCTAATAAGCTCAAAAAAGGAGCTTATTTCAGCTTATAGATCCACATTTTATCTTAATGACCATAAAATTTTAGGAATATTACTCACCTTTGCCATTCATCCAACCCCCAACTCCCGTGCCTCTCTCTCCCAGGGCATTGTAATCTTTAAATATTTGAATACAACAATCCATAACTCTGATAATCCAGGCTGCCAAACACCTGACAGCTTATTTTCCATCAGTTTATTATAAGTTAGTTTATATAATCCTCACCTATAAGTTAGATTATAATAATTTTAAGTGGAAACAATCAGACATGATTGCCATTGTTTATTAGTCTCGATCCATCTCTCTTTCTCTCTCTGTCTCCGGTTACTCTTGCTATCAAGCGTTTATTGCGAGGGCAGGTGGCCTGCTGGCCCGTTCGTCAATACTCGAATCTCGACTTGGGTGCACACTGCGACGATTACCTTTGGCACTTTCTAATATCTAGTATCGTCTTATTATAAATCAAAAAAGAAGCTCCATATTGGCTTATTTGGGCTTTTTTATAGTATAGCTAATGCTAGTTTTTTCTAGCATAATTAAATTTTAGAAAAGAAAAAATATGTTATATTATTATGGACAATGTAAAAGAATAAGACAAAAAAATCCTAAAAAAACTTAATAGTAAGAAAAAAAATTAAGTAGTTATAAGCTAAAAGCTTAAGCTCTAATGAGCACCATAATTTGTTTGAAGTCCTATTACATTTGTATCAACAGAATATTCACAGCAACGGTTTCTCTTTTTTTTTTCTCTTCAGATTTTCTCTTTGAATTTTGGTTTTTTCTTTGTCTTTTGTCATCTTCATTTGCTCCCAATCTTCAACTACTCCGGCGGGACTTTATTCCATTGAATGTGTTGCAGTCCTCTTTTTTCATCAAGCCTGTCATTTCTTTAGGTAACTCCTGTTTCAACAGTATGTATCCTAAGAGTTTCACTCTCCAGCGTATTTGATGTCACCCACTAAGATCTCTTTTCCATCTTCCTTACGAAGTCCTGCTCAATATTTTATAAAGGTGCACATGTAACAAAGATCTGAGTTAAAGATGTAATGGATTTCTTCTCAAAACTTGGCATATTCCTTACTTTTTCGATTAGAATATAGAGGCTAATTGTTGGAGGCAGTAGTACTACAATTAGAATATAGAGCTCAACACGCGCATGTATTGGTTAGCACAGGCCGCCCCGTTCTTTGGATCAGGGTTGTTCCACCTAGATACCGACAAAACTAACCAGCCGGTGAGGGTATTGTATGCCCTCACTAGGTTGATGATCGTCATAGTTTATTTTATATTTATTTAAGTTTTTTATAATTTATGATTTATTTTTCACTATAGTTAGTTTATTTTATACTGTAACTGCTGATAACTTTTTGATATAACTAAATTTTGAAACTTAAAAATAAAAAAGAATTAAACCATCATAAACAATACAAACAAATATAGAAAAAACAAAAAATCCAAAAACAAAAAACGAAATTAAAAATAATAAACTAGAACCAAAAACCCCATGTAGCATGCGATCTTCCTGCCGCTGCCAGTGCCGTGCACATCTTGTTTCTTGAGCCCGATATACGTCTACATAAACCGATAAACGTATACGGCTCGGGGCGCGGCAGGCGGCCATAAACGCGGGCCGACATCACCGACAACATTCATGGACACGGGAAGTCATTGCGGCCGCTGCGTTTATTCCTAACTCCACTAAGCACCCAAAGTCTTTGAAATCGGTTGGGGCACACACCTACCTACACAGACAGACAGACAGACAGACAGACACACGCGCACCCAACCCAACTCCCCCGTGACGACTCCAGCCACGGCTACGTGCTACGGATTCCTCGTCCTCCTCCTATCCCGCCTCAACACGTACGTCGCCTTCCCACCGCACCGCACCGACCTCCACGCCCATCCCGCCGTCCGCCTCACCGCATCCCAGCCGTCCGTTCCATCCCCCACCGACCCACCCAAACGAAGCGATCACACCGCCGCACGAACACCTGGCCCCGCGGCCACCTGGAGGTCCACGTGTCAGCGTCGTTCAGGCAAGGGGGGATGGACGTGGGGTGGAGGAGAGAGACGGAGATGCGCGCGGCAGAACAAAAAGGCGTACCGGGTGCGACGGGACGTGGGTTAGCCGCTGCTAATCTTGCGGGGGACGTCATTAGGGTGCACGATTAGGATTAAGATAAGAGAAGTTCAATAGTAGAGATATCATCTATAGACAAGACTAAAGACAATATATATAATATATTACCTATATAGTTGTCTGTAACAATTAATATGTTATCTATATAGTTATCTATACAATAGTATGGACAACAAAAATCCTTCTATAATAAGCCCGTCTATTAAATAGTAGGCATTATGTTTCTTTCTTCTTCATATCACCCAAAATTCTATATAATATACATTTATAGATAGTTGACATGTACCGTTACATGCCCTAATGAGTCGCTAGCAAGCACATTGACATCTCTTGTCTGGATTAGGGAGAGGATGGGACAGGAAGGGAATGTTCATGTCCGCGCGTGCCACCTGGAGCTAGCTGCCCGTCCGCCCGTGCATCTGTCTCATGTCGGTGCTAGTGTGATCGATTGAGCCGCGAGCGGCTGGTGGTTGGCCACATTAGAGCATGTATAATATTATATACAGCTGTAGTGTATAATACACCTGTATATCATCTATAGACAGGATTAAAGATAATGTATATAGGCCCTGTTTGGATACGTTTAAAATCTGATTCTGGGTAGAATTAAGCGAGAATCCCACCCAAACGCTTTGATTATTTTTCGATTCTTTCAACCGCCGCGGTGGGAAAAATCAGCATTTGCACTAAGAATCCAAAATCCTGTACCGCAAGCCCCATCAGGATTATTCAGATTATTCAGATCGCAGATTCTTCAGATCGCGACTTATCAGAAAATCTTGATCAAATTAAAATCGATTCTCAGATAAGCGTATCCAAACAGGGCCATAATGTGTTATCTATATATTTGTCTGTAATAGCCTTAGGGCATGTTTGGATGGACTAAGACTAGTTGTTAGCTGACTAGTAGTTAGCTGGCTAAAGATTAGCTCAGTCCTGTTTGGATCCAAGGACTAATAAGTACTACTATCTCAGTACAAAGTCTATTATACCCTTATGCATGGTGGTCTGGGAGGGTTGGCGTGGGTATCAGCGTCTTTTTTTCCATCCAGCTGGTCCTTTAGCCCTCATTAGCTGGGTTTGGCCAACTAGTTGGCTAACAACTAGTTGGGCTTTGGCTAAACTTTAGCCCACTCATTAGCCCTCCTGTCTGGATCCACAAGGACTAAAAATTAGCAACTAGTTGTTAGCCCATAGGATCCAAACAGGCCCTTATACAATTAATATGTTATCTATATAATTATCTATACAATAGTATAGACAGTAAAAAAACTGTATATAATACTATCTGTTAAATAGTAGATATCATTTTTTATCTCCTCGTTCTCTCTTCTTTATATTACTTAAAATTTTATATAGCATATGTTTACAAACAGCTGGCGCCAAACGTACGGTGCGCGAACGGATGAGCGGCCGTTATTTATTGCCATGCTGGTGCAACGTGGACGCCGAGACCACCGGTTACTATTGTGTTTGAGCACAAGGACGAGAACGTGCGCGTCATTTTTTACGCTGCTAATCTCCTGCTGGTGGTGATGTTATATGTACCAGTTCCAATTAGTCAAGTGCATCAACACCGGATTATGATGTATGTCGTGCTTGGCTAGAACAATTGGTTTGTTATTGTCCACTCGTAATCTCAAGTGCAAGTACCATTAATCATTGGAGTATAAGTCACCTTGAATTGGCTCGTGCAAGGGCTCCATTGCTTTTCGCACAAGGGCTCTAATGCTTCTCGGTAAAACATCTTGACAACGCTATTAACGGTTGATAAATAATAGTGTATTATATAAAAAATAGTGTAATGAAATACACTATAATATTTAAAGTATCATGTGACTTATGAAATTATGATATAATAAAATATAAAGTATGTTACAATATGTGAAAGTAAAAGTAGCGGTTGATAAAAATGTCTTATAAAAGTTAGGACGTTCGTATTGACTTCTACTTCTAAAAGCAGATGCCAATATGAATAAGCACTAAATACAGTCACATAGATAACGACAAACGGCTCATAAAGTATCAGTTGTGGGCGATCTGCTACGGATCTGAACAATACATATTGGGACTATAGCAGATAAAAGAGGAAATGATGGAACCAATACACAATAGAAATCTAGAATATATAAGACATAATGAAGCAAGTCACATAAATGCTTTCATTACATTACGCACGCCTTAAGACCCATTCATTTCGGTTTCAACTTCTGACTTCTGATTTATTTTTTACTATTTCTAAATTTCGTCTTTTTCTGGCTTTTTGGTTTTTTTAGCTTTTTTACCGGTTCTTTTTTCCTGTATTCATTTGCATTGTCCGTAATAGACTAACCTATTTTTTATTTTATTTTTTTAAATTTAATTGCTTCAAATAAGCCACCATCATCTACAGTATAATTTGAACCGGCTACAGTGCAATTTTAGCCATAAGCCATATTTTTTAGCCCAAATGAGCAGGCTCTAGACGAATAGAGTATAACAAAGGAGGCAACTCTCACAATGGTTGTGTACTTATGTATACTTGTTTATTACCAAAACATGCATGGTACCCCCAAAATCATGATATTTGGGTTGGTCTAAAAGGTTCTGGTAAAGGAGATAACTTGTGCACCTTTTTCAAAGACGAAAAATCTAATAAGTCTCTTACTATTATTCATTCTAATATTTGTGTTAAGATGCCTACTCCCACTAGAGGTGAAAAGATTTATTTTATCACATTCAGTGATGATTATTCTATATTTGGTTATATATATATCTTCTTAAACATAAGGCGGAAGGATTTGATGTGGTCAAGATATTTAAAACTGAAGTGGAAAATCAATTGAATAGAAATATCAAAGTTTTGAGAATGAATCATGGAGGAGAATACACTTCAGTAATATTAAATGATTTTTTAAAGAGCATTAAATTATTCATTATTATACACATAGCTTATACTCCATAACAAAATAGTGTTACTGAGCGGAAGAATAGAACACTTATGAATATGATTGGATCTATGATGCTTATTCAGATCTCCCTTTATCTTTTTAGGTAAAGCTTTACATGCTGCTATTTATTTATTAAAGCATTCACCATCTAACGACGTAACAATTACTCCTTATGAGTTGTGGACTAGAAGGAAACCCTCACTTCGCCACTTAGCTGTTTGAGGCTGTAATGCACAAATTAGACTACCAAATTAGAAATGTACTAAATTGCAACATAAAATCATGTCAAGAATTTTTATTGGTTATTCTTTGCAATAAAAAGGATGCAAGTTTTGTCCGTGTGCCTTACGTCAGATTCACCTTCTCTCGACACTTACTATGACATTCAGAGGCGTAGCGCCCCTTATTGTCACAATTGAAGCATCGGATGTGGCTTTTGTCCCTGCCACCTCCAATGCCATGCTAATTCGTCCCACTGGGCTGGCGGAACGTCCTCTGCCGTGCTCACACCGTCGGCCATGATCTCTGCCCCGACCATGTTCATCTGAATTTTTAGCGTCTTGCCCCTTGTTGCTTGTCGATGACTTCCCGTCGTCGCCTTTTTGCCCTGCCGACCACTCAGTATGAGTGAGGAAGAGTTGTCCATCGGTGTTGGTGTTGCTTGCGCGATGACGGATCCTCTCCTCATAAGCCTCCAGGCGCCCTATAGCCTCCTCAGGGGCATCGACTCTAGATCGGAGAACTGCTCGATTGAGGCGACCATCGAAAGGAATATATCAGGCGCTGAGTCAAGGAGCTTCTTCACAAGCACCTCCAGAGTTGTACCAAGCATGATGTACTTGCTCGCCATCCCGCTCAGCTTCCCGACAAAGTCATCGATGGACTCTCCCTCCTTCATGCGCAATGCCGCAAACTTGCTCTGCAGTGTTTGCAGACGCACCTTTTACACCCGATCAGCCTCGAGATATCTAGTTTTCAAATAATCCCATACCTCCTTGGCTATTTTCTTCTTGGTCACCTGCAAAAGAATGTCTTCGACATGACTTGGAAAATGAACGCCCGCACTGACTTGTCCTTCTTTGCCTCGATGACCACTTCGATTGTCTGTTCGATGGCCTCCCAAATGCCCTGGGCATCCATTAGCGCCTGCATCTTGATCGTCCATGCGGTGTAGCTAAAGGATGTCAGCATCGGATAGTGGATGGGCACTCCGTTGCTCTCCTTTACCGCCTGCTGTGTGGTGATGACTATCGACTCAAACCGTATGTATTTAGGTAACAATCTAAGCACACCCTAAGTTACAACTTACATGTAAAAGGTCTGGACAATATTTTGTGATGAAGATTTCGTAACTATAAATCATAGCAGGCACGTTCTCCCTGGAAGAACAAACATCTAGGGCATGTTCTTTTCGACCGAAGCTAGCGGCTTTTGGCTTTTGCTACAGTACCTAACTTTCAAACGGGGTATTTTCTCAAGACGGGGTCTACAAGCTAATTGTAGTACACGTTAAAAGCCTAACATCTGTATTAACCAAAATCGCAAGCGATTATCTATCTCTCCATAATTTTATCATAAACAATTAAAATTCAAAAATTTCGACCAAAAATCATAAGCCATAGTCAAACCAAACAGGCCCCTAGACGAAACAAAACTTTTAAAACTGAGACAGCTATTTAAAGTACATGTCAAATAAGCTGTAATATGATACTTCTGCTTGATACCATTGGTTTCTGTTTGTGGAGTACCCCTGATAGAAAAGTCAAACCTTTCCCAGAGCAACTGTGCCAGCTTTTTTTTTTTTATCTATTGTCGTCCAATCACGCGAACGAGAATTGTCGTCCATTTAGCTTCTTAATGTTGCTGGTTCTAAACCGTCCAATCACGCAAACGAGAATTGTCGTCCATTTAGCTTCTTTTCACTCACCCGTGAGAAAAAGAGGGCTAGATGCTACTGCTAGCTAGCGAAACGGAATGTCCGCAGAGCTCGACCCCGCGCGTGCTGTTGGCATCCACCACGGCAAGACGGAGCTGAAAGGCGCCTTTCATGCATGCGGCCCGGCTTTTCCTGACCTAAAGAGGGTCTTGGAAAGACAGATCACAGATGCTACCCTATCGGCCTCGACCGTGAGCCAGCCCGATGCAGCGCACTCGATCGAGGTGAGCAGCTACCATCGTGGTGGTACTAGTACCACAACGTTATTGTCCACCTAGCGAACGCGTGGTCCAAGGCCTCGTCTCGAGCCCACGCCCCCGGCCGCGCGCACGCAAGCGACGACAAGCCGTGCCGGTCGTCTCATCCCTGCGCCTGCGCCTGCGCGTGTGCGTCGCTCAAGCCTCACTGTCTGCGCCACCGGCCACGCCGTTTCCGCGGGGAGCGACCGACGCAGATCTCAGCATGCGTACGCACGTACTGACGACGGGGAGCCTGCACGGACTGGTGCTCGCGGCCTCGACGGTGTACTAGCAATGCAGGGACGTCGCGAGGGTTGGTACGTCCCCAGCTTCGCTTAGATTTGCATGATTTGGTTTTGGATTTTAGGACAGGGAAGCCGGCCGGCCAGCTATTCTCCCCCAATTATGCATGAGGCGGCTGGCTGGTCCACCTAAAAGGAAGCAATTATCAAGATTGGCAAATCAGCATAAAATATTGGATGCGGACTAGTAGCACATAGCTTCAAATTAAAGTTTCAGTCTGAACAAAAATATCATATATATTATAACCAAAATTAATGTGTGCGAAGCTTTCGAACCAACTGTGGCCAACACAATTTTGTGTGTCATGTCATTACGCATGCTCGGAAATGTGAGTGAAATTTAGATAGCAAAAGCACTTGGATTGTGAAGCCGGGAGCGGCGAAGAGTCTCATGCAAGGTCAACACAATTACAACGTGACGACAAGTGTGCATAGGGGTTGGTGACAAACGAAGAAGGATGGATTGTGACACAGAGATGGCCATAATTTACCTAAAATTGTTGGGTTGTGCGAGCATTTGGACACACCTGTCTTTCCACTGTTAGATTTAACTTTAAAAAAATCGATCTCAATCATCTACCCTGACACAATAAAAATATATGAGACACAATAATTAAATAGTAAGCCTACAATAAACTCTCACCCTTATACAACAAAATGCATTATAACAATTGAAAGTATCAAGAAAAATTTAAAGGTATATCTTCTAAAAAATGAAACCACGAGTATACAACTTAGCTAAGTGCTAAAACAAAATAAAAAATTACAACAAAAAAATATGACTTTACAACACTACAACATTTGATAGTAATAGTGGCAATATTTTAGAATTGCTTGTGCAACAATAAAAATAAATATACACAACAAATTGAGAACAATGGTTTCTCTTGCAACAAAAAAGATGAACATGCGCAACAAAAACACAAAACTCCTGCAATAAATAAAGTGGTAATGACAACAATTTTCCATAAGTTGTCGAGAGGAAGAACACGACGCTGGCACCAACAAGCTGAGCTTGAAGTAAGACAATCTATGTGCCTTAGCAACCTTCGGGAGATGGGGGGAGTGGCTGGCCTAATCCTTTATCACTGGTAGTCCAGATCTGACAGAGATGAGGCTGATCTGTCATCTTTCGGTCTATGTGACTAGAAGGAGGCAGTAGCTTGCTGTAGTAGAAGGTTTCTGCTGCTCGCAGTCCACATTCCGAGCTTTGTTGTCCTTAGCCCCTCCAGATCCAGCGAGTTCTGCCCCTCTAGATACATCAATTTTCTTGGTGCAACAATTCGACATTCTGATGCGATAAAAATAAACTTTGATGCAACAAATCAAAATATAGACTGCAACAAATGCCTCTTGCACAAAATTTGCGAAGAGATATTACAACAAAATAAAAAACTTCATGCAACAATTAGGAAAATGTGTTGTAACAATTTAGAGAAATATCTGCAACATGTGTACCAGAAGAGGAGGCCGTGCGTGTGATGGCAACGGTAGCTAACTTCATGCCTCGTCTCCGGGCTCCAACCCACACCACCGCTCATTACTAGCCCTTCGGTCGTCATCTGTCCCCCTTCCTACGGCCTTGGCCTTGTAGCCTTGCTAGATCCGGGGAGCTTCACCCGTTCCTCGGAAATGGAGACCTCCACACGAGCTTTGATTGCGGTGAACTCCTCAAGAAAAACAAAACACCTGTCTCGAACTTGTCTTCGATGGTGGTAGTGGCACGCTCAGCAGACATTCAGCTCGAGATGTCATTGTAGCATTGAGAAAGGTGTTAGGCACCTAGCGCCATGTAATGGAAATGCATCACCATTAGACAAGATCTGATTGTGGAAAGGCTGGCCTGTTTGGTGCTTCGTCGCCAACCCACAGTAACTCACCACTGGCCACACCACTAGTCCTCTACATGCCATTTGCTGCCTTGGGTCCTCGGTAACCACCCGACATACCGCTGCGACGCTATAAACTAGCTGGTCTGGAGCAAGGAGGGAGCTTGGAGGACATGAGGATGGAGAGGGGAATCGTAAGAGAGTGAGAGCGGGTTGTGTATGACTAATGGATTGGGAAAAAGCAAGTGAGGAAGGTACGGAAAGAAAGAGAGGCACATCTGTGGGAATGGGCTTGTTTATGTCTTGTTCCATAAAGAATGTTTCATGTTCAGGCGGGATGTAGAAGGCATGAAAATGCAACAGGAGTCCTTGGATAGATTTCAATGGTGGATTAATCATCCGGCATGAAACGTCCCAACCGGAGCTAGGACTGAGAGCATTACCCAAATTATTTCTCGATCTTTTCTTGACCTATAACATGGTATTCCTACGTCCGAAATATAATCGCCTACCAATCAGCAATTCTGAAAGCAGTGAACTGGTGTTATATCGAGAGAAGAATACAACATAATGTTGTTTTGCACAGTTGTACTCCAAGACGGACATCGACCTATCGGATGTCCTGATGCAAGTTAGCCCGGTGGACCTAGCAATTTCGCTGCCGCTCGCTAGGTCGCTCGGCGCATCGTCAGGCTCTCCCTTCCAAACAGCACAGCACACAGCACAGTCCTGCCGTCGACGTCGTCTTTCCCCCAAGTTATTTTATCATTATCCCGAGTCCCGACCAAACTCTAATCATACCCCCACCCACAAAACCCCAATACAAATACCACCGAACAAATAGATAGCAATGAAAGAACGAAGAAACCGAGCCGACGCCAAAAGCTACTCCTCCAATACTACAGCGGGCACAGGAGAGAGAGAGAGAGAAGCAGAGGCGGCGGCTAGTTAGCTTCGCTCATGCAGGGCGAGTACCGCTCTTCCAGCGAGGACTTGGCGTCGGCGGCGGAGGCTGCTGCGGCGGCAGCTATGGCTCCTTTGGCGGCTGCGGCAGTGGCGGCCAAGGAGGAGCAGGTGACGGTGGCGGCGGCGCCGCTGCCACAGCAGCAGCAGCCGCGGCGGCAGTACCGTGGCGTGCGCATGCGCAAGTGGGGCAAGTGGGTGGCGGAGATCCGGGAGCCGCACAAGCGCACGCGCATCTGGCTGGGGTCGTACGCGACGCCCGTGGCGGCCGCGCGCGCCTACGACACGGCGGTGTTCTACCTGCGCGGGAGGTCGGCGCGGCTCAACTTCCCCGACGAGATCTCCTCGCTGGCCCTGTCGTCGGAGGGCGGCGGCGAGCCCCGCGAGCCCGACGGCGCCGCCCTGTCCGCCGCGTCGATCCGGAAGAAGGCCATCGAGGTCGGCTCGCGCGTCGACGCGCTCCAGACCGGCATGATGGTCGCGCCCGCGCACCACCGCGAGCGGCAGAAGCACCACCACCACCACCCTCAGCTGCACGGCGAAGAGCACCACCAGCTGCAGCAGCACCAGCAGCAGCAGCGGACGGCATGGAGCGGCCGGGCCAAGAACCCGGATCTAAACCAGGCGCCTAGCCCGGAGAGCTCCGACGCCGAGTGAAGCAAGAAACCCACCGCAGGAAGCTTCACTCCGCAACACGAACACGCGGTCTCCAAAGAGCAGCGTACGATCAGCACAACTACTGGATCCACCCACCTACCTACTCTTCCGTCTACATCTCCGCGGCGGCAACGGCGGCTGCTGCCGCTGCCTCCTCGGCGGCGATATTTTTCGATACGTTTTGGATAAGAACCAACGGAGGGAGGAGGCGTCGCGAGGTGGAGACGGGGGAGCAGGACGACGCCACAAGTGGCGGTCTTTCCAAATGTCAAAAAAGACAGCTGTAACAGTGATAAAACAAGTCATCGTCGTCTTCGTTGTTGTCATCGAGTAGATAAGCAGCAGCGATTAGCACTACTGCTTTAATTAACCCTTCCATTTGCCCCCCTTCTTTGTTTACCCACCGCTACCGCTACATCACCATGAGTATATATAATTGCCCTGCTTGATCCAGTTGTTCGTCCGCCTCTGCTTAATCCAGTTGTCTGTTGGTGCGCAGATGCAATTATGGATCAGGGGAAGCGGGTGCGCCATGTTTGATCTGTTGCTAACAGTGTATTCTTTTCGGCTATAATTTATAATTTTGTATCCTAACGTAAATATAAATTATATGAATAAACTGAATATCGAACTGCAGTATCACAAGGTCGTAACTAGACAAAGGAATTGTAGCTGTAATACAACTACTAGTAGTATCGTATGTATGGGGTGATTGGGTGGGTGTTAGGCCCCCCACGTTGGAAAGCAAAGCGCCATGATTGACTGCATCTTGCTTGCGTTCTTCTTGTGCATGCACTGATCTGGCGCCCAGGTACCAGTACCACCAACTCTCTGTAGCTCAGCTAGCCCACAGTAGGCATGCAAAGGGATTCCCGCTGGATTGGACTCGGATGATTCCGGGTGGCAACCGTGCAGACCTGCCTGCACTGCATGCCGTTAATCAGCTAAATCTTAGCCGTGCGTCAAGGATGGGAGACCCAACGGGCGGTGCCCCGACACTCCGGCGCGGCAGTCGGCGGTCACACACCGTAGTGCTGGTAGCTTTTCTTCTGGGCCCTGGCTGGAGACAGTGGCTAACGACGACGCAGGTACGAGCACATGCTGCTACTAATGCAAATACGGACCGGAGACGCAGAGACGACAGCAACGCAGTTTCGGTACGGTGTGCGCCCCCACCACGGTCCATCTCCCCTGATGTCTTCGTCTTTTTTTGAGCTGCACCTCCCCTCCCCTAATGTTGGAGGACTAGCTTTCGGGTCTTAGGTCACATGTTGGGTAGCCCATAGAGATCACGAGCTGGAGCTGCAAAGTCCTCGCTCCTTTGAGCTAAGAAACCGGAGACACTACGAAATGTATGCTATCTAGGATTATATCCCTTTAAAACTCCGTCAAAATGAAAATATTTTTTTGTTTCTTTTGGATATTTTATACTGATGGGTTCTAGCTTCTTCTCTCTCTGTATCCTTTAGTTAGTTTAGTTATGCTTCAATCATTTTTCAATGAACTTATAGCTCTTTTTGCATTCTCTTTTAGATTTTTCTATAGGCAGGCAGACCGAGTTTTGCACAAAGGGAAGGCGCCTTGCACCACCCCCTGTCTGGCTATCAACCTCCTTTTTTCTGGCCTTTTTGGCGTCCTCCCAATCGGACCCAACAAGGCATCCAGGGGGACCAGCACGCCGCCACTTGCCATATCGGATCCAACACTCGAGCCTATTGCTACGTCGAGAGGAGCCTCGTTTGGGGCACACGCGCCCCACCAGCCGCACCCACGATTCCGTCTCTCGCCGCATCTGCGTCGTCGGTTTTCGATCGGACGGCCGCTTGCCGAACTGGGCCCGTCACACTTTTTGCGAACCAGAGCCCAGTGCCGAATGAACCGGGCCCGTCTCAGGGTTGCGTGGGCCTAATTTGTTCTGCTTCTACACGCGCCACAATGGAGAAACAGACCGCATCTCGTCAATCATTGTTGCAGTGTTCTGCACATATCAAGGCGTGGAATCAGTTCTTCGTAGCCCTCGTTAAAGTCGATTTGACTGAGGTTGATAGGGCAAGCCAGGCAAAGCACTGTTCTTCTAGAGATCGATTCATGAATGTAGTGGTGCAATCAGAACGGATAGGATGGGTAATCGCTTATTCTATACTATATTTTATCTTGAGTTAAAGTTAGACACGGGTAGTGTCGGATACGAATAACAACTAGTAGAGTGCCCGTGCTAACGCTACGGCGGTATTTGAGGGATACACATGAAAACAACCAAATGACAATATTTTTTCCTTGCCCGTGCTAACGCTACGGTAAAAAACAAAAAGACTATGTTTCTTATTGCGCTTAGGGAGGGGAGTCGATGCACGCGTTGATATTGGCGGCGAGGAGGCGGTGGTTTATGAGGCGAAGGACCGAAGGGTTTCTAGGTGGCACCGGTATATGGAGTCGAGGAGCCTTTTGCGACCATGATGCGAGGAGTCGAGAGTCGATCAACTGCCGCATGCCGCGAGTCCAATTTTTTTGTAATTGTGGTGTTAACCTTTTAACTTACGGTGTTGATGCTCCTCTCCTCCGCAGCGTCGAGTGCGTAGATCTTCTGTCCTTAGATACGGGTTCCATGAGCCCGAGTTGTATGTCTTAATTCTTTTGTTTGGAGATTTTGTTGCTGCTGCTCGACCTTTATACGAGATGTTAAAGTTTCATCTTTGGATTTTCCCCATGTACTTGCATTTTGTATTATTTGTAGACAGATGAAGGAAGTCGCATTAGGATCGCCTGTTAATATTTTTGGTCTTCACAGGATGCATGTCGATGTTCTCTCAACATCATCTGCATGACCGAATAAATTCCATATGGATGGGGAGGTGCTCCTGGCTTTCTGCGCATACCCATCCGATGTGCCCTCGTGTCGATTGTGTGTATGTTGGTGGTCTTGTAATGAGTCCTACACTCAACAGAGATGGCAAAGAAATTTTAGCTAGGTTGGTATGTCGAGTCTGTTTTCATTTCATGGCCGTGCTTGGTTGGGACTTGGTATGCCGATTCGGATGTTGCTAATTTATGCCCAATGTCCCGGAAAACAAGGGCGTTGTTTCTCGTATGCATCTGGTAAAGTTATTTTTAGATCGTTCTCTGAGTGCGCTTTGGACACGAAACATCGTCGGCTACAAGACTACCCGAAACCATCGGTAGCTCAGTAATGGGATGATTATCACATCAAACTTTTCGATTTGGTACTTAACGGAGATATAAATGCTCACGGACCAGGGCACTATCACGAGAAGTCGTACACACAACTGAACACGCGATTAAACAAGAATGTCGAGAGATTTCTACCAAGAAAAATATCAAACCCATTTAGTTTGCCGTAACATTATTTCGGTTAGCAATGCTCAGAATATACTATGATCTTAAAATGTAGACCCCATACCAGGTTACAGGACAATGGGTGCATCTCAGCATTACAACATGCCTTTACGGCCACCAAACTACAATGTTCAACCTTGAATCGATCAAGCCTCGTACCATGTTAACGAGCTCGCAATTAATGACCGCTTGGCAAATCTCCCGGCAAGGCGCAATGTATGTCGACTTCTTCCGAAATGAAGAATGTTAGTCCCACGTAAACACAAAGAATCCACACACGATGTTGGTTTCTTGGTGTACCTTTGGATGTCAACATCCGTGACATGAATGAATCCCGCAACGTTGCTGCACAGAATTTTATTGTAGGTGTAAGTAAATGTATCTCCAGAAAGGCAAACACAGTTTATTACCCAAGAAAAAAGACGCTGCAAGCCTGCAAATCTTACGATTTTTGCCCAGGGGAATGAAGACTTGGAAGTATGACTACATATTATCTTACGGTTTTACACACAAAGTAATACTTCTAATCCATACAATCTGTCTAATGTCAAACGCTAGAAGAACAATACTCCTACATATTATCTTTTTCCAAAGTATGAGTACATATTATCTTTTTCCAAAGTATGACTACACGGATGATTCCTACAGAAATAATATAAAAGAACCACTATAGGTCTGCATCACCAAGGTCAGTGCAAGCCTAATCAGCTATACTTCCGGCTTGGCTCATTGTTGGTATATCTAGTACCAAGTACTTCTTGAGAAGTATATATATGTACTACCACCAAGACAAAGGAATCTTTGAGTGATGTTATTGCCCTTTTGTAACGTGAGTAGAATACGAAGCCTGACCAGCAAAAATATGCACAAACGGGCATTTAAAATTTCTTACCACAAAGAGCAATGACATGGTCGGTCAACAAAGAGTAATTTATCAAGATTAGCCAATAGTTTCTGCATATGAAAAATCCACGACATGAGATAACATATTAAGCCCTAATCTTAAAATTCAAATATCGCATTAACTAATGGGAAGGATAACCAGATAGCCTCTACTTATACATGGCAATAGAAATTCCAAAAGGGTATCAATATGAAGTAATTGTCAAGTAAATATATATATATTGTACTGCTAATATATAATACCCAACATAGAAAGCATCGAAATAAACCAAATTATAAGCGAGAGGTCTAAAATATTGCAACAATAGGTCAAACAGATCTCACTATTGGGAACACTCTGCCAGTACCATTAGATGCACAAAAGAGTACAGTATTCCCATAATTTCTTTACCTGAATAGCCAAACAGTAAAAAAGAAATCTAAAAATGGGCAGTAAGCCAATGTAATTCAAAAAAATAATCCCATTTCATGCTGCAGACCAGAGAGGCATGCTGCAGAGGAAGCAATTGAACCAGAGAGGCATGCTGCAGAGGAAGCAATTGAACATTTTAAAATAACCAAGACTGAGCTTTTGGGTTGCTTTTGGTTGATTGTGCAGCCTCTGGATTTCAAAGAAAATATATGCAGTTGGGTTTTTTTGAGAGAAAATAGTAGGAGAGGCTCCTACTGCAATATATTAAATAAATAATAAAATATTTACAACAAGAGAAAGAAAGAAAAAAGATCTCAGGGCAGTTGGGTAATTACACAAACAAAAGAAGAAAGCATAGGCTGACATCGAATTAACGAATATCTTTGTGTTTAGTGATCTATGAAATTAGTCAGAGACAATATCATTAACTTGTGCAGATGCATCTAAGGCAAGACAAGAATCTGCCCATGCTTCAATTGAATTAAAGCTCTGATCAAGTATGTCCAAGGCTTCGAATACCTCGAGAAGCAATGTACCGCATGAAATGAGCCAAAACAAGTTAAAACGGTTCAGTTGTGTCTTTCGGTCCTAGATATTATATTCTTCCCCTCAATTGATTTTATTTAGGTTTATCTACAGTATAAACTCAAGTTCTGATTGATCTGATTACTCGCATGCATTGAGCTTTTAGCCCAAGACATATATGGACAATCTGCATGTGAACGACACTTGCCATTGTGGTCATATGGAACATAACTCTAGTGTCCATATAATGCTAATATGCCAATGATAACATTACTGAGCTTCCACCCTTGTCTTACTTTGAATTTGCTTTAAGTATGTCCTGGCATGAGTTTATCTTAAGATGTTACATTATCCAAAATAACTGCAGTAGTTATAAAACGAAGGTGTTACATTAAACCAACTCATATCGTTTAGTGGATCCAATTCAAGTAATGTGAAGAAGTAATGGTTGAATTCTATTCATCTGTTAAAAAGTTTGAAATAGGCAAGCACAAGCAAGATGGTTGAAAGAGTGAAAGGGTGAAAGCTTAAAGGGAGCCAGTGCATCGTGGCTTCAGTTAAATTATATACTGAGTACCTTGCGCTTGTTGACTTGTACATTTGTTGGGCTTCATAGTAGTTTCCTCCATCCACCATATTCTCAAGCTTTTCAATTGTCCAAAACGCACAACTCATGATTACAAAAGTGCTAAGAAAATAATCTACAGTCCTGTGTGTAAAATACTAATCAATGTTGCCTAAGGAGCACGAAACATGTGAAACACTTCATAGTGGATAGGATAAGGTGTCATTGTTGCTCCTTTCAGCCCTAAGGCACAAAACAACGAAGTGGTAGGCGAGTACCTCATTAATATTTTTACCATTAAACCACAACATCAATGACTTTTCATAATATTACTCTCTGGTGGTAAGATTTCTTGAGGAAAAACAATTCTACCAAGGACTTGAGATTTCGAGAAGAAAGCAAAGAATAAAAGAACGTCTTGGTTCCAAGGTCACTATGAATTGTCAATCTGGTGGCAAAAGCATTAAAAGTGAAATTTTATCGAGGATTACTCTTCTATAGACACTCAAGTTGTACCAACCAATTTCAACATCAATATTGAAATTTCTTCTCGCGCGCATGCCAACACCGCCCAGTAATCGAGGCATTGAACGCGAATCGATACTTGAACCTAGTTCTAACAAATTCGCCATGGGACAACTCCTCCACGGCGTAGGGTCGCTATGCCGAGATCCAGTCGATCTTCGCGCACACGCCGCAAGTCACACACACTCGCGCTAATGCATACGCGTATACACACACAAGCACACGCACGCACCCACGCACGGGCACCGGCAGAGGGGAAGGGAAGCGATCTCACTCTGGGGAGGAGGCGGTCGCGGCGCGACCTCATGCTCATGGACCGCGACATGGGTCTCGGCGAGCTCACCACAATGGCGGCGCGCGGATGGAGGGGGCGGACGCGGTGGTGATCGGAATCGCTGCGTCGCTTCCCGAATTCGCCTTCGAGACAAGCTGGGCTCCGCCAATTCGACGGGGTCTCGCTTTGTCTTTATGATTTTAGGGAGCTGCGCCGTTCTTGGGAAATCGATTCAGGGATCTTGGATTCGATTTGGGGTTTAGGGTTGGGGAATGTCTCCATGGTTTATTGGAATATTGAGGGGAGAGGAATCAGGGGGAGGAGGCGTACAGGCTCGTGTGGGGAGGCAGGCGCACGGGCGGTTGGAGGGGGCGGTGGATCCACACGTCAGAAGATTCTGGGTTTAATGATGTGTATGATCCGGATGATTTTGACCTTAGGATATGAGTGGGTAAGGAGAGAGAAATGTGGGAATTGATCCTTGATCGTTGATTTCACTAATTGGTTTTCCTGGGGACACGAATTGGTGTGGACGCAGGAAAACTCATGACTGCTGGAGGCACAATTTGGGGTGGTCGTAGGAAAGAACTGAACTGGTGGATTTTAGGGGTAGAGAAGAGATACGGATAATATAGGTCACGAATACGGTCTGGATTTGATACAGTAACTATATTTCATCAGATAATACGCGAAAACAAAGATCACACATATCAAGGTATAAATATAGATCTTGGTGCCTCCCCATGACCTTCAGCATATGAGCGCATATATCAAATACATATCATATCATATTGACAGATTATGGATATGAGCATATATTAACAACATTGTGAGCAGATTTTTACGGCTCGATTGCTATTTTAATTCTTAATGGGCTTCTACCATCTATATACGACTAACAAATTAATTAATTATTTAAGTTTGTATCAGAATGATTTAAACAATAGTATATCAGTTTAATCAGTACATGCTAAATTTTAATCTACTTATGACACTTAATTTCTTTTAATAATCATAATAATTATTAATGAGTTTCTATAGTTTAAATGAGGCTAACAAAATTATCTAGGTATTTAAGCATGCACCGAAATGATCTTAGATGACAGTACGTGAATGTAATCCGTACACATACAAGTTTTAACCAACGGATGGTACTTAATTTATTTTTAATAGACATGAATATTTTCTAGTGGAGTTTTACAATTTAATGTGACTAACAGAAATTTTATCAAGTAATTTAAACACGCAACGGAATACTCCGTATTAAAACTCATGAATAGAATTTACTCGTGTGCACTTTTCTCTCTCCTCTCTAATCTCTCTCTTCCTCCACGGCTCCCTACTGTTTATCTATTGTTTGACCTAATGTCCACTCATTCTTCTTCCTTTCTTTGTTTCTTTCCCTCTCCCTCTGCTCATTTCCTTTTTTTCTTCCCAACCGGCCAAATAGCCATTCACTACTTGCTCTTCTTCCTCCTTACTCCTTCCCCAATTCACATCTCTATTTCCAATTACTTGCTCTCTCCATTTCTCTGGCTCTTGCTCCACTCGACGCCAACTCCATTTGGCTCCACCTGTCTCTAGCACCGGCCTAGCTCCCCTACACCGCCTCTAGCTCAATCTTCTATTCATTGTTACCTTGACCATATGGGGAGAAGAGGAATAGGGTAGGAGAGGAATAGGGGAGGAGAGAAGGGAGGAAGAAGATGACGCCAGAGCAGGAGGGGGGAGGGAGCTTGTGTCGTCACGGACGCCGGAGGGGAAGCCCGTCAGCTCGCACCGGAGGCCAGGGGGAGCTTGCGCAGGTGCAGTCGATGTCGCTGCGCAGATGGAGGGAGGCGCCCGCCGGTCGCAGCCTTGCCCCAATGCTGTGGCGGCGTGGCTTGTGGGGAGTGAGGGCCTCGGAATCTTTGCAGCTCCAAAACAGGCTCGAGCAGGCTCGCTTTACTGGGAGATGAGTGGAGACGGTACCCTGCTGGTGAGAATACAGCTACTGAGCCGTCACGCACGCCGAATTGGACGTGTTTTTTTGCCAGTTGTCTGGCCTCGCGCGCCGTGATGCCCATCAATCCCATCGTGCAGTCGTGCTCCATGCCGATGGAAGGATGCCTTGCCTCGGCCGCGGCGCGGCCGTCGGCGTGTGGCCAGGAAGGAACCCCCAAAGTTTGGTGGTCGCCAGAGACCAGCGGCTCACCAGGACGGACAGTGACGACGTCGACAATTGCGTGCCCTGACAAGAAGCAAATACAGGTGCAACGAATCCATGAGATGGGATCCAGAGCCAACCGAGCTTGGGAAAAAGAAATACACGCGAATATCACCTTTCGTTAGGATAACCAGGGTCCAGGAGTATGACGTTTCCGAAACACCACAGGCAGAATTCGAACACCGTACTGGTGCCTAACAAAAAGAGAGATCAGCTAAGGTGACAATATGTCCTCTTTGAACCTACATCCATTATACCAGCCATAAATATTCGGTTAAATGCAGAGAGACAGATTCCAGGGATTATTTACGACAGGCGCAGTTTACAGGGTCCAGTTTTATCGAATTATAGGTGAATGGCAAATTTTCCAACCAAGAAGCACGGTAATATGGATCAGTAAATGATCTTCAGATCGAATGAACATGGGTGTTGCTAACGAGCCTTGCTGCTCTCTGCTGTTTCAGGTCTTCAAAGCGGTATTTTTGCAAATCGGACACAGATTCTTCAGCAATAGCCATTGCCTGATGCAACCAGCATGGAAGTCATGCCCACAGTCAAGTGTCCCAAGATCGTCCCCATCAACATACTCTTCCTAGATAAACAGGGAGAAAAAACATAATTAAGGAACATTATATAAAAATTTCAGTTTGGAGAGTGAAGCCTTAGATTTTCACTGATTTCAGAACTTAAAGGAACAATGAGGCAAGATTCTAATGAGTGTAGCAAAAAGTACTCCATAAGAAGCACTAGGTATGATGTTGAACAATAATGGCATCTTACGGAGTTTCTGGATGTGCACGTTGGTTTGCAAAAACAAATATTTGGCAAACAAATTCACATATTTATGTAAGCATTGAAGCTGCTTCATGTTTCTAAGTTAGCTACTCGTGGCAAAATATAAGACAAGAGGGCAGAAGCTTTTATAAGTCTTGGAGTATACTATACCTGACAGATACAACATGGCTCATGTTCCAAAAATGCTTCTAATCTCCATGATGAGAATCTACTTTGCTTCAGGAGCTTCATCACTGCTTCCTCACTGAGCCCAGTGCTAACGTTTCCTATTCTTTCCTCCAGTGCTAATAGCTCCTGAGAGATAAGTAGATGGCAACCATCTTGATTAGATTTTAGCTGGATGATTATACAGGTAATGTCTCACTAAGGAAAACCAACCTCATAAGACATATTGTCTATGTCAAGTCGCATATCCCTGTGTCTGTCATGAATGTTGACACCGCCATAGAAAATAGACTGCTTCAAGAACAGTAGATATCGAAGCAAGAAGTAAATCCCTCAACAATAAGCAAAGATAAAAATTAAAGGGCAACTGAAAAAGCTTACGATATGATTCAATTATATTCACTGTTTAAGAATATATATTCGTGCAAATACCAAACTAAGGCAGTCGAGAACTTATCACCTTAGGATAAGATCAACCATTTCTGCATGTGATATATTGACTTTGTTTATTTAAAGAAAATCTTGAAACTAGACTTGTGCCACTTAGTGTGAACTGTGTAGTGGTTTTGGACTTCAACAAATCAGAGTTCAGAGGAATCAAAGTCCAATGTATGTTCTAACTTCTGACTGTGCTTCCTTTTTGTCGAAACGACGGGCAAGTTCATCTGTCTGTATTTTTCCCAACTACAGATTCGGTTTGATTATGGTCGTGTACTATCTACTGCTCCCCTAGTCACAGAAGCAGAATCTGGTGAGGTTAACACCACGTAACAGTAATACTAAAGTGTGATCCTGCCAAACAATTAGTATGTTCAGTTAACCGGTCATGTTGGGAATTTTGAGGATAGAAGGCAGTTCATTAACATAACAAAGCAATGCAAGTAAAGCCAGTAAATAGTACGAAAGAAAATAACAATCCTCAAAGATCCATCTTCAATTTTTAGTTATTTAGTTTTTTCTGTCCAAAATAACAAGAGGAAACAGACCAAACAAACTCAGGAAGACAAGTGCTATTACAGTATTACTGACCTCCAATCTTACATTCTCCCCTCGATTAATCATTTCAAGTGCATTCCGGATCTGGTGACAAGTAAACAGGTAAGAACCATATGGACTGGCATAGACTTGCTCATGGTTACGGACTAAAAACAGGTAAGCAGTGAACCATGTATTCTTTCCAAGAATGGCTCACTAGTTATCTCTAGAATACTACGTGACTAAAAACATTAAAACAGAATATACATTAGGGAAATACAAGCAATTCCATGGGGAAAAAACAGCAGCATAGCATAACAGAGACATTAAAATATAAGATGAAACGGTATATTGCAATTATAGTATTTTGCGCCACATGAAAACACAGAAAATATGGTATCAAACTATCAATGAGCAAGGAAATGTCCATAGACACTGCTACGCTAAGCTGGCTATTGCAGCATTAGGTGGAGCTTGCAGGAGTGTGAAGAAGCATGCATAATCGAACGAGGGAGAAGGAAGATCATATAGAAGGCCGAATAGTACATGAAAGACCTTTACAGGCAGTAAGTTTAAATTGCCATATGTTATTTTGTTCTTTGGTGTCATACATAACTCCTGGTGATGCTTTGATATGTCACCACATGGATGTAAACGTTTTCTGGACTTAATACTTATGAAAGGAGGAGGAGGAAGACAAGAAATAATAGAGCCAATCAACATACCTCTATTAATCTCCTTCCTTCCCTGCTCCTCGGTAAAGGAACACCCCAAACACCATCACCTTGCCGTTCCAACAAAAACCCTGACCTTACGCGTGGGTGCTGATGACCACGAAGTGCTCCAGACAGACGACCTAGCTCCTATAAGAAAATACGATTCCAGCAGATTAATAAAAGAAAAGCAATCAAATTGAAAGCTAAACAAACTAAAACGACAGAGAGAAAAGTTACCTCTGACAAATATCGAGGATGGCGTCTATGCAGGTTTTGATGAGTGACAAATGGAAGGCCTGCTGGTGGATTAACCATTGAACTGGTATTAGGTCTTGATACTAAAGGAATATTTCCTGCAATGGCAGTGCCACGACCATCGGAACTCCAGTTAGATGGTTGTGGCACCAAATGTCTCATGTCTACTGCAGCAGGAGGAACTGCATCAGGAAGGTTGGGAGCCACTACATTCCTTCCACTAACTTCCTCACTGCCAAGAACTCTGTTCTCCAAACTGCCTGCTCTCGATGATGAAGCTCCATGACCAGTAAAACGGTGTGCAGTTTGTGGGATACCAGGAACAACATTTACAGGATGTTGGTATTGCAAGTTGAGGCTACTGACCACGGGAATAACCTCTTGTGGTTCACCAAATGTACTCTGAAGGGGAGCCGGCTGATGATTCCATGAATTGGAATGCCTGATGGCACTTGAAGAGGGCCATACACCATAGGGCGTAATATGTTGAGCTATGGTAGTTCTTGCCCGGAAACTTCTTTGTGAACTTCCTGAAGTATTATTGCCTCCACTAGGATCATAGCTACTAGATGACAATCCTGCAGTAGCTCCATAACGTGGGAGTTGTTCCTCAATGGAACTTGGAGCCAAGAAACAATTAAGAGAGGGCAAATTTGAGCTAGGAGCAGGATTGGAACTTGAAGAAGGAATGTTATGGAACACACTATCATTCCTGTGGGAAAAACTTGTGCTAGAACCTGCTGAACACTGCCCATGGACTCCCTCGATATTTTTCCTCTTGCATGCTAGACGGCGGCCATCCAGGGAACTACCTGGTCTTTGATCAATGCCTTCTGGCATTATTAATGGAAAATGACCCAAAGGATTTTCACAGGCATTAAAAGTAGCAAAAGATTCTGGCTGCTCCGCCCCTAATATGAATGTCCTGTATGGATGTAATCTCAACTCGGAAGTCTGAGCGTTTATACCATTAGGAGAACAGACCCCATACTGTTCTGAGACTTGAGGACCACATAGATCATTACCATTGGTGTTAAGGTTTATATCCACATTATCCAAAGAAAGGTGTTCAGTTACCAGACGCCTTTCACCAATCCTCAGGCCACCACTGACATTAAGGTGCTCCCTTTTGATCTCGTTAGAGCTCCCATAATTGAGTGAATTGCCACTTGAACTAGCTTCACCTGACTCCCAGAAACCTAAAAATGGGCCATCTTGATGTGCCTCATTTCCATATGGAATGTTTGCATCGCTGCGGTTCATTTGACAACCTTGATGATTCTGTGATTCTACTGACCCAAGGATGTTATTCCAATATGCTTGTTGATCCATGACAGGGTTGCCTGAACTATATCCGTGGTCAAATCCAAACACATCAGCAAACTGTTCAACAGAATTCCTCTGTCCTTGCATTATTTGTAGGTATGTTCTTGCTATCAATTGATCTGTAGCAATAGCATCTCAGGAGTTGTTAATCTCTTTCCAGCAAATTATGAGGGACCTGAAAATGTAAACAGCACATTAGAAATTTAGGTAACAAATTTGTCCTAGCATATTCCTAAAGGGAAACAAGCACATAGCAGACTCAAATGGATGGAATGCCAAATGCTACGATTTGTCACATACTGCTAGGCTATGCCTTTAGGCTTTAACTAGGTTTGCCACCAAAAGATGCTCCCTATCAAAACAATTAACCCTTATTTGCTCTCAAAAACATTGCGGCGTGTCCAGTCAGTCCTCTCTGTTGGCTATCTTTACCAAATCGATATCTACACAAATGTGGAACAGAGAAACCATTTTTTTCGCTCTTGTACCCTTCTAGCACTCCCTGGCTGTCCGTAAGTAACGACACTCATTTGAGTTTTTACTACTCAAATGAGGGTATAAACTCATTCAACTGTAGCAATCTTGGCATGAACCGCATTTGGTGTGGTGTGTGGATGCACCAAACTTGATGGTTTGGCTTGGTGCCGTAAGCAAACATGGTGCTGATGCATGCATTTTAATGGGTGAAAAACACGGTGATTGTACATTGCATGCGGCCTAAACAGATGGACTACAAGCACGATGGGGCCCATTACTTCTGTGGACGCTCAAAAATACTCTCTTTTCTTTTGCATTTATTTCCCTTCCCTTTCTGTTTGCAAAAAGATGCAGTAAAACGAGCAAAAATAAAGAGAAGGTGTAGGTAGCCATCCACGGTTTCAAGAGACAGATCAATTCTCTTATCACAAAATTGAAAGATAACCAACAGAGAGAGAAATTTAACCAAACCAAGAACACCTAAGACATCTCAGCCTCACACCATACAGAAGAGAAACTGTCAGATATATCTGAAGGTTCGAGAATTTCGTTATTGAAAAAGATGAATTCTTGACAGTTTAACACCATGTCATATCCGGGCTTAAGAAACATATGGTGGAATGAACCATGAAGGAATCAACAAGAGAAAGAACACATATTGTGAAGGAATCATGGACTTCAACAGAAGAAAAGGAATGTTTAGCAGGTGAAATCAAGAAACAAGAAAAGAGAGACAAAAGGCACAGACTAACAGGGAGATGCAGCAAACCATACCAGAAACTGGTCCCAAGTTTTCCGACAACTTCCAAGAACCACAATCCAAGCAAAGAACAAACTTCTTTCGACCCCCTTTCTTCTCTTTCCTTCGTCTCCCGATCCTCTCCAACCAAGAGAAAGAGAGAGAGAGGAAGAATCAACCCAGTAAACGGAGAAAAAACAATCGCTAGAGAGAGAGGACGAGAGAAAGATGGTGGGGAAGTGGAGACCGAATTCAGAGAGATCGGTGGGGTGGGTGGAGAAGAACAGGAAGAGAATGGGTGGAGGAAAATTTGTCAAGAGGGAGAGCAGAAAACAGTGTGTTTAACTTCACTGTTTTGCGTCGTGTGGAATCGCGACGTATCATTACATCTGTACCGCCTTTTCCAATCGAACGGCTAGAAACCGTCCAAAGTCATGGTACTGTAGACCTCAAGTCAGAGCATCCCTCCAATCCGAGGGAGAAGGGGAGAGAGAGAACAGGGAAGGGGTGGTGATGAGAGGATGGATGTAAGGGAGAGAGATGAGAGAAGTTTGGCGGAATTCGGATTTATTTATCTCTCTCTCCTCCTGTTCTCTCTCTTCTGGCTCTTGGAAGATCCCTTTCCAACCTTTAAATGCTCCCCGTTAGAATTGCCAAAGATTAGAGGCCTGTGCGTTGTGTTGCCTTTCACATGACCTCCCTCCCTCTTCTGGATTTTTGCAAACCTCTTCTTTCCTTGCATGCTCGCACTCTTTCACCATTTGCGTCAAATAACTTTCTTAGAGCAAGTATTATAAGGGGCTGTAAGCTGGCTGTATGCTGAGGTAGAGGAGAGAGAGGAGGAGAGAGAAGAGAGGTGGGTTGTAAGCTTATGTACCACCAAGCACAAGAACCAAGAAACTTTGTGAGAGGAAGGGTAGGTCATACACTTTTCAATTGGTCAGAACTACTATATGAGTAGGTGAAAAGTAACCACAGGCACGAAAACCGAAACCGAGTACCGAACCGAATTTACCAAACCGAAAATTTTGGTTCCGTGTTCGATTCAGTTCTCAGAACCGAATTTCTGAGAAATTCGGTTCGGTGCCTCGCCATCAAATACCGAACTACAAGCGCTGACCCACCGAGTACCTAACTCACGTAACGTAAGTTGGCCCAAAGAAGAATTTCACCAAGGCACAACCAATGTATTTGTGGCTTTTTCTCGCATGATTTGGCACTTATTCTATATGAAATCATGTTACATTTTTGTCAAAATTGGCTATTGAACTTGATGTTACATGTCATTGTACTGTTCGTAATTTCGGTAAATACCGAACCGAACCGAAAGAACCGATACCAAATTTCTTTGCATCGAGTCTTTTCAGAACCGAACGCATCGAGATTCTCAGAACCGAATTTGTATGGGTACCGAGGAACCGAACCGATCGGTTCGGTGAGTACCAACGCCTGAGTGGTGAAAAGTGAGTGTAAGTATTCATGCACCGGTGAAGGTCAGATTATAAGACTTGCTCTTACTTGAGCATCCTCTACATTAAAGGGTTCATTTGGACTTAAACTTTTAACTTATAGCATTTTAATTTTATCTTTTTCTAGTTTTTTATTTTTTATTTTCCTTATTTCTTTATGTTATCTATGATGATATAATTTTTTTAATTTTTAAAAATTAATTACACTGAAAAACAATCAACAGTTACAGTGCAAAAAAAAAACTACTACATTACTAGAAAAACTAGAAGCTTAAGCTTCAAAAACCCAAATAACCACTCCTTAAATGCCAATAGTGGGCGTTTGAATAATGCGTTACGATGGATGGAAATGAGATTGGGGTACAATATGTGATAAATCTAGCTCTCAATCTCTCAATCTAACGGCTAAATTTACCCTACTTCGTATCATAACTCCATTCCCGCCCCTCATTTCTCGTAATTCAAACGGGCCCTAAGTGCAATCCAAGTGTCAAGATATATGGTTAGTTGAATTTTGTATTGGATACACATTTGCCAGCTCATGAGGAAGGAAAGAAATATGGAAGTGAGGTATGCTATGAGTAATCTTCAGATCAAGTTAACATTATTGCATCAAATTGTGAGCTGTTTTTAAGGAGTATAAGATTAGTGAATGCTCTTCTGTATTTTTTTTCCCACCTAAAAAAGTTAAAATCACAAACCTTTTGCTCAGAAGAAAATCATTCTATTCCATGTGGTGTGTGGCGTTTCAATGCTCCCTATCTTGTTGGTTGACACACATGCATATAATAGAGGTGGCTAAATAGATTGTGCCTGTCAGACCGACCCAAAACACGCTACTGTTGGTCCGCCCCAAGCACAGCACGACCCACCATCGAATCGTGCCAGCCTGGCTTGGCCCATGAGGCTATCAGGCCATGTTTGGATCGGTGCCTTACCCTTTAGGTCAGCACGGCACGGCCATATAAGTGATAGACTCTTGCCCGAATGGACCAAGCTATGCCGCTCATTTGACCACATATGCATATATTCGGATGACAATTCTTAAAATGTGGGGTTCACATGAAATGCCATATATCCTCTTGTTGCAACTTGCAACAAAACAAGGGGAAAAAACATTTGCTCATGCATGAAAAATCAGGAACTAGCAAGCATAACGTCCATGTTCTATGCATGAAAATCATGCAACCAAGTTACCACATATCATCGTCAGTTTCTTCCTTCTTTTCTGCATTTCAGTTTCTTTCCTGCTGTACCGGAGTAAAAAAACACAATAGTTTTGCTGAAATATGCAGGAAAGAGATTGTCATCTACTAGTAGCCTAAGAATCGATTTATTTTCTTGGCCTAATTAATGACCCTCCAAGCCCTCCTCCGTCAGCGTCTCACGTAGCATAATACACACACTGCGGGGACCACCATACCACGATCAGAGAGACAGAGTGAAAGTCAAAAGGTGATACACGTCGTGAGCGGTGCCCTTGAGGATCGAGATCAGCATAGCATCTGCCGTCTTTACCATGTCATCCATAGTTCCATACCGTCAGAAATCAGAAATGTAACACCTGCAGGCTGCAGCAACCAAAATGAAATGTAAAATTTAACATGAAGACTGTGCGTCTTACTCTATCACTGGCACTTACCTAGACTACCTGATTTTAGTTGAAAATTATGAGTTTTACATTACATGTTAACTGTTCATGTGGTTTGAACCAGCTGCATGCGGAGGAAGAAGCTGATTATCAGTCTGTTCACAATGGGTATCTTGTTCCTTGGATGGCCTCTCTTTGTTGCCTGCCTGCCTGGCGCTTGGAGCTTGCTTTGCTGCTTTTCTGACGGGGCTCGTGCTATGTGGAGTCCCCAGGGAATATACCGTGGGATGGGAATGCGCCCAGCCATTCATCTTGCTAGCTTTTCTTTCCTTCCCTGATTTCTCTCCATCTACATTTGGATTGGATTCCCTGACCTTTAGTCTTTCTTTCCCCTTGCCACTTTGGGCTAAATTACGTAAAGAACCTCAGCTGCAGGCTGTTGCAGTGTTCTGTACACTTCTTCACTGGGTTCAGATGAAAATGAAAGGATTTCTTTCATGCAGTATATAAATTAGTGTTATCTTTTGGGCTTTGGCAGTCTGTGGAGCAAGTGTTTTTGACCACTTCAAAGATAGAAGCATGTCTTTATGATTGTTACTAGCTATTGTCTTTTCAATTACTGAAAATTGGATGAATAAACGTAAGGAATCTGATTTCCTAGTAGCTCATATGACTGACAAGGGCAACAGTTTCTTGAAAGCAAAAGGCTCACAAGGCAGGCACATCCGCACAATGAGAGGCATATGCATGGATTATTCTCCTCACTTCCATTGCCATTAGGCCGGCTTAAATAAAACGTTCATACACAGAGGAATTTTCAATGATCCATCCAACAAGTTTACAGGTCAACCAATCCAACCTGACAAAAACATGTTGTACTACTACTGGAGAAGAAAGTCGTGTGACAACCAGGAAGCACGGTGATACCGCCATTCCCTAGCGGAAACGTAAAGAAGATGAGTAGTAGGCGAGTGAGCACTCATGGGTGGGGAAAATGTAAAGCTGGTGCTATTGAAAGGCAAGCATCCACAATAGTATACATGTATCTCAGCGTAATTGGTGCTTGAGTTTACAGCTGGTACCTGTTTAGGTGATGCATGGCTTCACATGTTTTTCTTCATTTTATTATAAGCATATTTCTGCTTAGCATCACTGCTAGGTTTTGTATTCTCTGTTTTTTTTCCCATATGGACATGGACGCTGCTTAAAAGCTGCCAAGTGCCTACCATGGACAGAGAAGGTAGGGGCCATTTTGGCTTCTCGTCTTTGGACTAAGCCACTGACTATGGACGGTTAATGTCTGAAAGGTCGCCGCAGTGATCCGTAGTCTATGCTGCTCAATTCAAACAGCATGATCGGCACCCACATATGCACGTGTACACGTTGACGGATCCAGTATGGGTCATAGGTGTTTATCTAAATACCTAAAAGTTTTTATAAAATACCAGATATATAATAGGTATATTATATATATACTATTAGTTGTGTTAAAATTATATTTTATACCTGCAATTAAATTCAGCTCACACTCCTCGTATCTCGCGCGCAGCCCGTGTAATACATTAGACCTATTTTTCTTTCCACTTCAACCCTCTTCACGTCCAAAGAGGTAAAGATATAAATAAAATCCTAATATTTGTTCTATTTCTCATATTGTGGCTGTCTGTGTGGGAGGCAGCTTCGGCCTTTGAGTGGCGAGCGGGCGGAGGTGCAGGTTAGAGGCGAGTGATGACTGGCGGACGCGGATGTGGTGCTATGATGTGACGACAATCATGCGTGAGGCGGCACAAGGTGCAAAGTGAACGTGTAGCAGCGCGGGCGAGCAGAGAGGTGTCGCGGGCAAGCAGGCAGTGGCACAACGAACACGGAGGTAGGGAGCAGCGTTGTAGCCAGGAGGGAGCGTGACATTGGGAAGTGAGTAGCACCTTCAACTTATTGTCATCGTCCTCTCTTCATATCTAGGTGTGCTCCATCCCACTCCACTTATTTTCTTTCTTGGTCTGTTTTACTCTAGGGAAGGAATATACAATTTTCTCTTAAATAGACAGTTCTTACTAATAGAGAAATAGTAAAAAAAAAGGAAGATCAACAAGATATACAATTCTCATTTATCTCTATAATTTGTTGTTTAATTCATATAATTATGCTCGCCTTATGTCGCCCATTCCTCGTAAGAAATCATTAATTTCTGTAATTTATGTATTTCTATTATATCTACATACATGTATCGTTATATCGGTGTTTTGGGGGTGACAGTGCGCTGCGGTATTGACGTATTCGAGCAACTTAGCTCCGAAATCCGAACACCCATTCTAAAAATCCTAGATCCGCCACTGCGTGTACATTCTAACTAGATATCAATAGGGGTGGAAAAAAAGCTCGAGGCTCGTGAGCTAGCTCAGCTCATTGAAGGCTCGGCTCGGTTCGGCTTGGCTCGTGGCACAAACGAGCCAAGCCAGGGTTTTAGCTCGGTCCGTTAACGAGCCGAGCCGAGCCGGCTCGCAAGCCGCTCGCTAGGCTCGGTAGGCTCGGTCGGCCCAGCTCGGCAGCGTCTCTGGCCCATCACGTGTGAACGGCTCAGTACAACAGTAGTAGTATGTATGTATGCATGCCAATTTTCGCACCTCTTTTGTCACTAAGAAATATTATTAAAGTACAGATTACTCTTTTCTTTGTTAATTTCACATATGAAAAGGAAATCATAGAACTTATCATTCAGAAAAACAAATCTGAAACATAAAAAAGAAAGGTTAAAGACACTCAAAAGTCAAAACGAGCCTAATGAGCCGAGCTCGAGCTTCTCAAAAAAGTCAATTTGCATATTCCACCTAACGAGCCTAATGAGCCTAACGAGCCGAGCTCGAGCTTTTCAGAAAAGTCAATTTGCATATTCCACCTAACGAGCCTAACGAGCCGAGCCGAGCTTCTCTTTTAGCTCGTTAGTTTAACGAGCCGAGCCGAGCCAAGCCGAGCCGGCTCGATATCCACCCCTCGATATCAATGCTTATGGCGAAAGACGGTCTAAAAGTATCTCGGAAAAAAATGTGAGATCAGTTTGAAAGAAAATTCTGACATTTTTTGTTTTTTAAGTTTGAATGTTTGTAAATTGCTTACCGGGTTGTTGCTGTGGACCAATCATGCATGAATTTAGTCGTATTATCCTCCCACGAGTTCATTTGGAATACATGATCCATGCATAACGATCGAGTCAACCGAACAATTACTACAGGCTGAGGGAAATTTGGCTAGGTTCGTTATTGCTTACGGCTTATGTACGGATGAACAGTAACATATTGTTAAACGGTGCGTTTTTTAAAATGAGGTCTACAGTTAAATTGTAGTACAACTTGTACCGAGTTCGGTTGTACTGGCCAAAATTACATATGACTATCTCTCTACATACTGCCTCTTATAAACAAATCAGAATACAAAAACCATAGTCATAAATCATAAGCATCAGCCTAACAAAAACCTACCCAAAGAACATTCTATGGAGGAAATAGCAAAAGCAAGGGAATTCAGAAAGGGTCCGGTTTGCCATCCTGTATGACCTGAAGTCATTCAGCTTTTTCATCACACTTTGCTCAATGCTCACCATTCACCAACACGCCAGGCAGCAGCAGTCAATGCGCGCATACACATCAGGCTTAGTATATTTAAACAAGTAGTACTACTGCTAGCTCCTGCAATGGTGCTTCTTCAAAGTGCCTTTGTTCGCAGACCACAATGCTAGTGCCTGCCTGGAGAAAGAACCCATCGCATCCATGCATGGACACGCAAAGTCCAAACGCGGTAAGGGCCAAGCAAAGCAGCAGCACAACACACACAAACATTACACTCCTTGCACCATCACCATTCACCAACCAAATGGACTGGAATTTCTCATCTCAGCACAGTGCGTGCACGATCGATGCCGGACCGGTCATGATGATTCGGCGATGGCTTCTCGCTGATTTCTTCCTTTCCAGCCCAAAACGTCGGCCGTCAACCATCGTATGGGGAGCGGAATTTTCTACGCTTTGGTGGCCATCGGAAACTGTGATGTGCTGCTGCCTTCTTGACAGATCAGATCGGGAGAGAGTAGAGGAGAGAGAAAGCAAGCACATCATCGTAATTTCCGGGTGGCTTCTTGCGTCAATGTGTTTGTGGCGCACGCTGCACAGCGAGCGAGCTAACCTGCTCTGCTCCCCGATTTTGCGCATGTCCCAAGCAATGGCTGCCTGCCTGGTTACATCACGTCATGGGCTAATGGGTAAATTAATAATGGAGGAAGCGACGTGCCAGTGGGTGCTTACCGGGAACAGGCGTTTCACAGTGCGAGTTTATGCTCCCAAAGCACCTTGTTTTTTCCCCTGTTTCCTTCCTAGAGTACCTACACTAATGGTATCACTCTTTCGTGTTAGACCTTCACAAGTCACTTATCTGCAGCTTGGTACACCAAAGCGAAAGAATTGCACTAAACTTGGGTACAATAAATCGAGTCACGAGAACTTGCGTGATGCAGTAATCGCAATCGTGCCTTGCTTGCAGCATTACACCCGTTCGTCTGTCACTGAAGACCGATGTCGCAGCTTGCGATAAGATGCGAGGCTCGTGATCGAGTGGCTCGTTGCGTTGGCATGTTACGACTTACAACCCACCGGACCACCGCTCACCGCACCAGCACCAAGGAAACCAACGGCGCCGGCGCACGGCGCACCGCGCGGCGCCACTCGTTTCTCACGTTCTTTTGCCCCGCCTTTCGTGTCGGCTGGCGGTGCCGTGTCCGGCCGGCTCGAGAATCGCGGCCTCCCTTTTCCTCACCGTTCTCGTCGGCTGTTCCGCTCGGTTTGCAGCGGCGGCGGCAAGCCAGCAAACGCTTTCTCATTTCTTTACGCCGGTTGTTATGCCAAACACCTACACGGCTGCACCCAAAGATAGTATAACCACTTGTACATCACTGCGTTTTGATTCAGACTAGTCTAGGCTTTAGCTTCGCCCACCATGGTATAGGTCGATGTAATTGAGCAGCTAAACAGTCCAGGAGGAACTAATCAAACTATTTGAGCATTGACTGGGATCTTGCCATCTTAATTAAATCTTTGGCTGCCCGTGAAATCGTGACCCCCGGCCTCTCTTGTCAGGCAGCAGCCGTAACATCGTGACACTGGGGACGGACATGCATTGATGCATATCCCATGACGTAACATCAACCAACAAATGTTAATTGAACTTGCATTTCACTCGCCATTTAGGCAGACCAAACGGTCCCCGACTGCCATGATAACCTCCGGTCCTCCACCGCAACAGTTCCTACCACGGTGTCTGAACGCAATAGCTTCTATTGCGGTACCACATCACGGTAGAATTAGATGGCTCACAGGCGCACGCATAAAACCCAATAGTAGTACCCCCGTCCGGTATATCCTGTTGTGGTCCGAGAACACGACAGGTCCTGCTACGACGCCATACCGTAGTTGGTTCGTGGCTACTACACTTGCCAGCGATTTGCCGCGGTCCAGACACGGTAGGTTTGTGGCTACCGTGCTCGCGAGCGATTTGACGTGCTCCAGACTGCTGCCGTGATAGGGGAATGCAACAGATGCGCGTGTCACCTATCACTGCTATCGTGGCCATCCAAGAGGCCAAAAGTGCAATTTTGCTCAAGAGGGGGCCAAAATTTCAATAAAAAGAATAGGTCAAAGGGCCTAAAACGTACTAGTTTCGTCACTAATCATCAATCACCACTAGTAGGGATAGCAATGAGACCAAGGGGTCCTAGGGGGCTTGCCCGCATAGCGGAGGCCGCCCCTATCTCCCCAGGGAGGAGTTCGGCCCGTTCGGGAATATTCCCATGGGTCCCGCTCCAATAGGAATTGCCATCCCTAGGTAGAGGCAACCTATTATGATTAGATAGCACGGCATAGAAACTAAGAAACACCTCCCAAGATTAATGCGCACCTACGAAGATAAGAAATGGCTATAGATGAAGCTATCTTATATAATTAAGGATGGACCATGGCCATCACAAGCTAAAGCTACACATAGCTGGATAATGTAAATTTTTCTCTTCCTTGTGAATTTGCATCATGACCTCATGATGGCAACCAAAGAACGGGTGTGTTTGGGTCCCATCTTGGCATCTTGGTCCACCAAAGGCTTGCCAAAGATACTTAGACAAAAACTTGTCATTGCTCATATGAAACGTAAATCTGGTGTTTTCAATAGCACCATAAATCTTGCAAATGTTGCATGTGATCATAATGGATTTCCGACAATCGCGTACCAATCTGCCCATGCCATCTTTTGAGCATGTTGAACGACAGCCTCACAGCCAGGCCTGATGAAAGGCACATGTCAACTTCAAATGCAAGGCACCGGCAACCTAATGGGGCACCATGGTGTCTAGGTACCAGGTATCTCTACATTTCAATTGCTTTTAGATGCGTACAAGTGCAATGATATATAATATATCAGGATGTAAAGTCTTAATTATGGATGGAAAGTCTCAATCATAGATGGAAAATCTTAATCATGGATGGAAGGTTTCAATTATTAAGTTTGGGCACCATTATGTCTCTGTTATTTATACTATATAGAGAGAGAGAGAGGAAAAGATTAAAGGGATTAGTTCTTTCTCACTGGGCCAATGATGAAAGGGAAACTCCATTTGATGTAGCCATTTGTCAACCTTACACGCATCCGATAGAATTGCTACGAGATCAGGATTTCATGAGAATTGGTGATGCGATGCATCAATTCCAGCCTATCTTCTCCTTCTTTAGGTCTTTCTTTTAAGAATTACACCTTGCATTTTAAGAATGATGAAAGGGGAATTCCATGCATTTGAAGAATTAACGATCAGATTCCATGCATTTGAGGAGAGACGTGATCCTCTCCTTTTAGGCCTTTCTTTTAAGAATGATGAAAGGGAAATTCCACCATGCGGATGGTTCATTAACTTGTACGCATACATTCTTCATTCCTGGAATATCAGAATCACGTCTCTCTTGAGAAATTTGGAAGAGAGGATCACGTCTCTGAATCTGATCGAATGCATCATCTGTACGTGGATGCCCACACCGATTTTGAATGCATGCACACTTACGACCTGGATTGGAAGAGCGCGAGCAGAGCAGAGAACCTGGAGGTCATGCATGGCATGAGCTGACGGCCGTATGCCGGTCGCGGCGTCTGCTGCCTGCCGGCGTTGCGTGCACGCGGGCGTGTCTCCGGTGTCCCCCGCCCTGCCTGCAGCTTCAGGCAGGAGCTGCAACTAGTGGACGTCTATTTGTTGAAGCCACATGCTGCCCATGCATCAGTCATCACCCCTGCCATCTGATCAGTGCACCATCCCCTGCTTACTCTCCGCAGGGTACAGACAGGGCTCATTTATTTTTGGCTGTGGCTTTATGCTTACGGTTTTTTGTTTGTATTTTTTGAGACGGCGGTCAGAGATATTGACACATACGGCATACATTATTATTTTAAGAAGTCATTTTGTTTGTTTTAACTTTTAGGGAAGTAAAAAAGTCAAAAACCGAAGGGTATGTATAGATATCACCCGGATGTTTTATTCCTAACAATCATCCAAATTTTGGACTGTTGGATTAGAGATCCAACGGTCTCTTATTTTTTGAGAGGGGAGATTTTTTTTTTGGAGGAGGGAGATTTTTTTTGGAGGGGGCAGGGAGAATTCGTGACCGTTGGATCTCTAATCCAACGGTCACAAATCTAGATGATAGTTAGAAAGAAAGCATCCGGATGATATTGAGAAAAAAAATATCCGAATGATATTTATCAATACCCAAACCGAAAAAGAACCGAGTCAAAACAAAAGGGATGTTTGTCCTAAGGAATACCTACAGCGTCACAACTAGTCTTTGTTCTTCAATGGACAGAGAGACAGCGAAAATCTGATGTGAATTTCGAGTGGTTTTAGGATGTGTTTTTTCGATTGCAACTGATGATTTTTAGTTCTAACACGAGCGTTTGTGCTAACGAATTGCATTACACTTCCGACATACACAAATGGAGGACCGTCCCTGGAGGCCCATATAATATGAAAACTTTAGATTTCAGTACCAGCCATTTACTTGAGCCTTTCTAAACTTTTCAAAAGGTGCAAATTTGTTGCGGTTCCTTACTGTAGCCTATGGTTTATCCAGCAGAACATTTCATGTGCCATGCCTTCAGTACACGATCATTTCCTTTTCACAGCATTATCAAAACACATAATAATAATAATAAATGCCATTGTGTCACATCACATAGCAGGTGAGGGCTTCAGCACTGGAGAACATCGCATGAACTAACTTGAAACTTCATATCTTGAAAGTGCAAAATTGAATACATATACAATAGTTTAACAAGCCCAAAAGGATCCTATGTACGCAGACCGGCCTTAAGGATTTATCACTTCTCAGCACCATCCGTTTTCGTTCCTCCATTCTGTGCCATGAGAACTCTGTATACCCTTCTAAAACATTTTTCTCCGAACCTTCTGTTTTCATCACCCAGGCGATCTTCCAACTTCAAGTCTTGAAGCAAATGTTCCTTCTCGCGAACCTGTTACAAGGACAAAGTTAAGAACAAGGCCGATTGTCGAACTTTTGCACTCGTTTTGAACCTGTTGAAAGGACAGTACTCACAGTTTTATGGGGATCCATATATACATTCAGAAGGGATCTAATAGAGGGGTACTTCTTCCAGATTGCAAGAGCATGTCTTGGCTGGACTTTGGGGATAGCTATTAAAGACTTCAACCTGTCACGGATGATTTTCTTGAAGAACTAGCAAAGGAATACACTAATGTAACTCTGATCTGAATGTTGGAAGCTAAATCTATGGAATTACATTTGAATGGGTAGTAAAACTGTTAACAATATGTGGGAACACCATCAAATTGTCAAAGCATGGGATCAGATTAGGGACCACACAGTCAGAAAATCTATACTACATAATCAGATTAGAGGCCACATAATCAGAAAATCTTGCATCTCGATTATGGGTTTCATCCATATTGTTGTCACTTGCCAGCAACATCAACAGCAGCACCACTGCACCAGCAGCGCTATTGTTATTGTAAGTGGGGCCAGGTGGAGGAGTCAGATCAATTTACGGGGTAAAAATGATGCATATGCAATTACCAATCTACCATTCTATGTAAGATCACTGATTTAACTGGAAACAAGTCAAACAACCACACAGCGAACAACATAATATAGAATTACCAATTTACCATAGCCAACATTCCAAGCTAGAATTTTTTGTACGGATAATCCATTTTTTATTCGAAAATACATAAATATACCCGCGACAAAATTTTTTACAAAAATAGTCTCCAGTCGCCCCCCCATTGGGCGACTTCTTCCTTTCGCCCAACCGACAAGCGACACAAAAGGAATATCTGAACCGTTGGGCGATACTGCATCGCCCTACCGTTGAGCGATCGAATTGCGATCGCTCAATGGTTGAGCGATCGCAATTGCGCCGCTCAACGGTAAGGCGATCGCAATGGATATCCACCCACTCCCGCCCACTACCCCTCATTCTCGCCAAACAACCACATTTCCCCATTCTCGCAGAGAGAGAGAGAGAAGAAGAAGAGAGGAGGAGGAGGGAAGAAAAGAAGAGGAGAAGAGAAGGACGGGAAGAAAAGGAGGAGGGAGAAGAGGAGGTGAAGGAGGAAGGAGTCCAAGCTATTCCATCGATTTGGATCCGTATTTTCGTTAATTAGGTTGTATTTACACTATTATTTAGATGAAATATTAGTGTTAGTACAAATTGTAGATGTAGTATACATTTTGTAGTATGGAACATTTTGTAGTATAGAAATTTGACTACTCTTTTAGTATAGAAAGTTTAGTTTAGTGTTGAACGATGATATTTGACACGTCAGTAAATTTGAATCATACATGTAGGCGTACATCATTAATGGCCGCACTACATTGAGAGTGTATTATGGTGCTGGAATGATTCGTGAAGGTCCGAATGGTGTGGATTTGAGCGATTTTCCGCAAGTCACTCGTATTCGGATGACGAGAATGCTCCAATGACGATGTGCAGCATTGGCGACCCGAGTTTTTCATTGGACCCCGAGGTGTGCAGCGTCGTTGTGCAAGGGCTTTGGAGCCGGTCTCCCACTCACATCGATGGGAGTTGAAGACATTGGTGCGCGCGCCGTGGAAGGGCTTTGTGCAAGGGTGCCGCGCGTGGATACGAGTGTGTCCCGCTTGTGCAACCGTGCTCACTACAAGCATTGCGCAAGCTCGTGCGCCCGCCTATGCTTCGGGAGGTGCTAGCGGCTCGGGCGGGCAGCACGATGGCGAGCTGATGAAGTTGCTCATGATGAAGGCAATGCGGTACATGGAGGAGAGTTACACCGTCAAGCTATACAGGGGAATCGGGCAAGCCGATGCGGTATATGGAGGAGAGTTAGAGCCGTCAAGCTCCGAGAGGGAACTGGGCAAGTCGATGAAGGAGAGTATAATGAGTATATCGTGCGGCAGATGGAATCGATGACCAGAGGGCATGGGATGAAGAGCAAGTCGTAGAGGACGACGAGGAGGACAATTCCGATGATGAAGAAGTTCCTATCCCCGTGAATGGAACCGGTTTAATGCGAGGGTGTTTCGCATATGATGAGCATGAATCACCATGGGAGTATCATGAGACAAAGGTTCGGTGCATGCTGTGTTTGTCGACAAGGAAGCGCCGCAGATGCCATCAAGCTTTGGGCCCTTTCAATGCAACGGACATTTCGCGTCGTCAAATCAAGCCGGAGCAAGACATCGTGAAGTGCGAGCAGTCGGTTGTCCTTGGAGGGTGCACGCCAGAGACCCAAGTATGACACTCACCGGATTGTGTCCAAGGTGGAGCCGCACTCGCATTCGAACACTTGTCTTGGCGAGGCATCAAACCGACGTCCGGATTTATAGCCAATTTGATGTACGGGAGATAGTGGAGAAAAAGATGTTGCGGCAACACATATTGTGCTAGCTATTGAGAATAAATTCAAGTATAAGATTAGCTACGCGAAGGCGTGGCGTGCCAAGCAAAAGGCGTTGGAAAACGTTTTGGCACTTTCGAGGCGCGCACGACAACCTTCCTCGTATGCTTAAGGTGTTGCAACAAAGGAACCTGTGCACGCACATCGCCGCGTACGAAGCCGTCCGTAAGTCCACCAGATTTGCGGTGTTGCAGAGAGCATTGTTTGCATTTGGTGCTAGCATTGAAGCATTCAAGCACATGCCGCCGATGATCTCGAGATGGGACCTTCTTGACAGCAAATACAAAGGGCGCTCCCGACGGCCATAGGCGTTGACGGTAACAATCAAATATTGCCGCTGGCTATTGCATTTGTGGAGAGTGAGAATTATGAGAGCGGGCCGTGGTTTCTAAGACATGTGAAGACTGGAGTTGTAGGCACCCTACCGGTGTGTGCGTAATCCATGATCGCCACGCCGGTATTATAAAGGCGATACGAAAACTTCAAGAAGACCCTGAGGAGAGCGTTTCTTGGCCGGACATGAGGAACCGGTGGTGCAGTCGTCACTTAGGGGCAAACTTTTTCAAGCAATTCCCAAACAATCTTTGATGAAGCTATTCAAGAGGCTTGCTAGGCGTAACCAGCAGAGAAAATTTGATGCTTTATGGGGTTGCTGGATGAGCACACCAAGAAGAACGTCGACGAGAGGAGCAAGGGGCCGGTCACTCTGGGCGGCACAACCGCAATGCTTGCCAAAGAATCGATGAGTCTAACCCAAGTGGTCCAAGAAGGAGGAGCGCGAAACATCAAGTGCTTCTCGCAGTGGATCGAGGGGAACCATTGGAGAAGTGGTCATTGTTGCACGACACGGATGGCGCAAGGTACGGAATAATGACAAGTAACCTTGCCGAGGTGTACAATTGGGTTCTCGGGGTCTCCGTTCTCGCCCCTTGTCGCCATCGTGGAAGGTGTTCTTCACAAAGACAATCCGCTACTTCAGGGACAGACGCGAGTGCCGCACTTCATGCGCCAATCCCGAGCCTCAGATTCGTCAAAAATTACCGCGTACATGGAGACGAAGGCACGAAGGCTCAATTGCACACGATGCATTGCATGGGCAACAGGAGCATCGTTCGAGGTGATACTCCGTGTGAGCCGGATTTGGGACATCTCGCTCACTTATTACTCACGAGGTATGCCTTGGAGATCATGCAAACAGACCTAGCTGCACATGCAACAAGCTTAAGTTGTTACACGTGCCATGCTCTCATGTCCTCGCTGCATGCGGAATCGTGCGCATTGATCCTTCCAACTTCATGTCCGAGTACTTTTTCAAAGAGAGAATACCGCAAGCTTGGTGTGGGAGCCCGGGGTTCAGTGGCGGTGGAAACTTCACCACTTTGGACATTTCAGCGAGGACCGGGTTCGGATATTAACATGCTTGAAGGGTGGGAAGGGTCGGCGACAGAGCCGACGATTAGAAATGACATGGACGAATCACAAGCCGGAACATCCGGTGCACGTTGTAGGCGATGCGGTCGGGAGGGCACACACTAGACGATGCAATGCATGACCCGATCGATAGTTGGTGTTGTAATGCATGCTAAATTTAATGTACCATTTGTTAACCTTGTATGTTACATCCTTGTATGTTGTAATGGACTTATTCCGTGGACATCCGTGAAGTGCGAGTAGGCTGGTATTTCATCCTTGTATGTTGTAATGGACATCCTTGTATGTTGTAATGGACTTATTCCTTGTATGTATGTTGTAACCTTGTATTTCATGCTCAGATTGCTTAACACCGAAGTTTCAACGAAGGTCACACAAAATAAAGGCGTCACGCACTTATAACACTAAACAACACATACATTACACATACAGAATTTATGAAAAGTAGTACACCCAACATTTTAATTCAACACACAGTCCTACCGCCACATGCCAAACGACACAAATTCTACATGCCAACACATGAACAAATACATGAACTAAAATACGACACAAGCATAACCTCGTTACCTACATGCCAAACGAGCCTCGTGGCACCCACATGGAGAATTGCGAGGGGCCGCCTCGGACGTGGCTGGCCGTCATGGTAGTGGCATGCACATATGCAGCTCGGGTTCGCGCAGCAACATGTGGGATCATAAGAGCTTCCTATATTCACGACCTCCTCGTTGCCTCTCGCGTTGCATCCGCTCGCGGAGGTCGTTGTTCTCTCGGTGAGACTCTCCATTCGGTACTCCAAGTCCCATATTCGAGCCCATAACGTATCCACATAACGATCAACATACCGCTCGTGAGGAGGGTCGATCCATGGGAGAAGTCGCATTTGGCCATCTGCACAAAAATGACGGTAAACTTCGAGGGTCCATAAGCAATACAAAATGTAACATTACTAATTTGTACCGGAGCGTGAGCATCGAAGAAACGCCGCCGCCATCGTTCGGGAATCCAAGATCCGACGACCGCGTACTCATTGTGTCCGCATTTCGCCACGGTGGTTGAGCACGCCGGCTTGGTATCAATCGATCGCGGACCAAACATATCCCTCGTTTCTAAGGGAATGTCGCCCGGTGACCCAAATCCCATCGCCCTCGACTTGGACATGGTATGTTTCACCACGAAAGAGAGGGTATACTTTGTTCGATTCACAATGTCATGCGACCCCAACCCCGCTACTTATAGCAAACCGGGGCAGCTTAATGCGGTGACCACCAAAAAGAGGCTTTTGCTCGGGGACATGACAACACGCCCAGCTTTTGCTCGGGGACATGACACAAGAGATCAGCTTTGCTCGGTGAGATGACAAAAGAGGGCAGCTTTGCTCAGTGACATGAGAAAACGGGCAGATATGCCGCCTTTGCAAAGATGTGAGTAGGCCTTTAGCCTGCATACACATATAGGGCGTAGGTCTTTAGCCTTTACAGGAGTAGGCCTGTGAGGCCTGTACACATATAGGGCGAGGTCTTTAGCCTTTACAGAGTAGACCAGAGGCTGTACACATATAGGGCGTAGGTCTTTAGCCTTTACAGAGTAGACCAGAGGCTGCACACATATAGGGCGTAGGTCTTTAGCCTTCTAGGCTTTGAATGGTCCAATCTCTGAAAAGGCTACAAACTATGAATTTATTACGAGATTATAGTCTCTGAAAAGCTCAGTATAGGGCCATTTATTGCTACACTGGAATCCAGGAAAAGCGAAAAGATCCTCTCCTCTCCATGGACTATGCCCACTGCACCAGATAACCTGCCTACATAAAGGCCTCTCTCCTATGTCTTCCATACCACATCTCCTCCTCAAGGCATCACAATACTACTACACAACAATGTCTTCTCGGAGGTCCGACCCATTTGGAGTGCCGAGTGGCATGAGCGCCAAGTGCCATTGCGGTTTTAGGACGATGTTGGGAGTCCGGATCGATCGAGTACAACGAGCCAAATACGGCCGTAGGTTCTTCAAGTGTCCTGACCTGGATGACGACTTCGTGGTAACGACCATAACTAAATCATTTCTTTTCCGTTATCGTTTTTCAACTTGATCCATGACATCTACCATGCCACACATAGGCTTGCGGGTTCATGGAATGGGTGGATCGGTGCCGCGGCATGGCCAAATAACCGGCAGTGGAGGTGGAAAACAAAGGACAATACCTTGTCAAGATGACTCGTGCTCGCGAGGTGGAACGCCGACGCGGCTTGAGCAAGAGCGCCGCGTGAGGGTGGACCAAACCGTCTCAAGGGCAAGGAGGATGAGCCGCAAAGGAGGCGGAGCGGCTAAGTCTGCGTGAAGCGACCATCAAGCGTCGGGAGGAAGAGCTTCAAGCTCGTGAGGCACCCTCAAGTCCAAGAGTGACAGAAGAAGGATGCAATGGAGCCATCTTCAAGGCGCGACAAAAGGGGAAACAACCACGCTACACCCAGAGACAAAATGTGGCGAGAAAGTGGCCCGGTCCACACGAGAGGTGGTACGAGCAGTTGGGTGGGTTAGTCGCATATCATGCTATATGTTATGTATGTAATAAAACTGTAAGTGCATGTTACTCCCAATCAGTATTATGAAGTTTATTTCAATTCACATAAGGTTATTATCTCGTGTGTTCGCATTCAATGATTCAGATACCAAATCATGTAACAATAATTAACATACTAGTTTTCTTCGTACACTAATTCTTAGTAACATAAAAATATCACTTACCAATGTATATATCAAACGTTCTACAGTCAATTGTTCTTAAAAAAAATTTCTCACAATTTTTAATGCACGTACAACATACAATAAACATAACCTTTTATTACAACTACACCATATTTTTTCCAGTTTAAAACTACAAAATTGACAAAACTCTGCAAAATCACGGGGAGTGAGTAAAGTCGCCCTTCCATTGGGCGACTGCGTTACAAGTCGCCCATCCATTGGGCGACTGCATGGCAGTCGCCCAATGGTAAAGCGACTACGCGATAGCCGCCGCAACCAACCAATGATGATATTGTGTCGCTTGCCGGTTAAGCGAAGGAAGAAGTCGCCCAATGGGGGGGCGACTGGAGACTATTTTTGTAAAAAATTTTGTCGCGGGTATATTTATGTATTTTCGAATAAAAAATGGATTATCCGTACAAAAAATTCCACCACGCTAAAGGGCAGCTATCCAATGATCCTGTTGCCCAGATTCGGCTAACCAAAAAGAGCAGGTTGTTTCTTTAGATCCAGCGCCGAAATCCAAATAAGGCAGTGCCAATGTCAATCGATATTCTTTTTGTGTGTGTGTTTGGGGGGGGGGGGTAATTAAATTTTTTTAAAAGAGTTTATGTACAGGGAGAGGGGGGGGGGATGTACAAACCCCACTGGGGAACAGTGACAACCAAGATTGGCTGATATAAATATAATACATGTACGATAGTTCAAGCCAATGCCAACCAAATAGATTTTGTCATCTACAAGGAAAAGAAGCGGTACTACTGAAGTACATATTTCTAGAAAAATATTGGATTATAAACTCTTTGAGTTTTCTGTTTCAAACAATTCAATTTGCTTATTCCAAAGGGCAGAATTAGAGCATTACTACTAAATAGAGCCTAGAACTCAGCCACTAGACACGTTAGGCTAGACTGCATAGGAGGAACCTCAACAAGCAATTCAATTTTTTTGTACGTTAGAACTTCAGTCAAAATTCCATTCCACCAAAGGAAAACTAAGGTAAGAACCAAACTGCAAGTAACCTTATGCAAAAAGTGAAAATAGAGTAAATGTGCTGCTTATAATATATACAAAGACAAACAGTTTTACAATTTAGTAAAAAAGAAAAATTAAAGCAGGGAACATTAAATGGAAATCTAGTTTAGAATACAGTTCTAAGAATAAATTGCATGTGTGTTGCATGGTTGCGTATGTGCAATAGCTCACCCATGTAAACGGGAGCATATAAATAAAACCCTGTTTCATGTGCAAACGGTCGTCCACGGTTCTTATGTGCGAGCCGCGCGGAGACCATAGGCTCCGCGCCAACTCTATGGAGTACAAATAGCCGCGCGGGGCTCATAGCCCCCGCGTGAATTCTACGAAGTATAAAACACCGGGAACTTAACCGTCTCAGGCAACTCTATGGAGTATAAATAGCCGCGCGGAACTCTACGGAGTATAAATAGCCACGCGAAGCCTACGGCCACTGTGTGAACTCTACGGATTATAAATAGCCTCGCGGACCCATAGCCTACGGGCAAACGCTGGAGTTCAAGCCACCGAGAACTTAGTCATCCTGGTCGATTCTATGGAGTTTGAATCAAGGCTCACATCCGTCCTCTGGGTTCTATGTGTTCGCCCCCCACGGGCGTTCTGTTTTAATCACACTGCGCATGTCAAGTAGTACAACATGAACGCTCCTCAAGCAGCTAGTTACCTATTACCAGCTACGACCTCCTCAATGGACCCCATTCAGTTTGTTATAGAAGAACCAGTCACACGCACTCATTAATCACGGTCCAATTGGGCTGACGGGAGCGCGCTATTTGATGAGTTCTTATACAAATATGCCTAAGTCAAAGCAAATATAGAGGTATATGTTTGAGAAGAAAAAAACTCTGCTAGTTGTACGTTTTACGGTCCAGTTCAACTGGTCGCTGCGCCACGCCTTGTACGGCTGCAAGTCCCTAGCCGACCATGAGGTATATGCGCCAAGATCATCCCCTGAGTTCGTGAGTCTTCAACCATGTTGTGTTGACCACGGTTGTTTCGGCCACATTATTATGACCACGTTGTGTCGACCACGGCCATTTCGACCACATTGTGTTGACCACGGTTGTTTTGACCACGTTGTGTCAACCACGGTTGTTTCGACCACGTTGTGTCTTCCACGGCTTGTCAACCATGTTGATTTTACTGCAACTCCAGTCGTACAACTCATACAGAGCGGGTACTTCCGGTCTTCGCCCACTCGCTAGTTTTCGATCACATTGGTCTGACCACATTGTTCTCTTCAACCGTTACTTAGACGCCTCAACCATGGCTCCTCGGTCATGTAGGTCTTCGAAGCACCGATCGGATACTTAAGCTTGATCTACCGAACGGTTCACTATGTCTTATGATCTTATGATCGGCTTACTATAGTTAGGAGGGTCTCCGACTCCAGGGGTTCTGACTGGTCTCCAACTCCTACATGAACTCGGCCACACATGTACTCGACTGCCATCAACAACAAGATTAGTTCCAACATGATCTATAGTCCAATTCAACTAGTTGTTGCACCGTGCTTTATACGATCGCATGTTCTCGGCTGATCGTAAGGCGCGTGGCCAATATATGGCAGCTTATGCACCAAGATGGAAGGAAAGGATCTGTTCTAGAGGTCTAGAAGGCAAGAAATCAGGAATCGATCAAGAATTCGATCTCAAAACTAATGGTGTTGCAGAGATGCCTCGCAGACCGGCGAGGACGAAGCCACAACCTCGGGGGCGTTCGCGACCTCATTTACTGTACCAACCTCGGGGCCTCTGGCCTCGCCACCATCGTCACCCAGGCCCTCCACGGGCTCACGCCGCCGAGGGCGCCCAAGCTACCCATCTGACCGGCCTGCTTAACCTCGAGATCCGAGTTCGCATAGTCTGCGGACTCCGACTCGCTGGCCATGCCGATCTCCTTCGCCTCACCCGATTCACCGGCCCAAGAGGGAGCCGAGCTTAACGGCTCATCCGCGATGGGAGAGCGAGCACGTTGACGCGAAGGGGAGGCCTCTATTCCGGCACCATCGTGCGGGTGCGGCTGAACGCTACTGGGCATGGGATGATCCGGCACGAGGATGCCTAGGGCTTTGCATACTCGGTTCACCCGGGCAAGGTTCAACGTCAACGACGCCCGAAGGCGGTGTATACGGCCCGAGGAAGACGGCCGCAACACGCTCAGCATCCTCGAGGATGAGCGCTGCCATGAGTAGCCAACAGGATCACCAAATGAGCTACCACATGACAACCACAGTAGTGACAGTGCAGAGTTCTTACCTGGCTCTGTTGGCTTCAACAGTGAGGCAACACTGGGGCGCAGGCGGTCGTCACGGGCGGGGCCGGATTGAACATGCCACAAATGGGCCAGCGGGGACATGCCAAACATGGAATACTCCTCCGCGAGGTCCCGCATATTGAACCGAAAGGAGATTCCAAAAGCCTCCGCTCGCGCTGCTCATCTTCGCGGTCGAGCGTCACCAACGAAGACATGTTGAAGTCCATCGGGAGCCCCGACCATTCCAGGCAGCTACCTTCCTCCACCTGATGGTAGAACCACCACCACATCCAGCTTGACTCCTACTTAGTCCTAGTCGTGTTCGCCGGGAATAGCTTCATACATCCAGGCGTCATGAAGGAAGCCAAACAACGCCAGGCTCAGCCACACCGTCTCCGCTGGGAAGCTCGGCTATACACGGTCAGTCGGACGACCGCGTTGGGGGTCAATTACGCAAGCTCCAGCCCGTACAGCTGAAGGACCTCGCCAACGAAGGCTCCCGTAGGGATGCGGAGCCCTGCGTCGAAGTACGCAACGAAGACGACGGTCTCCGACTCCGTCAGTCAGGGCTCCGTCTCACCGACGGGGGGTAGGCGGACTGGCTCACATCCCAAAATCTTCCTGTCGCACATCAGCGATTGAATCAGCTCTTCGGTCGCCAAAGTCGGCCCCAGCACGTTTGTGCAGATGCCGTTCACCTTCTTCGCCGCCTTCCACCGCTTGTTGGCAGTCGACACATCGTGCTCCACCAGCTCGTACCCCACCTCGATCGCTGACGAACCCCAACGGCTGGACGAGCCATCACGACTAGAGGAAGTGCCTGCAGCGCTGCGCCGAGAATGTTGGTCGCCGCCACAAGCCATCTTTACACCGGACAGCCAGACGGAGCGGATGCGGCATGCGGGCTTCGAGGCGTGTAAATGGCATGGCAGAAAGTGCGGCGGTAGCTACAGGGAAGGGTGACGTCGATGACAGCAACCTGCACACACAAGGAGGGGAGGAAGAAGACCAACTAGAGGGGCGCCTCGCCAAGGACGCTGGTTTTAAAGGCGCACGCCTTTTTCGAGCGTGTCTCGAGAACACGTGAAGTGCGAAACGACGCCGCATAACGCGCCAACCGTAGTCGCACACGTGTCCCACACTACAGCATGAGCAGACAACCGCAGTCGCCACGACTCAGCCCATGGGCCAACTACTCAACGGGCCAAAAGGACGGAGGAGCCCAAAAGGCCTAGTGGCATGGATTTGGCCTACAGGAGATGAAACCCTTTACCATGAGGAGTGGCCCCTAACTAAATCCATTCGGCCTGCTGGGCTAAAAGGCCCAATAAGGCATGTAAAAGACACCTATATCCCTGTCATATTACACCACTGTGGGGGTATTACTATAATCAGGCCTTATGACCATGTATATATATACAGTAGGGGCGGATCTACAGTAGTTCATGGGTGTTCAGCTGAACATCCTAATTTTTTGGCAAAAAATCTAGTATATACATGATATAATACATATGTATATATTTAGTTGGGCCAAAATGTCTATGATAGGCTAGTATTCCTTGCATATGTGCCCAATTACTGTAGATCCGCCTCTGTTGCTTAGATGTGTGCAGATAAGCGAACAGATACGTATCACATAGATTTGCTGAAGGTAGTAAGTCCCCCTTTGAGTATTTCAATTGAGCATGTTTATATCAAAAGCATCGTAAGGCAGTTGGCAGTTGCCTTCATATTTGGCAACATCTGTTCGTCTTTTCATTTCATGTAGTGTCTGATGATGCATATACTACATTTGTTCCATATAGGTACTTTTCGTCAATAGATGCTACTCGCTTTAATGTTGTTTTTACCATTTTTCTTTAGACCTACAGTTTTGTAGTATGTGTGATATGACGCTTACTCTGCAAATTTTGTAGGATCTTTGTTTGGACAAAAATCACAAAAACCAGGTTTGAGGTTTTGGATCATCTCCTAGCCAGTCTAGTCCTTTTGGTGGCACATTCCAGCAAACACAAACAACATTTGGCAGCAATACTTTTGGCACCACAACTACCCCGGCATTTGGTTCAACGTCAACATCTTTAGATACTCCTGGTGCGAATTATAGAGCTGTTTGGCCTTTGAGCAAATATTTTCCAAACGTGAAGACATTTGTTCGAGCGCATGATGTTGATCACGGTGTTAATTTGGAGAAAGCAGGAGCAACAGCGGTAAGTAGATGCTACAAAGCAATCTGTTATTCTGATCACATAAATTTCCCCATGATTATATGCTCCTGGTGCAACTTTATGGACAAAATTCATGTGAATTTGGTATATATTTTATCTTTTTTTAATCTTTGGTCCAGGTATCATACTATCCAGTATCCACCACATGGAACAGGATACTAACTTCTGTCTATTTATGCCACTGTTTGATCTGCTTGGAGGGACACTAAATGGCAAGTCCTGGGAGCTGCAGAAGAAAACTAGTGAAGGTAAGCTGTGAACATTTCAATTAGACAATGAAATAAAATCCTATAAAATTTTGCATTCATGTAGACACTAAATAAGGCCAGTTAGGTGTCTCTGCCAAGAAAGTGCAATGCATAGTATGTACTATGTATTTCAGAAAAGAACACAAATTCCTGAATCAAACCAGCTTATTCTCCTGTAGAGGAATTTCAGAAGTTCCATGTGAACATGCTTACATAACAAGAGAGGACTTATACTTTAATTTTCGCTGTTGTGAACTTTTATGTTTTCTGTTGAACAATAATTTTATAACTTCGAATACCCATCCTGAAATTCCTGGGTCTGCCACTGATATACAGCCTGGGCAAAAGAGATAAGGAGGCCAGTCCATTTTCTACAATCACTCTACCAGTCCTCTTATTTACTATTTAGTCAGTAGTCACAACATATAGCATTATAGGTAAAAATGCAAAAAAATATCATGTGGAGCGGAACAACCATGCAAGTCAATTTTTCTGCCTTTCCATGCCGCTCTTGCATATTTTTGCAGGCTTGTGTCTGTGTGTGCGTACGCGTTTTGATTATGGACTTATGGTGTTGATAGAATAATGTGGGCAAAGAATATTACAATGCAAGCTGTTAGTGGCATGTAACAGCAGTCAGAAACTCCGTACTGTGTTATACATTTCAGGTGAACATAAACCAATGAGGAAGAAATATTGTCAAAGCTATAAATAACGTTGTCAGCTGCTTACGTTTTAGTGCATTAAGAAAAACCAAAGGGCCTTGTAGACAATCAACATAAAAAGTAAAGATCAAACAAACGACAGTTGGCACTTGGTAATTCAGACTTCGAGGAACCAACCTTTTTTTTTTTGATGTAGTTCATCAATTTATTAGTGACGTAGCAACCGGGACGACCGACTGGCGCGTCTCGGCCACGCCGAAAACAGGACTCTCGGGAGCTACGGACGGCCACCACTTCGGCGGGGTGGGGGTGTCGTCGAGGACGATGGGGGACGCGGGCGGGCGCCGCTTCGAGACGGGAGGGGAACGGAAGGGGAGAAGTCCTCGAGGGAGTCGGGGGAGGTGGCGGCGAGGGCGGCATGGGAGCGCTTGCGGAGGGCGGGAGGGGAGGCGGCGGCGGCGACCTGAGATGCCATCGCTTTGGTGAGGTTGGCTTGGCCGCAGTCTCCGCCGAGACCAGCCGGATTTGGGAGGGGAATGGTTTCTCTGCTCAGCCTGTGCCGGCCGCATGGCCCTCTTGCTTCCGCTTGGGCCTGTAGCTAGGGGCGGAAAAAAAACTCGTTAGTGGGGCTCGTTGGCTCGGTTCAAAATTGCTTCAATTATATTTATTAATTGGTTAAACATTAAAATGAGTTGATTTTAAATGAATTTGAATTTTGCTCAAGCTCGGCTCAGCTCGGCTCGTTAGCTCGTTTCTAAAACTACTTTTAAATTATCCGTAAAATGATATTAAATCAAAATATGCTAATTTTAAAAAAAAAACTCGATAAAACGAGAGTTGGCTCGATATCCACCCCTACCTGTAGCGCGTGCGATGCCGGCTGGGCCGCTGCTGTCCTCATCAGCATGTTGTTTTGTGCGTTTTTATCTAAAACTTATTAGTTTAATAAATAATAATTACTTAAGAAACAAAGAAGCACTGAAAAAAAAAAGAGAACACGCCGGTACCTAAGCTAGCTTTCAACAACGAGAATTCTTTTCTCTTTCCATCCTTTCACAATGATCTATATGATGCTCCTCCAGTGGATTATATGTGTTGTTGCTCGAACGCATTATATTTGTGAAACAAATGCAGCAACTGTGCCTGTGTCGAGCTTACACGTTTGTTTGGTCTCCGATTCTTTTTATGGGGAAATCTTTTGTTGGTAAAAGGTGAAATGATGAGCACTTGGGTGATAGTCTTGCAGGGTCAATAAGGCAAGAACACTGATTGAAACACTGCTATATACTCCCTCAGTTCTTTTTCTACATATCGTTTTAGAATGTATGTAGCTCAGCATTTTTAAACTTTGACTGCTATTATTATTATACACAAAAGTATTTGGATTTGTCGTATGGAAATAATATTACTAGATTTATTATCAAAAATACTTTCATATCATTATATTTATAGTATCTTTCACTAATATATAATTAGAAAAAAGAAATGATCAAATGTGTCCAAAATGACAAGTAAAAAAACATAAGTAGTATGCTCGTCATGTATTGTGTTCATTAATTGGATGTATACTGGTTGCTGAAGTTGGCAAATTAGACTCTTCTTTTTCTCGAGAGACGGCAAAGAGTATAACGCTGAACCTATGCCATCTAGTGACCGGAGTGTTCCTGTTGCACTGCAAAAGCTTCAATATATCGTATTGTCACTCTTCTTCCTTCTTCTTCTTCTTCTTCTTCGCCACAATCCTGAATATATGGACAATCCCGAGTGCGTATTTCCTGTTTTGGCAGATATATTTCAAGAGGAGAAATCAGATAAACTTGAGCGGAGAAATTAAATAAGCAAACAGTTTTGAGATATTGACGGAGAAAGAGGAACGCCATGGCCTATGGAACATGGAATTGAAGATTAGACGGAGCAGTCGATCTGATTATCTCCTTGACACCAGAGATCGATCCCAATATGCATGGAACTCCACGCTCCTTTATCTCGCCGTGCAGGTCGACAACTGAAACAATGGCCCGCGAGGCATCCAGGAAGCCGTCGGCCGTCCAGAGGCGGAGCGACGGCGAGGGGCGTCCATGGAGACGTTGCGTCCGCCATGGTTGTCGATCCGTTCGCTGACCCTCTCCTGGTCTCCATCAGACGTCCGATCACAGCTGTGCGGTCCAGATTGAGTGAGTAAATAGACTTGGGGGCACCTTTTCACGTGTGGTCCTTGCCTTATTCTCTATTGTCCGTTTGCACCTACCAGATTTGGATCGCGGATAATATTCGCGATCGTGAGCCGCTCGAGCAACATCGTGTGGTTCACATTGAAGGGCGGATTGGTTTGCTGTGGAGGCACTTTTTCGCGAAGAGCCCTTTCACACTTCGTTATTATCCGTTCCCACCTCCCAGATTTGGACCGCGGAGAAAATCTTCGATCGTGGGCCGCTCGATCCATGTTGTGCGGGTCAGATCGATGAGGAGTCGACCGTTTGCATCTGCGGCAGGGTCACGTGCGATTCTACCCCAAACAGAATATTTGGGCCTAAAAACGACATGGGCCAGCGTCACCGCAACTTTATTTCGGCGCGCGCGACGGCAACTCGGCCCGTTTTTTTACTCCGCGCACGCGGCGCGCGAGGGCAAACGGGCCGCGCCCTCTCGTTTCCAACCGGTCCTGTAGCGCGCCGGCGCCGTCTGGGCTGCTCCCTAGCTCATATCGGTTGAGGCCACGATGACCAAAAAAAAAAAAAAAAAACTGTTGAGCTGCAGCTAGTTCGGTTCACACTAACTCAGTTGCATGTACAGATGTACTAGTCCAGTTCACTCAAAAGACTAAACTAGTGAGAAAAAACTGATAATTTATTTATATTTCAGGTGGTGTTTAGGCAGAACTTAAGTGTTTTTGTTAAATAGCACTCAAAAATTGAGTTTGTAGATCTAGATGCATATCTACGTTCATCCACTAGTTTGCTCATTAGTTATTACCATGTATGTGATATATTGAGAAATGCTCTAATACGTATTATTATTTTATTTATGGCTTTCTTACATCAATTATATACGAGTTTTGCATAAATTAAATTATGTAAAAATGATGTGACAATTTATAAAAAAGAGGAATAAAACAAACTATAAGGAACACAACAAAAAAACTATACAAAAACCTTACTTGGTCGTTTATGTTGTGGCTCCTGATGATACTAAACAAATTGATTACTTCCTTATCACATTGTTGACATAGAAAAAAATCACAAAGTTAAAACCCTAAAGCACAAATAAAGTAACATCTAATGAATAAAAAAATTGAGTGCTCACAAACAAAAAACACTTGAGTGCCATCTAGAAAATTCTTATATTTCAACACTCCCCCTCGCTAGGCTATAATTATTTTTTAAAAATGTATTAGCCGGGTTTTGAAGTCAGGACCTCTTGGCACTGATATGCATCGGCCAGTTCACTCAAAAATCTAAACTGATGAGAAAAGAATGATAATTCACTTATACTTAAAAAAACAATGTTTAACTAATAAAGAAGAAGAATAATTCACTTATACTTCAATAAAAAAATAGTTAAACACTGTGGCATAAAAAATTAGTGCACGCAGCCATGCCCCCATCAGGCCATCACCTTCTCCCTGACATGCTGTGGCCACCGGGTGCTGGGCATGTGAATACGTGATGAGGAGGAGCACACGGTACGTTACCCACTGTTCCATGCATGTAGTACTCTCTCAGCTCATCAGCAGGCAAGTACGCGGCATCGCAATCAGCACACATGTCACAATTTATAAACTTTGGACGACAGTGGCACCGACAACGTAAGCAAGCTAGCAACAAGGCAGGCAGGCATGCAGATGCACAGGACGCAAGAACAGCTTGCGGGCAGGAGCCATAGCTGCCAAATGCCCGGGAAAGCTAAGCCAGCGCCGCGACAAACCGCGGAAGAGAAAGGACCAAAGGCCTTGGGGCTTAGCGGCCGGGCTGCCTTTTGGTGCTGTAGTCCCTGCGCAATCGCATCAAAAGGTTCTGTTTTTAGACTTTTTTAGACTGTAGTGATAATTTTTGTTTATAATTTTTTAAGATAGTTATCGAGTTGAAAAACTATTTAAAAATCGTTCTATTTATTTTAACTTTTAAAAAGTTAGATATCAAAAGATAAAAATAAAAGCCTAAAAATCAAAACCAAATTTTGTCGCTACAAGGCTAGAAGCCAAACCCCAAGCTGCCAAAGGCGTAGCATGCTCGTTCGATCAGGCTTTTTCATACGGGCAAAATAATTGCACGTCATGGCAGGTCTCAGCGATGTGATTTGACCAACCATGATATGCATTGCCTCCTCTTCACCAAGTTACTAGCCACATGCCGATCTTTTGTATGTCTTGTTCACGAAACACCTTGGACGCGAGAGGTTTTTGAGAATTGTGGTGTTGTTCATGAACACTTTGTTCACGGCAGGTTTACATGCGATGGGAGTAGAGATGGCAATGGGTACCCGATACCTGAATACCTGACGGGTTTTACCCGATAAAGAGACGAGTATGAAAAATTTTATGTACCCATGGGTACGTTATTGGCGAATCCTCTACCCGCCGGGTAGGTAAGGTGCGGTGTGGTATATACTACCCATACCGCCTACCCGAGTAATGAATACCCGCATTAGACAACTAGACATCCCACTCAAATGTTAATTTTATTATCTACTTGTTGTTGATTGTTTATTTGTTTGTCATATGTTGATATGGTCATGTCAAGTATGTTTATGTGATGTACTAATTTTGATCATTAGACGCTTTTGTGCTTGGCATGTATGATTAATGAATGTCTAAATTAATGATATTCTTATGTGTTGAACCGGGTACGCGTGCGGGTACGGGTTACCCGTCGGGTAGTAATACCCGCGCGGGTATGGGTAAATTTTCCTACCCGTATGCGGATACGGGTAACCCGACGGGTAAATTTACACCTAGCGGGTATGGGTATGGAATAGCAATACCCGATGGGTATTTACCCGTTGCCATCTCTAGATGGGAGTTGTGTTGTTGTTTAGTCGACGCTTTTGAGAAATTTGTTCCGGATTGTCCATTTGAGCTTTTTTAGGTAGCTTATAGCTTATTTTTCACTGTTTAGCTCTGTAAGACTATAGTTGTTGGTGACTTTTTTGTTATAATTAAATTTAAAAAAATAAAACATGCAAGCCTATCATAGACAATGCAACGGAATACAAGAAAAAACTAGAAAAAAACTAGAAAAAACGAAATTAATAAACTAGAGGCTAAAAAGCCAAAAATCCAACGAAGAGGCCGAAATAAGCATACACGGATACAGACCCGGTTAGGAAACAGTTTACCTGGGTTTGATGTGATATCAGATCCAACTAAGGAGCAGGCTCTGAGTCTGATCACAACGGGTCGCTACTGTATCGGTCTTCGGACACCGAACAGGTAGCACAGAAGAAAGGTTATTCAAGTTTGAACTATGCAAAAACTGAGAACGCTTGCTATCTTCAGTCCATGACCAGGTAGGACTAATCATTCATTTCATCAAAGCTCATTTTGCAAGTCAAGCCTCCAATTCAGAAATTTCTACGCTACACGCATTCGATTTCTAAGCATCTTCCTTTTAGTTGGTACAGTAGTGAACAGTATTGGTGGGCTCTGTACTTTCGTGGATAAAACATGAACCAATGTTTGATTTTGTAGCCACCAATAGCTAGAGAAAAAACGAGGCTATACTCTCCCTGAAGATCAGTCTGCAAAAACTAGCAAAACCCTGCAAATCGAATGATATATGATTGACGAAAGTGAGCAAAATAATGAATTTAATCAAGCTCTAGCTAGCAAGTACATCATTCGCGCTCTATCGCATACAAGAGGTTTGTTACTTCGACGACCATGAAGAGAAGAAGTGGGTGGTAGGGTTGGACGAGGAGGAGGCCCGGTTGGTGTCGGTGACTGTCCCCGACCATGCCGTCAGCGACGGCCGGCCATGGACGAAGCCCAGCGGCGCCAGCGGGGGGCACGCCACGACGCCCAATGGCGGGAGCTTCTTCATCACGGACAACGGCGGCGAGAACTCACCCTCCTCTTCCTCCTCCTCTGTAATCCCAAACGGCGACGGCGAGGCGTCCGGCGTCTCGAACGGCGTATCCCCACCGGCCGCCGCGGCCGGGGCGCCCCGCTCGTACACCGGGTTGGAGATGCACACGAACCCGTCGCTGTGCGCGGAGGAGCTGGTGGACTCCGACTGCGACGGCGACGAGCGCCGCGCGGGCGACCACGTCCACACGGCGGCCTCCAGCTTGGGGATGGCGAGGAGGAGGTCCTTGGGGTTGGGCGCGTGCATGACGCCGTGCGCGTAGTAGAACGGCGGCGTGCTGGAGAGCGCCTCGTGCGTCGTCGTCGTCGCCACCGACGCGTCGTCGCCCGTGGCAGTGTGCGGCGGGGACGACGACGGGCCGAGCTTCGGCCGGGACATCGCCGCGCGGAGGCGGCGACGGCGGAGGTGGGAGCAGAACAGGTCGGCGAGGACGAGGACCAGGATGGTGAGGAAGAGTGCCAGGCTGAGCGCCACCGTGAGGCTGACCCCCTCGGCCAGCCTCGACATGCCGTTGGTGAACATGGTGAGCTCAGAGAGAGTGAAGTGGCAGAGTGGAGCGGAGGTGCTGCCGAGGCGAGCGCCTGTGCTAGCAACAACTGGCGCGGCTAACCCATTCGGCGTCAGTTCTGGTGGCGTCAATGGACAAAAAAAGTCGCTACTTTTGCTTATTGGTCTCGTAACGATCAACTGCCGCGTCACTTTTCCCGAGGCAAGTTACTCCCAAAAGCTAGAGCCTAGTACAATTAGAGCTGTAAGTTATGGCGCACTGTCTGCAAAAACCAGGGGGTACCCTTGCGTTGCTGAACCCTTTCGGTGGCAGCAAGGGTCCCATGCTTGTAGGGCAGAGTTGCCATTGGAACAACGGTGATTTGGTGCGGTAATCAGGTAGGTACGTAAAAGCAATGCTCTGTTCACCGGCGCCTGACCATTGGATGTAGAGAAAGAAGACCGGGTGTTTTTGGCGGGAAGTCGCCGATCCGCTTACAAGTGCGAATCCAAAGATTCTGGGGCCCTTTTTTCCATGTATGGACCCGTTCTAGTGCGGCCGATAACTTTTTGGACGTGTTTGATAGGTTTAATAAATAGTATTAGCCGATATAAGTTGAAGCTAAAAATTAACTGAAAATCTAAAAAGAACGGTACATATGATTTATGGTTTCTTTCGATCAAACAGACGAAACGACTTATTTGTTGTCTTTTCGAAACGACTTATTGTGATAACCTTTTTCGAAATGACTTATCAACATTCGGTACGTTCACATAAACGACATGCTAATATCAAAAACTATCAATTATAGCTATAAACTATCAGCCGTAGCTGAAAAAAATCTACCCGGAGTGCTTCTGCTCTGACCCCAGAGTCGTTCATCATTTGCTGGGTGTGGTGGGGACGTTGACCGACCCTGTCTAGCACACCTCTCCGACGACGTCCCTACCGCATGATTGTCATTCAGCAAAGTCATATAACCTTGGCCATCGCAGTTCAAGCTTGGATCTGTAACACCCCGACCCTCCACAGGGTCCAAGATGCTACCACACACCCTTACCGATTCAAAAGTGTTGATAATTCAACTTTAGCATCACCACCTCTGTTCTTTTTTTTTCATTACCCACAGTTATCAAACCACAATAACAGTAGGATGATTGCAAAAGCAGCTAACTTCATATTTCACAAGCCATGATATAAACAAGCTTAGGGTTCCATTGCTAGCAAACTAAACCCTAGATTCAACATACCAGCTTAGTATACGTCTAAGCTGTTATTTTACAAGTGCAGTGCCAAAAGGACTATTCCCATTCCATGCATGTCGTCATCCTTCACCTAAAAACAACGACAAAGCAAGGTTGAGTCCGAAGACTCAGCAAGCACACGATAAAACAGTAACATCACTGTAACAGTCCAATCAATTTCACGAACTGTAAGCTGTAAATCCACTCTATGACTGTAGACTGTAAGTCTGTAACTGTAAATCCATTCTATGTCTGTAAACTGTAATTCAATTCTATGTCTGTAAACTATAATTCAATTCTATGTCTGTGAACTGTAATTCAACCTATATGTCTCGTAAATCTGTAAATCAATTTCAGAATCGTAAGCTGTAGAATCACAATCAGAATCAGAATCAGAATCACAATCAGAATCGTAAATCAGAATCGTAAATCAGTAAATCACAATCAGAATCAGAAATCAGAATCACAATCAGAATCGTAAATCAGAATCGTAAATCAGAATCGTAAATCGTAAATCACAATCAGAATCAGTAAATCAGAATCAAAATCAGAATCAGAAATCAGAATCACAATCGTAATGCAATGCAATATCATGCAATGCATCTGTATGCTCTGTAACTGTAGCGTATACCGGTATAGCGGAGTGTCCACCCGTCGATGGACCACTCGCCTCGTCCTCTTTCATACGAGGTCTCAACCTCCACTCCCGTGGAGTGCCTACCTCTGTAGGTCTTATTCAAGAGCACTCCGGACTAGTCGTAAGACTTTCTCATCGACCTGGCTCTTATGCAATTGCATGATGCAATATGCTTCAAATGTGAATGTCTAATCATAAACATTACTCATCAATGTATGATTAGCACAATTCATATACATCATCTCATAAACACTGTAAGGCATGGCATGGAAGCATGAATAACAAACATTCACCACAATTTACTGTTCTACCATGCACTTGCCTGTTAACCTGGCGGACGGTGCGTGGACGGCACCAAACTCGAACCGCCACCTGAACAAGCATTAATCACCTCAATTCATCACTCACACAATACATTCAATTACGAGTAAATAACATCGCTCTAACGTCCAATCGACCTAACCCACTCCTGTCTCACCGGGCAACCTCTCATTGACCCGATGTTTCACCAGTCTATAAATTGAGCGATCACATTATTTATACTCGCCGATCAATTTCCACACGTTTAATCTCATTTTAATCAGTTATACTGTTTAACCTCAAATTATGCTTTCTTTCTCCCTCTTCTGCCACAGATCGACCAGATCAACGGTGGCAGTCCCAATTTCGTCATCCAGGCATTCATATTAATAACGATAATTAAATGATCACATGCATCAATTTTTAATTAACTACATATCAATTTATGCCTGACTCGGTAAAATAAACAAGGAGAGCGTTTTCGAGGCGTTACCCTAGCCCCGAGCGATTGGACCGGGACAGCCCTCCTTTGACTCAGCCAGATCGGGCAGATCTGACGGCGAGATGGACTTTCCCCTTTTTTCTCTCTTTCTCTTTCTCTTTCTTTTCCTTCAGCCGGCTCTCTCTTTTTCTTCTCCACGCCGGCGGCTCTTCTTCTTTTTCTTCACGCTGACCCTACTTCCTTTCTTGCTTTTCACGCCGACGCCTCCCTCTTCTTTTTCTCTTCACTCGCCAGCGGCTCTCTCCTCCCTCCCCTCACGGCCGACGCCTTCCCTCTCCACCCCGTGGAGCGGCGATGGCGCGAGCAGGGGGCGAGGCACGAGCGGCGCGCGCCGAGCGGCAATCGAGCGCGCGCACGAGTGGGACGGACGGGCGGCGCCGGCGGCGACGCGCGAGTGGCAGCACCGTCGGGTGGCGACGGCAAGGCACGCGCAGCAGGCAGCAGCGACGGGCGGCGGCGGCGGCGGCGCGGCGCGTGCGGCGGCGCTGCCGCGACGACGTGCACAAGCTGGGACGACGGCGGCGCGCACGGAGCCGATGAGCGGCGGCGCGCCGAAGCTAGCGGCGACGACACGGCGCGCGTGGGGAGCAGCAGCAGGAGCGGTGAGCACGGGAGGTGGCAGACGAGAATGCTCGGGAAGGAGAAAATCTCGCCGCCTCTCCTCCGGCTCTCTCTCATACTGTGGGCTGTGTTGTTGGTAGGGTGGGCGTGCGGCCTGGTATTACAGATCGATGCATGCGGCATGGCTGGATACAGTCATTACTCATTAGTCAACCATTAAGTTCAAACATGTGGATTCTAGCAAAAAAGAAAAAAACACTGTATGGCAGTGTAGCATCTTACATACCAATATAAAATACTATTATAGAACGTCATCGCCAAAGTAAAGAATAAAAGCAACAATAAAAATCGCAAAGGATTAAAACATTGAAAGTACTTTAATATAAAACCAACAGAAACTAAAATAAATGTTTGAAACATGGGACCAGTCCACTTCTAACCAAATAAAGAACAAATGAAATAACAAATAGTGGCAAGCCATAGTGCTGAAAACTCGAGAGCTCCCACCTATGTATGATGTTATCACTCCACTGGCCTTTTATCTGAGAATGAAAAGAGCAAGTATGCGATTTGAAAATATTAGCAAGTACCTAACAACGGTCCCAATACGGTGATTAAAACATTAAAAAGTTAGCTGGAAACATGTGATATGATAATTGTTAGGCAAGCGTGAGTGATATGACAACTATACTCAATGGCAAAGGTGACAAGTAATCTGGAAACATGTGGTATGTGGAGCGGAAAAGGTTACGGCCGCGAGGTACTTGCCTTGAGCACGCTCGACGGATGCACTGTATGAAGGGCTCGAAATACGCAACTGCCCAAACGCTCTCTCAAGAGCTGCGTTAACCTACAAGATGGATCGGGGATGAATCAGATCAGGGCTAAGGTAATCTTGTGGAAACACAGACGAAAGTGCGTTTGGCCAGAAAAATTCGCGTTCACCAAGCCTTCGCCACCCGAATCACCGTTCGGCTGACCGAACATGAATGGTGTCCCGTTGCAAGGCTGGATAAAACCCCATGCGAACATGCAATTCGGCTGCATTTCGGCCGACGAATCACGTAGCCATGGAAACTGGTCACCAGCGCCGCCGTCGCCATCGCCTGCACCGCGCCGCCATGGGCCGCTGCCACCACACGTTGTGTGCCACGCCGCCCACTGCGCGGCGCCACCTACGCCGGCCCTCACGCCGATTTGCCGGCCACTAGCGCTGACGCCGCCACCACCGTAGTGCCTCACGGCCGCCTACGCCACGTATTGCGTGTCGCACCGCTTGCCCTAGCTGCGCCGCCGCCATCCATGCTACGCCGCCCCCGAGCACCACCTGTAGCCACTGCACCGCCGCCCAAGCGTTGCCCGCCAACCGCGCCGCCTCTGGCCGACGCACGCCATGCCGCCCCACCTGCGCTGCCCATGCAATGCTCGGCTTGCGCCGCCTAACGCCTCACGCTGCCATGGGCGGTGTGCTGCCGCTTCCGCTTACCTCCGGCTTCGCCCTGCCGTCGCTGGCCAAGGCCCCCACGCCAGCCAAAGCCAAAGAGAGAGAGAAGAAACTAGAAAGAGAGAGGAATAGATTGATATGGATAGGAGAGAGGGGGGTGGAGATAGAGATAAGGAAGGTAATCCGTCCATTTAAATGCTAATTAATATAATGGCTGGCTTTTAAAATGCTGAGGCGTTGTCCAGATATCAGGGTGCTACAGGCAGAATGTGTAAAATCTAAAATCCTCGTAAAGATTTGTGCCTCATTACAGTAACAACAAAAGCGTGACATTCCTAAGGCCCCATTTGCAACTAGGAGGCTTTTCCCTGCCAACTTCCTTTTATTCAATCAAGCCCTAAAGCGAGATGTAGGGCACCTTTTGGTGATGACTTTTGACTGTGGCTGATAAATAGTAGTGTATTATATAAGTAAAATAATGCAACAAAAGACATTACAACATTTGAACTGTCATATGATTTATGGAATTGTGATATTACAAAATACAAAATACGTTATAATATGTGAAAGCGAAAAATAATAGCTGATTAATAGTAATAGCTAATAGAAGCGATTTATAGAAATTAGAGCGTTCGTATTGATTTCTGCTTCTGAAAGTAGAAGTCCGAAGCAAAAATCAATATAAAGAAACCTTCAAGTGCTGTGGTCACAACCAAACCTTGTAAAGAGGAGGCACACCAACGTAGATGCAACCTTCATCGAATAGTGATCTCTGCAAACAAAGTAGTATGAGAAAGGAAAACAAGCCCTTTATTGCTCACGTTATAAGTAGCAACAAGCCCTTTATTGCTCACGTTATAAGTAGCATCTGCCATCATAGTATGGTATGCATAGGCCTGGACGAAAAACTCGAAGCTCGTTAGCTCACTCGGCTCGTGGCTGACTCGGCTCGGCTCGGCTCAGCTCGTTAGGATAACGAGCCGAGCCGAGCCAAGATTTTAACTCGTTAGCTATAACGAGCCAACTCGAGCCAGCTCGCGAGCCGCTCACGAGCCAAACGAGTTATACTAATTTAGCCCGCAGCCGAAGCTGAAGCCACCCCACACCATAGCCCATAGCCCCGCCGGCCCAAAAATGCACCGACGCACAGCCGCACAGGCAATAGGAAAAAAGGAAAGCAAAGTAGCAAACCCTAACCGCCTCAGTCCTCAGTCCTCACCCTCACGCCGTCACGCTCACGCGGTCACGCTCACGCCTCACGCGCACAGCCGCACCTCCGCAGGACCGCACCTTGCCGCCGCTGCGCCGCAACCCGCGAGTCCGCGACCACGGCCGACGCGGGCGAGCCGGCGATGGGGCGAGCCGGCGAGCGCGAGCGACGCGATGCGACGCAAGTCTGGCGACCGCGATTCGCGATCGCGGCCGGCGGCGCGGCGAGCGAAGCGACGCGACGCAAGTCGGCGACCGCGGCGGCGCCTCTCCTCCACGAGCAGTCCGGTCCTCACTCCCACTCCTCACTCGGTCACTCCTCTCTCTCTCTCTCCTTTTTCCTCTCGAATCCTCGATCTCCTCTGTCGATTGCCGGCGCTGCTGAGGCCGACCTACCTCATCGTGCTCCAGCCCTCTCAACCCGCGCCATGGAGGATGAGGAAAGTGCATCGCTGCGTCCTCGAAGTTTGGAGTCGAGGAGTAAGCCCCATGGACAAGAATTGAGCACTCGTCGTCATCGAATCCCTCTCGTCCGTGGGACGTGGTGATGGTATGTTAATATGTTATCTAATTCCCAAATACTTGAATTTGCTTGATTCATTGATTGGTCTCTAGCCTCTAGGTTATAGGAATATTTGTTCATTGCTAATTTGCTATCCAGATTATTTATTCATTGCTATCCAGATTATGAATTTATTCGCAAAAATGAAGAATGTCATACTTTCTTTTTTAATGCAATAGCAATTATATAACTTGTTCTCCGTTCAACTTTGTTTATCTTGTGGCATGCTAATATTTTTTCTATTTTTAGGTTGGAGATGATGACGATGATGTTGAGTCTATCGAATTCCCAAAATGCATGGTGGCAAGCAATTAGTGAGGTGGATATGCTCAGTTTGTGCATTCTTTTTTTTTCTTATTGCTTAATTATCATCTTGTTAACATAGTGTTGTTTGTTGTACTGTTATTGACCTACAGGGAAGGGGAAGGACTGAGCGCTGAACTGGTTGCCAACTTGCCATGGAGGAGAAGTCTTAACTGACCATGCCTTTTGTGTGTGTTTGCATGGAAATACGCTATGATGGAACTTCAACAATGTGTCATTCTGCTATGTTAACTTATGTAGTTAATAGTTATGTTTCTTGACCGGTGACCATGCCTTTTGTGTGTGTTTGCATGGAAATACACTATGATGAAATGCTATGGATGATAGTTGAATAGTTGATGGATGAATATATCATGGAGTCATGAATATTAGAATATATCTGTATGCTTGTTAATTGGTTATTCACTTATTCTATGTTTGCGACTTTGGTATCTCCATTGTTCGGAACAATCAACTAGTATTGTGATATGTTTGATGATGGTCGATTAATCGTGTTTGCTCTCTTATTTCAGCGGATTCATTGGCGGTGGAGTCATTATTGGAACTTCGGATGAGGAAAGCTTAAGAAAAGACACGCTCTTCCTTCACCGAATGGTCATCGATCACATAGCACTCTTAGCGAATTGTGGGTGTAAGAGCCACTTGACCCACCATCAACAAGGATTTACAAGAGCGGAATTATCGGTTTTAATGTGTCATTCACTAAGCGTGTTTCGCCTCAAATGGTGGAGGCGTGGAGCTAATGTCGCATATCACTACATACTTGGTGTGTAATCAAGTAATCCCCATCATATGCTGCAAGCTCATTCTTATGTTGTTCATGTAGTTGGTTTTCATGAGCATTTCTTCCGAATGTGATGAGTCCATTTTGTTCGGGCCACCGCCACGCAGTGACGCAGATCAAGGAGGACACCTTGTTTCATACACTCTGGTCGATGAGTAAGATCTGCTTTACCATCGCATTTTGATTCTTATCACTTTCCGCACCGCCACCACCAAGTGGATAGCACCGCAGATTTTTCAAACAATGTTTTTGCATTTCAATATTTGATCAATCTAATAGAGCTTGCAGTCCATATGCCAGTTCTGACACTGTTAGGAGAGTTTTTTGATTCTTGAGAACGTTGAACAGAATCATCCCTGATTAACATTTTAAACTATGTTCTCACTGCTGTATCACATCAGGATTGGCCCTCGCTCACGAGCCAAACGAGCTAGCTCGAGCTTGTCCTCGAGCCGAGCCGAAGCTAGCTTTTAGCTCGTTAGTTATAACGAGCCAGCTCGAGCCAGCTCGTTATCCTACCGAGCCAGACCGAGCCGAGCCGAGCCGAGCCGAGCCAGCTCGATATCCAGCCCTAGGTATGCACATATCATGTGGTAGTTCAAGACTTCAAAAGTTCAACTATAAAACTGGAAATGCGCCCAAGGCGCAAACCTAAGCCCACCCCTATACTAACTGGCAAGTGGCAAATTATTTGCAACTAATCTTTTGCAAACCACAACTCAACTAAATGACTAATGGATCTCTATGCTGAGAAGAAACCCTAGCTTTTCCAGTTTCTATGGCCAACACTTGGGTTTGACTCATTACTGTCCTCATTCTCACCCAAATATCAGACCCAATCACATTCCAGAGCCCATAGCGACAGACTGCATGTGCACTTTTTGGGTCTTTGGGGATTTTCAGGTTTGAGTGCTTTACCACTTCCCGACCACCAACTTCCCAAAGCGATTTCAACCCCAACCCCATCCTACCCCAACCCATTTTTCTCTCCCATTTCAACCCAACCAATGCTTGTCAGTTGTCAAATCAAACCCCATTTTTGAATACTACTGAGCCAAACCCATTACCAGTTGTACGAGAGTCAAAAATGGAAACAAAAGCGCGATCAGACACCAATTCATTTGAACTCAGGACCCCTAACAGATGAGCTATGTCTCCAGTTTGCGTATGCTTCAAGATAATGAGTAGAAGTACCTGATATCTAAAGAAGGAGGTAAGGAGAAGAGTCCGGATATGTGCACCATCTACATCAGCATATGTGAGAGTAACTGTTCTGATACCGAAGAGGTTCCTTCTTAAAATCCTCACCCTGAAATAATATATTAGACAAAAGAAAAGCCAATAACAATAGGAGTTCAGAACAAAACAGTACGCACATTCACTCCTAATCCAAGAGCAAGAATAAGATTTTGGATTTCTTCATTTTTGTACAAGGCTGCTTCATCCTTCCTTTCAATGTTGAGAATTTTTTCTCTTAGAGGCAAAATAGCCTGTCCATTTTTAAGGCATGCTTAGATATAAGTGAATGACAGGAAAATGGTATGTAAGTTGCAAACACACTTGGTATAGAACAACAGATTATCAGCTCCCATCTCACATTTTATAGTAAGGGTATCTACGAAACAAACAACTGTATAGTTCTCTAACCATTATGTTGCCAATTCACGCCAGAAAACAACTAGCGTTTTACTTCGAACATCGGCAACTTAATTTATGGATGCCACTTGCAGCTGCTAGGCTTGTATAGTAAAAACCAAATAATAATAAAAGCTTTGAATGGAGATGAAAATTTCAGGAATACTGATTTTCATGGACTAACAAGAGAACGTCCATAAGTCCATTTGCTACTAGCTGCTCAAGCTACACAAATATTACAGCTCCCAGTGCTGGTATCCATGTAGACCTTGAACCTAGAAATGGATAGCTTTCTTTCCTTTTCCTTTTCTTTTGTTTAGGAGAACCAGAAATGCATAACTTTCTATACAAAAGAATGATAGGATCATAAAGGTACACGGTGCTCTTCCTAGTTTGAATCTACTTTTCGGCATCAGGATGTCTGTCATTCTCACCCTTGAACTATTCCAGTAAAAAGAAATTCATACAAGTTAATGAGTTATGTTGACACTTGACAGAAAACAAGACAAAAGATTAGCTTACAAGCAGGCAACAACCTCTTGGGTAACCAGCCGAAGTAAAAGGATATATTGTCCATGACAAGGTAATTACTGATCTTGTTAAGGTTACTTTACTTACTCAGGCACTCAACCATAACTACTTCTGAACAAAATTATGAATTACTGTAACCATTTCTATCCTCTATCGTATCCCCTTGTGATCCCTTGAAAAAATTGACTTCGACAGCAAGTGCAAAGCAAGCGCAGCGTGGGTAGTCACCTATTTTCAACAACCGCAACATCTACCTCGTATTTTGCAAAAAGCCAGAAATAAGCCACGGCCACCACAGAAATGGTGGAACGAGAATGACTAGTTGTAACAAGAAAAGGTGAATGGATGTTCATGATAAATCCATCAAGTTTGGTCTTCATAGAGGACAGCAAAAAAAAGTTTGGTCCTTGTTGATTAACGCATAATGCATCTCTCAGTGTTGTTCTTCTGGGTAAGTGGTTTCGTATGAAATGTAATTTCTAATATCCACGTATGCCATATTGCTTTGCAAAGTGAGGAAGTGCCCTAACATCTTTACAGTTCAAAAGCATAAACTGATGTGTTGGAAGTTTATTTTTATGAAAATAATACATATATTCAAGGAATATCTGGAAGTTGGCATAAAGAACACCAGTAGATAAGCGATGTTTAATATCTGCATCAGCAGTGCTAGCAGCTAGTAAAAAAGAATTAGTCAAATAAAACTTCTCTTATCAAAGGAGGCAGATGACGCAATATCTAGATACCTATAATAAAATATTACTCCTAACTTCATCAGGAATCTTGCAATTCTTCTGGTGGTAAAACTGTTGAATATATGTTAGCATCACTAGATTGGCAAGCAAAAGTTGTACCTGAAATTTCCTATCCCGACCTTGCTTTGCACTACCCCCAGCGGAATCGCCTTCAACCATGAAGATTTCTGAATTCATTTGTGATCAGCAAAAGTCAAAGCCTAGAAATAAGATAGGATATCTAATAATTTTAAACATAAAAAGGGAGTTTATCCACTGTCCTCCCCTCCCGACTCCCCGTACACACATCCCCTCCCCATAAATAATTTACTATTGTTTTCCTTTGTGCCTGAGATTCAATGTACTCTTGAACATTTCCGGTCTTATATATATATATATATATATATATATATATATATATATATATATATATATATATATATATATATATATATATATATATATATATATAGGAAGCCTCTTTTCTACACCAGTGTAATTACACCTTATGTCGTATCTCGTAATGTAGGGAGTATCTCGCGTAACGGAGGGTATGTACGTGTAGTATACGAGTATTTAAGACCACCTAGGTGGTATGAACAATTTTTCAGAGGTACGTGGTATGTACATTTTTTCGACATACTCCTTTTTATGCGCGTATATGAAGGTATTTACAAAATACGCTAAAAACTATGGGCTCCTTTACAAGTTTTTCGTGTGGTTCACATTGGAGTATCTTATAATTAGTATACAAATATACCTAAAGTGATAAAAGAGTATTTCAAGTTTGTTTAGGTGGTATATTAGAGGCGGGTGTAAAAGGTATTTTTCCTATATACACACACACACACACACACACACACACACACACACACACACACACACACACATATATATATATATATATATATATATATATATATATATATATATATATATATATATATAGTGTTAAGATAAATAAAATGTTTGTGGAACAATTTTGGATCACATTCGCTGATATGTACCACCCTTAGGCCTTAGGGCTAGGTCTGTAAAAAAAACTCAAACTCGCGAGCTACTTAAGTTTGGCTCGTTCTAAACTTGATTTAAGCTTGGTTCGAACTTTAAACAAGCTGAACTCGAGCTTAATCTCAAGTTCGCGAGTTTCACCAAGCCGAACTTGAATAATTCGCGAGCCTTGAATTGAGCTTAAATAGTATACATATTAATTCTTACCGAGTTTACCCTAGCCGAACTCGAGCTTGAGCTTTTCTAATTATTAAAAAGTGATGTATGTTTAAATTATTTTAACTATTATCAAGTTTACTTGAGCCGATTTTGAATTTGAACTTTTTTATTATTGAAAATTAGTGTATAATAAATTATTTTAGTTGTTATCAAGTTTCAACGAGCCGAGCTCGAGCCTAGGTCCAGGCGTGGACCCCAATTCGAGCTCAACTCGAGCTTCTACCGAGCTCAAGCTTGGAAGGGTAGGCTCGCTTGAGCTCAGCTCGTTTACAGCCCTACTTTGGGCTTGTTTATATTGGCTTCTGTTTCTAGCTTCTGCTTCTAGAAGTAGAAGCCAATATGAATCTTTCAACTTATATAAGCTGCTTCTATCAACCACTACTTTTCAATTTCACATATTGTAGCGTACTTTGTATTTCATTATATGATAACTCTGTAAGTTGTATGGTGGTCTAAATATTGTAGTGCATTTTGTTGCATCATCTTTCTTACATATTATACTACTATTCATCAACCACTTCTGTCAGCCACTTCTATTCATCAGTCGTAGCCAAAAACCATTAGCAAAAGCTAATATAAACATGCCCGAAAATTGAATGAATAGTTGATCTTAAATATCTAGTTGATATATACCTTCTGGTGTTAGGTTGAGCGCTACTGCTATGATGATGCTGGTCTTAAAGAGCTAGTTAACACCTTCCCTGCTAATGCTTCTTATCATATCCAAAGGTTTTGAAGGTACAACGTTTAAACCCATCCAACTAATGAGCACCCATGAACGATGAAGAAAATTTCTAAGCATATCAAAGTCATTTGTCAATACATTTGTCTACGTGTTAATGCCTCTTCGAATTGACAATAGTTTGCCAAGTTTTTTTTGTTTGTTGAATTATCTAATAAAAGGCCCATCTGTCTAGAAACCATTCACTAGGTGACATGATATCACTTTGCTAAAATTGAAGTCACTATTTCTCAAGAGTTTGTTGACAACAATTATGAACTAACAAAGTTTCCTATGTTGTTATTCTCTAATCTATTATATATTGTTTGTGAACTCGATGAGTATCCATTTTTTTTCACATTTCCTAATATTTGCAATCTTCTTTTGTATCTCCTCTCGTATATCAACCAAGCCAACACTAATTCCACCATGTATCCCATGCACACGTTCGTCTTTATGCACAACTACTTCCAGAAAACTGCACAAACTCCCCATTGTTACTGCTGAAGAGTTTCTCATTCTTGTCCAAGTACTTTCCTTGACCTCCCCTTTCTCCAACATGCCATAGGGAGTTAGGGACTCATCTCCCTCCCCTAGTTCCTTCCTCTCCTGCATCTCACAAGATGCACCTTTCCCATCTACTTCTATGCTGCATGGCAACCCTCCTGGTTTGTTCCCAGGTGTGTGTGCACTTGCGTCAAGTGCATGTGAGAAATAGTGCCTGTAAGATAACTATCTCATTTTCTTTTCTTTTTCCTTCTTTTTAAAAACAATGGCATTTTGAACTGTTGGCATTCTTAGCAAACATGGTTTGCCAGGTACCAAACTGGTTGGTACAGCTATGCACTGCACAGGGGATGCCCACCTTTACTTTTATGAATAGACCTATTATTTATGCTTAATTTTCCTGGAAACTTCAGATAGTGCATGGATACCATGTGCATGATACCGCAACCATATAAAATCGTATATTCTTATTTTGATGGTAGATGTTTACTTTGCATCCTTTTATCTGGTTGCTAAATAGGTTTGGGTGAGATAATGCCTACACAATTATGGGAAACAACGATGGATCCTGCGAGAAGGCTGTTGAAGCAGTTAAGGGTTGAAGATGCCGCTGAGGCCAATGTTGTGCTCATCTCTTATGGGTACACGGGTAAGCAACCAAAAATTTCTTTGTGTACTCTTCTAATTATGAGTTTCCAGACTATGTTTCAATTTAGCATCAATCTTCTTTTTTTCAGGTTGATTATAGGAAGCAGCTGATCCAGAATGCTTTAAGCATGATCAACCTAGAGCACCTTGACATTTGAGCGCGTTAAGTAAGGCTGACCACTGTGTATGATATAGAAGATCACATCTGCTATTATTACCCCTCCTACAGGAATCAAGCTTACCAAACTTCAATCAATTCCTTGCCAACAATGTTTAGTGGTAGTGTAGTAGCAAATTAGGGTAGAATGGAGAAAGGGGCCAAGTACCCCCCCCCCCCCTACTACAGTGTATCCCCTGATCGCCTGGTAATTCTAACAAGAACAGCTCAGACCAAACGACTACAAGAAAGCCAATGAGGAAGCACCACTGGCTGTTCATAACCTTTTCATGACACGATTGTTGCTGAAATGAGAAAGCACCACTGGCTGTTGTATAGTGTTATATCCTAGACATTAGACAGCCACTCTTGGGCAAGCTACAAAGGAAGACAATGCATCAACTCGACCGATTACCATACGAACGATACGCTGCAACTCTTTACTGTCATCGTTTGCTGAGATACTCAAAACACAATCACGACGATGCTGCTGATGGTGGCGGTGGTGATTTCGTTGCCTCATTGCCTTGCTGTGGACCTTTGGCCGCAGCCTTCTCCTCCAATAATCCCTTGAGCCCTTCTTGATAGGTCTCTACATAGTTCTTCAGCGCGGTTGTGTAAGTCGAGGCGCGGGTCATGTAAATGCGCCGCAATGCGGGCTTCAGGGTCTCAGCCCCACCCCTTGCGGCGGCCGCGAGGTCCTCAAGCACGGTAGGCTCACTTGTCGCCTCCCCACTGTTGGAGCCGGATTCCTCTTCGGCTTTCTTGTAGTCGTTTGGTCTGAGCTCAGGGCCGATGTTTCTGACCCAGGAAGCCCCATAGAGCCTGGTTGCCTCCTTCAGAATGCACCACTTGTCTTTCCAGGTGAGCTTAGGCCGCTTCTTAATGTGCGGAGGGTCTGGCAGAGAAGACGGAAACGCGATCTCCTTGAGATCGTATCTCACGTAGTCATACACCTTCCTGCAAACAACTCTAAACTTCATCCCGCTTGCTGCTGTTCTGCTGCTATAGCAACCTCCTTTTGTGGTTTGACACTAAATTAACCTGCAGCAGGATGAAAGTAAAGGCTATTAGCCCTTCATTTCTGCTCCCACATTCTAGATCGTCACACAGGGCAGTAAAAAAAGCACAGTGAAGCTGCTACGCAAGACAAGCCTAGATTGATTAAGCATGTAAAGTGGCAATAAAGCTAGCAAAACGATTGTGAAATTACACAAGTAAACATAACAACTTTCCTCCTAATCTCTCTCACTAGTGGTCTATTCTCCTAGTTGTAGTTAGTCTGATCTGTAAGGGGATACCACAAGCAGTCGTTGCATATGTTCATCACAGAAGCATTTCATCGAACACCTAGCCTTCAGAAAGGAAAAAAAAAAGGGATTTGGGAACGAGAAGCACACTGACCTCTCTATGGGATTTGGGAACGAGATGCCGCCGCCGCTACCTGCCTCCTTACCGGCGCGGCCAACCTCGGCCCTGGCCGACTCCCTCAGTCCCTCCCTTGCGCCCGTGGAGGCGTGAAGCTGTGAAGACGGCGGGCTAGGGTTTGTTGGGACCGCGGCTGGGCCGCCTTGAGCCTTCGAGGAGGGGGAAAGCATTAATGGGCTTAAATGGGTCAGGATGTGGGCTGGCAGAGCCAGCTACCAGTTTGATAGCTTGTTTATTCGTTTGGGCGTACCATACTTACTGAGTCAAATAATGATCCGGTAAGCAAGTTATCTCCATGGTTAAGGTAAAGTAATGCTGTTCCCTCTGTAAACAACCAATTGGGCATACTCCCATACAAGCTGTTGTTGGACAAATCAAGCGCCTCTAATTGATGTTTTGTGCGTAGAAAATGTGGTTCTGCAATAATGCTCCTGTCGAGGTCACAACCTGAGAGCACTAGCTCTTTCAATTGGAATGAAGGAGCCCAACCAGGGAAATTAACGTCAACAGCCAAATTAGCGTTTCTTGACAGATCTATCTTCTCGAGATTGGTGAGATCTCTCAGCCAGAAGAGTGACAAATTACCACTTAAACTGTTCACGGAAAAGTTCTGGGCCTTAAGTGATGAACAAAGATTCGAAGACAAGCTCATAGGAATACTTCCTTCAAAGAGATTTCGTAAGAGATACAAGTGTTCGATATCAGTAAGTGTAAATTAATACCATCCCAACTTTGAAAGCTGCCATAGCTCATAGAGTAATCGAGGAGCTGAAGCTCAGGGAACATCGAAAAGGCTGTCGAATTCAAGTTCATCCGACATCCAATTGTAGGTGTGACGTCGCCATTGAGGAAGGAGAGCCGGCAGAGATGGGATATGCGTTGTGTGCTGTTATTGCATGCGACGCCGTCCCAAGAGCAGCAGCCATCACTCTCGAGCCATGAAGGAGGCATCCCCGCAAAGCCGGCGGTTGTGCCCAGCAATGCGATGCGGATATCCAATACAGCAATCCTCTCCCCCTCGAAATAGCCATTGAACATGCAAGATATGGCCAACAATTCGCATAGGGTCCCAAAATAAGGATCCCTGTGAAAAGTAGGAGCTCATCGTAGAATAAATTCTTTTTTCTCCTATGCACGTTCTAGGGCTGCAAAACGCAAACTGCAGGAGTACCTGAAGGGATGAGAGGTGTGACCACTGTGGTATTTAGGGTACTTCCAACGATTCTACGTAAGTAATGTCTATAGCATTAATTAGCATACTATATAGGATTAGTACTGAATTAGATAGGAAATTAATAAAGGGAGAGAGGGAAGCAATGTCTGAGACTATCTTTAAAGTTGTGTTTTAGCTAATTCAAATGAGGAGAGAGAATGTATTGAATCGATTCAATATATTGGAGAGATTGATTGTAACAAAAAATGCATGGAACCGGACTCTACTTAAAAGTCAATTCAAAGCATTAAATAATTCATATGAGTATTAAACAATTACATAGAAGAGAGAGTGTTGAGAGAGGATATTATTATTTTGTGGTAGGTCCCAATTATTAGTATGAATCGGTTCAATACATTAGAGAAAAATAAGCTTACATTTACGTGGTATGACTTTGAATCGACATTAGTTCAATACACTAAAGATAGCCTCATGTCTTGCTTGAGCACGCAATCCAACATGAAGATATTAGCTAAGACATCTATTGAGGAGAGAATGGATTTCTACCATATTACAAAGATGTACCACTACATTAAACGGTGCATTGGGAGGGAGAATTGTAAATAAATATTAAATTACAGTATTGATTGGGTGGGCCAAATGATAGACATAGTACATTGAGATGATGATATTTAATCTGATGTCTATATAAGATGGCAATCTTTGGATATTGTCATATAGCGTCACTATTAAGAATGCCCTTATCGTACAATGTGGCTGGTTCCAACGCCCCGCTCATTTCGGCTTCAGTTTCTGGTTTTTGGCTTCTAGTTCACTATTCTTTAATTTCATCTTTTTCTGTTTTTTTGGTTTTTCTTATTTTCTGTATTCATTTACATTGTATGTGATGAGCTAACATATTTTTATTTTTAAAATTTAATTATACCAAAAACACCAGTAAAATACCAGTAAAATAGTACAAAATAAATCAGATACAATATAAAATAAGTTATAAGGAAAAAAGTTCAAATGAGAACGTGGTGAGTTGATAGTTGAAGAAATAATTAATTGATGGTTCATGTCTCCAAGTACCACTGTCCAGTCCTCACGCCGTCGGAGATTCCGAAATCCGAAGTACTTCCATTCTTCCGAAATCCGAAGTACTTCATCCATTCTTTCTTCCTTGTCCTAGATGTTGTACAGGCAATGTTTTGAACTTTGATCTCTAATATACGTAAAGGTATTTAGATTTTTTTAGTAAGAAGATGGTGCTACAAAATTTGTTATACAAGTACTTCGGTATCACTGTATTTTAATAGTTTTCACCAACATATAATTAAAAAAATAACAATCAAGCATCTACGGCGGAAACCATATTGATGGACAAAATGATAAGCACTCCATATGTTAGTTTTATAAGTGTATGTATAATATAATAAACAATTATTATCTATAATACCTTTTATGTCATCTATAGATGGTATTAAAGACAACTCTTACAATGTGTTATATTTTTACATGTCTCTATAGACAGCTTTTTCATAATATAATGTGTCTTGTTTCTCATATTACAGTCAACTGTTGTATAAGAAATAACCTAATTCTCTATGTTCTCTCTCCTCCATGTCGTTTCGTATCCCCACATGATAAGATTTATAGACAACTGATATTACAACATCGTATATGGCCTAAGATGTAGTTTGGTCAAGCACCATAATTAAGAAAGTTGTAAGGCCTAAGAAAGTTGTAAGGCCGAAGGGAATGGAAAGTTGTAAGGCCTAAGAAAGTTGTAAGGCCAAAGGGAATGGAAGAGGAAGGAATAAGAGAGAATAATTAGGGCGTGCACTTAGACCATCTTTAATATTGTGTTTTAGCCAGTTTAAATGAGAAGAGAAAAGTCATTGAATCGATTCAATATATTGGAGGGGTCGATTCTAAAAAAATGTATTGAACCAGACTCTACTTATAAACAATCCATATGAGCATTAAACAACTACATATAAGAGAGTGCAGTTGGGAGAGGATATTATTATTTTGTGGGTTTTTAATGTAACGTGGGTCCCAGTTATTAGTAGGAATCAGTTCAATACATTGGAGAAAAACAAGCTTAGTTCTTAGAATGCTTATGTGGCATGACTTTGAATCGACATCGGTTCAATACACTAAAGATGTTCTTACTTATAAGTGATTAAGAGAAAAGGAGGATAAATGAGTGCTCAAAAGAGAAATGATCATTAAAGCTACATGCATGTTTTATATTTTTAAAAAATATCAAAAAGTTATAGAAACTTATATTTTATAAAAATATACATCTTGTATTTAACAACAGAAGGAGTAAAAAGAAGAGTACTTGACTATTATGGTCTCACTCTAAACGGTTTTGGTTCTTGATTTCTAGCTTCTTAATTTCATCTTGTTATAGCCTTTTGGCTTTTTTTTTGGCCTTTTGGTTTTTTCCTTTTATTCCCTTGTATTGTCCGTGATGATATAATATTTTTTTTATTTTGTAAAAATTTAATTACTCAGAAAAATGTAACACCCGCTACCATGCATTTTCAGTCACTATAGTGGAAAAAGGCAGAACACGCGGCTTATAAATCACATCGGGCATCCTCCGATGTGAACTTGTCACACATAGAGACCATTTTCATGTTTAATTAAGGGTGGGTTCAGTCCAATTTTATCTTTGGTTTATTACTTTTTGCTACAGTAACTAGCTTTCACATGGTGTGTATTTTAAGGCGGGTCTATAAGTCATTTGTAGGACATACTGTCTCGAGTTTAACTATACCGACTAAAATTACATGTGATAGTTTTTCTCTTTGTACTATCTCTTGTAAACAACCAAATTCAAAAATCATAAGCCAAAAGTCATAAACCACAGCCTAAAAGAACCCACTTTATATCTACTGACTTTCAGTGCGAATGTAAGCAAAGCATGACTCATGGGACACACATCTATTCTTTGTGTAAGTGCGATTCTTCTGTGGCAGATACAACCATTGAATCAAATAATCACGCAGGGAGAGGGGGTAGAGCTTATCCATTCTAGCCCGAGGCCTAGTTGGCCTAGCATGGCCCAAGCACGGCACGGGCACGACACGAATGGCAGGCCAGGCTGGTCCTGGAAAGCTGGCCCGTTGGGCGACACGGCATGGCACGGCATATCGTGCTGTGTTTGGGCCAGCCTGGCCTAGTGAGCATGGCCAGCACAGGGGCACGGCTGGTGCGTCAGTGCCCGCAGCCGCCTCGACCTCTCTCTGATGAGGACATTCTTTCCATAGATACAACTGTGCTGACTCCACAACAAACTCAACAAACTGAAACTATGATACAAGGACCAATGACTAGAGCGCGAACACGTCAACTTAACTATCAGGTGAATGCGTTCCTAAGTTTGCATACAAATGTTTCAAAGAATGCAATACTACTTAATTCTTGTGATGATTTAATCGTCCTTAGGAACCATGGGGAAGAACCACATGAGCTCAAGTATAAAAGTGGAACCGTCAAGCACAACCCAAGTCCTGTTCGCGAGTTTGACTCGGATTCGGCCTTCCTAATAGCGTCTACTTCAAACGGCCATAACTTTTGATCCAGAAGGTTTCTCGGGGCTTGTGAGTACTCGTTGGAAAGCTCTTGAAGTCTACTTTCAGATGGATCCAGTCTCACCTCCAAATTCCATCCGAGCCTGTCAGAAACTGCCAAATAAGTCACGTCACTTTTTCAGTCCGAGTCAAAGTAGGCATTGGGCCTTGTAATCGAGTCCTGTTCGGCTTCCATGTGTTTTGGCCGACCCTCCACCTCCCGTGTCTCTTAAATAGACAACTGCACCCTCTTCTAGGGTTTGGGTTTTGATAGACTAAGTTAGCTTTTGCTACTTCGCCTTGTATTCGCGCGTGTCGGCAAGGCCGTCCGAATATTTGTATTCGGAACCCCACCATTTTTCGGTTTTTGATTGAAACCTACATCTTTTATTCGCAATTGAGTTGCTGTTTATCTTGTTCTTACCTGTTCTTCGATTGCTTGCAGGAACAAATACCCTCGTGGTTAGGTTGATTGTGCGCCGACAAGGTCACAAACAACCTCTGGAGTTGGTGTATCGATCGCTAAGGCGCAACATCCTTGGATGGTTGTAGTCGGGTCGTCAACGTCATCTCCTTCCCCAATCGAATCTACCACTTTCATCGAAAGATCAGAACCGCTAGTGCTATCACTCTCCCGTCGTCATCCCATCATCCCATGGATTCTCACCCTACAAGTATCACAGAGCAGAGAGAGGGAGTAGAGGACTAGAGTAGAGACGAAGGAGTATACTAGAGCTTGACGTCATGCTTGAACTGTTGGACATGAGAGGCGTGAGCTCCTCAAACCCGACCGATCGTCCGGTCAGATCCTGATCTCGCCGTGCACAAGAACCGCCTCTCCCCCGACCCAGAGCGATCCATAACTCCATGACCCAATGACCATCCATCTCCACCACCGCCACGATCACCAGTTCACCACCTCCCCCTCCCCCCGCACCACCTGCTGCCACTGCACCCCCACGCCGACGCCGCCACTCCCGCGCTTCTTCCCCATCCCCGATGTCCACCCCATCCGCGCCGCCGCCCTGCCCGCACCTGGCCGCGCACCGCCTCACCTCGCGCCCGCTCCGCTTCCTCAGCCGCTGCCTCCGCGTCCGCCCGCTCGGCCGCCCCGAGATCCGCCGCGACCCCCGCGAGCTTCCCCGCTGCGTGCCTTGCCCCGCCTCCTCCCCCTCCCCCTCCCCCTCCCCCTCCTCCTCCCGCCTCTACGCGTGCCTCTCCTGCGCCGCCGTCTTCTGCCCCTCGCACGCGGCCTCCCATGCCTCCGCCTCCGGCCACCAGATCGCCGTAGACGTCGACCGCGCGGAGCTCTTCTGCGCCGCCTGCGGCGACCAAGTCTACGACCCCGACTTCGACCACGCCGTTTTCCTCGCCCAATCCTCCTCCCTACCACCCCTCTCCGCACCCGCCTCAGCCTCCCCTGCACCCCGCAAGCGCCGTCGCGTAGACTACCGCGCCTGGGCCCCAGATCCGGCCGAATTCGCGCTCATGAGCTCCGCCGATCCCACTACCTCCGCATCCGCTGCCGCGCCGGCAGGGCTGCGCGGGCTCAACAACCTCGGCAACACCTGCTTCATGAACTCCGTGCTCCAGGCTCTACTCCACGCGCCGCCGCTCCGGAACTACTTCCTTGGCGATCGGCACAACCGCTTCCTCTGCCCGCGCCGCACCCCCATGAGACATCGTGCATCCGAGGCCAATGACAAGGCCGCGTGCCTCGCTTGCGATCTCGACGAGATCTACTCCGCCGCCTTCTCCGGGGAGCGCACGCCCTACAGCCCCGCCAAGTTCCTCTATAGGTCTGGATCTCTCGCTCTATTCGCATTGGTTCATGTCGTGGTGTGTTTTTAGCAACGTGCTGGTTTTTAATGCCGGGTTCGTTGCGTATTTGGTAAGTTATGATAAGCCGTTAATTAAAATGGGTGTGTGATGTATTGTAACTGTGGGGAGGGAGTGTTGTTTGACATATTAGATTGTATTGGTCTCTTGCAAATGAGAGTATTGTTTGCATGTTATGTCTTAATGGTTGAAACTGTTTGACGTTAGATCATGATCATGCAGTTTGCAATTGGAAGTACTTAATATGAAATGGAATGATGTGAGCAACATATGTAACCAAAGTGGGCAAGATCTGCTTAGTGTTTAATGCTAGATAGGGAAAATGGTTGCACATTTGGGTGCATATGACCTGTTTGATGAAATGCCTTCTATATATAGAACGTAAAGCATCAAGTTATTTTGTTGTCACATGCTCATAAATACATTTGGCATGTCTAGCATTCGTTGAACTGTGATTATAGATCAAGTACAAGTGATCAAATGCATGAGTAACTGTTAATTCCTCTCAGGTCACCTGTTTGACAGGTGCATGTGAAGGTTTCATGAGCATTTGCTCTATTGTTGGATTCTGGTGAATTTTCCTCTGCTTGGGTATATAACTGAGTCATATGAATTGCATGATTTAAGTTCAATGTTGTGCCATGGCAGTTAGTCTTGCTGCTTCGAAGGATAGTATGCAAGTATGTAGCATCTGTCCTAGGTACCGAAGTTATTCCTAGTCTTGCTGGTACTTCTGCAGGGCCTATCAAAAGATTTTCATTTAACTTAGTGACATACTGTTTATGCCCTTAACTGCTCACAATATGAATTCTGTGTCCTATGGTTATTTAAAGAACTATAGTCATCATAGTGGGAAATAGTGCAACCCAGACACCAGTTCTAAGCTGAAGTGATATTTTCAAACTTCAGATTATGTTTGTAAAGTTTAAGCTGTGTGAAGTCTTTTTCGCTGCCCATATGGTTTGTGAGCATGGGCTTGCACAGCACATATGCTGTACTTGTTTCTTCTGATTTATGAATGAAAGTACTTTATGTTCTTCTGATTATTGTCGTTATGGTTTGTTAGTTGGTGGCAGCATGCATCAAACCTTGCAAGCTACGAGCAACAGGATGCACATGAATTTTTTATCTCCATCCTTGACCATATCCATGAAAATATAAAGGATGATCGACACAAATCACACGCCCAAGGTAACTAGCTTTTCTCTTGCTACTATTTGAATTAAAGACTTTTGCGTGTATTGCACTGAATTCAGGTGCGAACTAAACAGCTAAAGATCAGTTTTTTACTCAACATTGTGAGATGGTGCACTCTTCAGCTATATTTTGGCCAAACTAAGATAATCACATGTTGTGTATACACTTTATGCAATAATTGGGAGCATCCTTTCTGAGTGAGACATTGAACAGTGCATCCAGATCCATCTGTTTCTACTTATTAGTATCTCGGTGCATACCTAGTAGAATTTGTGGATGCTTTAGTACTGTTTTTACCTGTCTGTCCTACTTTTCTTTGGAGCACAGCCCTACAGCAGGCTCTCCACTCAAAAAGGCAAACAGGAAAAGTAGGGAAAAAGAATAGTCTCCCTGTACTGTTTGGATGTTGGGGAACAAATGGGGCCAATGTTTTTGGAGGCATTGGAGGAGAACTTTACTTGTCTTGCTTTTGATATGCTGGACTATGATTTGTCTTGAGAAAAATATTCTGGTAATGTTCTGGTTCTAACCTTGATTTGTAATTTTTGTCAATAATAGGCCATGGAGACTGTTGCATTGCACACCGGGTGTTTTCTGGTATCTTGAGGTCGGATGTCACCTGCACACATTGTGGGTTCACATCCACAACTTTCGAACCCTGTATGGACATCTCCTTAGACTTGGATGCTGGATATAACAATTCTCTTAGTGTTGCAAACCCAAAGTTGCATGTGCGCAATGGAGAGAGAAACTTAGCTGGCATGAATTCCAAGGTATCAACACTCATGAGATGTTTGGAGCGGTTTACAAGGGCTGAGAGGCTTGATGCTGAGCAAAAGTTCTTCTGTGAATGTTGCAAGGAGAGGCAAGAGTCCCTGAAGCAAATGTCCATTCGGAGGCTTCCATTAGTTTCTTGCTTTCACATTAAGAGGTTTGAGCATTCATCAGTTAAGAAAATGTCAAGGAAGGTTGATCACTCTTTGCAGTTTCCTTTTTCTCTTGATATGGCTCCTCACCTGTCATCCTCTATTCTCAGAAGTAGATATGGGAACCGCATATTTCCGTCAGAAGCAAGTGATTCAGATGCAGTTACTGAATTGTCATCAGAATTTGAAATATTTGCGGTGATCACGCATAGTGGTAAACTAGATGCTGGCCACTATGTGACATATCTCAGGTTAAACAATCACTGGTACAAATGTGATGATGCCTGGGTAATCAGAGTTGAGGAGCATACTGTCAGAACTTCTCAGGCTTACATGCTCTTCTATGTGCAGAAGACGATTTACTACAAAGCTTGTGAAAGAGCAGCTGCAGTCTGATTTGGAGCAGACATTGATGGCATTATTCTGCACCACCAGGAAATATAGTCATCATCAGATACAACATAGTTTCATCCAGAGAAAAATGTATGGTGTTTTCACTGCACAGCCACCAAGTGAGATTGCGGTCAAAGTTTTGCATTCTCATTGACATATAGATTCAATCGGAGGGTTTTTCGGCAATTTTCGCAACAGCCAGCCACCCAAAAGGAAGTGGTCGAATTTATGTGTTGAATTATCTTATTATCCTCCTGATTAATGGATTTCTTGTCGGCAATTTTCATAAAATTGAAAGCACTTCATTATTTGATACCGTTGGTGGTGAGGGTGCTCTAACTAATCATGCTGGTATTTAAGATCGGATCGAGCAAGAAAAGGAGTGGAATATGTAGAAGTGAGAAAGGGAACCCTTTTTTGATGTGTTCCTTTCAGTAATTGAATGCCATCTCTACTAAAGGTATTCTTACTGATACCGATCGTTCAATAGTCTCCGTTAACCGCTCTCTCTGGATTTTATTTGTTCTCCCTTAACTGAATGAGCTAACAAAGATAGATGACATAGTTTCGGCCAATTTTGCTCCGACTCTTTTGGTCTGTTTCCTCTCGACTGTACATACCGCAGTTCAGTAAACAGGGCATGCAAGCAAATATGTATCTCACAACTCGTTTCTGGCATGCCAACTTTGTTCTTTTTTGAACTCTTGTAGCACCGCAATCTTTATTCTCCCACACGTAACGTTATACTACCTGTTTTGTGCGCCTTCTACTGTAGACAATTGGCCCAACGGAACAGAAATACAGAAGACGTGCAAGTGGGCGAGCGTCAGTAGCAGACTGATTACCAGAGGAACTTGAGGTATGCGCGGAGGAACAGAATGAGGCTTCGAATATAACTTAGCATTGGAAGAATGAGTAAAAACGCAGTGGCAAAATTTAGTAGTGTAGTCAGAGTATAATAGCCAGTTCATGTACCGAGAGAATACCCATCCAAAGACGTAAGTCTTGTCAAATAATGCGATCGTTTCAGTACGGAGAGGAGAGCAAGGTGGCTTTGCGAAGAGATTGGAAGGGAGAAGACCGTGGTAATTCCTGGTCAGCTTTAACGCTTCACGGAGAAACAAGTGCCACCTAAACGAAAAGGCTCCAAGATCAGTTTTGATGAACTTCTGTGGCCTGGCCGGCCGGTTCGCTGCTATGAGACGCTTGGTCATTGCATTGGGCAGAAAGAACCCGAAATATGGGGCAAGCCCGTCAGTTTCATGATCTGGGTGTGCATAGGTAGGTTACTGCCTTCTTCCCGAATCAAGTGTTCCCCCAAATCTCACCTAACTCCCCCAAATCTCACGTAACCGGCACGACACACTAGACTAAATATATATATTGAGGGGTGCACACGAAGACCTAGTAATTGCTTAGATCGTTTATTTGCGTACTCCTGCATTACATTTCTTAACTATATTTGCGTACATTCCTTGTGTGCACGCAAACAGTGTGCTAGCTCTCAGCTCTCTTGCTTCTGCTGCATGATACTATGATAGTACATACATGCATGTAGTAAATCAGGAAAAACATTGTTCATCTCTCCAAAACTTTCCCAGTAGCACTTCAGTGAGCTTCTCTCTTTGGATCAGGCAGTTGTCTATGCATCATTTTCTGAAAAGGACTTTGCCAGATAACTCCCTATCTTCCTATTTATGTTTGATTGGATACGGGGTGCAGCATCTTGATGTAATATGCTGACAAGTCCGTCGTACCTGAATCGTTTTTCAATTATTATGGGACAAACTGTGCAGGAGAAGGGCGTCCATTTGCAGAACATTGGAGAGGTCTTGTTGCTGTCAATTGCGTCATGAAGCATACGTTGGTCTAGTGAAAAAGTACTAAGAAAACCGTCCCATTCCAACCACAAGGGCGCACACAGCTAATGTTGTAGGGTCCAAATAAAGTACAACAGTAACAAACTTCGTCCGGCCAATAATGCGCCAATCTTTAACAAACTTCGTCCGGCCAATAACGCGCCAATCTTATTTCATTTCGCGTATTGTTTATACCCTGTTCAAAAGAGAGTGCTATGGCTTTTGGTTATAGTTTTTGACTGTTTGTAAGAAAAATTGAGGGTGTAAGGAATACTTGTACTGAAAAGTCACTCTGTTTAAAATAGCTCTTGCAGTTACTTTTACAAATAGCTTATAGAAAACACCTTAAAAAGCTACTCTATTCAAAAGCTGACTTTTAAAAAGCAAAAAACAGAAATTATTTAGAACATGGCCTTATTCTGCCCCAAGCTATGGTAGGCCATCCGTTTGTGAAGTTGGTTACAAAGCAGGAAAGCAGAGGCAGGCAAGGATTGTTCTTCCCATCTGTTCCGAATTGCAATAGAAAAGAAACGTCCATGAGTGAATAATGTTATTCTATTGATGAGAAAATTATCAAAGTTGCAAATATGCCCTGTTGTTTCTGGGAACCGAAGGAAAACGTAATGGTCAGGTTCGAAACTTCATCGCCTTTCAGTTTTTTTTATCACCATAACTTCATTTATGAAGATAACAGCTCAGCATGAAGTTACTAAACGTGGTTCAGTAGATTCTGGACGTTTGTCTGTCAATTTTCCTCGACATGTTGATCATCTTTGCAAGCCTTGTAAGCTAAGGTTCCTATACTCACTAACCCTCACGCAAGCTACGCCGAGGACGTACGTATATTATACTTCTCCATGTAAAATGACCAGAAAAGTCCTCAAGTTGTTGACAAGTTATTTTTTTTCTCGATTCTTTCAAACATCATCGATTGAAAGGCAACATCACATGCCTGATGCCCAAATAACGTTTGTTCATACGTGCGTACTTCGAGTGAAAGGCAAACTTCTAGTTAAACATCCCGTCTTACCGTGGAAAACAGATATGCTAGCGTAATCCAATTAGTCATTAATTACTAAGTTGACGAACAACTTAGTTAGGTGCCTTTCGGTTGAACTAAAATAAATTAATTTATAGCTAAAATTACACTGTAGTTGACTAAAATTATATTGTAATTAGCTAAAATTACACTATAACTGATAGTGACTTATTTGGCATACCTAAATTTTAAAAAATTTAAAAATAGAAAAAACATGTTAGCCCATCATAGACAATGCAAACGAATACGAAAAGAACTAGTAAAAAAATCTCAAAAACCCTAAAAACCAAAAAAAAATAAAATTTAAAAATAATAAAAAACTAAAAGTTTAAGCTAAAACAAGCGGACCTTAGTAGTAATTATATTGCCAACAATCCAAACCAGCATTTTTCAGGACCGTGCCCAGTACGTCCGGTCGCACATTGCAAACTCTTTTTTCCCACACATAATATTCTCGCACGACCGACTACTCCAGTGATCCAATCCCAACACACAACCAACCCAGCTTTCGCCATCAAACGCGCCGGGACGACCCACTAGCTAGCACTAACCGGGTCTCAAACTTGCAATCCTTCCCATCACGCACGCCGAGACCAAAAACTCTCCCAAGCACACCACGGTCCGTCGTGCACGCCATCCACTCTGTTCGAACTCAGACCGTCCCATTTTCGACAGTACTGTTTCTTTTTAGTGTGTGTATACATATAGGATGTTGAAATAAGACACTATAACATCTGGACACCAAACCTCTCTATCTTTACATTGTTTTTAGATACGTGCAAATGCAATGATATATAATATATTAGTATGAAAAGTCTTAATTATGGATGGAATATCTCAATCTTGGAGCCTGGGTACTATGGTAGTATGGTGCCCCTATTATTTATACTATATATATATATATATGTATATATATATATATATGTATGTATGTATGTATATATGGAGTGATTAAAGCACGTATTTATACTCTCTGATCTTTGATCACTATCTTGTAAGTGTATATTACGCGTATCTATGTAGATGTGAGTGTGGTGCGACATGTGCGCGCGCGCGCACGGACAGCGACGCCCACCCCGACCGACAACGCCAATGTCCGTCCGCCCGGCCGCCTGAATCCGACCCAAAAACGTCGCCATCCGCACGGCCGCGCAACCGCGGCGGACACCATCCGCGGCCACCTGATTCCGAGCGAAAACTGGTCATCCCCACCGCGCCGCCCTCGCTCGCTGCGCTTCCCGTCGCTTGACTCCGAATCCACCCGAAACACCGTCTTCTCCTCCTCCTCGGTAAGACCAAAATAGAAACTTCCACTGGTAGGTCACCCCCGCTTTACCCCACCCACCTCCGCCCCCAAAACTGTTCTCCTCCTCCTCCTCCCCTCTCTCTTTTTGTGGGGAGGGAAGAGAGGCGGACGATGAGGCGAGGGGCGCCGCGGAGCTCACCCACCACCGAGTCCACCGCAAGCATTGTGGCCTCTCGGGCAGCCGGGCAGGTGAGGTAGCCGCGGTTAAATTGCTCGCCTCCTCGCGCGCTGCACAAGAAGAGGTGAAGCCGAGGAGATTAGAGGTAGAGGGAGATAGAGTTGCGGCGATATGGGTTCCAATCTGAAGTACCGAGCCGGGCTGGTCCTGATTGTGGCCGTGGTGCTCATATGGGTCACCTCCGCGGAGGTCACGCAGGTATAGAGAATTTTTTTCTTCGCATGCTGGGATGTTCCTTTGTTGACTTGTTCATTGGATTCCTAGATCTTGGCTTTGGATGCAGGTTTGGCTATCAGCAGATTAATTTGATTAGGCCTCTTTGGGACATTGCCCTGCATCTTAATTGTTAAATGTTACGCGCAGGTTTGCCTGTAATTGAAAATTCATTAGGGGGATGTAAGGCAGCATTTAGAATCTGACCGAGGCTGCATGCTTATTTTTTTATTTCTTCAGTTATTTTTCCTTACGAGCTTGGTGCTCTTGCCACTGGGTGGAACTTTTCATATTGTCGGGTTCTTCTAAAAACAAATTGCATGTGTCTGTGCGTATGGATTTCTGTAAAAATGCTGTAAATGCTCTATAAGTGTGCACCTGTCATCAATTTCCTGTCTTCAGCATGTTTTCCTCATGTAACTTAATGTCAAATCCTAATTTTCTTGGCTTGGTTGTGACTGTTTGCATCATCAATGCCTGCCTGATTGGAGGTGGTGGTGATATTCTGGCTCACCTAGAATGCACGATTACATATTAGATGAGGAGCCTTACTTTAGTTTTGGCATTATAGTCTCAAAAGCAACAAGGATTGTCCACCATGACACCGTGTGCCTTTTACTGTTAGAAAGATATGTTTTTGTTTCTTAGAATTTCGATAAATTTGATGTGATGAATTGAGTTTTCATTTTAGCATCTGAACTAAACTTCTGTGTGCAGGGGATATTCACCAACTACAAGCAACCATTTGCAATTACTTACTTGGGGGCCTCCCTTATGGTCATTTATATACCTTTGTCATTTCTAAAGGATTTTATATGCAATTTGTTGAGAAGGAATTCTGGAAGCAGTAGAGCTTCAAAAGTCATGGCCAAATCTTCCTTCGGCGGTAGTGCCCCTTTGAAGAATGGTGAAATTCAGAAGATGTTGGAAATGGAATCACAGAAAACTGCGGTGATAAATTACACTGATGTGAATCTTCCTGTACTAGAAGAGACAAAACCACTTATTTGTGGAATTAATGAATGTGATGATGATGTTCTGAAGGAGCAGGAACTTTCCACTAAGGAGATTGCAATGTATGGATTGTATCTTTGTCCCATATGGTTTGTGACCGAGGTAACTTTCCAATTATTTGCATGTTCTTTATAATTCATGGGATCATTCGTTTTCAACCCTACAACGAGTACTTTGATCGGTAAGGATTACTCATTTTCTCTTATGCTCAATGGATGCAGTATTTATCAAATGCAGCGCTTGCAAGAACTAGTGTTGCTAGTACTACTGTACTATCTTCAACCTCGGGACTCTTCACTCTTTTCATTGGTGTGCTCCTTGGCCAAGATTCCATAAATGCTGCAAAAGTTATTGCTGTTTTTGTTAGCATGGCTGGTGTGGTAATGACAACTATGGGCCAGACTTGGGCATCGGATGAATCAGAAGTAAGCAATTCTGGGTGAGTGACTTTTACCCTTAAAATTAAGCTTCTCAGTTGTGCATTGGTGCCTCATGAGTCATGACCTATGTATTGTCCATGCTTAGTTTACTGTGGTTATCAAGCCCTTGGACTTGCTTTCTTGCTTTGTAGTAAGTTGGTTTGCTGCAGTCGACTTGCCTTTCTTATAAAAGATAATCTAAGAAAACATTGTGTATCCCAATTTTATGTGGCACATTGCATGAAATTGATGATCACGTTTCAAATGAGTTGGTTACTTCGAGACATAACTCATCGCTTTGTTAACCATAAAATTTGCCTCTGATTTATAAGCTTTACAAATGCAGGGCCACACAGAGGACTCTTCTAGGTGATCTGTTTGGTCTTCTGTCAGCTATGTCATATGGTCTATTTACTGGTTGGTTGTTTTACTTCTCTGTTTTATCCGTAGTTGATATTTCTTAATTCAATGGTTAACTGTTTAAACTTTCAACATCATTTCAGTGCTTCTCAAAAAGTTTGCTGGAGAGGAAGGAGAAAGGGTTGATGTCCAAAAATTGTTTGGCTATCTTGGACTTTTCAGTCTTTTTCTTCTCTGGTGGCTTGGTAAGATTTTACTTGTTAACTTTTCCAAATTGATTTAACTGGAATATTCAAATTTCAAATAGCAATTGATATAAATAGGCAAATAGCATTTATAGAATGGAAACTGCTGTGGACATACGGCATTGTATGAGAATCTTTCTCATCTAAAGCTACAGGACCCGAGGCTGTTATTCATGATCCAAAATATTCTCTATGCAACATTGGGCATGTCACTAATGCATTTTATTTGGTATTCTAGTTTAATTTGTCGGCCATAGCCTTTGTGTCTAGGTTCTTTTGTAGTTTGGTTTAACCACATAAACCATTCATGTATTTCATGGATGCTTCTCTGGTCTAAATATGCAAATATAGTAAAGTTGGTTTTTATTTTTTTTTATTTCAGTCTGGCCATTAACCGCACTAGGCATTGAGCCAAAGTTTACAATGCCCCACTCAGCTAAAGTGGATGAAGTGGTGCTGGCCAATGGCCTTATTGGAAGTGTACTATCCGACTACTTCTGGTACGCACTAAAAGCAGGCCAATTTTTTTATATATAATATTGTATAATTGCGGTACTTGTGAGTTGTGACAATGGAACTTCTGCGCAGGGCTCTTTCTGTTGTTTGGACTACTCCCTTGGTGGCCACCTTAGGCATGTCGCTCACAATTCCACTAGCGATGGTTGCTGATATGGTCATCCATGGTCGACATTATTCAGCAGTCTATATTCTTGGTTCTGTCCAGGTAACCGATGTCTTGCAGCTCAGGATTTGTTTCTTTGAGATTATGTCAAAAAGCTATCATTGTAAACATTTTTTGCTGCACTAAGAGTGGTACAAAACCTTGTTTTATTAATTTTGAAATTGGATTAATTAGTGGCAACTCTTATGTTCAATTCTGTGAACCTCTTATCTGTTCCAGATCACTTCACATTTGTCATTTGGTTTACCCTGTCTACTTGTGCTTTTGCAGGTATTTTCTGGGTTTGTTATTGCAAACCTTGCAGATCGCTTTTCACGTTTTCTAGGGCTATAGTCTCATGAAATCAACCAGGTTTTATTAGGGTGTACACCTGGAAGGTTGGATCGGTTAGTTATCGAGTGTACATCTGGAAGTTTGGGTTGGATAGACAAATACAACTGGTATTCTGCTTCATAAGGATGAGGAAATGCTACTGTAGTTCCTTTTTTACACAAGAAATGATAATTTTGTTGTGATGAAATAGAAAGAGTGAAAGCTAGCACATCAAGAAACATCGTTGTAGGCTTGTAGCAATCCTTGGAAACTGTAAATCATCTTGCTGCAAAATGCTTGTCAATGTATAGCACTGTAATTTTCGGCGGCATATTACCGTCTTTCGTGCATGGATTCTTCTCCGTCGCAAATCCATTTACATGCTGTACAATAGTTGGACGGAACCGAGCTGAATTTGCAGTTTGGAAGGTGGAAAGTAACTTACGATAAAGGAAAGGTCCAAGTCGGTGGTCGTTCTGTTAGAAGCTTAGCGTAACGATGTGAAGTCAACCCTCCTGTGGTTGTCGGCGTTCGACGCGATAGACGGCGAAGGCGGCGGTCTGCGCCGGGTCGCGCAGCAGCGGCCGGGTGAGCCTGTCGACCTCGGTCACCTCGAAGCCTTCCTCCCGCAGCACGTCCATGCAGTCCTGCACGCCGCTCCGCACCTCGCTCGCCGCCCACCCCACCGAGCCGCCGTCCCCGTCCCGCCACACACCCCGCAGCGTGGCCGCCATCGCCGGCATGTCCTCCGGGTCGTAGAACACGTCCGACATGAGCACCACGTCCACCTGGAGCTCGGGCTCGAGCTGGTCGCCCCAGCGGAGCTCTCGCACGTCCGCCTGCGCGGCGGTGAGCCCGTTGGCCTCCGCGTTGGCCCTGAGTCCCGGCAGGAGCGGCTTGACGTCCGTGAGCACGCAGCGCGCGGCGCCGAGGCAGGCGACGGCGGCGATGCCCGGGAGGCCCGTGCCGGCTCCGAGCTCCAGGACGGTGGCGCCCCGGAGCTGGAGCTGGAGGTGGGCGGACGCGAGGTGAGAGGCGAGGACGAGGGAGGAGTCCCAGAGCCAGGAGCCGGTGAGCGCGCGCCCCGTGGCGGGGTCGTGCGTGTCGTCGCGTTCAACCACGGCCAGGGTGTGCCCGCCCACGGCTACGTGCAGCACGTCCATTCCGCGGAGTGGCCCCCTGCCTGCCATGGCTTATCTATTTGATTTGGCCGGCCGCTTGGCTATCTCTATCCATGGCGAGGGGCCTCTTGCGATGCAATTTTGGCTGATGAAGTTTGGGCGGAGTCGGAACGAAAATACTCGAAATTCACTACTTTACTATGCATATAATTATATATATATATAATTTTACCTTCGATTTGTAACAAATTAGATGCGTATTCTAATTTCCAAAAAGCCAAATTAAAATCCTAATTTCGAACCCTATAATTTGACAAAAAAAACAAGTAATAATTATAATATTCAAACCATAACTCACAAATTCAATCTATTTCCTCAAAAAAATAAAAAAAAATCAGAAGAGATTTAACAATACCCTATATTAATTCAATACTTAATCCATACCATCAATTTTGGACGGGACAATTGACGGGTGATGACGACTAGGAGACGCGGCAGGCGGCGGATTGTAGCCTAGACCTTCGAGCTCTAACAACCGGTGGTTGTGAACCTACGACCAAGCGAGAGAGTGGATTTTACTTTTGCACGAGGTGGGACAGAGGGAGGAAGGGAACGAGACGTGAGTGACTTGGACAATATGATGCCCGTGCGGTGCAATCTCTACCTGCTACCTTGCCTTTATAAGTGGCTTGACTATGTGAGCGTCTTGGGCCATGCTTATATCAACTAGACTGCACTTGATTATGCTAGGTTGTGTGTTCTATGTTTCAATTGATGCCGTCTTGGCTCCAACTGTTAGAGCACTAAATGGAGTAGCAGAAGTTAAAGAGGTTGAGAGCTTCAATCTTTTGAGTAGATTAGGTGTCATCCGACATAGACGGAAGGGTTCACACTAAACTTTCATAGGTCAGTGTCCTGTGCGCCCCATGGTTGCTCTTTGGAACCGCCCCATGAAGTCGCTTTGCAATTTGATAATTCCATGCCCAACCGAACGAATCTATTCCTAAGTATGTCATTTCCTGCTAGTGGTCCACTCGTCTCTTCAGAATCAATCCTTGGGCCGCTTGACCGCGCTAGCTGCTTCAAATTACTATGGCCTCGGCAAAATGGGAAAACTAGGACAGCTTCCTCCAGTTACACATTAATGAAGCCATACGTGGCCAATCGGACACCCATTGACCGATCAAACTGCGAGCAACATTCCCGCCATGCATTAGTCTCACGCTTGGGCCCTCGGCCCGTGGTCCCTGGCCCTATGACAAATAGGAATCACAAAATTTGACAAAGGAAAACGTTGACATCTGAGTAGGGCTGATAATGCGCCGAAATCTAGTCTAAATCTAATCCAAATTCAAATAAAATTAAGAAAGATTTGGTCGAAGTCTGGTCCAAATTATGTAAGCCTAAGCCTGATTCAAGCCCAAAAACAGATCTAGGCCTTACTTGGACCAAGCACTTCTATCTTCTTGGTTGTCTAACTAAGATCAGTTCTCATCTTCGTTTAATAATTAGTATAAAAATATGAGGCCCAAGGTCTAGTCCAATCCAGCCCAAATATGACCCAATAAAGAAGGATCCAAATTCGATCTAATCTATTTACAATTTTAGACCAGGTTGGTCCAAAAGCCTAGATAGGCCCAAGCCAATTAGCAGCCCTACATCTGAGGACAAATCGGAACTTCCGGAGGGTAAGGTTCGATGGCAAAAAGGTAGAAATGGCTGAAAGGTAGCAGGCCAAACACTGGCCCGCGGTTGCCGTTCGATCGCCTCGTCCGCAGCCCTACACTGTCCATGCGCACGGTTTTCCACTGGAGGAGGCGACATGCCGCGGAATTGTTCACGCATATAGCATTATAGCCATTTTTTAAATTTAGCCTCTAGAAATTTATTTTTACAAATCTAACCCTCTTTCCAAACTCGGTAGCCGCAATAGGCTACACGTGTTGCTTGTCGAGCTACTACAACAGCTCGGTAGGACCTGCCGAGCCACCAGACCACAACAACGACCTACCAAGCAATTGTGGCTTGACAACGTCCTGTCGAGCCCAGACAAAGCGGTACGTGGCTATATGATTAGCATTAATTAAGCATCACTAACACTAATTAATCACTAATCAAATGCTTCGCATCCGACAATTTTCTGCCAAGCTCCCAAGCTCGGTAGTACCTTTCGAGATCTCCTCGCTCTATATGTATCTGAGAAGACTAGGGCCCACTCATTTCGGCTTGAACTTTCGGGATTCTATCTTATTTTTCACTATTACTAAATTTTGTCCTTTTCTGGCTTTTTAGTTTTATTTGAGACTTTTTGTCGTTTCTTTTTTCTCGTATCCATTTGCGTTTCGTGATGGACTAACCTATTTTTTTTTCTATTTTTTTAATTTTTTAAAATCTAGTTACGCCAAATAAAGCACTATATAATTTCAGTCAGCTATAATACGATTTCAGCCATAAGCTAGCTTATTTTAGTCTAACCGAGTGGCACCTATATTTACAAAAATGGTAATCTGGAGACTATTTTTTTTAAAAAAAAGATAACAGTTGTCATGCCGCGTCCCGGATGACATGCCGTGACCGAAGTATTGTGAAAGATTGAGACAAGTGTATGCAAAAGAACTGTTGATTCTATATACTTTTTCTGTACAGTAACACACATATATATAGATGGTAAAAGGTGGCATGAAAAGGGGTGTCTTTTGGGAAAGACATCTGCACATTGGGCACTATTTACTTTTTGATATACAATTGGCGTAACTGGTTTGCAACACTCCCCCTTGACCAATGTGTCTTCATGTGATCACTTTGATTCATCATCTTGATAAAAACTCCTCCAAAACCCTGTAGGGAAAATATAAGGAGAACCGATAGTGTAGATATGCCATGAAAAACTCCTTTAAAACCCAGTGGGAAAATTTAAGGAGAAAAATGATATGTCATATATTTGATTATATCTCTTTAAAAACTCTTGTGGGAAAATAGAGATATATTTATGATTACGTTGTTATATTGCCTCATTAAAAACCTTTAATGAGAAACCTTAGAGGGAAAACTCATAAAGGGAAAAAGAGTACAATATTGTATTGAACGGGTTAAGTCTTAGGAGATTTCTCCCCCTGACATCTGCAAATCACTTAGTCTTCGCATACCAATTCCATGAACACATTTTTGAAATGTGAAAGTTGGTAATGACTTGGTGAATAAATCTGTGAGATTATCACAAGACTTAGTTTGCAGAATATTTATTTCCCCACTCTCTTGCAATTCATGTGGGTAAAATAGTTTAGGTGCAATATATTTTGTAATATTGCTCTTTATGTAACCCGTTTGCATTTGAACAACGCAAGCAGCATTATCTTCGTAGATAATGGTAGGTGATGCAATAGCACCTATACCACATGATTGTTGTATGTGGTTAATCATTCTGCGAAGCCATACACATTCACGTGATGCTTCATATAATGCAATTATTTCAGAATGATTAGTGGATGTAGCCACTAGAGTCTGTTTCGAAGACTTCCAAGAGATGGCCGTTCCACTGTGTAAAAATGCAAAGCCTGTTTGCGATCTGGCATTATGGGGATCTGATAAATAGCCAGCATCTGTATATCCTATTAAATCCACATTTTTATTCTTCTGGAAGAATAGACCGAGATCTTTAGTGCCATGAAGATATCTAAGGATATTCTTCACTCATGTCCAATGTCTCTTGGTTGGAGCAGCGCTATATCTAGCAAGTAGATTTACTGCAAATGTGATATCCGGCCGGGTGCAATTTGCAAGGTACATAAGCGCTCCGATGGTACTGAGATATGGAACCTCGGGTCCCAATAGCTCTTCATTGTCATCTCGGGGTCTAAATGGATCTTTATTCCTGTCTAGAGATCGAACAACCATGGGGGTTTTCGATGGATATGCTTTGTCCATATTGAATTTCTCCAATATTTTCTGGACATAGGCTGATTGATGCACTAGGATGCCTGAATGAAGGTGCTCAAGTTGTATACCTAAGCAAAATTTGGTTTTACCCAAATCCTTCATTTCAAATTCCGTCATAAGATGATTACGTGCTTCATCTATATCTTGTGTGTTACCAATGATATTAAGATGATCAACATACACAGATATGATGTAAAATCCTGTTGAGGATCTTTTGATGAACACGCATGGGCAATCATCATTGTTGGAGTATCCCTTTTTGGTTAGGAACTCACTTAGTCGGTTGTACCACATTCTACTCGACTGTTTCAAGCCGTATAAAGACTTGTTCAATTTTACACAATACATATTGCGATTTGCGTTCGGATTCGGAATTGAAATTCCATCGGGCACTTTCATGTATATGTCCGAATCAAGTGACCCATATAGATATGCGGTCACTACATCCATCAACTGAAAAGATAGATGATTTTGTACTGCCAATGAGATTAAGTATCGGAATGTTATTCCACTCATTACTGGAGAATAAGTTTCATTGAAATCAATGCCGGGTCTCTGCGTGAACCCTTGTGCTACAAGCCTTGCTTTGTATCTCACCACCTCATTGTTTTCATTCCGTTTGCGGACGAAAACCCATTTGAAACCGACAGGGAATACTTTGGGATGTGTATGTATCACATTGGTGAATACATTTCTTTTCTTGAGCGAGGCTAACTTCGCTTGAATTGCATCCTTCTATTGATTCCAGTCCGAGCGTTGTTTGCACTCTGGCATGGTCTTGGGATCTGGATCATTTTTAAGGTTGTTTGCAATTGTTGTGTAGAAATAAATGTCGATAATTGTAGTCTTACGATCGTATGATTCTCCAGAATCAGTATAGTTAGTGGAAATTTCTTGGACCCCTGATGACTCAATGTTATTTCCTAAAACATTTGAGTCGGGGTATTCCGATGTCCCAGGATCAGTATTTGAGTGCACTGTTAATCTGGGTTTAAGGATTCTTTGGTGTCTATCAACTTGAGGTTGATCTGCATTTACATTCTTTTGTTTCCTTTGTCGCTTGTTAGAAGCTGCATCCGCCATTTGTACCGTACTTCTCCCCCTCTTATTTTGAACTGGGAGTTGAGTGGTATTTTGCGGTACCTCTACTCTTTCAGGTACATTTCTGGCAGGATTATAGGATTTTGTGTCACCCTTATAATCAGTAAATGCATCTGGCAGGTTATTTGCAATATTTTGCAAATGAATGAGTTTCTGAACTTGAAGTTCAGTCTCTCTGGTACGTGGGTCTGAGGCAGAAATGCCTTGTACATTCCAATCAATTTTCTGGCATTCAGTTTGGTACTTGTTGTCTCCCCCTAATGCTGGGAAATGTTCCTCATTGAATATGCAATCAGCGTACCGGGCCGTAAACAGGTCCCCTGTAAGGGGCTCGAGGTATTTTATAATTGACGGAGATTTATACCCAACATAGATCCCAAGTTTTCTGTGCAGTCCCATTGAGGTACGCTGCGGTGGTGAGATTGGTACGTATGTAGCGCAACCGAACTTTCGCAGATGGAAAATATCTGGTGGATTTCCACGTACTAATTGTAGCGGGGAAGTGCTATGATATGCAGTTGGACGCAATTGTATTAAGTCAGCAGCGTGTAAAACTGCATGACCCCAACATGATGTTGGTAAGTTGCAATTCTGTAGTAATGGTCTTACAATGAGCTTGATTCTCTTGATAAGAGATTCTGTCAAACCATTTTGTGTATGGACATATGGAACAGAGTGTTGAACGTATATCCCAAGAGCCATACAATAATCATTGAAGGCATGGGATGAAAATTCAGCAGCATTGTCCATGCGAATTGATTGAATTCGATATTCAGGGTAATGTGCTCGTAATTGGATAATTTGACCAATTAACTTAGCAAATGCATGGTTTCATGTGGATTAAAGACACACATGTGACCATCTAGTAGATGCGTCAATGAGAACCATGAAGTACCTGAACGGTCCACACAATGGTTGTATAGGACCACATATATCTCCTTGAATGCGTTAAAGGAATTTAAGTGGTTCAGCTCTGATTTTAAGATAAGAGGGTCTTAAAATCAATTTTCCGGTGGCACAAGAAGTGCACACAAAATCTGAGGATTCCGAAAATTTTGTATTGAGGTATGTATGACCAATTGAATTGCGAATAATTTTCCTCATCATTCCAATGCCTGGATGGCCAAGGCGATCATGCCATGTTTGGAATGTGTTAGTGTTTTGGAAAATTACTTTGTACGCAATATATTGAACGGGTTTGATGTATGTATAGTACAATCCGGAGTTAAAAGATGGAATTTTTTCTAGTATTGTTTGCCATATCCGTTGTTTTTGGTTAAGAGGAGATATTCCTCTTTGTTATCATTTTGGGTTTCAACATGGAAACCATTCTTACGGATATCTCTATAACTGAGTAGGGTACGTGTTGAATCAGGATACAAGAGTGTATCCTCAATTTCCAATTGTATACCCATAGGGAGAGTGATAGAGGCGCGACCAGAGCCTACTATCGTTGCATCGCGTCCAGCGATGGTTAAAACGTTTCCTTTCCTCCTAGTAAGAGTTAGGAAATATTTTGTGTCCCTAAGTATAGAGTTTGTGGTATCACTATCCACAAGGCATAATTCCTCCTCCATTGGATCGACTCCAAAACATTATATACACAAAAGAAGAATTTAATGAAATTCTTATAGTATATATAGAATACACACAAACTTTATTGACAATACCGAATATGTTCAATATATGATTGTAGCATACAAGCTTACAATATAGATGACAACATTATTTATATTACAATACTATAGTACTTATGAGCTATGGAACGAGGAGTCTAACTGAGATCTCCAAACATGTCTTGAGAATGAAATTCTTTAAGGGTGTCCTCGGTGCACATGAGATCATCCTTCTTTGTAGAAGCACATGTGTCTTTGAGTTCTTGAAGGAACTGTTGAGAGCATCCGGCTTCATCATTGTTGAGATTGAAGTGTGCTTCAAATCTTTTCTCTTGAGTAGTCTTGCCTTTAGCCAAAGATTGGAGGTAGAGGTTCACAAGATGCTTCGGGGTGCGGCATTTCTTGGTAGGATGGTTGTAGCAACAACATTTTTGACAAATTTCAGTTTTGTCAACTCTCTTACCAAAATTGCCTTTACCTTTCTTGAATCCACTTGGTGTTTGCTTCATGTTGCGCTTGTGTTTACCTTTAAAGTTCTTGGAGTGGTCTTTCGAACCACGGAACTTATTGTTATTTTTATTAGCATGAACTTCAGAAAGTGGAGCAGCCCCAATGGGACGTTGCTGATTATTCTTTAAAAGAAGTTCAGCATGCTTTTCTGCCTGAAGCATAGTATGCATAAGATCAAAATAAGTTTGGTAATTTGCGCACGCCATTTCTTCTTTGTAGGACCTGTCGGATGGGTGCATAGTCGAGAGAGTCTTCTCTATTTTGTCCGCATCCGTTGGTTCCTTGTCACAAAAACGCAATTTGGAGCAAATAGTATGAAGGGCATGATTAAATTCTCCAATGATTTGAAATCTTGGAGTCTAAGATGTGCCCATTCATGATTAGCCTCGGGTAATATAATGACTTTCATTGTTCATATCTATTTTTGAGGGCTAACCATAATGTGAGTGGATTCTCCTCATACAAATATTCCGCCTTTAAATCTGGATGTATGTGATTCCGTATTATGCTTAAAACGGAATATATCACAATATCCGACGGAATTTGATCATTTGGAGGATCAAATATCACCCGTTGCAACCCACGTGTGGTTAGGTTGATTTTGAGGTCCATAGCCCACGTAGGATAGTTGGTACCATCGAGAGCGAGAGGCTCAAAATCTTTGGTAGCCATTTAAAACCTACATGAAAAGTACACCATATATGATTAATTTACATGAGGTAAATTAATGTGTATGGTAATGTTGTAATAAAATGCAAAGTATATGGAAAACAATATGAGTATTGTGATCCAAAAGAATATATACCCAATTTAAATATAACATGTGGTCATATTTATAATACCGTATAATCACAATATTAGTGGTGAACACCAATTTTTGTACGGCATAGCGTACAAAATAAATGTAGCAAAATGCCATAAATTGTGATTTTATGGTATTTATGGTAGATATAATATGTTGCAAAAAATTCCAAATTATTAAGTATAATGGTACTCACTAAATGGGAATTTTTAAAATTTTAAATTTGCGAAAGATAGCAAATTGAAAGATGGTCGCAATTCATATTGTGAAGAAATTGCAATAAAATAATCCTAAATATGTAAAAGTTATAGAAATGTGCATGCACATTTATTTGAACAATTACATAATTTTCAGATCCTGTAGGGACTGAAATGCAAATTTATAAAAGTACTGATTTATAGGTAGAATTATAAACAAGCACGAGGACTATACTGCAAATATTACAATACAAATTTATTTAAAATAAAAATTCTGCATTCTCTATGAACTAGAGGGGGGGAATTACAAATTTCCGGCAATCTGGGCTGAAGCCCATTTGGCCTTTGGGCCCATGAGGAGTGGTGGGAGATTATGGGCCAAAACCCATATATGTGGGCAGGTATATATATGAGGAATGGGGGAATTTAGGGTTCCCTCAAACCCTAAATGCCAGCCGTCTCACATGGAGGCACCGCCGCCGCCGCGCCTTGGCGCCGCCGCCCATGCCGCCGGGCGCCGTGCAGCCGCCTCCATCGCCGGCGCCGCCGTCCCGCGCCTCCATCGCCGGGCGCGGCTTTGCCGCTGGCCGCTGCCGGGCGCGCGCCGCGCCATCGCCGGGCTTCTTTGCCGCGCGCCGCCACGCCGTCCGACCGACCGGGCGCCTCGGCCGCCGGCGGGCGCCGCCGCGACGGAGTCGCCGCGCCATGGTTCGCCTCGCGGCGCGCCGCGCCCGCGCCGTCGGCGCTGGGCCTCGCGGTGCGCGCGCCGGCGCCCGATCCGCGCTGCGTCGGCTCGCCGGCCGCGCCAACCACGCCACCGCGCGCCTCCGTGGCCGCGCCACCGAAGTCGGCTGGCCGCGCGCGCGCGCCACCGGCCGCGGTCTTGGCTGCGGAGTTCGGCCGCCACGCCGCCACGCGCCGCACCGAGCCGTGTCGGCCGAGTCGCGCCGCCGCCGGGCCTCCTCGGCGTCGCGCACCTCCGCCGCCGCCGGCCATGCCGGTGGCACCACGCCTCCCCTCTTCTTCTCTGTTTACGTTGAGGAGAAGGCGTCCTCTGCGGAGGAGGCCGGTGGAGGTGTGCGGATCCGGAGGCCGGGATGACGGTTGGCCGCCGCGGAGGCGTGCGCCGGTCGCCGGAGCGGTCCATAGCGTGGAGCCTTCGCCGGAGGTAAGGCGCCGTGTGCCTCCCATGGCCGACGACGACATGGCACAGAACCATGGCTGGTGGCGATGACTGTGGTCGCCGGTCGTTGTGGTGGAGGGGTCTCACGGAGAGGAGCAAGAAGAACATGCAGTTTTTCGTGCAGAGAGTTGACTAATGCAAGAACTTCAAGTAGTGCTTGTCGGTGGTTTGCACATAGTGCCAGTGCCATTACCTTGTCTTCTTTTCCACTGTGTGCTGATAACGTATTATGAAAGATTGAGACAAGTGTATGCAAAAGAACTGTTGATTCTATATATTTTTTCTGTACAGTAACACACATATATATAGATGGTAAAAGGTGGCATGAAAAGAGGTGTCTTTTGAGAAAGACATCTGTATGTTAGGCACTGTTTACTTTTTGATATACAACTGGTGTAACTGGTTTGCAACCCGAACGTTGCGTTGCACCGCGCCGAGGCTGCGGGATGCGCCTGCCGGCTGCCGGAAACGTTGGGTGGGCAGCGGCCTCTTCGTTGGCTTCGGTCGGTCCGCAGATGCTCGTGCTTGTGCGATCCTAGGCCGGAAACATGGGCTTGTTGGCCGAACGGTTTGTAGGCCAGGCCACAGTCGGTCTCGTGTCCCGTCTCGGCCCAGCCGCACCCCTCAAGGCCTAAACGAAGGAAACACATACCAATTACGTTTTCTGCGCCCAGGATTTGGCATGGTAACGTAGGGGAACAATCCAAACCGCCCCTAAACCTCATCGCGTATTTCCAGGGCGATGCATTGCCCATGGGCCTGTAATAGCGTTGCTCACGTTCTCGCCTCTCATGGCGCCGTCGTTGAACTGGGAGAGCAAGGCTGAAGGGCTCGACCAAGTTCCCGACTTTGTATCTGAGAGATGCGGCGGCTGTTGGGGATTTTACCCAACCCGTTGACGTTACGGAATCGATGCGTTCCATCTACAAAAAACCCAACGACCGAAAGCAGGTTTTGTTTCTTATGGGCGCTTAGTGCTGATGCCACTTCAGACTTCAGTGCTGCTGATTTGGGCAGTAGCCAACATGTGCGCACAGGCACCGCCCAACAGGGTCAGGGGCCCGTTGCAAGACCGGACAGGACTGCGTCTGCGTCTGCGTCTGCCTGCGTGGATTCTCTGACGTTGCTTCCTGGGACAAAGTCGTGGACGGCTCCCTCTAGTACTAGTAGTCAATCAATAGGCAGTGAAGCCTGAAACGGGTATTAACCGCAGTGGTGTAGTAATTTCACGGGAGAAAATACAGCAAGAAAACAACCTCAGATAACCTGAGCGATTAAACAACTGCTACTGCTGCTATAATCTAGCCAGTTGACCATGCGACAATAATGAGCTAGCTAGCAAAGAGAAAAGAAAAAAAAACTGGCCGAGAACGATCTGAGCTGAAGCTCGAGTGCCGCATGCATGGTCGACACATGGGTTGGCCGACAAGGCAGTCCCCGTGAACGGACGTTACGTGACAGCTGGACCCCATTCGACGTGGAGGAGAGCAGCTGACAGGTCAGCTCCCATGCACGATCGTGTTCGAGCGCACGGAACACGACACAGGGGCAGCGGCCAGCAGGGAGCGCTCCATGTGGCGGGAGCCATCGGCCTCAAGCGTCCTGAGCAAACCGTCTCGCGTTTGATACGGCGCAGCTGATCCGCGCCCCAAGCAAGCAAGCAGACACCACCTCCTTTCCCTCACGCAAACACAGCCTGCTTTACTGACCCCGTCCGGATCTTCTGCGCCCGCGCACAGCATCAACATCCGCCGTACGTTCTCCTTATCAATTAAGGTGGTACTCAGTTGGGCTGAATTTTTATCGATTCTTGCTGAATTTTCACTATAGCTAACTGAAATTATACTATAGCTGATGGTGACTTGTTTGGCATAATTAAATTTAAAAAAATTAAAAATAGAAAAAATGGGTTAGCCCATCACGTATAATGCAAACGAATACGTGAAAAAAGAACCGATAAAAAAGCTCAAAAAAAATCTAAAATAGCGTACACTCAGCGCGCGCTATACCAGTATTATACGCTCGCTGATCGATATTAATAGAAGTATTATACTTTTGCTGATCGATATTAACAGAGTAACAAACAGTAGTAATATGCACCTATCCTTGTGCAGGCAGCCGGGGGCTACATATTGACGATTCGCACTTTCATACAGTACTTGCTGAGCACATCATTTTTAAGCTAAGCGACCGGCCCATCAGAGCATATACAATGCAGACGTTTAGAGAGATGCTTAGCAATGAAAAACTGATTTTTCTTACCACATAGGATAAATAAGATGCTTATTTTGAAGTATCGATGCTTAAATAAGCATTGGTGCTTAGTAGGTGCTTATGTGTATAACTATGTCTATTAATAGATAATATAGCATCTAAGCACCTACGGAAGAGATGCTTGTATTGAAGGAAATAACTTTTGCATAGATGCTTAATGATGTGGCTATATTATCTCTCTTTAAGCATTCATATATAAATATATTGCATTGTACATGCTCTCAGTAGGTAGCTCAGTGTACTGCCTCGCACGCCGTGGTCTACGGAAAACAGGTGTACAGAGGAGGGCCCTGTCAACCGTTGATCCGCCTTGATCGGCCCTGATCAACTCGGCTTCAGCTTCTGGCTTATTTTTCACTATTCATAAGTTTCGTCTTTTTCTGAACTTTTGGCTTTTTGTTGAGCTTTTTTGCCGGTTCTTTTTTTCCCCGTGTTTGTTTGTATTATACGTAATGGGCTAACATATTTTTTATATTTTTAATTTAATTATGCTAAATAAGCCTCTGTCAACTATAGTGCTTTTTTCAGTCAACTACAGTGTTTTCAGCCATACGCCATGAGCTTTTCAGCCGAACCGATCACCACCCAAGGGTGGATAGGTGAAAGATCAAGCTCCATTTAAGTTGGTTTTGGTGTTAATGACAAATGCAATTATGACATTATGATATTAATGACATATACTTTATAATGTTTTGGTGAAAATGATCAATAAATTTATGAGACTAACATGTCTAGTTGAGTTTATCTTTGGTTAGTCTCATTTGGATGAAAAGGTGAAATCAAAGAGGTATGCATTCGAAATCGCTTTCTCATTTACAAATGCATTCCTTAGATCCAAAATATAGATTGAAATCCTCAATTAGTCTAAAATGAATATGTGCATATGTCTTCACTATATACACTTGTATGCACACATTTAGGGGGAGCTCTCTATATATTTTGGAGTTTCATAAGTATTGATCCATGCTTCTTTTAATATGCATATTTAGGATCTTTACTTTGAAATACATTCTTGAGTATATATATAGCTTGTGCAGTATATATATACTCATGTGCAATCGGGTTGTCATCTAACTTCTCCATTATGTGTTAATGGTTGGATTACTAATGACAACCGGATAAGTAAGCTTTGTTTAAAGCTTATCTTGGAGTATACATTTGTTGTGTACATATTGTATACTCGCAAATCAATTTAATATCTCATTATTTGTTGAGATTGTCATGAATTACCAAAATGGTGAAGTTTGGTAATCGATGACAATTGCTTTGTGGACTAACGGTTTCCATGAGTTGGATGAATAGGTTAGGTTCCAAAAATGAGAACGACTTGGGATGACTTCATGTGTTGAAAGTCATCAAATCAAGATGCGAGAAGAAAATGGCTTCATGTGTTGAAGGCCATCAAGAAAGAGAGGAAGACACATCATGAGTTGATGCATGAGGAGATGATCATGTGTTGATCATCAAGTCAAGTGAAGATCATCATGTGTTGATGAAGTTGAAGAAAAGGATGCATCATGAGTTGATGCATATCGAGACAATGACCCAAGGCAAAGGTATGACTAGCTAGGGCTAAGGATGTGTTCCTAGTCTTTTACCGGTCTTGGTGTTTGGTTGGAAGACCGGATTGCTAGTTTAGGTTGCCGTACTATTAAGAGGGGTCATGTCTAGTAGTTTGAGTCTCATCATGTGTTGATAGCTCAAACCTCACTTGCTCTAGCTCATCTTGACATGATGCTTGCATTTGCGAATATGTTTTGCAAATGGTGAAGCTCATGTATTGAACTCTAGTAACACAGGACTATGCATTGCAAATGTGTTTTGCAAGTGCTCAAGTCCATGTTTCCATTCCTTGTGTATGAGGCTTATATTTGCGAATGTGTTTTGCAAATAGTTGTAGCTCATATTTAATCTTTGCGTCATGATTTCAAAAGTGTGCAAATATGTTTTGCAACTTGTTGGAAATCATGTTGTGATCCTTGTGGTATGTGACTTAGGTTTGTGAATGTGTTTCGCAAATGTGAGAAGTCCATGTACCTAATACTTGTAGCATGATCTAAGTTTGCAAATGTGTTTTGCAAAAGTTGAAGATCATGCATTATCCCTTGGCATGGTCTAAAATTATTTGTCGCTATTTCCTTTGATATTAGACCGTGATAGTGACTCTTTGGATGTCTTGTGATTTCTGCATTGATCTAATGTGTTTGAGATCATGCAAATAGGTGGGTTGTGTAGCCCTCTGAATAAGCTTTCCATAGAGTCCAAGATCACTCAATTCCGACATCGGAGTCAAAAGTTATGACCGTTTCCGAGTGTAAATGCGTGCTGAAAAACCGGAAAACGGAAGTACCGCGATTTGTACTGCGGTAGTTCCGGATTTTGCGGAAGTACCGCGATTTGTACTGCGGTAGTTCCGATTTTCGGTAGTTCCGCAAGTCCGTAGTTCGGATTTGAGCGGAATGTTTTTTCCGAGAGCGATTTTTGAATGACTTAGCCTCGAAAAATCCGGTAGTTCCGCGATTTGTACTCGGTAGTTCGGTTTGGTCCAACGGCTAGTTTTTGTGACCGTTGGGAGGCGGTAGTTCGGCCGTTTTAAGCTGCGGTAGTACCGCCCTCAGCTGATTTCAGCCTCTCTTTGCTCCAACGGCTAGTTTTTGTGTGTGGGGTATAAATACCCCCTCAAGGCTGGTTGGAGATGTCGTTGCTTGACTCATTTCATTGTTCTTGAGCTAGAGTGAGGCTCTCCACTCAATTGTGCATGTGTTGCACTTTGTGAGAGAGGAGAGGTGATCTAGAGTGCATGTGTTGCATCTAGAGGTGGACTTTGTGTCCAAGTGAGCTTGTGCATTCGTTGCACGTGGTGAGAGTCAAGTGAGGGACTTGACTTGTTCTCTTGGAGTTTGCCGACTCTAGGCGGCGTGGGAGGCGTCGTGCGCGGTGATCTTCTCAAGAAGCTTGTGAGAAGACCCGCGAAGTTGTGAAGGTTGGAGCTCACCTACCGGAGCGGAAAGAGCTACCACTAGTGGATACGAGGTGTTTGGCTTAATTCGTGGAGCCGGTCCGATTCGTTCGGGCTAACCTCAACGTGGACTAGGGAGACCGGCAAGTCTCCGAACACCACGGTAAAAGTGATTGTGTCATTTGTGGTTTGTTTTCTTGTGTTCCATTTATATTCAAGCAATTTACATTCATAGAATTAAATTGATTGCTTGTATATCTAGAATTGTAAACTTTGACATAGGTTAGAATTATTAGTGCACTTAGGCGTTCTTGCTTGACTTAGGCGCTATTTGAGCTAAACCAAATTGAATTTCGCTTCCGCATTATATACTTGGTTTAGGCAAATAGGAAAGCTCATGAATTGATTAGTATTAATTTGTAGAGAATTTTTAAACCGCCTATTCACCCCCCCTCTAGTCGGCCTCCTCGATCTTACAAGTGGTATCAGAGCTTGGTCTCTCATTTATTAGGCTTAACCGCCTAGAGAGTATAAAGGATGGCGACTAGTGGAATTGTGCACCTAGATGACACACCTCTATTTGATGGCACCAATTATGCAAATTGGAAAATCCGCATGACATGCTATTTTAAGGCCATGGTAGAAAAATATGGCGGATTGTAGATGTTGGCTTTTCTCCTCCATTGGATCCTCTAGCTCCAACTATTGAGGAAGAGAAATGCCTACATCTCGACGCTCAAGCAACTAACGCTTTATTTAGTGCTTTGAGTGTAGAGGTGTTCAATGAAATATGCAATCTCAATAGCACTCATGACATGTGGACTAAAATTCAAGACAAATATGAGATGTCCACATCAAGTGATGAAGATTGCATACAAGAGTGGATGTCGGGAGAAGAATGCTCAACTTCTAGCTCCGACGACGAAGAATCCACCATTCCCTCCACATTAACTCGATGCCTTATGGCAAAAGGTAAAAAGAAGGTAAATTTCGATGATAATGATGATACACCTTCTTATGATGAGTTAATGGACATGCTAGAAGAACTTAATGAATTTCTTGGAAAGGAGAAAGCTAGATTTAAGGTTTTGAAGAAAGAATATGTTTCTCTTCAAAATAATTATGATGTGCTAAAAGAAGAACATGAGTCTTTTCTTTTCAAAGAATATTCTAAAACTAGCATGGATATAGGAATTACATGCAATTTGTTAGATGATATACCATGTGTAATTCCTAGCTCTAGCATTTCATCTAAAATCAATGTTTCCACCTCATGTGAGGATTTAATAGATGATATGCCATGTGTAGCTTCTAATTCTAGCAATTCATCTAAAACTAGTGTTTCCACATCTTGTGATGATTTGTTAGATAGTCCTTGTTGCTCAAATATAGATGCTTCCATCTCCTCTATGTATTGCAAGACTAACCTTGTAGAGGAGAATAATGAGCTCAAGGCCCAAGTCACAACTTTAAGAAATGACTTGGAGAAAAGCTATAAAGGGAAGGCCTCTCTTGACATAATATTGGGAAGTCAAAGACAATCAAATGACAAGAGAGGTATTGGCTTCATCTCCAAGAAGGAGAATAGCAAGACAAGGCACAATGCAAGACACACGAAGAAAATCAAGTGCCATGGATGCAACGAGTTGGGTCACTTCGCCTCTAAGTGCCCCAACAAGGTGGACAACAAGATAAATCCATCAAAGAAGAGGCAAACCGGCAATGAGCAAGGCAAGAAGATAAGAAGAGGAAATAATTGCCAAACTTGCTACAATTGCCGGGAAAAGTGACATTTAAGTAAGGATTGTCCCAAAGGTACCATTCCTAAGCCCTCTCTATTTAATGAACATTATTTGCTTAGGAAAGATAAAAATGGCAATGTGTTTGCTAGAGATGTTAGATCACAAAATTTAAGTGTTAGGGCTATTTGGGTGCCCAAATCTATTGTGACTAACACTCATGGACCCAACCAAGTTTTGGGTACCAAAATGCGCTTCAATGCTTAATAGGTACTTGGAGAGGCATTGGAGGCTTGGCTCATTCATGAAGAGGTGAACTCCACCATATGCACAAATGGAAGCCAAGCTTGAGGATGATCTTGCCAAATTATGAACCAATGTCATCTCGGTAACAAGTATCTACATTTGAATTTATTTAGCCCCTAGCCTTGTGTAGGTTGCATTGCATGAAAATCATTTAAAAAGGGGTGTGCTTGCTCATGTGCTAAAATTTCATTAATGTAAATTGTGAGCATGATGTAGTGGCACATTAAGGGGGGGTGCTAAATCATATTCATGTGTATCACATCCCTAAGTGTGCCCAAATTAATTAAGTGCTAGAATTGTTTTTCAAAATTGAGCCATTTAGCCAAAAGTCAAAAATTTCAAAATTATTAATATATCTTTGAAAAACTAGTTGGAAAATGTATACAAATGCTTTTCAAAGGTTTTACAAAAATTTTTGGCTTTAGAAATCTTATTTCAAGTAAAATTGAGTTTCCAACCCAAAACTATCTATTTAGTATCTTGTTTTGGTTTTAAACTCAAAAATTCCCCAAAATCAATTCTAAAAGAAATTAGAAAATGTGTTCAATTCCAAAACTTAGAGTTGGCTATTTCAAACATTATTTTTATTCAAAAGTTTTCCAAAAGGCCAACCAATCAAAAGTTATTTGATTTCAAAACTCATCCAAAATATTGAGTTGACCTAAGTGGTCACAATCTAGCACTTAAATGAGTTTTACCATTTGAGCTAAAACTATTGACGTATATTGGCTCACAAGGGTATTAACAACTCATACATACAATTGAATGCTTAATATACTCCCAAATGCTCATTTTTGCAATCTTGAAGGATTTATTGAAAATAAGTTTGTTTTTGAAAATTGAAAGATTAATTTGCTAAAAGCTATGTTAAAAGAGTTTTTAATCTTGGCTTATAGTTGGAAATGCTCCACAAGTGGTTTATGTTCCTTTGTGAAAAACTTTGGAGCAATATACAACATTATATCAAACCTCTCCTTGAAGATCAAAATTCTTGGCGTGCTCCCAGAAAAATCGGTACTACCGGCAGTCATTCTGCGGTACTTCCGTTGTCCGGAACTACCGGCAGTCATACTGCGGTACTACCGGGATTTCGGAACTACCGGCATTGAAAATGCGGTACTTCCGATATTTCTGGAAGAATGGCTGATTTGTTGCAAAATTTGATTTCCAAATTTCCTCAGCCATTTCCTTTGCTCCTCTCAGTCAAGTTGATCCTTGCTTATCCTTGCTAAGCTACCCTCAAGTATTTCTTGACCCCATATGCCATTTTTGCTCTCAATTTGATTCTTTTCTTTAAAATGGCAATCTCTAAAAGAGTGGTAGACTTTCGATTAACTTGACCTCGGCATGAATTTCATTCCTATCTTCTCAAGTGATATCAATCATTTCTTTCAAATGGTATCCTTTAGTTGTGAAACTTAAGTGGTATCCTTATTCTTTTGGATTGATATCTTTTTCGTCTTGGCAAGCAAATATTTCTTTACCAAGCTCCTCACCTAAATGATATCATTGAGTTTCAAATAATGCTATCTTTCAAATGGTATCTACTCTTTTAAATTGGTATCTCTTTCATTTAGAAAATGAGTGGTATCATTGTTCCTTCAAGTGACATCTTTCAAGTGATATCATTTCTTTTAAAGTGATATCTAATCTTTTCTCTTGGCAAGCAAATTTTGTCTCTTAACCAACTCTTTCACCTATGATAACATCTTCTTCCAAGGGGTAACCACCTTTGCAAGTGATGTATCCTCTAATGATATCATCCTCCTCCAAGTGCTATTTCAAATGACATATCTATCTACAAGTGATATATTCCCACAAGTGGTATCTAATGGTTAATCAAAGGAGGAAGAGATAAGAAAAGAGAAGAAAAACAAGAAAAGGAGGAGAATCCTTTGTGTGTCAAAAGAGAAGAAAGGATTGCTAAGAAGAGACCTTTGTGTAGAAGGGAGTTTTACTTTGTGAAAAATATATATTATACTTTTGTGCTTACTAAAGCAAAAAAAAAAAGGGTAAAATATTACTATTGGGAAAATTATTTTACTTAGTTGCCCAAAAATTGTTTTATGGTTCTTGGGAATGAATGTGTTTCATTCTCTTTTGGTATTCATGGAGTAATAATCAAATGATATGCAAGATTATCTTTTCAAAAGAGCCTCTTTAGTCAAAAATCAAAAATCTTGTTTCAAAAGGCTAAATGTTGTGAAAATCTAAATAAAAGTACCCAACTATGTATTTCAAATGTTTTCAAAGCATTTTGAGTAAAAATCTCTATTTTAGAAATCAAAATGAAGATTTGGCCCAAAAAGGATCTTATATGATCTTGTTTTTGGATTAAACAAGATATTTCTCTAAATTACAATCTATTGATTATTTGAAAAAGTGGTCAATACAAAACTCAAAGGGTTGGTCATTTCAAATATTTCTCTAGTTCAAATCTTTTGCAAAAGACCAACGGTTGAAAAGTTATATCTATTTGAATTTCACCGAAAAACAAGTATTGACCCAAAATGACCTAATCTTGCATAAAATGAGTTTAGCTATTTGAGCAAGATTTCTTTGTGTATCTTGGCTTGAAATAGTATTTATAACTCATATGAAGCTAAGGAAGCAAATTACTCCGTGAAAATCCAATTTGTTTGGATTTTAAGCTTAAGATGCAAAATCAACTCACTCTCTCGCTCTCAAAGCGATTTTTAGCATATCTTTTGATTGGAAAAGTCTTTTTCAAAAATTCCTGTTGGAAAAGGTCACAAATAGCATCAAGTTAAAATCTGCAAAGTTTGAAAACATTTCAAGTTAATTTGAAAAAGTTGTGACTTTTTCTCTCTTAGTCAAAATGCTGAAAATTTCAGAACTTCCATGATTCTGAGCCGATGTGTGATTTTTATATCTATAATTGGGTTCAGATTTAGAGGAAGTCATAATAATAAAAATTGATCATCTATAGTTGTTCTTCATTGTTAAATTTTCTCAGAATTTATAAAGAGCATTTGATCAATGTTTCATCTCTCTCTAGAAGCTTAAGTGGAATGCAAAAGTCTGAATTTCAGACTTTCAGTTTTCTGAAAACTCATGTGTTGAGCTGATTTATGATTTTTGTATCTTTAATTAGGCTCATAATCTGAGGAAGCTATAATTATGACTTTTGATCCTCAGACATTCATCTATACTGAAAAATTCTCTCAGATTTATTGGACATCTATAAGTCAGTTTTTCAGGAAGTTTTTGAAGGCCACTTGGAATTCAAAAACTGAAATGATTGAAATGCTACAAGTGTTTCATATACAACTGGTTTTGTATACAAGTGGTAGCATATCAAGTGGCATCAAGTCTTCAAGAAGCTCTCATGAGTAAGATTATTTGAATGTGTTTCAAATATCTTTAGTTGATTTAAGTGATATCAATTGGTCATTTGCATTTAGTTTCATACTTCTTTATGACCTTATGAAATTGAATTAAATTGGTATCAAGCTCCTCATAATATAAATTAGTATCAAGTTCCTCATGATAAAACATCTCCTTTAATGGCTTAACTTGTCTTCTTCCCTAGTTTTAATGCTAATCTATGCTATTTAAGTGTTAATTGTCTCTTTTTGGTGCTTAATGCCAAATGGGGGAGAAATTTGTGATAATAGCAAATCGATAATAGGGAAGAGAAATTAAACTTGTGATAATGCCAAATAGGGGAGAAACAATAGCTTTGCATATTAGAAAATTACAAGGGAAGAGAAATTAAACTTGTGATAATGCCAAATAGGGGAGAAACAATAGCTTTGCATATTAGAAAATTACAAAATCCTATTGCTAATGGGGAGAAATGTGATAGTAATTGAATAATGTTAAAAGGAAAAATTAAAATTTCTTTAATCTAAATATTGATAATGCTTTCACCTTCTCTCATATGATTAATTGTTTATCATTTAGTCATTTTCACCCTCATGCTATTATCATAAATAGATTTGTCATCAATCACCAAAAAGGGGGAGATTGAAAGATCAAGCTCCATTTAAGTTGGTTTTGGTGTTAATGACAAATGCAATTATGACATTATGATATTAATGACATATACTTTATAATGTTTTGGTGAAAATGATCAATAAATTTATGAGACTAACATGTCTAGTTGAGTTTATCTTTGGTTAGTCTCATTTGGATGAAAAGGTGAAATCAAAGAGGTATGCATTCGAAATCGCTTTCTCATTTACAAATGCATTCCTTAGATCCAAAATATAGATTGAAATCCTCAATTAGTCTAAAATGAATATGTGCATATGTCTTCACTATATACACTTGTATGCACACATTTAGGGGGAGCTCTCTATATATTTTGGAGTTTCATAAGTATTGATCCATGCTTCTTTTAATATGCATATTTAGGATCTTTACTTTGAAATACATTCTTGAGTATATATATAGCTTGTGCAGTATATATATACTCATGTGCAATCGGGTTGTCATCTAACTTCTCCATTATGTGTTAATGGTTGGATTACTAATGACAACCGGATAAGTAAGCTTTGTTTAAAGCTTATCTTGGAGTATACATTTGTTGTGTACATATTGTATACTCGCAAATCAATTTAATATCTCATTATTTGTTGAGATTGTCATGAATTACCAAAATGGTGAAGTTTGGTAATCGATGACAATTGCTTTGTGGACTAACGGTTTCCATGAGTTGGATGAATAGGTTAGGTTCCAAAAATGAGAACGACTTGGGATGACTTCATGTGTTGAAAGTCATCAAATCAAGATGCGAGAAGAAAATGGCTTCATGTGTTGAAGGCCATCAAGAAAGAGAGGAAGACACATCATGAGTTGATGCATGAGGAGATGATCATGTGTTGATCATCAAGTCAAGTGAAGATCATCATGTGTTGATGAAGTTGAAGAAAAGGATGCATCATGAGTTGATGCATATCGAGACAATGACCCAAGGCAAAGGTATGACTAGCTAGGGCTAAGGATGTGTTCCTAGTCTTTTACCGGTCTTGGTGTTTGGTTGGAAGACCGGATTGCTAGTTTAGGTTGCCGTACTATTAAGAGGGGTCATGTCTAGTAGTTTGAGTCTCATCATGTGTTGATAGCTCAAACCTCACTTGCTCTAGCTCATCTTGACATGATGCTTGCATTTGCGAATATGTTTTGCAAATGGTCGAAGCTCATGTATTGAACTCTAGTAACACGGGACTATGCATTGCAAATGTGTTTTGCAAGTGCTCGAAGTCCATGTTTCCATTCCTTGTGTATGAGGCTTATATTTGCGAATGTGTTTTGCAAATAGTTGTAGCTCATATTTAATCTTTGCGTCATGATTTCAAAAGTGTGCAAATATGTTTTGCAACTTGTTGGAAATCATGTTGTGATCCTTGTGGTATGTGACTTAGGTTTGTGAATGTGTTTCGCAAATGTGAGAAGTCCATGTACCTAATACTTGTAGCATGATCTAAGTTTGCAAATGTGTTTTGCAAAAGTTGAAGATCATGCATTATCCTGGCATGGTCTAAAATTATTTGTCGCTATTTCCTTTGATATTAGACCGTGATAGTGACTCTTTGGATGTCTTGTGATTTCTGCATTGATCTAATGTGTTTGAGATCATGCAAATAGGTGGGTTGTGTAGCCCTCTGAATAAGCTTTCCATAGAGTCCAAGATCACTCAATTCCGACATCGAGTCAAAAGTTATGACCGTTTTCCGAGTGTAAATGCGTGCTGAAAAACCGGAAAACGGAAGTACCGCGATTTGTACTGCGGTAGTTCCGGATTTTGCGGAAGTACCGCGATTTGTACTGCGGTAGTTCCGATTTTTCCGGTAGTTCCGCAAGTCCGGTAGTTCCGGATTTCGAGCGGAATGTTTTTTCGAGAGCGATTTTTGAATGACTTAGCCTCGAAAAATCCGGTAGTTCCGCGATTTGTACTCGGTAGTTCGGTTTGGTCCAACGGCTAGTTTTTGTGACCGTTGGGAGGCGGTAGTTCCGGCCGTTTTAAGCTGCGGTAGTACTGGCCCTCAGCTGATTTCACCTCTCTTTGCTCCAACGGCTAGTTTTTGTGTGTGGGGTATAAATACCCCTCAAGGTCAGTTGGAGATGTCGTTGCTTGACTCATTTCATTGTTCTTGAGCTAGAGTGAGGCTCTCCACTCAATTGTGCATGTGTTGCACTTTGTGAGAGAGGAGAGGTGATCTAGAGTGCATGTGTTGCATCTAGAGGTGGACTTTGTGTCCAAGTGAGCTTGTGCATTCGTTGCACGTGGTGAGAGTCAAGTGAGGGACTTGACTTGTTCTCTTGGAGTTTGCCGACTCCTAGACGGCGTGGGAGGCGTCGTGCGCGGTGATCTTCTCAAGAAGCTTGTGAGAAGACCCGCGAAGTTGTGAAGGTTGGAGCTCACCTACCGGAGCGGGAAAGAGCTACCACTAGTGGATACGAGGTGTTTCGGCTTAATTCGTGGAGCCGGTCCGATTCGTTCGGGCTAACCTCAACGTGGACTAGGGGAGACCGGCAAGTCTCCGAACACCACGGTAAAAAGTGATTGTGTCATTTGTGGTTTGTTTTCTTGTGTTCCATTTATATTCAAGCAATTTACATTCATAGAATTAAATTGATTGCTTGTATATCTAGAATTGTAAACTTTGACATAGGTTAGAATTATTAGTGCACTTAGGCGTTCTTGCTTGACTTAGGCGCTATTTGAGCTAAACCAAATTGAATTTCGCTTCCGCATTATATACTTGGTTTAGGCAAATAGGAAAGCTCATGAATTGATTAGTATTAATTTGTAGAGAATTTTTAAACCGCCTATTCACCCCCCCTCTAGTCGGCCTCCTCGATCTTACAATAGGGAAGGCCCCCAAAGAAAGGCTCTCCGTGGTGTACACCTCTTATCAATATCTTTCTTGGCATCTGCGCTGTTCATATCCGCTTCTAAATAACCTAAAAAAACAAAAAAAAAACAAAAAATAGATAAAACTAAAAAGTTAAAAGTCAGAAGCTCAAAAGAGCAAGGCTAAGCTATGGGCCTTTTTTTTTCTTTTTCTTCGGCTTATAGATTTTAGCTGTGATTTATGGTTTTTGGGTTGTTCGTGAGAGAGTGCGGAGTAACAGAAACTCGCATACGATTTTGACCGATGTAAATAAAATCACTATAGTTTATGTTACAATTAATTTATAGATTTTATCTTAAAAAGACACTCTACTTAAAAACTAGTTGTCAAAAAAAGCTAGAATACAATCTTTAAAAGCCGAAAAGAAGAGACACATACACCCAAAAAAAAAGTGGTAAACCTCATGGACCAGTGAAAGAACCTAGCCGCCCAGGGAAAAGATGCATCATGCATGCATGCGGCACATGCACCTACTACATACGCAGCCACACTGGCTGGGCAGGGCAGGGTGGATGGATGGCAAGCCGAGTAGTCGTTCGTCGTAGCATGTACGCAGCAATAAAGAGAGGCAAAGGTTTGAAGCAGAAAAGACTCTTGTCCTGCAACGATCGATCGATCCCTACACCCTTTAATGCAGCCTTTTTGTCCCTTAAAAACTCTCTCGCTCGCTCTAGTTTCCACTCCCCTCCTCACACCATCACATGAACACCACCTCTCCTTTCTTGCTTCTTCTTCTTCTTCCTTTAGCTATCTCCAATTTATTTGCGTCGTCATCGATCTCCATACATAGCTCATGCCATCTCATGCGCCCAGGATCATGAGCTCTTCTGCCACGAGCTGCATGGAGACGAACACGACGTTCGTGCAGGCCGACCCGACGACGTTCCGCGCGCTCGTGCAGAAGCTGACGGGCGCGCCGTCGGCAGAGAAGCAGGTCTCCGTCGCGCAGGCGCCGCCTGCGCCGCCGAGGAGGCCGAAGCTGCAGGAGAGGCGGCGCGCGGCGCCGACCAGGCTGGAGCTCGCGCGGCCGCAGTCGTTCTACTACCACCACCTCCACCACGGCCTCATGCACTCGCCGGTCTCGCCCATGGACGCCTACGTGCTGGCTTCCTCCTCGTCGCGGTCGTCGTCGTCATCGCTTTCGCCGTCGCCGCCCTCGTCGTCGTCGTGTGGGGTGGTGATAAGCAAGGAGGAGGAGGAGAGGGAGGAGAAGGCCATCGCCTCCAAGGGGTTCTACCTGCACTCGTCGCCGAGGAGCGGCGGCGACGAAGAGAGGCCGAAGCTACTGCCGTTGTTCCCCGTCCACTCCCCCAGGAGCTCCTCCTTCGGCTCTTAATCAGCCGTTACTGACTCCATTAATTCCGGCGATGCTACGCTTAATTCTCTGTACCACCTATTTGCATTAGATGATCCATGAAACCCTTGTTAGTAGTCCTTGATTAGGCTTTGGTCACTTAACACTCTCTACATTTCAATCTAGTGAATCTTTATCTACTCATGCAAGCTATTCTTAATTTGTGCATGCACAAGTAGTAGTAGCTAGGTTTCCATGATCTTGTCATGTACCGAGTCAACTTCTGGAAGGCTATAAAAAAGGTCGTAGTATTCGCGCGAAAGCTGCGTACGTTCTTTCAAAGCAAGTTCTCGGAAGTTTCTTTTCTTAGAGTGGCAGAAGCCTACACACAACTCACAGCACCTCACGAACACACACACGTGCACGATTTCGAACATAATTAAGCTAAGTTATCAAAATTTTATGGAGCGTAGATACACACTATTTCATTAAACGTACACGTATATATAACTTATTCTAATTATATAGGTGAGACATATCAAATTTATGCATCTCAAGCATCAAACTTAGATGGACTGTGTGCACTATAACAGCGCTAGCCACCCGAGCTGCTCGGTTCTGCCTAAGTCTCGAACATATCTCCCAAAACTGATCTTGCGATCATGTTTTGGTCACAAAAGTTGGATAGGAATCGGATGCCAACGTCAAGTTATTCGCCCCAGTGAGAGGAGCAACATCTGGACTCGTACCTTGTAGTCACTAGCTAGCATGCATGTGGGGTCGACCCATCAAATTATACACCAAGGAATAATATATGTAGTGTCTGTATGCAAAGCCCAAAGATTTGTAGCAGCCACGGACACCATGCCGCCGCACTGCAGATGAACTGTTCATGCAGTTATGATTCGGATGCGTGCATGACGCGTCGATTAGGGTTTGTACATGCATGTGACAAACACTGAATATACTTTCATCAGGTCGGAACACATGGTTCACTGGCAGAGATGGAAGTCGACAAAATTACCGAGTTTAGTATTAGACTAACAATTTCCTTGAGTCTAGAATCCGTAGATTATACCAACACTTGTCCTAAAGAAAACTTACATTGATCCAAAAATAGTACGAGCAGTTACGAACCTGCCTGCGCCAAACCATGCATGAAGAACACATGCTGGTTAATTTGCACTCTTATTTTGGGTGGGCATATACAGAAGCGTCCCCAGTTTGCATAAATGAGATCCCAGTTAATCTCCCGCACGTTCGCAGGCATAAGATCGAGCCCACGCGCGCGCACGCTGAGGCATAGGAGGCAAGCAAAGCAAAGCAACCTGCAATAAATTCTCTACGTTTCATTTCACAATCTGACGGGTCCTTCACAGTACAGAGCCTCGCTAGCCAGTAGCTCCTTGGGACGTTCCCTCTCAACCGGATTCCCGTGACTAGCTCTCAGCACAATTACTCCTCCGGAATACTACTCTCTCATCTGTCGAAAGTTTATATGTAGATAAAGGACGTATTTTGTATTCTAATATAAGATTAGTATGATATTTTCTTATATTCTTAATAAATATGCTGTTTTATTTACTATTCTCTACATGTATATATTGAATATAATGTTTAGAGATAATAGTTAGAGATAATATAGCCGTTTCTATGATCTCTTTGGTCTATATGTTGAAAAGGAATCCGCGGTATAAGCTTGGACGGAGAGAGTATTAATTAAGAGTTCACATATGCTGCCATGCCATGCTGGTCTCTGACCTGCTGATCGGCCTGGCCCCAAATAAATATGGACTCGCTAGTAATAAATAAAAAGCAAACGGTGCAGCAGCTAGCATGGCATAGCATAGAACAGCATGCATACGCATGCATGCATAGCAAGAGCCAGGCAAAAGCAGGGGTATCGAACAGCTGGTTCAGAATTCAGATCAGAGGAAGTAAGCAAGCAAGACGGGAGGTTATCAATGCGTCGCATGCATGACATGGGCCTAGTCCGCATGTACAGCAGCAGCTAGCTATTGGCCAGGAGGTGAATGCATGCTGCCATCGAGCTGAGTTGACCTCGTAAGGAGTAAAAGAATGGGTGCAGTGTAGATGTAGATGCTAAGGATGTGGAGGTAGTACAGGTGCTACAGCCGCAAGCCTGCAACAGCTTAACTGTAAACCAATTCATGTCTGGTCTGGGCTGGTCTGCATTTTGCAACAGCTTGACTGTAAAACTCAAGAAAATGTGTTGCTCATAAGGCATACGAAGACTACATTGAGCTGAATTTAGTTTGAGCAGAAAAGTCGTAAAAAATATGCCTCACATGAGTAAGCTTTGAGCTCTTGATTGTTGATTCCCAGAATTTTTTTTGACAGATTCAATCTAGTGTGCTCCAACAGCGTTTGCAGTCATAAATCCTTACGACAATTTGACAAGTGCATATCACCAAGCATAATGAGGAGCTCCATTGGAATGTTGGATGAACTAAATATATGCTACTATATCCTATGATTCATACATAACATGCATAAGAAAAAACATTTTATTCAGCATTACTGCTACCCCCAAATTACAAAATTTTATTACAAAACGGCATTGCGGAAAACTTTGTACAGTTTGACTACATGCTCGCTCATCTGGATAGGGATAGGGCATAACTCTTCTACCAAGCGTCTAAGCAAAGCAAGCGATACCATCTTCCAAAATATTGCAGGTCTAAAAGTGCAGTAACCTTATCTGACAGAAGTGCAAATTGACTGCTGAGAATAGAGACCGTTTATGGGATTCACAAAGTGCTTTCTTCTTCTACGTTTTGGAACGACTGTAAATCCCTCTGTATCCTTCTCACTTCTAGGATCCTCGGTGGCCTTCATTTGTTTATCAAACTCATTGCAACCTGAGGCGTTCTTGGTTATGTTGCTGCTCTGTTTATTACTAGCTTCATCTGATCCACTTGGCTTTCTGTCCGAGTCAGCTCCAGTCGAACCTAAACTATCATGCACTGACTTGAAAATGAAACTGAGCACAATCTGCCTTGCCAGCTCTGTTCTGTATGAATTTTTCATCGCATCTTTCCCTCTGCTTTCCTTCCTTTTACCTGGAGTTGTTTTCTCAACTTGACCTGCCTTTTCTGCAGCAGGCATATCAACCTTCGCTTCATCTGAGGCCTGTGATGCCAACTGCTGATCTGCCGAACCATCGACAGAATTAGCAGGTTCTCCGTTAGCCACATCAGATTGTTGCAAAGTTTTTCCAGGCACAAACTCGGCTGCATGGGGATTCATGGTTGTGGGGGAGTGGCTACCCCTCAGAATAGTGCTCTGGCTGTGTGTGTAACCCTGTTTCCTTTGGAAAGCATGCCCAGTACGATAGTACAGGGTGGACCGAGGACCACGGGGTACTCTAGTATCAATGGCATGAGGGATAATCTCCACTGATTGACTTGGAGTTGGCTGAAGAACAACACTAGCGTCATATATTGCCACTGTGCTGTAAGGATGGGACATCGATAAGAGAGATCCAGGATTGAATGGAGGCGCTGAAGCTGAAAGTTTGCTTCCAGTTGTTTTCTTAGGTGCAGATGGGCTTTCATCGCTGTTGCTGTCAGGAACTTTCTCTGCATGACCGACTCCCTCTGGCTGACTTGAAAGAACCTCTTTGCTGCTCTCGTTACTTGGCTTTTCCTTCTCTTCTGTAAGCTTCCTATCTTCTTCCTCGGATGACAGTATTAGATCAGTATCTTGTCCATTATCCTTCTCCTTTGCTTCCTTCTGTTCCAAAATTGGTTTCAACACTGTGCCAGGGGCCGACACTGCCACATCCTTGTATGATACTAATTTGGAAGCTATGCTAGTAGGCCTGTTAATTCTTGTAGGTTTTGTGCCCCGTTCTGGTTTAGACATAGCATTAGAAAACTTATCTTCAATAATGCTGGGATCCCCCTTCAATTTGTCAGTTTTGAAAAAGCTGCCAAAGGAGAGTTGGCTGGAAGAGTTTATAGCCTCCTCATTATCTCCTTTTGTTTGTGGTTGTACACCAGTCCTATAAGCAGAACCTGTGTGACCATCTTCTATTCGATCAACCATTAGTTTAGTGAGAGCTGGCCTTCTGCGACTGCTTTTCTTTCGTACATTTGCAGATCTCCCTCTCAAATTAGCTGCTTGCCAACCTTCATCAGAATATTCTTCAGGTGATAAAGTACCAACTTGCTTCAGCTCATCATGGACAGCATAAGTTTCTTGTACTACCACAGGAGGGTGCGCTTCCAGTTTTGCTTCTTGAAAATCCTTTTTGTCTGCTTCAAGAGGAGATCCTGAGTCATGCTGGAAATTCTCCTTTTCTTCAACTGATTCAGCTTGATGGGCTCTGATATTATTCTGCATTTAATACTATATGTGGTGAAAAGGAAAAATAAGAGGTAAAAGGGGCAAAATAAAAGGCTCATGTAATGCTTAAGGCGGCAGCAGCGGCACCTTTAAGCAAGAGTTTACGCAAGAAACAAAAAGGCGACCCCAATTCATGAATCATAAAGACAATAAAGAATTGAATGTCTGTCGATATATAGGGAAATTCAATTCCTATTTAAGAACAACATGGACAGATAATTGGTTCGTTAATGGATGGGTCTGGAACCTTTCCAGGTAGATGCCTAGTACTAATCGAGTAGGTGTCTTATCTAAATAAATTCCAATAAACTATATATCCATGAGAATTGTTTACCAAAATATAAAAGGTATATCTTTTAGAGTTCGTGTTCCAACAGTGACTTCTGGCTAGTACCCAACTTACTAATATCTCTTCTAACTATTTTTTTAACAATGATAATAATGAAAAGTAGACATATATTATAATCACCTTCGCACGCCTGCACTTCTTTTGCATATCCCTCTCTTTTCTTTCCTGGTCTGGGCTTATGTAGTCAAGTAGATCTGATACGCTGGAAAGATAGATGTTTCAATCTAGATCACAACAGTTTACAATTGACAATGCACAATTTATTCATACCTAAGATGCCCTTTGCTTGCAATAGATGAATCAGGTTTTGGGATGCCTCTTCGAGCGGCCTCTTGTTGTTCGAATGCTTTTGACTCAAAATACTCTAGCCATGCAGCAGCATCCTGCAGCAAGAAAATAATGTTTAACAATGAAAGAGAACATTGGAATATTTGGCCTTCATTTTTGTATATTTAGAGAAGAACCTGAGTTCGAAGGTCATCTTGTCCTAGTTTCTCCTGAAGTATCTGTAAGGTGGTTTGTTCATGTTGCACGCTTAGGGAGTATGCGTCCATCATTGAGAGGGCTATGGCTATGGCATGATAGCTTGCAGCAGTCTGATTGGTTAAAAAAAGTGCCTCATTATTTCATGGTAATTTAGTCACAGGCCTTGTGCACATCGTATACTTCCTTGAAATAATTCAAATTTATATGCATGTCAAACAAATTGAAGTATATACCAAAACAATGTGTCACTTTTATAGTTCTATGAAAAGGTGTCACAGAGATACAACGAATACACACCTTTTCTGAAACAAAGAATGACATGGTGATATGAATATATGATACTATGTAAAAAAGAGGTTGTTTTCAAAAATGTAAAAAAAATGTAGTTTTAAAACTTGGAACACATATTGAAGAGTTTTATTGAGACAAACATGAACATTAAGGCATGGCCTTTGAGGAAGGGCAATGGAGGCCTTAGAGCTACATCACAAGTTGGTTTGGACATGCACTGTCATAGTTTAATGGGACATGTCTAATATACCAGAGGTGTCTTACATCCTTATTGTTACAAGACAAGCATTCCAGTACTGCTATGCCATTCTAAAGAAACATTGGTGCAAGTGAGAGCTTCTAAGAATGTAGTTTGGGCTAGACAAATATAACTATATGTATGGAATTATTCACATAAAGATTGTAACTTGATGTAGATCAATCGATTCCAAGAAAAAACCCACTTACATTATTGTTTTAAGAGTTAATTGTTAGACATGTAGAAGTGCAGGGTTATCACATTGTATAGGGGGCTCTTTGCATAATGTCATTTGTATATATTTGGCCTCTTGGCCCATTGGAATAGCAAGTCCATATTTCCAACATTAATAACCTTAAGATGAACTTATGAAAACATGGTAAGAAAAAAATAGTTTCTTTCACCTGTATGTGATCAGCTCCCAGCAATCTCTTGTTGCACTTCAGCGCTTCATGCAAGTACCTAAGAGCAACATGAACATTTCCCATACCTTCTTCCATCATAGCCACATTTATGTAGGTGGCAGCTGAATTTGGATGTGAAAGCCCACAAGAAAATTGGAGTAGATAAAGTGCACGGTTGACGTACCTTCAAGAGGAAGATGTGATTAGGAATACAATTATTCAAAATAGAAAACATAAATGACAAAAAGTTGGATCATAAGTGACAGTTGATTTTTATCTAGCAAACAGGTGCCCATAGCAAATTTGTCATGTGTAAACACATGTACAAGTCACAGGCCATTAGACAAAACAGCATACACTGCACTGGCTAGTGCAGCAGTACAAATGCTGCAGTGGCCATTCTACTCGCAATATAAATGCTTGATGCGTATGATGGCTGGAAATAAACCAGCAAAATGCCATTGTGGATCTCAGTAGACTGGTTATGAGCCAAAGTCAGGAAGCTAGCTTTCATGTTTACACAAAGAAACACCTATAACAACACTTACTTCAGGGCCATTTCAATGTGTTGGAGACGGTAGTAGAAGACAGACAAATCCCCATAACTCTTCATAGTTTCCGGATGGTCAAGACCTAGCTCCCTTTCATTGATATCAAGTGCCTTCTGCTGATATATAGTTGCCTACATAGAAAGAATAAAAGTCTAGTGAAAAATGCAATTTCCAATATTCCCACATCTCGCAACTACACAGGTCACAATTTTGTGAACAAAGCAATCTCTCCTTTGCTTGCAGGAGCTGCTATCAAAAACAAACATTGCAGCTTACTGCGAAGATAATATTAATGTGGTTTTTGAGCAAAACAGATTTACGTGAACTAGAGCATCCAACAGATAGAATACAGCAAACCTACACCAAATTCATTGAAGTACCTGATTAAAATCTCCAGTATGGTAAAGAACTACAGCAAGAAGACTGTATGCATTAGCAGTCAGACGATGGTATGGACCGCAAACTGCTATCATTTTGGACAAAGCCTTCAACAAAAAAAGTATATTAGTAAATAAAGAAGGTAGACAGTAACTTCACTAAGCCAATTCAGGAAGAATTTTAGCACAGCAGTTAAATAAAGTACAGAAAAGACACAAAAAGGCTGACCACTACATACCTTTGTTCCATAGTTGACAGCATCATCAAGCTTTCCTTTATCCAAAGCCATCTTTGATGATTCTAGTAAGTTTCGACCATCAATAGATGAGTAGACCACATGCTAGAAGAGAACACAATGCCAAAGCAAACCTAATCAGTAATTCATCCAAGCAATGGGAAAGAAATAGCTCTTCAACTTTCAGTAATGTGCTACCTTGCATACAGGAACAATGCTGACAATATCAGATTTGTCAAACGGGTTGGGGCTATTCATATCATAATCTCTTGCAACCAACTCCAGTCCAACCTGAGAAACAAACATATCAGTACGCCTGTTTAGAAAATGGATACTATGAATGTTTTAAAATCTCACTTTACTACCCGTACCTTGTTGCAAAGCCCTCTCAGAATGATAAACTTCCGCAAGTGTGCAAATTCATCTTCCAATTTCCAACAGTATCTTTTAGAAAGGAAGCTCTCTACCCATTTCAATCGCAAATTATGTTCACTATGAGCATTTATGTTGGTATCGTTTTCTAGTCTTGGAGATCCTAGTAAAATGTTCAAAGTCTCAGCTATAGCTGCAGACATATTTTCCATGTCATCAACAGCTGCAATAACAGCACGAATGATATGCTTAAAGGATCTAATGACCATTTCATGGATGCATATTGACTGGATGTGTGGGAGCTTCTCTGCTAGCTCTACCTGATTTTTTAAAGAAAAAAGTCAGGTTATTCTGGTAATTAAGCATAGAAGCAAAAGCAATTAAGCATAAAATTTACACCCACCACACGGCCTAAGGAGCACATATTAAGTCCCCTTGTATGCATGAAATCAGTCATGGTTCTTCCATCCACTGGCGAAAGTTCAAGGGAAGCAAAATCAGCCACCTGTGCAAATTGGTCCCAAAGAGAATTAATTACCCATTATGGGCATCAAACGATATTTAAGAAAGTTTCAAGACAACATAACCTTGATCCTAAAAAACTGTTTTGTCCTCTCTACATTAACACACCAAAAAAAAGTATTCTAGTTCTTGTGGACCTTGTGGTGCACAATGTTAATGCAGGTCAGGTGATTGACTACTTCACAAGTATCAATAAACTCAACCTATAGTATGATAACAAGAATTCTTGGTGAGATAATTAAACTACTTGTTAGGATAAGAGATGGTAGCAACATCCAGAAAAATAAACAACTTGTTCTCAGAGTAGAGAATGTTAATATAAATATGAGTTGGAATTTTAAATAAGACTTACTAGCTTTGGAAGTGCGGTATCATCATAGAACTTATGGGCCATCTTTGTGAGCTCTTCAAGGGACTGGATCAAGAAATAATAAAGTTAGCTAATAAAGCAACATAGTTTCACCAAAACATTCCTGATTACTGGAGTGTGCTTCTGCTCCTACATCACAGGCACAACTTAATACAAGGCTACTGGCAAAAAAATTGGCATATGTAGAACTAATTGCTTTCTATGTTGATCCCAAGAGAAATAGCATGGAGAAGCTCATCAGGACATAAGTTAAATTCTTTAAGACGGAACATATCAATTGATGGCACTTGGAAATTCTAAAGTAACTCTGTGAACTTGTATGGTTAAATCACCTTTTGATGAAGGCCGGCTCCCAAACTCTTCAAGCGATGGAAAGCATCCTCTGACATAAGCTTCCTTATATCAGCCTCCTTATTGGTTTCGCTAAATGCTAAATTATCTGATTCTTCAATACCATTTATCAGCAAGCAGTTACTGTTGGATTCTTCCTTCTCAGACATAGCACCTTCGGTATTGCATTCTTTCTTTTTAATTTTCCTTAATTGTTCAAAATGCTTGCCAAGACCTTTGACAGCTGTCTCTTTTTCAACATTTTTTGCATTCTTCTTAGTATCCTCAGACACTGGAGAATTCTTTTTCTGCAAGTGTTGCAGCCAGGAGGACCCAAGTTCCCATCTGATAATTCTAGGATTTTTGCTGGGCATGTTCTCCAGCTTTACCAAGCTGTCTTCAAGTACTGTACGTGCTAGTTTCCTTGCATGATTATCAACATGGGACTTAGGGGTAAGGTGCTGGTTACTGGCAGCGATTTCTGGGTTGATACTTTTCAGCAGTGGTATTCTTAGACTGAGAAAAAAAATAGAGAGAGGTTAATGGAACATCATTGCTTAGTAATAGCTTAAAACTCGACCTGCGGGGGGGAAGAATCCCCCCGGGCATTGCTTAAGAAGAAGGTCTTCTCACGCAGACCGAGAAAACCCCCGAACCCCTGCTCCACCCTTACACAGCGGCACCATCGCCCGACCTTGTGAGACTACCGGCGGATCCTTTGGATCAACGCCTTGGCGGGGCCTTAGACCTGTGCTTTGGTGTGGTAGCAGGCGAGGGGATTTTTTTCCCCCAAGCCTGAAATTCGCTCCCACTGGGAGTCGAACCCAGGACCTGGGGGGTGCTACTCAGGCCTCTAACCATTGGGCTAGAGACCCTTTCGCTTGCTTAGTAATAGCTTAGAAAGTATATAATATATTTACATGAGAATATATATCAAACCTGTTAACATTCAAGGCATTAGAACCTCCATCCGGATGATCATCTACATCAATATTCAGGATTCCATCAAGATGATCAGAGATATCACTGGTTTGTTTGCCATCATTACTGTCCTTTGTGCGTCCTGAAACCTTCACTGTTGCCGTATATCCACAATGCTTAACAATCACCACTCCTAGAGTGGAAGCGTCCTGCATAGGGATCATGTTGATAGAACTTAGCCGTTAATATTAAAAGACAAAAACAATTGGATAAAAGATGAAGGTACCAGGCTATCACCTTAACAACGACGTTTTCATCAGAAGTTAAACCTTTGAGAAGATTTCTTTGTGATATATTCATAGCACCCATTCGGTAGACGGCAACTCCATCAACTTTGTCCTCTAACTTGAAATTAGCATCAGCCTCATCCTTCTTTACGGTTATATGCAAGTCCCCAATACGTTCCTCAAGTACTAATGAATCATCTGGAGCAGTTTGTGGACTAGTTGAGTTCATAGGCAAATCAATGAGTCGCCGTATTGTTGATGCAGCTCTAAAAATTGATGCATCTACAAACAGATTGTGTAAAAGGAAAGCCTTCCGGTCTCTGATCACCCTCTCTTCCTCAGATTTGCATGGCATTTTAGCCAAAATTGAAAATTCTTTTGCCCACCGCCTCCGGTCATATTTTCCATTTCGTCCGCTGCCACCTCCATTTCCTCCCCAATTCTCATCCTCAACTGGCAATGCTGGGCACTTTGTAGCAGAGTCATCATACATAGGAGGAACAAGCCATGTGTTTGCACGAAATCCATACGGTGGATTCCCAAACTGAGGAAGCAATAAATGTGTCCTCATCAAAATTTCAGTAAATTTCAGGATTTTATTCATTTTTCATTATAAGAAAGCAAAAGGAAAGAATATTTACTATCATCACCTTGTTGTGATCCACAAAGGCTTTCATCAGTGCCCTGTATGCCTGTGCGAAATGAACAATAGCTACCACTATCAGATACAATTCCCTCATAAAACTTCTGATAAGTGGAGCAGTTGCATGTTCAACAAAAAACAGATAAGAGCATAATGGAAAGCAAGCAAGGCAAGATAATGAACGTGTAGCATTCACTGTTACTAACATTGGCAAATGCACTGCTGAGCTGCTGCAGCAGGTCCACCAGGGAGTGGTTTACGGTGTGTGGCTTACCCACCAAGTAGAAACCCTTGACCGAAGCAACTATGTGCACGAGCTTCCCATTGAAAACCTTCACCTGGGCACATATCAACTTGTTTAATGAGGTGTATGGTCACAGTAGAGCTGTCTATTGCAGCTTTGCAAAGTTGCAATGGCTACAGTACAATCAAACGAGTTCTGCTGTTTTGAGAGAGGGAGGGAGAGAGATCACACCTCAATTTCGAAGTAATCACCTTCCTGAGAAGCGCAATTCCTCTCCTTCCTCCTGATAACTGCACACCCGAAGCACGTGTCAGTTAATCCGCCCCACACACTTCACGGAACCTTTTGCATATCTGGCACTATAGCCATTTTTTTAAAAAAAAAATTGGCCTCCGAACATCCAATTTTGCAACCCTCCCTGAGGTCGACAGCCGCGGCAGATGACACATGTTGCCTACCGTGCTACCTAGCTCGGTAGCACCTAGCGAGCAACCAAAGCTCGGTAGGAGGACGTGTCAGGTGATGGGTGTTGGGAGCGAAGACGGTAGGGAAGGATTAAAGAGGGGGAGTGTGGATTGCACTTAGGCGCCGTGGTGAATGCACAGCCAGGAAGGAACTCTAGCCGCACCAGATGAGAGGTGGGAGGTGAAGGAGGCACAAGGGATCAGGTTAGTCACCTAATCCTTTGCTTGCTTTATTCATGTGACATCTTCTCCCTTAAATAGAGAAGGCCTAACAGATCAAATCTAATTAAAAGGAAAGGATCTTAAGGATCCAATCAAATCTGATCTTAAGGATCTTATCTAAGGAAAGGTATATCTAAACCTTCCTAATTGCAAACTTACTAATTAGAAACAATGGATTCGTAATCTGCCACCTCTAGGGCCGGCTGGTCCTTGGCCTTGTGGCGCCGGCCATACACACAGCCCCACATGACATCTCTCCCCCCGTTGACAAACAGCTCGTCCTCGAGCTGAAAAGATGGATAAGATTCACAAAAAGTAGTCACATCTTCCCATAATGCATTAGCTGCTTGGAGTCCTTCGCACTGAATGAGAATTTGCCACTTGTCTCTAGCTAGTCTGGCACGTAGCACCTTGGCCGGCGTCGGAATGACCCGACCATGGAGAAGAGGTGGCAATGGCGGCTGAGCTTCTTGCGGAATGCCCTCAAACTTCTTGAGTAGATTCACATGGAAGACATTGTGTAAAAGTGGTGATTTTGGCAAGTCCAATTGATACACAACCTCGTTGATCTTGGAGACGATGCGATACGGTCCATAGTACTTAGGTCCAAGCTTCTTACGCTGTGCGCCCGGCAATGTGGCCACCACCCTGTGATGAAGCCTCAGCCACACAAAATCCCCCACGGCAAAGTGGATGCTGCGATGCTTGCGGTCACAGAACTTTTTATAAAATTCTTGAGCATGTTGTAAACGACCACGAACATCTGACAGAAACAAGTGGTGGTCTTGGAGTTCTTGGTCCACCACCGAGTTGCGCGCCTCTCCTAGCTCATAATCACGAAAAGAGGGAGGGTCCCGTCCATAAACAACCAAGAATGGAGTAGCATGCAGTGCCGAATGATACGATGTGTTGTATATGAATTCAGCCCAAGGCAACCATCGGATCCATTGGTGAGGACGATCTCCCGTTATACAACGGAGATACATAGTTATGACCTGCCGAGTTTCCTTAGCTTGATAGCTACCTGCCGAGCTAGGTTAGCGCGACAGGCCATATACGCCACTGCTGCGTGTCCGGAAGCTAATTTTTTATAAAAAAAAAAAGTGGTTGCAGCTTCGCGTGGGGAAGCGCAAACGAAATGCGTCTTACAGTGGATGGGCGCGGTGAGGTGGGCGAAGGAGAAGAAGTCGTAGAACTCGCTCAGCTTCGGCGGCGGCCCGATGGCCGCCATGTCATACGCCTCCGATATCGCCGGCGCCTCGCCGCCGCCATGGGCCCCGGGGGAGGCGATTGCCGGGGGAGACGGCGGTGTAGCGGGGCGCGCGTGCTTGGACGACTTGTGCTTGGCGCCGTCGCGGGGCTTGGCGAATGCGGTGGTGCAGGCGACGATGTCCAGCAGCCGGCGGACGTGCGCCACCGCCGCCGCCTCCGTCGCGTACTCCTCTGCACACACCAAAAAAAAAAAGGCTTAATTAGTGATGCAAAGAATCCAGGCCCAATAGTGCCATTATCTGGGCCGAGTTTATGGGCTTTTACTTGGAACCCAATGCTAGAGGGTAGGGCTACAAAAAGTTTGGGCTTCTAAAAAAGGAATTTTTTTGGGGAAGTTAAGGGGGTTGCTAGTTGAGGACATCTATTGCACTAGATTAAGCAAAATTCATAGAAAAATATGACAGATAAAAATGCGTCAAACTCAAATTTGTAAAAAAAAAAGAGATCGGTATTGTTCATACATAGGTTGGGTTTGGGATTGGTGTTCATCAACAGATGCAAACGGTAACCGACCTTGGCTTAGCAGAAATAACTTTTGTTTCGTTTTTATCACTTACACATTGCACAGCACAATGCGTGTGTATGTCATTTTCCGTCAACAAACATCACGCCACTCACGTTCCCAGTTGAGTCAACAAGTTAGAAACACGTCGCTAACGTGATTTGGACAAGTGCACAGCAGTACTAAGAGGAGCAGCAAGTATGTTACGGAACCCCTAAAATACTTGGCGTAATAAACCTGTTCAGACATGAGAAGTGTGCCAACACAATTGGACTCTGCGAGTGGCCCCTCGACCTAACACGCTAACACACCCACCGCCGATTCCAGGAAACGCCCTTTGTCCCATAGCAGCGCAGGACAACAACTTTGGGAGTTGGAAGAACAAACAGCTACCACAAAGTTGCATTATACTATTAGTGTTAGCATATGCCATTCTTGCTATATCACATAGGACAGCAATCCGCAGTTCAGTCACACCTGAACAAAGCACTAACTGTTCACACAAATAGCATATAGCTACTTTTTTTTCTTCCAAATTTGACCTCTGGACGATCATTTTTGTAAATCTAACCCTCTCCTTGTGGGTATCACTGAGCTAGAGGAGCTCAACAGGACGCCGCATGGTGTTTCAATTAGCAATTAATTATTGTTAATGATGTTAAATTAATCTAATCATATACATTAGTGCTAATCATGCTGCCATCTGCCACTTTGTCGTGCTGAGCTTTGGTGGTTCGGCAGGACCTACCTAATTGTTGTAGTACAGCAGATGACATGCGTTATCTACCATAGCTGTCGAGCTCAAGGACTAAGTTAGATTTATAAAAACAGGCATCTGGAGGGCAAAATTAAAGAAAAAATGGCTACGGCCTATTTATGTAAGCACTATGTTCATTTTGGTTAAGAAGTTAAACATGCAGGGTGAAGTGAAGACGCAAAAGCTGGACTTGGCTTCAGGCAGCAGGTGGAAATGCCCCTCCGGTGCGTCCAATTAATGTTACTTAGCACTCGACATCACAGGTCGCTCGTCGACGAACTAAAGTATTTAACTCCGTTAAAGGAGGTGCATTTGAACACAAGAACTGTCAGACCAACCGCCTTCCCTGTGGTTCTAATCAAACGTTAACTACTATGTGGTCAGACACACATGATACGACTGCCGCAGCCACGTCCCCGTTGAAACCTTACTGGCCGCAGTGCGTTCGAAAACATCAAACGCGCGTGCGATGACGCGCGACTGGCAGCGACGACATTGGCGAGGAAACGGATGGATTGGTGTGGAAAAAAATGTTAGCCACCATAGCCGCCCCAACCGATAGGCGCATAGCTTCTAAAATCTATTTTTCGGTTTTTTTACAGTAACTAGTTTTTAAACGGAGTATTTATTTTAAAATAGGATCTACTTGTTAATTATAGTACATATTTTACTGACTTCATTTATATCGGTAAAAACCGCACGTGAGTTTCTGTTACTCCGTAATCTCTCATGCAAACAGCACAAAAGCCACAAACCGCAGCCAAAAGCCACAGCCAAAAAAAACATACCCCTGAGCTCCCGAGCTCCCGGTTGGAGTTGTGCCGAGAGAGGCAGAAGGGCACGATCTGCAGCCTCTCATGGGATAAGTGGCACTGAAACTTGGCGCTAGTGTCACTAGACGCACCATGCAAAGCTATCTATCTTGCCACTGTCTATTGACGAGCATGATTGAATGAATGGGCTAGCTAGTGAGCCGTCCAAGTATGCCGGGCGATACGGCAATCTATCAACTGTATGTGTGCCATCGCCGCCGGCGTTGGAACGTGATGGAGGCGCATGACTGCATTTAAAATGCGTCGTGCGAACGCTGCATCTGGCCATGCTTGTGTTGTGCTTCCCTTTCGCTGTATTCAGCAGAAAAGGCCGGCAGCCCATGCTCTTGGATTATTCAATGATGTGCATGGATCGGACCTTCTGATGGTATGTGAGGTTAGGTTTGATCTACTGGCATGTCAGACTCTACACGATAGAGAAAACAAATGTTCAGAAACTTGTGCTCCTCGTATCTACCCTCGCCTAGGAAAAACTTGCCCGTTGATGGCCACAACTGGGCTGTAACAGACTAACAGAAGGCGCACATGTACTGATGTACATAGACGGCAAGTACAGTACATCTGCTATGTCCTCTTGTACGTTGCTTGCTCTACTGAAGCATTCACTTATTCTGCGTTCTAATGCCAGCTACCACCTCATTTAGTCTGTTGCAGTAGTAGCTGTTAGTACTGCCATTGAATATGGAGCGTCCAGTTAGCAGAAGGGAGGCGAACATTACCACATGCGAGAGTGAATAGTTTGTCAGGTGACACGTCTCCACATTTGACCCCAGCAGCTTCCTTACGTCCAGCACACGATCCGTAGATATCCCCTAAACATCAGCGAAACAACAGAGAAAACAAATCGTACCACACATGACACACCAAAAAAAGAATTCGTGTTTCTCGAGTTCATTGTTTTCATTGCCTTGGAAGCACTGAAAACAATGGAAGTAGCTTGTCTGCAAGTTGCAACAAACTAGTACTTCTCGGTAATCAGTATAAGCTCCACTTTCCCAAAGATATCTCAGCTACTATTCAGCTTTTTTCTTTTTGTCCTGTTCCTCGTCCTTTCAGGGACTTTGTGCTCGTGGTTGGGAGAAGCCAGCTAATGGAGCCATACATACCTTGAGTGTAACCTGGGATTCATAGGGAGTGACAACAATGGCGTCTATCACACTCGGCACGACTGCAAAAACAAAGAAACTCCTGTTTATTACACATCGCAACAGCCCGACAATACCAGCATCGCTTGAAATGAGGTGGACGAGGAAATTAATTAAGGTGAACAGAGTTTGCACGGCTGCGCACGCAATTCACTTGGCGCTCACAAACCGCATGACTCAACCGCACGGGGTACGTACGTTACACCCAGAAAAAAGAACCAGCTAATTGTTAGCAATTCGAAGCAAAAGATACAGAGAAAAAGGAAAGAAACAACAAGAGGAGCGAAAACTAATCATAAGCACGCATCACGAAGCCAGTAACAAAGGGGTTAAACAAGGACAAATCTTCTAATTCAGCACAAAACATAACCAAGAAAAGGAAGGGAAAGCAAAAGAAGAAAGAATAAAGGAAAGATTACTACTAACAAGAACACATCTTTTAGCCTTCACACATGCTAAGAAGTGAAACTAGAGACATGGTACGAGTCTACAACATCATCAATTCAATGCTCGTAAGAACCAAGAACAAACTCAACAACGGCGAGAATTCTTAGCACAACTCTGCACGACGCTGCTACAGGCATGCAGAGCTATTAGCCTAAGAGGCTTCGTCCGTACACGCATACCTTTCTCTTCCTTCTTCTTCTTGTCGCCTTTGCCGCCGCCGCCCCTGCCCTTGCCTCGGCCGGCCTTGGGGGCCATTGCCTCGCTCCCTCGAGTCCAACAGAGACCGAGAAACGCTAATGGAGTGGTCGCCTGGTAGGTGCCGGAGGGGGTTTAAGGTGCAAGCAAGACACAGAGGAGGAAGCAGCAGCAGAGCAAGGACTGGGAGAGGGGCGTCAGGAGGAGATGATATAAGATGTGAGGCCTGCGTGGGCGCTGATCGAACCCACGGATTTCGGGCGATCCTGGCCTCCCGTCTCGGCCCCCACACCCCACCGATAGCGTCTGACGCGCGGGCCCACGTTTTCAGTCACAGGCAGGGGGGGGGGGGGCGCCAAACCCGCGTTAGACATAGTACAGGACGCTTCCGAATGACATGCCGAGGGAATATGTACCGTGTATAAGATATGTCTGTGATCAATAATTAATAATTGATATTTTAGTTAAATTAAATTAAATTTTATAATACCATTAAAAATTTTAGATTTGTTGCTAGTGCTGACGGATGAATCGTTGGGAGGAAGCGGTCGGACTGTCCTGTAAATAGCGGTCGAACCGGTGGTTTAGTGTGACTAGAGTTTGGGGTGGTCAGACTGTAGAGGCGGTATAACTGATTTCTAATTTATCGTTGCTATCTTTCAGAGAATATGTTTTGGAGTTGGACATGTGCGGTCGAACTGTCCATGGTTGGCAGTCGGACCCAGGGACTTGGCCGATGTGACCGGCATTGAAAATACGGTCACACTGGGTGACCGGTCAGACCGGCTAGTTGTTGGTGATATGACTGGATTGGTTCGATCGGTGTGAGGAGAGCGGTCAAACTGGTGGCTGCGGCCAGAGTCAGGGGTGAGTAGAACTGAATTGGTTTAAGGTCGGTTCATAGATTGGGAGCCATACGGGTTTGTGTTACATTGTATGATGCATGTGTTTGACTAACGTGAATCAAGTGTATAAAACTTGTGATTGATATGCTTACTTGATTTTTAGATGTACAAGTGACTTAGAGGATGCGGTGGTCGCCGGTAATAGACCGGGACTAAGCGGGGGTGCTAAGGTCTAGAGCGGTCATATAAGTCTAGATGAGACTATGTGGCTCAAACAGGAGCATAGATAAGTCAAGGATCATAGAGAAGCGAGTTGGTACATATGGTGCACCAAGTGATGAGATCGATGTATGTAGAGACAGTTTAGGAGAGTCTAAATGTGTAAAGACGTGACAGATAATCATTGGGCACTACGGACTACGTGTCAAACCATGTGGGGATGCTTTGGAGTGAAAATGAAGACGAAGTCAAAAGAAGGTACCTAGAAGCTTCGTCAAGGTTGTTTTGGGAAAATGCCCAAATTGAACTTGAGGCCTACACCATAACAACAGCACGGGAAGATGCAAAGGAGGTGATTTAGAATTAGGATAGAGTCGATTGTATGGAATAGATCAAACACTAGTATGTTGGTGGCTTGATCCGTGTAAGCAGTTTGAGAAGCGTGTGTGAGTAAGTAAAACCCGTGTTAATGTGGTCAATGGGTTTCTTCAGTAGTCTTAATGGGTTGGATCCATTAAGAGGTATTGCTGGTTATTTAAAGGGAGGAGAGGGGATAAATAACTCAATGATTCTAGGTTTTAGTTTTATTTTTATTACCTTGTCTGCTTTCATGGTTGAGTGAGAGATTTTGAGAGAGGAAAGGATGGTGTTTTGGTTGCACCTTGTAATCATCTATAATTATGTGGACCTCCCCCTCACCACAATAGATCAAAGATTTATCCCAATCATATTCTTGCTTGACTTCTCTTGTTCTTGTTCTTGATTTGTGATTTCGAGTTTATGGAAGTTCTAGCATAATCTCTAGCTTAAATTACCTTGATAGGATATGTGAGAATGGATCTAAAAAACACCTCATATCTTAGATCCTCATAAGCAAAAGGTAATATAAAAATTATGATTTTTGGTGTTCCTGTAACTTAGATTCAACTCTTCAATTTGGTGAACTCGAGACTAAGAACCTTGTTATTCTTTGATTGATTTAGGTTTCTATTGTCTTGAACAAGTCTCATGTAAAATGTGAAAGTGTTTGGATGATATTTGAATAAGTTTTTGATATTTAAGCTGTTGTTTCGAGAGGTTTTCAGATATGAAAACAGAGAACCGGTCAGATCGGCTCCAGACATGCGGTCAAACTGGCCTGCCAGTGTGACTAGGCTCAAGCTGGCGATCAAACCAGGCCATCAACGACGGTCTGATCAGCCTATGTAGAAGGATGCTGTTTCTGTTGGCTCTTGTTGCTAACTTGGGTTTGCATTGTCGTGTTGGTGCGTTTTGATTTTGGTGACTATCATGGTCACTTGAGAGATGATTTTGAATACTTTAGAAGAAAAAAGTTTCAAAAACCATTCATCTCTTTTATTCGTACACACATGTAGCTCTTTTACATCATCCGGTCAATCAAAGGCCTATGACATTCTTCTTTCCAGCTTTTAAAAGCTGCTTTACGTTTTTTCTATAGTAACTAGTTTTCATACTGTGTGTCTTTTTAAGACAGAATTTATAAGTTGATTGTAATACATACTTTAGCGGCTTTATTTATATCGGTTAAAACCATAAATAAGTTTCTCTTACTATGTATTTTTCTCTCATAAATAACCAAGAAGTCCTAAGCTACAGCTATAAGCCACAGAGAAAAAAAGAATATGCCTTATAGCTGGTTAATGGGCAGCGCACAAGTTACACCAAGACGAGCAAGACAAGTACCGTGCGTACATTTCGACGGTCGGTAGAGAAGCCCGGAGCCGAATGGAGGTCAGTCAGGGTATGGGACAAGGCAGGGCAGGTTTGGGACACAGCTGTGGGGTGAGTCGGTATGTGAGCTCATGGCCAGGCCGGAGCTGTTCCGTTGGCCGGACCGAGGCGCCTTTTTTAAAAGCTTCCAAGTTTCTTTCTTTTGGCAACCTGAACATTATTGAATTCCACGCACGTCAAGTTTCCGCCAAGTCCTTTCGCAATTCGGAGCATCTTGTCTAATGATGCAATTTGGTGGTGATGGTGGTGGTGGTAGAATTGAGTAGAATATTCGGGGTGATTAATTATTACCTTGGAGAATGCCGGTAGATATTTGTGTTCAATTGGATGTGGATTCACTTTTCTCTTCTTGCGTAAAAATGCGTATCATGTTCAGAGAATGTGGTGTTACTGAGGATGGTGAAATTGTCGTCTAATTCAACAAATTCCTCACTGGACGCCACGTAAGTGTAATTTTGCAAGAAAGCAATGGTTTGGATTCTTAAATAAACTTCTCGGTTTGTTACAAGAGACTTGCCTGCTCAAGGTCACATGACATCCAAAGGAAACGTGGGGTGTGAGCCTGCAAAATGCAAAGTTTGTTTACTTGAGCACCGTCTCCAGGCCTCTAAGCCTCTTGCCAGTACACTTGGCTATTTGTGTCTAATAGACGTGCAAGAATTCCCATTTTTATCAAGAATCCCAAAGCAACACGCAAGTACATGTCAATATAGAAGTTCTTTTATTATTGCCAAGTTTAGGAGATAATTGAATGTTCTTAACATGAAACCGCTTTAAAACTTGATGTCGACAATAATAAACTAGTAGCTAACATCACACTGTCGTAACAATTTGTTGCCAATCCATGTTCCCATCATTTTCATAACACGTTCGGAACCTCCAAACCAAAACCCACCAAAAAGGTGGCGAAAACCCTTAACTATGGCTTCATCCGCGGCCATGGCCTCCTCTCTGTGGTGCTCCTCCGCCGGCGCGGCGATCTGTTGGTCCCTGCAGAGGCGGCCAATGTTTGCACCCCATGCCTTCTTTGGATGCGGTAAATGTAACAACTCTATTTTTTTTGGAAACATGGCGTCGTACTGTCCGTAAAAGTCCCAAGAGTTCAGTTTCGAATAGAAGAAGCATCATGTCTGCTCATGAATATTAAAAAGGGTTAACTTGATTAAAATATGATCTAACGGTCAACTTTAGAAATTTAACGGGCATCCAAGCCCAAAACTTAACTGACATTTAGAAAAAACCGAAGAAAATCCTCATAGGAACGCTTGGGTGTGGTCGTAACCCTAACATGCAAGTTTGAAGCATCCTTTATCCTTCTGGCATCCGTTCTAATGAAAATAAGCAAGATTGAGTACACTAAGTACTCGGCAAGTCCCTATAATAGAATACATCTATAGGGTTATTATCTATATGGAAGGCTTAATCAAAGGATATCATTATGTCTCTTGTGTGTGAAACCAACTTATTAATATCATATCATATTTGGTTTCTAAACTTATGACGTATCATTTTAACTTAAATCAAAATGTTCAATTTCAATTGACTGCGTGGGAGCAACTCTCCTTACAATTACTTACCATGTTCAGTCCATATATCTCAATCTATGTCCTTTACCATACCACCCTACCAATAACCATTTTATGAAAACTACATATTGTGGTATTTTCACACTTGGCCTATGACCGGGGCACAACTATTCGAATAGATTATAACAATTTTACCTATAAGATATGATTATTTTATAATGTTGGCCATTACACGCTTCCGTGGGCATACGACTGAGAAACCATAACAAGGCCTTTATAATGTTTAGTTTCGGTGCTTTCTTCCACTCCGGATGTATGAACCCCCTAGCTCTAAGGGCCTCCATTGTTAGATTATCGGTCAAGCGCAATCTTAGGGCAGAGACCTTTCAGGTTTCTCCCAGGTAGTGACCCCCTATAGGTTTACTCCCATCATATCTTTCTCAAGCAATGATCCCATAGGTCATCCCCAACTGGCATAGAAGTCCATACCGAAACTAAGCAATTAGTCGGTCAAGTCCGTCCTATACTAGATTTGTGGCTGTATGATTAGGTGTAGAAATGAATGCACACGAATTCAGTCCTTAATCGACTTAGGAGAGACAAACCAACCATCCAAACCTCAAGCAATACTTGCTCCAGTTTCAAACCAACCACTCGCCCGAGTCCCCACCATTTATAATACATTCCCTATTTCCAGTGGTAACCCACGTTACCACTACCATTATTATATTTCAAGTTTTAGTTGGCAATGGTTATGTTGCATTTACCATTATCTCTAAAGCATATCTAAGCACAACCATGATCTAGCATTATTACCATTATAAGTATCCTATGTTGACAAGGAAAAAGTATTCTCAAGAAAGGGATATAAAGGGTATCAATTGTATGGTATAGTTAGGCAATCTACATACACAATAATGGTAAGCATGTATTTGTATTTGAAAGTAAAATATTGCATTTGAAAACTAGGTTCAACATGATCAATATATTGACTTGCATTCTTTTTCAATATCTTCGGTCTTTTCCATGTAGGTTTCAGGTTTGTTCTTGATTACTTTAATTGCTCATGTAGTTCTTCTATTGACCAATTTCCTGAGTCCAAAAACTAGCGTAAAAAAAGAATGCAAATAAGTTCCTACTTTGTAGAATACAAGTTAGGAACAAAAGAAATAAAGAAAATGAGTTTGGACGATTAGGATTTAAGCGATGCTTGGTTTGGCTGAACAGAGTTAGAAATGGGTTAGGTGGGCTCGAGATGGTCGAAATGGCTATATTTGGGTTAAATGGGTTTCTGTGAATAGTGATAGGTCTAGGAAAATACCGGTTTCGGATTGGAATAATATCGGCTCTAGCTGTGAACAGGGTTAGGTTGCCATTTCAAACTCAGCCTGGTTTAGATTTTATCAGAGTTTGGCTTGATGAAATGGAACTGAGCATGGTCTTCAGGAGGTCGAGACACTCAAAACGACTGTAGGCATGCTAATTGGGTTTTGTCTATTTATTTTGGTTTTTCCTAATTTTTGGGCTTGGCTAGGGTTTTATCGGAATCTATTTAGACTAAACAGATTTAAGATTGGGCTTCATGGGTCAAAATGGTCAAAATACATATAAATATGCTATTGGGCCTGTCAGTGAATAGTAATAGGTTTGGCACATTACGGGTCGATTCCAGAACAATAACAGATGCTAATAGTAGTGGGTCAGGTTGAAATAGTAATCGAATCAGGCTGTGAACAATATCAAATCGGTTAGGTACTGTTTTTGGCCGGGTCAGTGAACAGTGGCTTCAGTGCTGGGCTCGACCCATGGAATGGTTTGACTGGTTTGAGCTCCTGGGCTGCTACTGTTTGGCCGTCCCTTTCCTCACGACGACGCTACAGTGCCCCGAACAGAGAATTGGTGATTGCGAGCAATTGCGACATGTGTGATGGCTTCCGAGGGAACCTAGGGGCATGGATGGGTTCCTAGAGAGGAGGCTAACCCATTTTAGGGCTTAGCAACAACAGGCGTGAAGTACCACAGACGGTCGACGGCGAGGGGTTTCTACAGGGGTGGACCATGACACAGGAGCTAGCCGACAGTTAATCGGCGAAGGCAAGGGGTCGGTGAACATCATGGGGGCATAAGGAACCTCTTGGTGGGGTTGGCTCGGGCTATGGAGGTCTGTGGTGTGCTACCCACGGCGAAGGGTGCGGTTGTGCGGAGAAGATGGCCGCCGATGAAGCATGGGCTCAGACAAAGCTAGGGCAAAGCTACGGGATGGTCTGTGGGGTCACAAAAAAACTAAGGACAGATGTAGTTGAAGAATGGTGAAGGCAAGAACCGAGATTGAAGTTTGAGGCTCACCGAGAAATTACGGCGGCGATGTTGGTCTTCCGGCCGGTGTGAGGTGTGGGGAAGTTTGGGAGGCTGCTTGGACGCTGATGCAGGTTGTGGAGAGGGCTCACGGCCTTTTATAGTCGGTTCGAGGCGGTGCGGAGTAGTGGCGTCCCCGCTCCGGGAATGCGGCGCTATCAGGTCGACTGGGAGAGCGCAGAGAGGGTTGAGGGAGCAGAGGTGGCGGTGAAGGGCAAAACAGCTACGGCACCAGTTAGGTGGGGGCTAGGTGGGATGGCATGCATTTAAGAGGATGTTAGGGCAAGGTACGATGGTTGGCAATGCTGGCAGTGGTGAGCAAGGCGGGCAAAGTCATGGCGGTGACAAGTAGGCTGCGACCAGGTGGGATGGGAAAACAGGGGAAGCAACAGGGAGTGAAAAGGCACCTTCAGCTAGCCAAGGCGCAAAGCCAAGAAAGGTAAGGCGGCTTTGGCTATGAGTTACCGAATTGGGTAAAAACCAAATCAAAAGCAAATTCAAATCCATTTAGGATTTCCAGGTTGTTTCAGTAAACTCGAGGTTATTAATATCATTCTGATTGGTCCACCAAGAAGAGATAGTGATCTAAATTTGACGGAAGATAGTATTTCTCCTAGCGCAGTCTACGCTAGATGTGATTAGTACAAAAGATGAATTTATGATTGGTAGTTTGGTACTATTTTAGTGACGTGATTCATAGTCCAAATTACATGTAAAATTTTTTCAAAATGGGAGCCTCTCGTCGGGCATCTGGTGTGTCGCTACATTCTGATGAGATACAATGAAAAAAAACTATTGCGAATGAAATACAATTAGCTGGATTCCTGCGGTTGGGGAAACTACCACCCCACATGTTCTATCTTCGTGTTACCAGTAACCACAGTACTTCACTACTATTCATGGAAATTCTACATGAGCCTCTTGGATGATTATTTTGTGCATAGAAGTATCTTTCCTCTCCTTGGTGCTATGTTGATTCAATGATCCTTGTATTGCTTGTGCGAATCATCAGATACTTGCAAGTATCAAAAGAAGTTGGTGAACGCTGACTTGCCAAATCGGACCTTCTTCCATCTGTTCTTGAAAAGGAAAGGATGCAGGCCCAATATGTGCTCAGGCATGAAATCGTGCCTTGTCAATATGCCAACAACAGGTGCCCTCTGAATTGATCGAAATTTAGCAGTCAACAATTTATAAGTTAATCGCAAAAGATAAGTATAATTTCGAATAGTGATACATGTACTGTAAAAGATTATGCTACTAGTGAAGAAATACATATGCACATTGAGTGACTTGTGTCACTAACCATCATGGTTAGTCTCAGTAGTGATCAAGGTTAGCAACCACATTTGCCACAAAGATTGTGAAGCAGGTAGACTTACTAATACAAGCATGAAACTAGATTTAAGAAATAGTCATTGAAACAGCAAAATAATATATGTGCAAACAGCATCACTAACCTTGGAGGATTTTGGAAGAACCAAAAGGTGCCTCAATCCAACTTCACGGAAAAGTATAAGAGCCTTAGCCAAAGACATAGTCTCAACCACAGTGTAAGGAGATGTGTTTGTGAATGGATGCAAGTCTACAAACATTTCCATTTCTTCTGCGGTTAATTCAATGTCCTCAATTCTGTCATGTTTTCCTGAACCTCGTTTAGCAAAATCGTCAGGTGAGAAATGCTTTGAAGCACCTAATGTTGCAGCAGTGCAACTACAGCTAAAATCTTTCCTTCTCAATAGAACAAGCAGGTGGACTCGAAGAACTAGACCATATAACACAGGAGTATCTGAAAATGGTGGCTCATCAACCACAGGGAAACCATTATGACCGGTTGTCTTCAAGACATGCACTATATGGCCAACCTTCTCTATGCCACTGAATATCTGTAGAGGACCAGTTACAACATCACTAACCGACAATTGCCTCATATAGGGTTCAGCATACCCTTCAAGATAAGGAAAACCTTTCAATCTAACAAGCAAATCATAGACATTTGCATTAAAAGCATCTGCCACGGTCTTTGATATGAGAAGGACCAGCATAACCAGAGGAAGCATAAGCAGATTATTAGTCAGTTCTAGGATGACAACACAAACCGAGACAGTCATCCTCATTGATCCACCTAGAAGGGCAGCAGAGCCAAGAACCGCAAAAAGACCATGATCTAAAGTTGATTGTGATCCAATCAACATGCCAACCAGACGACCGTATGCTGCACCGGTTAAAATAACTGGCACAAAAAGGCCAGATGGTAAAGCAAGGCCATAGCTGAAAATGCCCAGAAAATACGATGCAATAAAGAACACAAGGATCGAAGATATCTGGAACTCATCATTAGTGCCAGCACTGTAGAGGTTTCTGAATTCTAATAGTGTCATCATTGGTGTTGAAGAACAGGCTAGCCAAGTCATTGTATTCATTCATTGCACACTGGAACTTCTTGAAATTACCAGATCTCCCTATTGATGGACAAGCTTCTTCTGTGTCAGTCGGACAAGGTTTGCAAGAAGCAATCCATGGCAAGCCAAAGAGGCAACAGGATGTGCAGATGGTGACTGTTGCAGCCAGGAGCAGTTTGTAAGTTCGCCCTTTCCTGAAAGTAAGTTGAAGAGAATAGACAAGTTATGTTGGGGAAAATGTTTTCAGTTCAAATGGGTAAATGAGTCTAATTGACAACTGCAATTAAGTATCTGTAAATGGCCCAGTAGGTGCACATTGCCATTTTTATGAACAGTTTAATTATTGATTCTCAACATTTATAGGAGATTACAGTACAGGGAAGTGATGTATTCAGGGAAAGCTTTACTAAATGGAATGCCTACAGTTAAAATTACAGATGTGAAGATCATTAACATTAAACCAACATCAGTACATACTCGTTGATAAGATTGTAGAGACGAAGAACCTTGTCCAGGAAAAAGTTGTACAAACTCCCCAGTATTCCTCCAAGAACTCCTAGAGCGATTACCGGAGGTAAATCGACCAAATGGTAGGTGATGTAATCTGAAGTCACATCAAACATTATAAGGCCGCCTTTCCCAAACAAGCCACACCTGCCACTTTTACAGAAGTCTATCAATGCCCTAAGGACAACAGCAACCATTGCTGTTGTGAAAAATGCTCGCCAGAGTAAGGCACTCCTCCACCTGCAAAAGCAACAAAAAGATTTTCTAATGGTATTTTACGCAAAAACTTTGTAATGAAGGGTATCATTTTTGCAGAAGCTTTTAAATATTTTGTTCCTTTTAAGGGATATGCATCAGGGGCACATCTATGGTAAACCCTACCTTTTCAATGCATCAATGCACCCCTTGCTCTAACAAATTCCAGAAATTCTCACAAGAACAGATCAAATAAGAAGAGTGGCAGTTCATGATTTCAGTCTTAATCACAACTTAAATGAAAAGTGGTGAAAAAATACAATTTTTTTTTAAAAAAAAAGGTACCAATGGTAAGAACCAGTATTTATTATGGAATTGCCTAATATCCTCTATTGTGCAGTGAATTTAAGATTTTGCCGCTTAACTTGAGGAATGTAATGGTGCATTGAATGTGCCCCTTAAGCATAGAACCTGTAGTTCTCTATAAGTTGGCAAAGTAAGTTCCATGGCTCTACATTTCTCAGCTCGTGGGGACATTAATATCTTAATCAACAAATAAGGCAATTCATGGACGTAAGTACCAATACTTCAAATAATGGAAGCCTTCACCGTTAGTTAAATGCTCCACATTAATAATAGAAAGAGAATAACAGAAAGGAGTCATCGCATGCATTTTCAAAGTTTTTTACCATGTAGACACTATTTCCAGGGCAAAAAGGACTCCACCAACTGGTGCCCGGAAAGCAGCAGCAATACCAGCACCAGCACCACAAGTAACAAGGTCCCTCCGATCCCTATCATTCTTGAAGTATCTTAGCCATGTACATGTCATGTGATATTTACGTGACCCACCTTGTCCAAGTATTGATGCAATGCATGCACCTGTATGTACCAGAGGACCAGCTTTTCCAACATGCAGTGATGATGATACTGCAGCAATGCAGCCCACAACCTGTTCAAAACCATAAAATACGAAATTCGGATATATTTACAGAAGAGGAAGGGTATACTATGTTATACAGTGCCAATAAATAAGTTGAACTAAAAAATTCTCTTTTTTAACAAATTAAGACAGTGCCAGCCTAGTCAAGCACATGATGTGGCAATTCCATCCAAACTTCAAAGATGTTGCAAAACGATGTCTACTTTTGAAATCGTAGCACTTGTATTCTTGGTGCTCCAAACCATTTTCCATCAAAATTGAGTTACCGGATTAATAGGAAAGGCCTATGGTATCCTTCTCAGATGACAATTTATCACTTCTCTCCAAGGCAGACAACACATTTTCTAGCTATAACAGCTCTCCGATGGCTCTGCAGCCATGTTCACTTTTCATTAAAGTTGCAGGAGTCAATTATATCATGCAGAGCCTTTTCAGCATCTCTTACTTGTACCCAAATTCAAATGGAATAAGGTAGACATATCAAAATGGAGAATGCTCGTGTCCACACTTGAATGTGTCAAAATTACACTGAAAACCATGCTATCTTAACACAAAACCACAATTTCCCAGATTGCTTCTTTATTCCGTAAAAACCATCGAAGAGTTTCACTGAGGTAACTAATAATTAAGGGTAAAAACAGAAACAAAACCTTTGGATGCCACAGAACTCAGTACAAATTGCCAGACTGGCTTTGGAAATGAACCTAGAGTTACAGGCAGGCAGATAACTGTACATTAACTTGAAGCTACAAGCCTATACATGTCCAACAGAGCGGTTCCAAGATGAACATCAAACAAGATCTAGGATAGACAGACATGGATGTCTTCGCAGGGTCCCATACAGTTCATTATATGGCCCAACTCTTCTATGAATAATTCAATACTATACCATATTTCTATGGACATAATTTCCTAGCCCATACAGACCTGATCATGTCTAAGTAAATCATCTCTCACGTGATGCTAATTTACACTTTAACAGCACTGCAGCAAATCCCATAAAACTGCCGGACAAGCAGATTAGAAATATCTCTGCTACAGTACTACCCTCAAATGACAGGCCAAGAAATCAATCCGTTCATTAATTTAAGCTAAGCAAAGAGCCAACTACTGTCAGCCATGAAACAACACGAATGAAAGTGATAGGAACAACGCTACCTTCACCACCAGAGTCTTGAGAGAGAATATGTTGGGGGCATCCACACCGTTCAAGTAGGCCTTCACCTCCGGGATGCCGGACCCGGCCGCCGCCGGCGCCACGTACACCGTCAGCACCGCCGCGAACATCGTAAGCCCAAAATTTGACACCAGGAACACCGCAAACGCCGACCCGTGCCTGACCACATCAATTTTGAGTCGATACCAACTGTCCACATCCCACACTTAAATTCCAGTCGATTCGGTATTAGAAACCTCTGAACTGCTGCTTACCTGCCGGCGAGCATGAGGTTGGACGTGACGACGAACTTGGCGCCGGCGACGTTCTCGACGCCGAGGTTGGCGACGAAGGCGGAGCCGGCAGCGAGGGCCCCGACGAGGAAGCAGAGGGCCCATTTGAGCGCGACGTAGCGCAGGATGTTTGCCCGCCCTCGCGCCCTCCAGTCCTGCTTGAACACGTCGTTCTCGATCAACCTGCACGCCCATCCCACATCGATGGAATCAAGACCAAATGGAATCAAGCAAGCAGGTGAATAGCCTCAGATTTGGGAGCTGGGGGGAAGCCGTACTCGTAGTCGAGGCTCTCGATGGGGCAGACGTCGGCGCCGACGAGCGCGACCTGGGAGGTGGTGTTTGACTGCGAGCGGCCGCCGAGGAGGAACCGCCGCCGGCGCCGGCGCTGCTCCTCGTCGCCCTCGCCGAAGCCGTCCTCGTAGGCCGCGTCCTGGAAGAACGACGAGCCGGAGGAGAGGAGCGGGGCCTCGATGTCACCCTCCGGATCCACCCCGCCGCCGTTGACCTTCTGGTCCCTGGGAGCCATCGTCGCGTCCGCTCCGCTCCACCTCCACTGTGCCGCTGCCGCCACACACAGTTACACGAGCAGGGGAGTGGCCAGTGGGGATGGTTCGGTGGGTTTAACAATATAAATTGGATATCGCTACGACGCGCAAGAACTCAACGACGTTCCCCATCGGACGAATCCCCCATCCACACACACACCGCGCCACACGTCTCGAGCCACCAGAGTATCAGACTCCCTCCCACATCTTCTTCTTCCCTAGTACTCCAATCCAAAGTTGTCGTTCGCGATCCCACTTAAAATCATTTTCCATCTGACGGAATCAGATTGTAGAATCAAATTATAAAATCATGTTTCTATCAAATTTTTTAAAATATATTTTTATATAAAAATAAATTATATTTTTAAATATGTAAATCCATAGTAGTTTTTTGAATTTAATTTTATAATTTTAGTACACTAATTCATATTATATTGAATTAAGATTGATTTTTGAAATTTATTTAATTATTTTTAATAAATTAATAATCTAAAAACGTAATATGTCAAAGATATTACTTTTTTACCTTAGAACAACATGTAAACAACAAAATAAGGCAAATTAATTAGTGCAACTTAAACTAGCAATAAGTAATATCAAATTTTATATGCTAATATAGTTTGTTGTCAGAATCACGATCCCACTGCGATCCTAATGATTCTACAAGTAGGATTGCGATTTCACTGTGATACTACCTGATTCTAGTTCATATTGCAATCTGTATCATCTACCTCCAACAGGATCGTAGGATCATACAATATTACGATATATGTCACGATACTAACAACCTTCCAATCTCATCTACAAAACAATCTCCACACCTACACCACAACTCCTTTCTCCCCACCTCCTCCGGTGACCTGTCGATCGGAGCTCGCTGTCGGAGTCTCATCTGCGATATGGACCATGGAGGAGAATTTAGAGATAAATCCGAATGGTAATCCAACTTGGCGTTGCGACGTGAATCAACAAGCACACCGATGTTCCCCATTCAAGGTCAAATGGAGGTCACCGTCGCTTGTCCTCATAGAGAGTCGTCTCAAGCACCATCTCAAGGACCTTTGAGCTTCACGCGCCGCTGGGCTGCCTCCATGAGCTTATATGGCATCCCTAGCTTCGTCACTAGTAGTTTTAAGTTATTATACAAGCAATCTCGGATCTGTTCCTACACGTAGATGGAGTTCAGCTCTATGGTGAAGAACCAGGAGAGCGCTACTCCCTGCAGCGCGAGCGGCAGACCCTTCGCCTTGATGGAATCGTCTATGCCAGCGGCCTTGATGGGTCCGTGTCGCCCTTGTACGGCTTGATGGTGGGGAACTTGAAGTCCTCTGGCCACGCCGACTGCTGCAGGCCGGCGGAGAGGGGGGACTCCGGATCTACGCGTCAGAGTGCAACACGACCAGAGGTGGGAGCATCGCAGCTGTCCGCCTGATTAGGTGTGGTATCCCCCGGCGCTACCAGCAGGGTTTGCTAGCTCCGCGTCTCTTGTTGGCTTCGGGCCTCTTGCATTTCCTGCACGGCACCTTGGAGATCTGCCAGCTCATGTTGCAGCGTACCGTGGGCCGCCAGCAGGGTGTTTTCTACCGTTGAGGTGGTTGCACCGACCTAAGCGGTGGTATGGGTTGCCAGGTTGCTGGTGACTACGGCTTACTTACTCGAGCTGTTCGGGACGCCGATGCGACGGGCCCTGAGGTCGGCGACAGGACCGGTGTGGCCATTGAGGCCAGCTCCCGCGTTGGACACCGGGTCGTTGAACACGCCAACACGAGCATCGGCGTCGTTGCTCCCACTAATCCGAGTGCCGCTAACAGTAAGAATTTAGCTGGCTACATGAGTTTTGAGATTTTGATAAAATCAAAAGAAAGCTTTTAACACATGTTTAGGAGAGATGAGATAGAAATAGGAAAGACAAGACAGTAATAATACTTATGGTTTTCAAAATTCTTTTCTATTGGAAAATAGGATTTTATAAAACTCATATCTATACCTAGAGTTACAACCTCCAGTCAAGGCTACTCTGATATCACTCTGTAACACTCCTGTTTTTATGAACAAGATCGTTGTATGTCCCGCAACAACCCAAAAGCTCTCTTATACCATCGGCATCGTCCTCCTGTACCAGCAGAGCAAGGCTTATTTCCTCGGCATCATCCTCCTGCAGACCTGCACTGGCAGATAAAGGCTTATATCCTCAGCATCATCCTCCTATTCTAGCAGATCAAGGCTTATTTCCTCGGCATCCTCCTCCTATACTAGCAGATCAATGCTTCGTTCCTCAGCGTCCTCCTCCTGTAATGGCAGGTCAATGCTTCGTTCCTCGGCGTCCTCTAGCAGGTCCAGACTTATTTCCTCGGCATCATCCTTGTGTACTAGCAGATCAAGGCTTCGTTCCCCGGCATCCTCCTGTTCTATCGTATCAAGGCTTATTCCCTCGGCATCCTCCTCCTGTACTAGCAGATCGAGGCTTCATTCCATGGCATCCTCCTCCGGTACTTACGCCAGGATTTTTCAGCTCCTCAAGGGATCATGGAAACAACAATGGTACTCCTGATCAGCAACATCGTATTTTTGGGCAACGCCCTGATATTAGCAATGCCCCTGCTATTACATGCTAGACAACTTGGTATAGAACCTTTTTTTTTCTTCTTTTGTAAATAGTTCCTCCAAATTTCTGCAAAACAAAAAATCCTATGGTTTAGTTTATTTGAGATCCATGCATATGAGTCCATGTTGTTCTAGTTGATGCTGTCCTGGTGGCAAGGTTACCAATAAGCACAACTCATAATAATTGTGTGCTGCACATTGCCATCCTGCATTGCTTATTCACTATTACTAGTTACATACTCATACATTATAACTAAATTTATTAGATATATAAAGAATTATGTTATAGAAAATGGCTATTCTGATTAGTTGAAAAGTAGAGAGTGATAAAAAGTTGATAATGAAATAGTTGAAGAAGAAGGGACGTACGACCACTAACTCACTCTTTTATAATAGTAATGATTATGTTTTGGATCTGTCGATTAATGAAACTTGTTTTTAGTATGGATTTCCGGATAATTTAATTCAATTGTGTCCACTGGACTAGTACTAGAGTAGAGATTCTTTCTTCTTTTTCTTTTTCTGAAAGCCTACTTGAGCAGAGAATCGGAGGTTGTATGTAAAAAAAGTACGTGTGGTTGGAGACGGGACGCGCCTGCGGGCGTGCACCCGAGCCACGGGGGGAGGAGCCGGTCGGGCCCACACCAATCCACAGAATCTTCCGACCCGTGGCTCGACGCCGCTGCACCAACCGAAGTATTTCGCGGCCACATTTGGCCGGACACCAGCCCGGCCAATCCAGCGCCCGCCGGCCGCCGCCATGTCTTGCTACCCCTGCACCACCACCTCCTCTCCTCTGTTCCTCCTGCCCTCCGCTTCCACCGCTTCCAGAGGCAGCGGCAGCGTCGCCTTCTCCTCCTCATGCGGTGGCGCAAACGCTGCTGGGAGGCTACGAAGAGGAGGAGCGAGAGGGAGGGGTGGGCCTGTGATAGTCGCCGCGAGCAGTAGCAAGGACGAGACGGTGGAGGGGGAAAAGGAGGAGGAGGACCCGGCGTTTAACCCGTTCGGGTTCGTGACGGACAACCCCTCGAGCCGCAGCGCCATCCAGCTGCCGGAGTCGCCCGCCGAGGACGGCAATGTCGGCCAGATGCTCTACGTAACGCTAACCTCCCCTTCCTTGTGCCTCCTCTCGTTTGATCCTTCTTGCTATCGTTTTAACTGACGACTAACCTTGTTGCGTCCAGAGGATCGAGGACAAAGGAAGGGAGTACGGTTCGACTGTGAAATCAGGGAAGCAGAGATGGTTTGTGAGGGAAACAGGTACTATTTGTTCATCTTTGCGCTGGTGAGATGACTTTATTGGAAAAAAACGATGAGCGTAAGTCGGTAAGTACAACGTTGGATACACATTGACATGGTGACCGATGGACAAGGTAGTATTGCACTGCCAATTGGCTTTGAAGAGTAAAACCAGATGTCATGTTTATGAAGATGATGGATTGCCTCAGACCTTTGTGGAATTGAAAGTACTGATTTTGACTAATGTGACCCCTCATCTTCTGCAAAGCTGTCACATGAAAAGTGAAAACAAAACTTGTTCCTATGTGCTTTGTTGCTGCCGCTATATAATTGTTGTTTTAGTTGTTTTAGTTTGTGTTTGTATGTACTGTATCAAGCTCTTCACTAGTTGCATTGCTGAACAAAATGAACCAACGGATCATCAAAATATATTTTCCATGTTCTGTAAACACAACCCTCATGCAATTGTCCGCAAAAAAAGTGCAATTGTTGGTTTCATATTTATGGTGATACAATTGTAGGTTCTGATGCACGGCGTGGGACTATTATGTTTATTCATGGTGCTCCAACTCAGTCATTTAGCTATCGCATGGTTATGTCTCAGGTTAGCTTCATTGACCTTGTAGTCCATTGGACTAAACCTAACCTAATTTTGCATTGCTCAACAACAAAATATTACTTGTTTTGGTAGTTTGAATTGTTTAATTAGAAAGATATCTATGATGTAGTAATTTTTTCCATAGCCTTATGCAGTTTGTATGTGGTTCTTTTATCTAGATTATCATTTTTAATTAGAAGTTTTAGAGCCATACATGATTTACATAGTGCTTTGCGACATTCTAACAACCGCAACATGTCTTTTTGGTTTTGCTTTTGAGAGCCAAATGGCTGACCTTACATAAGCTATTGAAGAAAAACAGGGGTTTACTTTTGAACATTGTGTTCAATATAAACTTACTAATCACACTGCCACTTTTGTTTCTATCAATCATTCTATCCCCTAAGCAGCTATTGAACTTACTAGATGGCAGATGCTGGCTATCACTGCTTTGCTCCTGACTGGATAGGATTTGGGTTCAGTGATAAGCCACAGCCTGGATATGGATTCGACTACACAGGTCAGGAAAATGTCTATAACCTTATAGTTTGCTAAGGACTCATGTAAGTTGTATCATTTGCAGAAGAGGAGTTCCACAATTCATTTGATGAACTTCTTGGTACTTTAAATATCACTAAACCATTCTTCTTAGTTGTCCAGGTACATACTTGTAACTTTAAGGAAAATCCTTGTTCATAGAACTTCTCATATGGATTGTATGAATCTTTTCTTCCATTTCGTTGTAGGGATTTCTTGTAGGCTCGTATGGGCTAACATGGGCATTGAAGAACTCAAGCAAAGTTCTTAAAATAGCAATTCTTAACAGTCCACTTACTGCTTCTTCTCCTGTGCCTGGATTGTTTAATCAGCTAAGGTCTGCTATTTCTGTTTCTAACTTCTGAATTGTTGTGAATTCAAGCATATAATCCTATGAACTTTGCAACTAAATTCAACTTAAGTTCACATATGTGCTTCATTTTATTTTGTATTTCTTGTTTTGGGTGTTTATGATTGCATCATTGTACTCTGTATAAAATGCCTTGAGGATGGTTATGTTATCTGCTTTATTTACTTTACCAGTGTAATTCTGTTCATCTTTTCCTGTATAGTTTGATTTTTCACCCAAGATATAGTTTATGCAAGCCGATTGTGTTATAAAGTGAATAATTGATACAAGTACAAATGGACTGTATTGTTACATTGTTTTCTAATCAATGTTTTTCACTTGTGTTGTAGTTGATGTTCTTGCATTTTTGCAGTCAGTATTTCTGCTTATGTATGCAAACTGAGCAAATCTTTCAATGCAGGTTGCCGCTTTTTGGTGAATTTACTTGCCAAAATGCTGTTTTGGCTGAAAGATTCATTGAAGCAGGTAGCCCGTATGTATCCTTGTCTCAGAAACTCTGTTCATTATGCAATGCCAATTTTATTATCACTATGCCTCTTTTCTTCTTGCTGAAGTGCATGCTGCTTGAAAGAAGATAAAAGTTTTGTTCATTCTCCATATGATGTTATTCTATACTAGTCCTGTCAGCATCTATGTAGCACACTACTTAATTTGCGTATTGAACCAAAATTTTCATTTGGAAATATTGTCCTCTTGTTTGACAGTTATGTGCTGAAGTTGGAGAAGGCCGATGTATACAGATTACCATATCTGTCTAGTGGTGCTTCTGGATTTGGTTAGTCCTTACCCCCTAATCACATGTTTTCATTATGTCATATATATTGGTTTGTTTACATTCAGTTTGTATTGTATCCACCTGACAACCTCACTACACTGCTATTTTGAAAGTTATCTTATCCTAGCATTGGTTATCGCACCTTTTCTTTTGGATACCAAGTTTCCTATTTGCATATGTGTTTTCAATAAAACATCTAAAGTATAGTGCCTTAACCTTCTTTGGGAAAACTACAACTAATAGAACCCAACAGGTTACAAAATCTGAAATTCACTAAATTACGATGTTTCAGTTAGCTTATTATAGAGTATGTGCTTGCATGTTTGTGTCACCAACGTATATGTGTAACATTAGTCTGAATAAATTACTAGTGACCGCCAATGAGAATAACTCATTTTAAGCCATTGGTTTAATTCTGTAAGACGGTGAGTGTTACATCATCTATAGAACTTGTTATTTTCGTTCAATTGGACTATACCATATGTACATAGCATCGAACATATATTAGTTTACAGGTGCTGCAAATTTTGTTAGATTTCATGCAGCACTTCTCTATGTACTTAATGTTCAGAATTATTTGGTATGTTTCTCGTCTATAAACATAATATTTTCTGAAATAAACGTAATTATCTATTTGCAGAATTTCTAGTTACTAAATCTTATTGTTTGGCACTTAACATCCGACTTTCTTGTATTTCTTCATCTTTTTTTTTTGTAGCTTTGCTTGAAGCTGCCAGGAAAGCCAACTTTCAAGATGTATTAAGTAGAATTTCGGCTGGATTTTCATCCAACAGGTAAACTTATCCAAACAATCAAGCACCCATGTTTTTTACACGCTATAGCCTCTGCTCTAATTAAAACAGACAGGCTATGTTGGTAAGACGTGCTAAGCTCTAATATCACTCAGCGGTGTCAAAAGGTTCTTTTTTCCTAGTACAAGCAATCAATATTAGACAGGTAAATCAGTGACCATAAGTGTTTTCCTGTGCTGAAACATCTTTTTGGTTTTCCTGCAGCTGGGAAAAACCAGTATTGCTTGCATGGGGAATAACTGATAAGTACTTACCGCTCTCAATAGCTGAGGAATTCAAGAAAGGTAATCCTGATGTGGTAAAATTGGAGCCAATAGAAGGAGCTGGTCATATGCCACAAGAGGACTGGTAATTGTTTTGAGTATCATAGTAAATTCAGTTGATTTGTGTCCTACACCTTATTATTCATGCATGTACACTACACAGTTTCGCGAATCACGATAGACAGGTTCTTGACACTTTGTGCACACCTGCTAACCTTTAGATCTTGTGCGTCATATGCTTCCGCTGATCCTTCACGCATCTCGCACGTTATGCAGGCCAGAGAAGGTTGTGACGGCCCTAACATCCTTCCTGTAAAAGTCGACAAGACCATCGTACAGGTACACGTAAAAGATAGGCCAGCCGATATGTCTCTATAGCTTGCCACACTGCCGAGGCTTTACAGCGTCCCCTTGTCTGATTTCAGTACGTCGAAGTGCTTGGAGCTTGGTCGCGGCTGCCACTTTCTTCAGTGTTTCACTACTGCACATTGCAGAAGCATGGCATGCCCAAGTCAGGGTGGAAGTGAAGGATTCAGGAAGTTATAGTAGTGATCATAGTTGAGTTTCTCTTGATTTTAAAAACCTATCATTTTGTTGCTTGCTCCTATAGTTAACCACAAGATTTGGTCACTTAGTTGTTACGTTGCTCTATAACTGTACAGTGTGTGAATATAATATATACTTGCATGTAGGGAATATGTGATATTGTAAGACAGGTATGGTGACAGAGGAGGGTGAATGATGCTTTCAAACTTTTTCTTAAATATTCACTAATTCTTCACTCGAATAGCTATGAAAAGCTATAAAGATCAAGAATCCAAAATTTCAAAAAATCTCGGTGCTACAGTGATTTCAGCCTATGAATAATGCAAAACATCACTATTTCAAATCAAAAATCATAAAACTTTTGATCCATAGAGATATAAGACGTAAAATTTGAACTAAAGCTAAATCATGATCGTAAGAACCTATCACAACCAAAAAACTTGAAAGAACTTAAGAGAATAAGGATATTTTGTTTCGCGAAGTTGTGCTGCACCAAAACTAGGTTAAAACTTAAAATTAAGCTAATGTTCAAACCAAATATCCAAGTCACTTGAAATTTAGTATGCACATTCTCTTCAATGTCAGAAACCTATTCCAAGAAACTTATTCCAATTAACGATCAAAAAAATTGTTGCTAAAATTCTGACATTTTTTTGTTTGAAAGAAAATTGCACAAAAAGGGGGGCAAAAGTAAAAAAAAACCGTGAATATGACTTGTTCATGTGTGAATGATGGCTAAGATGGTTTTAGATATGTTCTCGCATGTCATAGTAAATAAAAACACCAAAGAAATCAAATAAAAAACAAGGGTTTCTTCATGAACTTGCCAACCAAATGCAAACATGGGTGGAGATTGATGTTTAGAGGTTGTCTCTATCTCTTACACGTCCTTAGCATATCAAAATTAAGAAAGAGAGAGAAGAACAAAAATCAACCAAATCAAATCAATAGCAAATTAATAAACATAAAAGAGATACATGAAGATGAATAAAGATTAATGTATTGCTATTTAAGGATGGAGATTTTACAGCCATTTCACTTGAAGGACAAGAGAGCACATTACACCACTCAACTTCTCTTAAACCCTAACCATAATCCAAGAACACTTGGTCATAATGTGAAGATGGTTGGATAGTTAACTATAAGTCTCCATCGCAACTAGTTAAATAGATGGGATAGCCAACCCTATGGATACTATTCACTTAGCACATATAGGGAAACTCGATAACCCCCACACACGGGTTTTAACTTGCACACTACACTTACGCATGTTTTTCAAAGTGTATAAATTTAAATCCACTAAGTCTTTAGTCTTGATCTTCTCAGCCTCTCCTTAACATAAACTGCCTAACCAATCGTCTCTCAAGCGCTGTAGTTTTGATCTAAGTTAGTTTTCGGTATTTTGATCAAACTACCAAAATACCCTTTCTTGATGCAATCTTCATCTTTCATTGCAAGCAATCGTCATGCTTACTACATATAAATGCACCACTAGTTTGCCTCACGTTGACAAGTGTCTTGCATTCCGCTTTCAACGAACTAGTCTCATTTGAACCGACCAAGCCATATGATGCAACTTATCACTCCAACCTCTTTTCAATATTTTTCGCATTCAGTGTGCCATATTTGAGTTCAGCTATCTCACACGACATCCTTAATAGTCCTGAGCCTCGACTTCTCCATGAGCATAGTCCCGATCCTCGCCGTTGAACATGGTTAACTCCAAACGACCCTACACATCCAAAGACTAAAAAATCATTTTCGGGTATAAGTTCTTCGCAACTTGACACACTTTAGATGTACATCATGTAACACATATACACTGACTTGAGTCAAACCAAATAATTCAATGACTCAAATTTCTCAAAATCATCTATTTTTGTAAGCTGTCCAAAAAAATTTGTAAATTTATAAATTCTAAATTTTCACTCATCCAAAATAATAATGATTTATCACAATAAAAATCTAAAGTTTTCCACATAATCCTTCGTATATCTATTTTGATATCACGAGTACTATATGTACAACCGGATCTCCATTTCACCAATTTCGCTGTCATTTACTCGACTCGACGGTGACAGTAACATCATTTCTGCCACATTTGCTAATGAAGGAGGCGCTGTGAAGTTCACTCCAGGCAAGAAGACGGCAAGACCCTCGTCGCCGGATCGCCAGTGGCAGAAGGCTAGCCTACGTCCAACTGCATGTAGTAAATAGTAATACATGGAAGTTGGCAGCGATGACGCTCTCCGTCGGCACGGCGCGCGGCCGGAACACAAGCATAGAGGATACACGTCCACGGTCGGTCCACACACAATCATATTGATCCTGACCACCCCGGAACCCGGCACGGCCTGCTCCGCGCCGCTTCACTTGCTGACTCTGCATGATATCTACGGCTGATAGTTTTTGATCCTAACACAAGTATTTATGTAAAACGAATTAAATATTAATAAACCGCTTCGAAAAAGCTATCTGAATAAACTATTTAAAAAAGACAACAAAAAATCGTCTTATTTGCTTATTGAAAAAAGCTATAGACTGAAAATAACGGTTTATAAACGCGGCGGATTGTCCTGCCGGTCTGGCCTTGTGCCGCATTGAGGACGCGCGCGACGCACGCTCGCGTAAAGGCGATCGAGTGCCAGTGCGCGTGTTGTGAAATGTCAGTGGACCTCCCAAAAGGCTCAAGTTGAGCGGTGGGCTGTCCTGTCTGCGAAGTGGACAGGGCGCTGCGCTGGTGCTAGCAGTTAGCCTCGGTTGATTCCGTCATGGACTCGCATGCCTTGCCCATGCTGCCACCACATCGCCATGAACAGATTAGTGCCCTTGGAAGAAAACGGTTAAATTTGTGTGGATGTGATGCTGGAACAACAGGCAGGACAATCTGGCGCTTGTGTCGCCGTCCACAACGTTCTGCCCCCATCATCTCCCTGTCCCTGCTTTGTTCCATCCATGAAGCCCACTCCCTCGTCACATGAGCTCAGAGGAATGCATTCATTCGGCAGAACGCCATACACCATACGCTGGCTCGCGTAGTATTGCGTTGCGACGCGACCATGGACCACCTCATTTGCAATCGTTCCGTGTCATGATCTTTCCCGTCATTATATAGCGCGTATCAATCATACAGGATGAATTCTTTTGGACTGTCTTTGACATTTAATTTATTGTTTTTAAATTTTATCTGTTCACGAGAGATAGTATGCAAAGGAATGTGATTTTGATCGGTATAACTGAACTCGATATAGTGTCTAGTATAATATATCTATAGAACTTATCTTACAAGATATATGTTTAAAAATTAATTACTGTAACAAAAAATAAGTCAAAATCCAATAGAAGGTAGCATAATGTACTGTCAATCACATATCATCTTCTACTAGATTCTCTCACGGCATAAACTACCACTGCTACTATGTAAAAGTGCGTGCATCTCATCAGAAAATATCTTTTTCCACAGCACGTCTTTTGCAGCATACGTACACCGCGGGATGCAATGGCACAACTTTTAGCATATATCACACTATTTGTATCTATATTTATAAAAATAGCAGTACGTCGATTGTATTTATATAAATGGTGTTTTTACTGTCCGATGATCGAACAGTCACACCACAAAGCTGACGCATGGGTGGACCACCGGTGGTAGGCAGCCTGCCGCCTCGCCACCAGACAGCAGGGCCTGTTGCCCCATGGGCAAACAACGAGCGGCGGACCTACGGGGTATCTTTGGGTGAGCCCGCATACCCGCTCGAACTCGATCGACGCGGCGGCACGATCAATCCGGTCCAAATCATCGCTGCGCATGCGCGCCTCATCGCGCGCGCGCGTCTGCCGATCCTCGTCTGACCTCCCGCGACTTCGATTGGCGCGAGCACGGCGCCGTCGGCCCTGTCAAGGACCAGGTTTGTCCGGCTTTGATTCGAGGATTCAAGGATTGTTTTTTCTCTAATTCGATGGATTTTGATTCGATTCGATCGGGTTTCTTTGATGCGTTTGCTGCAGGGCTCGTGTGGGTCGTGGCCGGTCGCTCAAGACGTCGGGCGCTGGAGGGCGCTACCTCGCCACCGGGAAGGCGGAGGTGCTCGGTGAGCGGCAGATGGTCGATCTGCGACCACGAGGTATCTTCTTCTTTGCACATCAAAATCACGCTTCTTCTCGCACAACTCCTCTCGTTAATAAAGTAAAATTTCTACTATGGATTCTTCATTTTTGTGTGGTTGGGCTAAAAGGATGATGCAAGGATATTCTTGTGAGTTGTCTTGTTCAGTTGTTCTGCCTTTGCTGTTGCCTGTTGCTGTGTCCTTTTCTTGATTTCGTTTGTTCTGGTCGGTGAGCGTTAGAAAATTGGAAGAATAATTGAGAGATAAATAAATGGATGGCTAAAATAAAGTTGGGGATTTCAGTTAGTTCATTCTCACTTCCGACAATTTGTGTTTGGACCAAATTGAAACCGGTCTACTGAAGTAGGTTGGATCTTATCCACTTTGTAGTATAGTAACTGAACTCAATGAACGTGTGGTTGGACCCCAGGAAGTTTTCCTTGGCTGAAAACATTCAAGGACTGGCGAAAGCCAACATGGGCCAGCTGGGGAACTAGGCTTTCTCAATCAAGCTATTCCTTAAAAAGCAGATGATACGTTTTATTTTGAGGGATAGAACAACAGATGATACTTTGACTAGCAATTGAAAAGAAAATATTTACATATTAAATATAAGCAACAGTAGTGTCAAATGGAAGAACCATGGTTATCAGAGATGCACCAGAGTAAGTAAAAAATCGTGGAACAGCCTTTTGGGGAGTGTAATAGCTGCAGTAGTCTCAAGTCTAAACTGAAACAATCACAATATATTATTTTTGAAATTTATTTTGCTAACAAACAACTTACCATTTTGTGTGGCTATCCTTGGTTCTTGCCAACCCGCACTAGGACCTAAATCAAACTTTCACCCTCAGTGAGGTTCCAAAACCACTTTCTGTTGTGTACTAACCAAGTGCACTAAATCTTCTAAATATCTGCAAACTCTGTAGTCTATACTCGTTTCTCGTCTAATCTTTTCAGTGATTATGAATAGAGTTGTTTGTCCGGTTGATGATACTAAGGCTTAAATTTAGTACATTTCACAAACCATTCACTTGTATTGCAAGTATTAATTTATCCCTGCTGGCTTCCTATTTCTGATTTCTTTGAAGGGTGCACCTAATATATGCCATGCTCTTGTTATGTAATTTGCGCAAGTTTCCAACTTAATTCTGAATTTAAGATTTATCATATTATTTAGTGCCTGTATATCGAATTATAGTACAAATTTTACAATTATTTACTGAATTGGCAAATGGTTTTACCGAATTGCATATGAAAATTTTGGTGTGGCATACCCTTTGGTAAAATCCTGGGTCCGCCACTAACGACAGGTACCTATCTTAATTTTTTTTGTATATTGTTTGTTTCAAATTTTAAATATAGAAAATTATGAAAATTTATATGTAGGCTTTCGACTTAACGTACTTAACTATATAATTTTTTAGCAATTTTATCAACTGTGAATGTTGCTCAAAAATTCATACGATTATCAGGTAATATTTGAATTTTTTAAATATAGCAAATGAGCTCAAAAAATTATAAAATTTTATGTGCAGCCTCTCGCGACAATGTACTTGACTAATATTTTTTTAACAATTTTATCAGCTATATATATTGCTCAAAAATTTATACAATTACCAGATGATTAGTAGGTGTGACAGAGGTGGGTCATTTCATTTTCTTTGTCTTGTTTAACCAGCATTTTGGTTTTCTTTGCTTTGTTTAATATGCACGTGAATAGTCCAAAAGTAATGAGATAATAAACCGAGCTTTTTATACTATACGAGTTAGGAGCAGCACTATTCAGTATAATAGTACGCAACAGGAAGTTTGCTAGAGATTCTTTTTCATGTTTCTAATATAATCTTTCTTCTGTCATCACAGTTTAATTAATTTCTACACTTAGTAGTTATGATTTTAATGTCTAATACAGTCAATATAAAAGCATATAAAAATATACAATTAAACAACATATAATTAATCGGCACTACACAATTGCAACTAATTACATACATATTTAATAAAGACAATTCATACAACAAAAAATTACATGTTAATATGACTGCTGATAACGGCACTAAATAATATTTAATCGGTTCTGAAAAAAGCGGACGAAGAGCGCAGGTGAGAAGTGTAAGCGAAGAGAATGCGAGGCAAGGAGTGTTAGCGAAGAGACTGAAAGAATATGAGTGTGCACAGCTTGAAATTTATAGTGAGAGCAATAGTGAAGCACAAACTAATGACATGCTGATAATGACGGGACTGAACTACGCGTGGGAAGACAGACACGACGCAAGTGACACTTTTAGTGGTCTATTTCCTGCACGAGTGCTCAATTTTCATATCAGCCACATATCTATGGCCCATTGCCCTTTGTTCACATGCATATTAAATAAAGCAAAGAATACCAAAATGCAGATTAAACAAGGCAAAAAAATGACATGACCCACCTCTGCCGCACTTGCTAATCACCTGATAATTGTATGAATTTTTGAGAAATATTTACAGTGGATAAAATTGTCAAAAAATCACAAAGCTAATTACATTGTAGTGAGAGGCTGCATATAAAATTGTGTAACTTTTTGAGCTCATTTGCTATATTTAAAAATTCAAACATTACTTAGTAATCGTACAAATTTTTTAGCAATATTCACTGTAGAAAAAATTACCAAAAAAATTATATAGTTAAGTACATTGTGTCAAGAGATTGCACATAAAATTTTGTAATTTTCCAAACTTATTTGTTATATTTAACAATTAAAATAAATAATATACAAAAAGTTAAGATAGGTAATTAAGCGGCTTAATTACCTGCCGTCTGTTCATGGGGCGATAGGCCCCTGTCTTCTGATGGCAGGGCAGTGGTGGCCCACCCACGCGTTAGCTTTGCAGCGTGGTTGCCCAATCACAGGACGATGAAAGCATTATTTTTGCAAATACGATCAACGTACTGTTATTTCCGTAAATATGGATGCAAATAGTGTTATATATGTCAAAAAATCTACAATGGCAAGGCGCCAAGAGGCAGTACAAAAAAGTATGTAATGCTAGTGGCAACAGCTGCGGCACCACCCATTAGCACACCAATTGATCACCGCCCTCACCCTCGCGCTCCTCCTCACGGCCGATCGCCCCCCCCCCCAACATCCGCCGCGGCGCCCGTGCTGACCACCGGGCCGCGCAAGGGGTTGTGGAAGGACTTCCCGGCCAAGCCGTACGTTCTGCCCTTGGGACTAGGGCTGTAAACGAGCCGAGCTCGAGCGAGCTTGACCTAGCAAGCTTGAGCTCGGTAGAAACTCGAGCCGAGCTCGAGCGAGCCTGAGATTAACATCGAGTTTTAAGCTAGGCTCGAGCTCAGCTCGGACAAAACTCGAGCCGAGCTCGAGCTTCGCATGTGTAGGCTCGGTGAGGGAGTACCTGCAGGAGGTGGCGGGCTGGCGGCGGTGGCGCCGGGGGACGGCCGGACTGCACCTTCACCACGTGGTAGCCGAGCTGCAGGGACGACCGGACGGGTGGCGCCGGCGGAGAGGAGGGGCGCGGGAGGAGGGCGCGCGGCGGGGAGAGGAGCCGAGGAGAGGAGAGGCGCGGTGGGGAGAGGGCGGCGGGGCGGGAGAAGGGGCGCGCGGGGAGAGAGAGAGAGAGGGCACCGGTGGGGAGGAGGCGGCGGGGTGGGCGAGAGGGGGACGGGGCGGCGGCCGGCGGGAGAGAGGAGGAGGGCCGGAGGAGGGACGAGGAGGCGGCGGAGGAGAGGAGAGGGACGGGGGGGAGAGCGGAGAGGGGGTCGGCGCGGGGCGGGAGAGGCGTCGGCGGGGGGAGAGGAGGAGGCGACGGAGTGGGGCCGGCCGCGGTGGGCGGCGAGAGTGGAGGAGGCGGGGCGGCGGCGGGAGCCGCGAGGCGGGTGGGCGGTGGGGGAGACGGAGAGGAGGAGGAGGGTGTGGGTGGGGCTGCGGGCTGCCCAGGGGGCTGGGGGTTTGAGAGAGGCGGGAGTCGGGACCGCGGGACGGAGGAGTGCGGGAACAGGAGATTAGGGTAAAAATTGTAAGCTCGTGAGCTATTCGAGCTCGGCTCGTTAAAGCTCGCGAGCTTCGGATGGAGCTCGAATTCGGCTCGTTTGGAGTTCGAGTCAAGCTCGAATCGTGTCTAGAACGAGCCAAACTCGAGCAGCTCGCGAGCCTCGAGCTTTTTTTTACAGCCCTACTTGGGACGCCATCAAGTTTGGCGCCTGCGTCCTCGTGCTCGGCGCCGTGAGCGCGCAGACCGGCGGGCAGCTCGGGAGCAAGAGCCGCGAGCTCGTGGGCGGGCTCACCGCGGCCGCGTCTGCACCACCATCAAGGAGAGCGTGCTCGGCATCCCCATGGAGTGGACCGTCGGCGTCGGGCTCCTCGCCAGCACTTGCAAGAAGGAGCTCCCCGACGGGTTCAAGTGTTTAGTTGCAACAGAGATCTGAAGGCATCGGATTCTGGCACCACGTACTCAGATGGAATCGCAATGCATGCGAGTATGCGACGGCCCATCGCGCTTAACTGGCCCGGCTTTTGTTCGATCAATAAAACCACGTCCTCGCCACATGATGAGCTGCAGATTGCTTTCGTATAGCTCGTCAGGAGGGGCTACTATGTGCTTGTTTCGCTCGTTAGGGTGAGGGTCTCATGACTAGACATCATCAGGGAACATTTCGCCGAGCCAGATCGATAAAAAGTGATACGTGATTGCTTCAGGTCGGCAAGCAAAAACCAGATCTGGCTAGCTCGCTCACTCACACATGCAATGCATGCTAGCAAAGCCGGCGGGCTAAGCCGAATGAGCAGGGCTGTTTGAGTTCAGCATTCACGTTGTGGTACATTGGTACGTGATATCACTAGAGTCATCATATATGGTTTAAAACCGTTATTATTGACAGTTTTTGAACTGTTTGAATTTATATGTCTATGATAACAATTGGTTATCACAGATAATTTTTAAACCGTCTGTGATAAGTTATGACACATACGGTTTTGCCTAATAAAACCGTCTGTGATATATCAGATATCAGAGACGGTTATTAAACATAGTCATCTGTGATATCTCGTATATCACAGATGGCTAATACTAAAAACCGTCTGTGATATAACAAATATCACAGACATCTAATATAAAAAACTGTCTATGGTATATCATATATCACAGACGGTTTGTTGTCACAAACCATCTGTGATAGCTATTTTATTAGCTAAATTATTTTCCTTTTTGGGCTAGCCTCAGGAAATACTAGTCATACCCTCTGAAAACAAGCAAACGGATCACATATATAGCACACAACAATCATTACACATATCTTACAAATAAATTAAACAACTGAAGAAAATACAATGGAATGAATTGGTTGATTAAGTACAATTGAGTGATTACAATTGTATCAAATGTTTCAACATCTAATCATCATTGCCGACGTAGAACTCTCTATTCTTGTGCATGACCTTCGCCATCAAGAATTCAGAACGTTTTCCTTGAACTTCGGCGAGTTTGTCAAGATCGTATACTCTTTCGTCAAATTTTACGTGCTGTCACTAGCAGTGTTAAAGTTATTAACATACACACACATATTGATAATCATGAAATATTTATTGGCGAGTTAACAAACCTCTGAATCATTCGTCTTAACATCCATGATTTACTGCATACGGAGGCAAATATAGAATACACATACGTTGGTCTGTAGCTTTTGGTGGCACTGCAAAAATAGAATTATATACATATGTATTGTCAGTTCTAAAGGTATTATTACAAAGTGTGATATAGTAGGATTGTTGTGTTGTAGGGGTACCGAAAATCGTGTCCTCTGTTGCAGTGCGGCGCTAGATGCCTTGTGTCTCCCTCCTGGGCAATATAAGCGTTAAACGACCTATATGATTCCAAAAATTTAGCCTCAGCCATTGCAATCGAAGGAAAGACTACAATAGACTTATGTCACACTCGTAGATAAAATTGCCAAATCTAGAGACGATCCTCTTTTAGGCCATACAGTCGTAGCAATGGAGGAAAATTTTACTAAATATTTTGGTTCTATTTCACACTCGTATTGCTTTGCTATCATTTTCGATTCTACAAAAAAGTTGGCAGGTTTACAGATTGGTATGGAGAGAATAGGTGAATGTCTTGGCCTTGATTATTCAGAAGCTTTCGCACATGTCAAAGAGGAGTTTTTTTTTCATATTTTTCGTATGTATCATGATAAGTTTGGCAGCAGTGGAAGATTGGAGACCTCACAGCAGATGCAACAAGGAAAGACAAACTTGAAATCACACTTATGGAAGAAGTTAAAGAGCAAGTCTACTTCTTCGTCCTCTCAATCTCAGGCGGCCTCCGAGTGGAATTCTGTCTCGGAGTTGAACCACTATTTGGAGCATGATTTTGCAAATATTGATTCTAATCTTACTGGTGGAGGCAAGATAGATTTGCTCGAGTGGTGGAAGAACAACAAGCGGATATTTCCTGTGCTGTCACATTTCGCACGGGATATTCTCCTGGTGCTAGTGTCCATCGTCTCTTCAGAAGCGATGTTCAGTACGGTAGAGAGAATAATCGAAGAGAGAAGATCACCCCTTACGCCTAGGATGGTGGAGGCAATCACATGCGCCAAAGACTGGGAATTAGCTAAAGAATGGCAACAGCATCAACTGGAGGATTCCGAAATCGTACAGGCGTATGCTAACCTCAAACGCATGAACGACCTAAACATTGATGAGTAGATACTATGTACGTATGTTGTTATAGTTAGTATATAAATATATTGTTACTGTATTCTTTTCCTTGTTCGGGGAACCTCACTCTGGGACATAAGGTTTTTAACGAGACAGTAACATTGTATTTTTAAAATATCAAAAAAATTTCACTTTTTCCCGAAATATTTACATCATTACGTACCCATGTTTTTATGCAACTAATTCAATTTCAACTAGTTTTTAACGAGGCGGGTACGAGAGAAAGGAAGATGACAACCGTCGCCACCATTATCACCGCCGCCTTCGTGTATGTTGCTTCGGGCTGAGCTTGGGCTGGCACGGCGGGGCTTTGGGCCGTGCTTGGGCCTGACCGGAGGCGAGTCGGGCCGGCATGGCATGGTGAGATGACTGAGCCGAGCCAGCACAGCATGAAGCGGCATGAACCACGATGGCCTGAGCTATGCTGGCACGGCACGGCCTAACTCCCAGCTCTACTTCAGAGAGTGGCTACAGGATAAGTAGCCTTCGTTTTTAGGCCCGATGGAACAAAAGAATTTGCAGAAAACAGTTTAATTCCTGCAGAAATCAAAAAAAATTCCCGCGTTCCAATTGCACAGGCGACGTGGTCGCTAGTAGTTTTAATCGGAAACCAGAAATAGGATTAAGGTAAGAAGCAATTGAGGGCTTTGAGGCATTCGGAGCTTCTTACGAGATGTTGACTTCCCACCTTCTCAGCCTCATCAGTTGGAGAGATGATTGGACATTTGTACGCATGTTGAACACTTACAGCCTTTCTGAACCAGACATGGACGCCCAACTGGCCAACTGTACATGTATACAACTCTGAACTGAAGAGTAGGGCATATCACTGATAACTCAGAACGGAGTGCATAGACCACACACAAAAAAGGATCAGAAGGATGAATTCAGAAACTAGCCGTAACTCTTAAATTCCATGGGAAATTTGGAATGAAACCAGAAACTTTCGCCCTTGTTTTCTGAAGTAATTTATAACCATCTGCATTGTTCTTCCGGAAAGGGTAGGCTGAACCCAGCGACGACGACGAACACTGATGCATGTACATAAGCAAGAGCCGAGCAAAGGAAAGGAAGGAGGTGCGTTGCAATCATGCGCACGGACGCAAACAAGCGCGAGTCACACGCCGCTGCGCCCATTTTGGCGGCTTGGCAACGAGCCAAGGCACCCAACGCTGGCGATTCCACTTGCTTCACGTGACCGGTTCTGCTGCATGCCACAGCACCAATGGCGCGCAATAATGGAATTCCCAGCCGCATCTCGCCACCGCCACCCGCCTATAAAAACAAGCTCAAACGCCTCCCGCTACAGTACGTACTAGCTAGCTTCACGTAGCTCAGTGGCTCGCTCGCAGCAATGGAGTCCACCAAGCTCTCCGCGCTGCTCGTCCTCGCCATGCTCGCGCTCTCCTCCTCTCCTCTCGCCCTTGCGTGCAACTCGTGCAGTTCTAGCACCCCCTCGACCGGCACGCCCGTGATCACCGTGCCAAAGGTCACCATACCGCCGATCGTCTCCAACCCGCCGGTCACCGTCCCTCCGGTCCTCGGAGGCGGCAGCCCGGTGACCGTGCCTCCGGTTACCCTCCCGCCGATCAACGTCCCACCTATTATCGGCGGCGGGTCCACCCCGCCGGTGCGCCACGGCGGCAGGAAGGGGTGCCCGCCTCCGCCGTCACCCCCGACGCCCACACCCTCACCGCCCTCGCCGTCCTCGGACACCTGCCCCATCGACCAGCTCAAGCTCGGCGCGTGCGTGGACCTCCTCGGCAACGAGGTGCACATCGGCGACGCCAACGTACAGTGCTGCCCGCTTGTAAAGGGCATCGCCGGTTTGTCCGCGGCCGCGTGCCTGTGCACAACCATCAAGGCCAAGCTGCTCGACCTCACCATCTACGTGCCGATCGCGCTCAAGCTGCTCGTCAACTGCGGCTGCGCCGTCCCGCCGGGCTACACCTGCGCCTAATGGATTCGATTCGATTTGTGCAATGCATGAGCCACAAGGTCTTCCATTCCATCATGAGTACAAGAGTTTGAAAGGTTGTTCGATCGATTGGGTGGTGAAGCCACTCGCTTCCGGGTTGTTCAATTAGTAAATTCATTATTCGGTTTGCTATTCTTGTTGCATGTTTTGTATATGGAGTAGTGCCTCCTGAAGTTGTCATTGTACGTTGTGTATCTGCATGAAAATATTTTCCGAATGTAATTCTTGTTTGCAATGCTGCTTATGGTTTATCATCTCGACGAGTCCCAAACCTTCATGTCAGTGAGCCATCCCATGCCATTTATCCCTGAATTTTTCTATCAATTAGTACAAAGGATTTAGTATACACAGGGCAACTCATAATTAAGGAAAAGCTTGCGATCCATGAGAGAAGTTACTTCGGCGAAACAGTAATAAGGTTCTAGGTGTCATAAAGGTAGCATCATGTACAAATCGACCCTACCAAGTAAACTCTCAAGCTGATGCTAGCTATATTTTCCCTTCTTGATATGCCTACCTAGGAGAGTAATATCTTTGCACATCAAGACCTAGCAGCAGGCTCCAGTAAGCTCAAGTACTCTGCTATAGCCTGCCCTTCGTTGCTAACATCAATATCATAGTCATCTAAGGCATCCCCCGTCAGTTCATTGGCAAGCTCATTTTCCATCAGCACGTCTCTGACTGGAGGTTGATGATGATTTGCTTCTTCATCACTCGCAGCTACTTCATCGCTCATAACTTCATCATGGTTCACAGTTTCTTCATCGTTCACAGCTTCTTCATTGTTCACAGCTTCTCCATTGTTCACAAGCTGCCCATGACTTCCCTCCATTGTGCTTCCATCAGGAACATGTGGTGGAATGTTAACAGAGGCCTGTGAATTGTTGAACCCTGAAGCAGTCGTGGCAGCAGCTGCCCTGGAGCTCGATGATCCTGCACCCGAGCATAGCAGGAAAGAAGAGAGCAAAAAGGGCTGTAAGTCCATTTCATTTACGGCCACACAATTTCAAAGAGCAATGATGGATGTGTTAACGCTTACATACCACGAGATGATCGGCTCCTCCTTGACTGAATTTTACTCTTGAGTGAAAAGAATAAAATAAAAAGGCGTTAACAACTGCAGAGCATCCTAGTAGGAGTACGAAGAAAAGCCAAAGAAGGCATACTTGTAGGATACAGTTTTGCTCCGGATTTGTCAAAAGATCTAATGCTTTGTCAGCATCATTTTCATTTATGCGGAGTGCTTCTGCAGCGAGATACTTCTCAAACCTTAAAATTTTAAACAACTGATCGGTTACAAACAGGAAGTACAGCAACATAAATATGTGGTAATGCAAAATCAGTACTCAACATCTATACTCCAAGGTGCAACTGGGTAGTCGATATACATTTTGTCCCTTTATTTCACCGATTCACTCAGATCACAAAAGCGTTATGCCCAAAAAGGCCATAACGAATAACTTTTGAGCATTTCGAGATGGTATGCCTGATATTCAGAATCAGAATAGAGCACTATTAAGTGTAATAAGACTAGTCTTTTCCTCATGAATTGTGATACAAGGATTCCAGTAAGACATACGCAAGACAACCACAGAAAAACTGAAGAACATCTCTAGAAGATAATGTGTGGTCTGCCAGGAATAAGTGTCCTAAAACTATATAAACAAATCTAGTCTTCTAAGGTTGGTTCACAAAAAATGTTACATTAGATTAAATGAAACATGAACTACATGACAAAAACTAAGGTGTTCTACAGTGGTTAATGTCATGAGCCTTAGTTCATAACGGGATAAACATTCGTTGGAGGAAGATCGGACGACGACGACTTGAGGTAGAACGGCGCTAGAAGAAAGAGGGCACCGATTGAGCGAGAGGAACGGATCTAAAGTAGCCGATCTATGGAAGAGACCAGAGCTAAAAATTGGGGACTTGGAATACTTTGTTATTCATTGCTTGATAATAATAAATACACGATATCCCTTTTATAGGAGTAACTCGACTGGACCTCCAAGAAATAATCTCTATTTCTAAGAAAACCTATCTCTAATAAATAAAACATATTTATAAGAGAGTAAATCTATCTAATAAGAAAACTAACTATTCTTATCTCCATCCTAATCAATCTAAGTCTGCCATGCACACTGCTACAGTATACGGTACTGTTCACACGCGTGAACAGTGCACATAAACAGTAATTTTAGCACGTGATAACTTCTCCCCCTTTAGCGACAGCTCGCCCTCGAGATATGGTAGCGGTCATGGTTGCAGCCCTTGGTGGACCCAATCTGGCGAGTAATTACGATGTCTCATACGGGAGATCAATAGCGTGTTGATGACGATTAATGGCAAGGGCCTTAGTGTTGCTCGATGTCGAGGAAGTTGCCAACGACGAGGGTAGCCAATGTGGAATAGCAGTTGCATGCTTCATGGTAAGCAGCAGTCGTGAGAAGAGATCGATTGCTCTGATACCAAATGTCATAAATCTTAGTTCATAACGAGATAAACATTCATTGGAGGGAAGTCGGACGACGACGACTTGAGGTAAAACGACTCTAGACGAAAGAGAGCACCGATTGAGGGAGAGGAACATATCTAGAGTAACAGGTCCAGTGGAGAGACTAGAGATAGGAATTGGGGACTTAGAATACGTCTTCATTATTTATTGCTTGATGATAATAGATACATGCTAATCCTTTTATAGAAGTAACCGACTTGACCTCCAAGAAATAATCTCTATCTCTAAAAAACTTATCTCTAATAAATAGAATATATCTATAAAGTAGTAAATTCATCTAATAAGAAAGCTAACTATTCTTATCTCTATCCAAATCAATCTAATCCTGCCATGTGTGCTGCTACAGTACACGGTACTATTCACACATGTGAACAATGCACATAAACAGTGATTTTAGCACATGACATTAAAAACAACATTAAAAATTGAGGGAAAAAATGATTGTAGCTGCTGTAAAATGCTAATGAGATTTGACCAACGATAGTTATGTGCAAACAAAATGAATTTAACTAACTTTCTATCACTAAAATTTGCTCAATAACATTATTATGAAATAAATTCGTATTTGAATTGAACTGATATAGTTTGTGTTACAAGGTGAGGAGGAGTGGAAATGTGAAATGTATAACACGATTACACGACGAAGAGAATGTGGAAGGTGACACAAGTAGAGAGAGCTGTCAAAACAAGCCGAAAAGGGAGATAGAAGTATAGCGGCACAGATCAAAGCTTGAGACGGCAGCGGCACAGTGCTCAACAAGCGCAACAAAGGCGCGGTGTAGAAGAAGCACGACGGCCTTAGAAGCTCGAGGCGATGCTCAAAGAGAAAGACTTCTACGATCTGCAGCGGCTTAGTGAAGAGCGGCGGCTGCGGCTATGTGAAAGGAAGAAGAGGACCACAATCATCCAAAAGGATGGAATGTGGCTAGAAAAACAATCGGCTGACTGATAAGAAATTTGTAAACACGCACAGCTTTAACGAACTGATAGAGAGATGCTATATATTTGGATGGATACAATGGAAGACTCGAAAGGAAAAGACTCAAAGGACAACAGAAACTAGCAGTAGAAATATCAGCACGTCGCCTTCATATTCCCCCCCCCCTCTCTGTCCACCCTCACTCCCTCCCGTCTCTCTCTGCCGGCAAAGCCGGGGGCGGAAGGAGGCGGTGACCAAAGGAGAGCCCGATGGTTGCGTGGTGTAGGGGCGCGCGCGGGAGACGCGACGTCGACAAGGAGGCCGGAGCCGGTGCGGGCGGCCATGCGAGCGGTGGTGGTGGGATCCGGCGGCGGCCAGGAGGAGGTGGAAGGCCCGAGGCGGCGAGAAGGGCGTCGGATCTGGCCGGGCAGTGGTCGAGCGGCCAGTCGCGCGGGACGCCGGCTTCGATCGGAGAGGAGCCGGATCCATGGTGGCGGTGGCCGAATCTATGGCTGCGGTGCCATATTCGGCGCGATCGCCGAATCCGCGGCGGCGCGCGAAAGGCGCAGCAGCAGCGAGCGCCGATCCGCGCGAGAAGGCGAGGCGGCGGATTCGGCGCGGGCCAGGCCGGAGCTGGTCGGAGGCGAGCTGGATCTAGCGCAGGCCATCGGCGCCTCAGCGGCGACTGGATCCAGTGCGGGCCAGCTGATGCGGGCCGAAGGCGGCCTGATCTGGCGTAATCCGGTGGCATGGAGCGCGAAGGAGGTTGGAGGCAGTCAGGGCGCTGACATGAGAGCGGGCCAGCGGCACGAAGGAGGCCGAAGGCGGCTGGAAGAGGAAGGGGAGGTCGGCCGGATCCGATAGCCACCCCCTGGAGCGAAGATTGCTCCTTCCAGGGGTAGCAGCAGCAGCGGAATGTGGATCAAGCTCTAGGGCTTTGATACCATGTTACAAAGTGAGAAAGAGTGGAAATATGAAATGTTAGATGTGTTACAATAGCAGCCCATAGGGCTATATATAGTACATGAGACACATATGAACCCAAACTCTAGACAATAGGAAATGATCTAAATACCCTTAATAATTTGCACAACAAGCGAATATCCAATTAAACTAAACTGATCTCTGCAATCCGGTAAAAATGTTGAGACGGTTTTATTTGACTTTTGTTTTATTAGTTTTACATTGTACTAACTGGCTAGGAGCCTCTTGTTTGGACCTATAACAGACATATTTTACTAGAATCGGCAGAGTCTATATAACCAACTTTGATTCCAAAGCACAGTGTAACAATGCCAAACTGAACATTAGACATCTGGTTCTCCAAGCATAGGCCTAATGGCAATTCATGATAAAATCAACATCTAGAACTACAAGAACGTTGATTAATATAGTAAGTCCAAAAAATTCTTACCCAACATTAGTCAACCCTTTCAACTTCTGCATATCAACTGCCTTGTTCATGGGAGTTTTACCATATTTCCTTTGTTCCCTAGGATAATACAGAGAAAATTCTCACTACTCAGCAAAAAAAAGAAAATGGAAGAAAAATAAAAAGGAAAGGAAGCCTCTTGATGAGAAGCTTACAAGATCTCTCTTTGCGTCTCCCGGTTCTGCTCTATTCTACGAGTTTTCTTGTCACGCTCCTCACATAAGAGATCAACAGACAGTTGAATATCATAGCCAGTCATCTTTAAAGCTCTTTTTGCAGCTCGTGCTCCGTAGCCCATATCCATTAACGTTGATATAGCTTCATCTGGTACTTGAAGCTAAATTTGATATTCATTTAGCAAAACATAAAGCTGACATGGATTAACAGAACACGCTATGGTACTAAAGTACTAAGGTGCAGAATAATAAAAAAAAGCTACAGAGAAAAAAAATGATAGCCAACAGAATATACCTGCATGTATTTAGCTTGCGCAGAACTGAGAGACCCACGTGCTTTTTCAGTATGACCATTATGATATGCTACCACTCCTTCCAAAAGCTCCAGCCTTACGTAGCTATTACACAGGCCAAATTCATGATACGTAAGGAACCAACATAAGCCAAAGCTAGAATGCTTCACAGGACACCACCCTTAGAGAGCCACAACTAAAACAAGTTGAACACAGTCCTCACGGCTGTTTAAAAATGAAGATTAAACTAGAGATGTGCCTGGAATATCCAGATGACCACATTTTCAGTACCACCGGTCACTTGAAGAATGATTTCAACACTTCTCTATCCCCTCTGTTCTCTCTTCTTTTTAAAAAGAGTACATGTTGGGGTCTTCCATTCATCCACACATCCTCTACTTTTTAGAAACTTCTTTCTAAATGTTTCCATCAGTTCTCACCTCTCAATGAAAATACCTACTTTCCAATAACAGCCATATAATAAAAAAAAGGAAAAACAATAGTGTAAGAGTCTCACATAGCAAGATCTGCATGACGGCCAGCCTGGAGTAATCTGAAGCGAGTGGAATCTTTACCATGGGAACGTTCAAATCCTAACCGAGCTTTTTCTAGACGAGTCCCTGCGACTTCTAAACGTGATACATCACGAAGCATAAAATAGCACCAGACTATATCTAGTTGAAGCATCGGCACATTATCAACCCTCTGCAAAATATGTACGTAGTGTAAGTAAAATACTTGCAACACTCTCTTTGATACAGGTAAGACATTCTTCTCACAGTTCAAGTTACCTCAATGAGTTTAGGGTCACAAAGAGAGAAAGCTTCCTGTTAACACAATAAAAGGATTGGTCAGTATAGAGTTATTTGGGTGCACACAAAGCATGCCAATGCATAGCAATTGGAAAGCTGCACATGCTTCTTGCAGTATGAAGAAAACAATCGCATAAACAAGGAGTGCTGAGAAGCATTGTAGGACAGTAGAAGCCAGCATACCTCGGCCATTATTAACACATCTAGTGCCTCCTTATACATGTCCTTCTTGATAAGAGTTTTGGCTTTTTGATGAAGCATTAGAGCCATCTTCAAAGCCCTAGAGATAACACAGATGATGATGTTGAATAGTATAAACCAGATAAGAAAAAACCTGAATAGAAGATTTAATCTATTACTTGATATCATCTACAGATCCAAACATCACTTTCTGGCCACTCTGATCCTCGAGATCTAAGTTGTAGTCTTCTTCAAGGAAGGAGCCATCCGAATGTCTTTGAGACAATGCCTTTGCAGCATCCCTACAACACCATTATATTGATCGTCAAATAAAAGATTTTGTGAGCTATGTTCCCCAAGGCGGACAGCTAGCCCGCCTAAGCCCTAGGCGCCACCCTCCTGCCTTGCCGATTTTTCCCACCTAGGCGGCGGTTAAGCGCTAGGCGTCGGTCTGCCACCCAACTAACACCTAGCCCTGGTGAACACTGTTTGTGAGTTCCTAAAGAATTCAGCATAACTTAGGTGTTAATCCTGGTTCAGGACACATCATCCCAATATCGAATCAAGGCACACAATCTATGTAAACAAACTCTCAGCCTTCTTTCAGATTCAGTAGAAGGCTAGGAGCTCTACCCTGCCCCTCATGTGCGTCAGTTATTGCATTTGTGAATTTTCCACATTACAAAATACACATTATTGTCTATTACTGAGAAATAAGCCTGGGTGTCCTACCTATTTTGTGCTTCTTCCTAGTTTCTATATCACAAAACACACAACTAACTATGGGTACATAAATTATGATCGAAAGTGGTTCCTAATTTTAGACTACCAAGTGGAATCGTGTTCACGATGACTGAATTTTGGCTGGAAACCTCGAAATCCATAAAACCCCTCAGGATTTGATCACAAGGTGCGAACCGATCCTTACCAAAGCCTGACGAGCCTACTGGCATGCTCCTCCTCTGCCGCCGCCGCGGCGGCCTCGGCGGCGATGGCCTTGCCGCGATCGGGGGAGGTGAGGGTGGATAGCACCTTGGCGTTGCTCTTGAGGCCGGCCTCCTGCAGCGAGGCGGGGGGGTCGTCCTTGAGCACGCGGCCGCCAAAGATGAGGCCAACGCGGTCGAGCTCGACGTCCCCCGCCCGCCGCGCCACCTCCGCCCGCAGCATCGGCACCGTCCACGCGCCCAATTCCACCTCTAGGGCGCCGACCCACGCCCCGACCACGCGAATTCGATCCGCCGGCGGGGAGACCTCGTCGGACGCCATTGAATGATCGGAATTAGGGGGTCTTGGCTCGGGTTGGGTGGTTTGGTGTGGCTTTGGAGGTTTTGGTGTGGCTTTGGAGATAGCAACACACAACAAAGGGCTGTGCTGTGCATGTAGAGGGAGGAGACTTGCGACTGTCAGATTGTGGGCTCGGCTTCTAAAATCTGTCCGTGATTTTTCATTTTTCATAGTAATTAATTTTTAAACGAATTATCTTTTCAAAGTAGGATATAAAGCTAATTATAGAATATATTATAACGACTTTATTTATATCAGTTAAAACCGCACGCAACTTCCTATTACAGATCAAAAGTTATAAGCAACAGTCATAAACCGAATCCAAAAAGAACATATCCTGAGTTGTATATGAGTATTGTTTCTATGATTTTCTCTCTAACAAGAGTAGCATTAATTTTAAAGTAAATAAAGAGGTAAAGAGCATCTATCCATCATTTATCATGCTTTAAAAATTATGTAAATTTCAAAAATATATACAATCTTGGTTTCAAAAAATGTATAATAAACAATACAATTCTTACCCCCCAAAAATCCTAGTTATAGCCAAATAAACAGCCAAGGAATTTGCTAATTGATCCTTATCAGGGTTAAAATCACAAAGACGGCATGGAAAATCTCATCCCTTCATACAACAGAAGGTGCTTCTAGGTTTTTTTAATAGTAATTTATATAATTTTTAAAATATGATAAATGATGGATATATGCTGCTTATTTCTTTATTTACTTTGAGATTAGTGTTATTTTTGTTAGAGAAAAAAGTATAGAAACATTACTGAAGATTGTATATTGTATATTTTTTGAAACCAAGAATGTATATTGACTTGGATTCCTTGGCATCCGATATCTTTCCTATGTTGTCCTTTTGCGATTTCAACAATGCGATGACCCGTCCAAAAAAACCATACAATGTTATCTACGGACGAATTGCCAAGGGTGGTGATTGGTTCGGCTGATAAGCTCGTGGCTTATGGCTGAAAGCACTGTAACTGACAGAGACTTATTTAACATAATTAAATTTAAAAAATTTAAAAATATGTTAGCCCATTACGTATAATACAAACAAATACGGTAAAAGAAAGAACCGGCAAAAAAGCTCAACAAAAAGCTAAAAATTAAAAAAACGAAACTTATAAATAGTAAAAAATAAGTCAGAAATCGAAGTCGAATTGATCAGAATTGTTTACGAAGAGAAGACTTTGATGGTATCGAATGTCAGCCAACAACTCTCTGATTTCTGTCCTAAGTTGTTTTCTACGTTGTTAGTCAGAAACAAGTGTTTTTGTGTCTTTTTAAAGTAGGAGATTGGAAAAGGTTTCTCTTTTAGACCGCGCACTAATTTTCTAAGGATGCCTTCTCTTTCCACTAAAGTGCTAGGAATTACTTGTTTCTTCGTTAGTAAGCTTTATTATATTATTATATCCGTATGGTCGTGTCATGTGACAAGGAGAAGTACGCGGTTAGTATTTATTCTAGATAAGTGCCCTAACGTGTCAAGTACATATACTTTGATCCTTCTTTTTAGTTTACCATTTTCACTAAATAAATAAATAATAAATTTTTTTGTTGTTTTTAAAATAGTTTATTAAGATAAATTTTTTAAAATAATTTATCGGTAGTCAATTGATCCTCTCCAACATTTATTCTAAAACCAAAAATCGTTCGCAATCAGCGGTAGCCAAAAAAAGACCCAGAGTTTTAATTTGGCTGAAAATGTGATACTGCTGCGAGACCAAATTGAGGCCCCGCTCGGTTGGGCTGAAAATCTATGACTTATGGATGAAATTGCACTGTAGAGGCTGAAATTTCATTGTAGCTGAAAGTGGCTTATTTAGTGTAATTAAATATAAAAAATTATAAATAGAAAAAATATACTATCTCAACACGGACAACACAAACGAATACGAAAAAAAGAACCGATAAAAAGCTAAAAAACTAAAAGTTCAAAAAAAAGATGAAATTTATAAATAATAAAAAAATAATCCAGAAATTAGAAGATGAAACTGAAATGAGCGGACCAAACAAGCTACTGGACTCCTGCAACAGCCCGCCAGCAACCCGACCCGGTCGGTCTGGCTAAATTTACTACGATCTAAGGGCAGTCCCAGTACAGAAACCACTTAAGTAGTTTCTATATATGCCATGTCATATAGACAATACTTTAGACACTATTGTCTCCAATGCACCATGTCTATTTATAACCCAAGCAATTAATTAAGCATCAAAATCTCTCTCTCCTCTCCACCAATCATAATTTTTTTCCATATCTCTCCAATGTAAAATTTGGTAGTGTCTATTGCATTGGTTTTCTCATAGAAACTAGGTCTTGCATGAGACCCAGTTTCTTCCTCTTTTTCTTCTCTCTTATTTAATATAGCGCCACATCATCTAAAACTCCCACATGGCAATCTAATTAATGCCATAGACACTATCCTACGTGGAGCACTGAGACTGCCCTAAGGGCGTCTCCAACAGCTGGCTATTTAGCTAGCTAGATCTGATGTGGCAAGGAAAAAGTAAGAGAGAGAGTAGTCATTAGTGACAAGCAAATAGCTGATCTATTTCACGTAGTCCAAGAACATGAGAGAGGAGCATGTGTGTCCAACAGTATAAAATAGTCTTTGCTTTTGTCTCTCACCTCCACGTCAGCTGACTATATAGCTAGTACTAGCTATTACCATTGGAGATGGCCTAACAACGTGACATACTACACGACAAGGTGGCAGCAACGATCCCGCGTCCCGAGGAAAGGAGACGCACCGCCCATCCCACTGCCGTGCCCGCACTGCAAGCACCACCGAAACTGCAGAAAAGCCCATGTCGTCGTCAAGCCCGAGGAGTCGGAGAGCCCATCTGGACCCAACAGAGACGAGCACGCAGTCCACTGCTCCCATGCCCACCTCCCGTCGCCATCACTACTGCCGCACCCCCAAAACCTGCAAAAACCCACGACCACGTCCCCACTCCGCGCGCGTCACGAGGATGGTCGCCGCCGGCCGCAAACGCTCCCGCCACGCGCCCGCGCCCGCGCCGGCTCCGCCGGCGCCTCCCCCGTCGCCGCCGCAGCTGACGTCGCTGCTGGCGCTGCTCGCCTCGTCCGTCTCCCTCGCGCTCCGCTTCGCGTCCGACCGCGACCTCCTCCTGCTCCCCTCCCAGACGCTCGCGCTCGACCCGCTTCTGCTCTCCGCCGCGCGCGCCGTCTCCCGCCTCCTCGCGCTCCTCCCGCTCCACCTCCAGACCCTCACCCTCACCTCCCTCTCGCTCTCCCCGCCCACCCCGTCGCCGCCGCTCCCATCCTCCTGGTTCCTCCGCCTCCTCTCCTCCTCCCCCTCCCTCCCGGACTCCGCCTGGCGGGACGCCTTCCGCATGTCCAAGCCCGCCTTCTTCCAGCTCCTCCACTCCCTCGCGCTCTCCGACCCCGCCGCCGCATCCTCCTCCTCCTCCCTCGCGCTGCCGCCCGACCACAAGCTCGGCGCCGCGCTCTTCCGCCTCGCCCACGCCGCGCCCGCCCGCGCCGTGGCGCGCCGATTCGGCCTCCCGTCCCCCGCAGTCGCCGCCCGCGCCTTCTACGAGGTCTGCCGCGCGATCGCCGACCGCCTCGCCGTCCTGCTCGATCTCGCCTCGCCCGACCGCATCGCCCGCGCCGTCCCGGGATTCTGCGCGCTCTCGCTGCCCAACTGCTGCGGCGCGCTCGGCTACGCGCGGTTCGGGGACGCCGTTACCGCGCAGGCGCTGGTAGATGCCGACGGCCGCTTTCTCGACGTCTCCGTCGGGTGGGACCTGTCGATGGCGCCGGCGGAGATCCTCCCACGGACGAAGCTGTACGGCTCGCAATCGCTGGTGCTCGCCAATGCTCCTCAAGGCGAGCTCATCGGTGGCTCAGTGCCGCGCTACTTCTTGGGGCCTGCATGCTGCCCGCTGCTCCCCTGGCTTGTGACACCGTACAAGGATATGGATGTCAGGGATGACCTGTCCAAAGAGACCATCTTTAACCATGTGCACTCGCACGGAATGCAGCTGGTCAGGAAGGCCTTCGGCCATGTGCGGGCAAGGTGGCAGCTTCTAGGGGAATGCTGGAAGGGCGAATGCCAAGAGGCGCTGCCGTACGTCGTGGCTGCTGGTTGTCTGCTCCACAATTTTCTCATCAAGTGCGGCGAGCTGGTGCCTGAGGAGGTTCAGGGGGACGCCAATGCGGATTTGTTTGGGGACTTCGAGGGAGAGAAGGACAAGGAAGGGGAGAGGATCCGGGATGTTCTTGCTGCACACCTAAGCTTGGTAAGCCGTAACCAGTGAGCAATTCGTGTGCGCTCCACAGTTTTGCCTAATGTACATATTAGTCTGTAATCCCCCAGCATCATGTGAAATGCTTACGTAACTAATTCTAAGCTTCTACCGGAGCTGCTTCTATCTAATGCTATACTCTTGTCAATTTATTTCGCTGGTTAACCTCTAACTTTTAGTGTAGCATAGCCATGCCATGCCTGATGTTATTAGTCTCACAAAATCACATGACATCTTTTGTTCTGCTCTACCATGTCACCATTTGCTTCAAGCCTTCAATCTACTAGTTAGACATGATTTACATACTTTCTAGTGGGGATGTTTTTGTAGTCATTTGAAATAGCTCAACACTCGTGTTGGGAATATATTTTTGCTTCCTTTGTTTCTTATCACTTTCAAACAAAAAATGCCCGCAAAGTCTGATGAAGTATGGTTTAAGTTGTGCTTTTTCACTGTCTTTTCATTTGCCTTTCCAGTTTAATTCTGCTGTTGAACTCCATGTTCTTACATTTTTGCTGATTTTGTCGTAAGTCATCTTGATACCGTTCGTTCCTTGTTTATCATCATGCTGAAACTTTCCTTGGTATTAAAGCTTTGATTTAGAGCTTGTGAGATTAAAATTTCTGTTTTTTCTTCAATTCAATACAACAAATATACTCTCTGTTACATACCACTTGTGATTGTGAAGATAAGAATGGATTTGGGGAAGGAGAAGTGGAGCCCAAGAGGGAGGGAAATAGGGAGCTAGGGGATGCCAGGAAGCTGCTGTCTTCAATCTCATCTGTTCGATCCCTCCATCTGATAAGCTGGTCCTTCTACTCCTGCATGGGCCATAAGCCCACGACCCAGCCCAGTGCCTGTCACTGCCCATGGCACAAACCAGCCCCAAAGTTACACACCGAAGGGCCCATGACACACTCCAAGCAAATTAGGGCCTGTTTGGTTCATGACCAGAAGTTGTCTAGCCACAAGTTAGGCGTGCCACAGTTTTTAGGTAGCTGTTTGGTTCATTGACGTAACTGTGGCATGCCATACTTTCTTAGCACCCGACCCCACACGTCATAAACTCAGTTTCTTGCCAAACTTTGCCACAAGTGTGGCTTCGATTTTGTTAACCACACTTTCTGTGGCAGCCACACATTGCCTAAGTTTAGACATGGCAAACTTAGGCACCAACCAAACAGGCCCTTAGTCTCCCGCACTGGCTAGTTCTTAGTTTCTTAGTAGTGTCAGATATCACCTCGTCTTCCTTTCCCATTAGGCTTCCAATGAAAACAATTGTTGTGGACAAGGGTCAGCTGTAGCGGTAGTACGCAGCAGCAAGAAGTAGAGCTTAATACGCTCGGCAACGAAGACCAAGATGAGCAGCCCACACGGCTGCAGGAGTCCTCGGCGAGGATGTGCAGCAGCATGTGGCCCATAACGTTCACAAACAGTAGGGAGTCCGAATCCATAAGGGGAAGGATAGCAAGTCATGTTCAAGATAAGAGACCAGGAGGAAAGATTAGATTTGTTAGGAAAGTAATCAGTTAAGAGTCAGGATAGAATTCTTGTTAGTAGAGGCCAATTGGCCAGGTCCAGTTTTGTCCTACCAAAGGTAGGGTCATGTCGTGTACTCTATTGAAATCAAGTAAGAAGAAATATTCTCTATTTGGTATTTGCTATCTCTCAACCCTTCTAGTTCTCTCATCCCAATCTATGTCTATCTACCCCATCTAATACCCTAATCCTCTTCAAGCCATGACGTCTGACCATCTTCAGCATGCTAGTTATCCCATTGTGAACCAACATTCGCAACAACAATAGTGATAGTCTCATCTTTGAGAAGCTATTTGACATGTCTTTTTTATGATTTTACGTTCAGTGGCTTAAAATTGCACATGGTTCCTTACCAAATTCGTGTGGGCAAGGTCATATCGAGCTAAACTTGCTGACCGAAAAAATCTGAAGAGAGTTGGAGTTCAGAGAATTAGTTAGCGTCTGTGACAGGCTAAAATTTGCATATGTTGTCTCTGCATTTAAAAGATTAATCTGAGTATCTAACTAATCTATAATGCTCCTGAATTACACTAAGCATGAATACATTTTTTTTTCAAGGATAATGAGCAAGTTGCACAGTAAAATTATTGCAGATCAGCTGATGGGTGTATTCTAGCAATGGCTGTAAGCATTGTAGTGGAGTGAGAGTAGAGACTTGTCTACTATCACTGTTGTCATTCTGAGTTAGCTGTATCTTCCCATCTCCTGCTATGATAAAAAGCGCAATAATCTAAGTCACTGGTTCATTGTTAGTTAGGATAGTGGAGGTGTTATTAGATCATACGCGATAGCTGTCCCTAACATGCTTTGGTTTAGATTACGCTGCATGAGCAGGGGAAAAAAGGTTTGTATTTGGATCTTTTAGCTGCTATTGTCATACTTGTTGGAACGTTTGTTGTTACTGACCTAACAAGGGTCATAACCCAAGCTTAACAGCGATGTCAATAATAAGGTTTGTGATTGTGACAAGAAAGTTGGCGGAATGGAGAACATCATATGAGAGAGCATGCGGACCACGAAATGAAGAAGAGAAGGATGGGGCGTACTGTCTGGCCAAAATAGACAGGAGAAACGCCCTTCAACGAGGTGATTCGATCATCACTATGTAAGTAGTACCTTTCCAGTTTTGTAGTTAATCATAAAAATTTTCATTTGCTGCCAAGCATGTGCAGCTGTTTTAACGTAGCCGGCCAAGCATATTATCTAGTCGTGTTTCATGTTGGGAATCGGTTATATCAAACTGCCAATCCCTTACATTTTCATTGACTTCGGTGTAGAGTGCACTAGTATACTGTATTGGCCTCAGTTTGGAGTTCGCCTTGGAAAGGGAAACAATAGCAGTTGATAATTTCTTCGTTGAGCCGATCTCTTGTATGATGGCTGGGCTCTGGAGACCACAAATCTGTTCATGATCTACTGGAGTAATAATAATTTGTGGAGTAGATCATGACCAAATGTTTCAGGTTTTATGTTGTACTCCAGTTAATTCTTCAGTTCAGCGGTAGTCTCTGAGATTTCTCACTGTCGGACATGATCTGCCCCAAATTATTATTACTCCATTGAATCTGCTATACATCAACATCACAGCCTCGCAGGAGTTCATATGGGCCAAAAAATTACACTGCAGTAGTGTTGGTACTATCTTTCCTTAAAGGATATGAATTGACGTACGGTGTTGGTTGGATCGTCTTTACAAAAGTTTCTCTGCAGTAATTTCTCGTACAGCAGTACGGATTACTGAGCAAGTAATATTCTTTGGAAGCTACTACGTTGCCGAGAGGAGCCTTTCTCCTCTCGAAATTTTTGTACGGATAACCCATTTTTTATTCGAAAATACAAAAATATACCTGTGATAAAATTTTTTACATAAATAGGCTCGAGTCGCCAAACCATTGGGCGATTTACGCTTGTCGCCCCACCAAAAAGCGACTTATAAAGAATCTGGTAACCGTTCGGCGATTAAATGCAATCGCTTCCCCGTTAAGCGATTCAATTGAATCGCTCGCTCGCGACATAATGAAGAGTCGCCCAACGGGGCGATCGCATGTGCATACGGCCACGCCCCTTTTCTTCCCCATTTGTCACATTACTTGATATAGAAATAATTTTCTATACGAAAAGAAGAGATAATAGCATTGTTTGAATTTAAATGAACTTTATAATATAACGTAGTAACATGCCGCGTATTTATCCATTACATGCATGACATGCACCCCTCACTCCCCACCCTAAGGTGCTCGTCACCGCGCGCGCCCCGCCATACGGCCCGCTTGGCCGTCCTCGGTGCAACGGATTACGAGGTGGGTGACGAGGGTCCAAAAAGTAAAACGAAAGCGGTGGGTTTCGCACCGCGCCGCGCGCGGTGGAGTCACCGCACTGGCCGTGTGGCCTCCGGTGCACCGGAGGCCATCGCTGGAAAGAACCTCCGGTCTTTGCGTCGGAGGACGGCCCAGCCACCGCAAAAACCGTCCACCTCGATGTGGCCCGGGAGAAGCGTCCTGCCGCCGTAAGGACTCGCAATAGTAATATCATTAGTTCGTTGCATGTCGCCTTAGGATAAAAACAAGATCGGGATCATGCGCACTCGCACATGGCGCCATGAAATCATCCGTGGAAGCCGGAGATGTACGTAGGAGGTGTATGAGGCCGTGACCAGCGAACTCCCGCCGCTCCGGGCGGTGGACGTGTCCACGAGAACTCCCCGCCGCTCGGGCGGTGGACGTGTCCACGCACTACCTCCGAGTAGTGCCACGCTAGTCGGGTGGCACCGTGGTCGGGTGCACCGGGCGAGGTGTGAGACCGCCGTAGCCTCGCGGCAGATGATGAGGTCGACGATACGTCTACACCCGCCTCCATCCGTCGCGCAAAGCCGACGGCCTCCTCGTGGTCAACTCCCACTGTGCCCCACCTCGCACTAGTGCGAGGACTCACCACGGCGGCACCGACGTCACCTGAGACAAAAAGACATAGAATGGTCCATCATCGAAACGATATTGCGATTTGAGAATTTTTGAAATTACAAGTTACGTACCGCGATGTGAGCATCGCGTGCGAAGTGCGCATGGTACGCGTCGTCCGGCGGCGGCGGCGTGTGGGCGAGTGGGTCAACGACATGTACCACTGTACGAGTCCGCCCCCGTACCGGATGAGGTACTCGCGTAGTCGGCTATGTCGTATGGTGGTCCTCCACGCGGTCATCCAGCGCGCACCTCCCACCGCGCAATCCGTGGTCGCATCCTCTGGACCACTCCGCGCCTTTCTTGACGCCCTTCGTGTTGTGCTGTTTATGGAACCATTACGTAATGTGGCATCGGCGATCACTTCTAGTAAGTACGCATAAAAATATCGGCGATCACTCACGCGCACGCGCGCGCGAATCGGCGGCCCGACCGGTACAGAAGTGCTCGCGCAGCTTCAAATCGCCGCATGACTCGCCGCGGTGCGTAGTCCTCCACGTAGATGCCGTACACGAGCTTCCGCGGGTTAGCCGTAAAGCTCGGTCACGCCAAAGACAAAGGCGCATGACCGCCGTCGAGCACGGCTCGCATCGCCTCCGTTGCGTAAGGCTCCCGCCGCACGCCGGAGTCGCGAGGCGGTCCAACCGCTCCACGAAGGGTGGTACGCGCGTGTGACTGCACGTGGCGAATTGTACCGCAAGAAAGGCAAATTGTTTAGTACGACGATCGTTAATAAGTTGACTACGATAAAATAAAACTCACTCGCCGACGACACCAAATAGAACCCATCGTCACGGCCGATGTCTCCCTGTGGTACATCTCGGCCGTAGGGACCCATGTCGTTTAGTACAGTCGCCCGAGATCAAGCGCTCGAACGACCACAATCGCAGCAGCAGGGACATTCCGTGAGGATCGAGTTCGCCTTAATCTCTCGTGCACGCATCGCACGTGCCGCGAGACGTCGCGGCAAGTGCGGCCGATCTCACCGATCGGACGGCCTCGCCGTCGGCAATCGCCTCGCATGAGCGATAAGCGCGCGTCAACGGTGTTGCCGTGGTGGTGGTGAAGAGCACCCAACCAAACAGCCACAAAGACGTAAGCCTCCGGTGGCGCGCGACTGAAATCGTCAAGATCTCGCAACCATGCGCTCAACTCGAATTCGAACAAGTTTTATTAGTATGTAATTGCACAAATAAGAGTTTCAAGACGCGATCGACTTGAAACACCACGCATCTGCATCTGTGTGCGGCCACTCGGCGTCGGTCCATGCTTCGCCTCGTCGAAGATGTGGTGGTGATCGGCCGGTGGAAGGACCCCGAATCGCCGAAGCGGTCATCGCGCCACTCGGCGGGAGCCTCCAGAGGAAGGCGCGTCTCCGCGACCGGAAGGCCAAGGAGTAGGGACACGCCCTGCAGGTCGGCGCCATCTCCCGATCGGTAGATGGAAAGTGTGCGTCTCGGGCCGCCAACGGTCCACCAAAGCCGTCGCCAGGAACGGCCGAACGGAAGCGCCGTGATCGCTCCACGCCCGCCTCGTCCCCCTCCCGGCCAAGGCACCTCCGTCCTCATCCGTGGCCTGCACCATCCGGCAAGAGGAGAAGTCCGCATCCCGCACCGCAAATAAAGTGAAGGTCGCATTAAATGTTTTTATGGTAGTACTAAAACGTTGGCGTAGTGCAAACTCGCGCACCCAACGGGTCGAGTCCCCAGGCCACACGAGGTGTGCATGTCCGGACCACTCCCAGCTCAGTCGACTCGTCCATGCTCCCCGGTGGCGGCACACGACGGGAAGCGCGGTGCACGCGGTCCAAGTGCTCGTCCAACAGCGGGTACCACCAGTCATCCGCCATAACTGCAAAATTATCTAAATGTAAATTTGTACACTACATTTTCTACAATAATACATGAAAAATAGTATACAAAATTTCGACACAACAATTTTCTACATTTCAATTTTCTTCATTTCAATTTTGCAAACTGCATCTACATTTGTACATTGAATGATCTACAATAAATTTCTAAAGTAAATTTTCCACAATAATACATTACAAATATTATACAAAAAAACTATATTTTTCTACATTTAAATTTGTACATCTAAATTTGTAAACTGCATCTACATTTCTAAATTTAATGTTCTAAACTAGATGTTATAAACTAAATATCTAAACTAAATATCTAAGCTAATTTTCTAAACTAAATTTTCTAAACTAAATATCTCAACTAAATATCTAAACTAAATTTGTAAACTAAATATCTACACTACATTTTCTAAACTAAATTTATCTAAACAAATTTTCTAAAGTAAATTTTCCACAATAATGCATTACAAATATTATACAAAAAACTATATTTTTCTACATTTAAATTTGTACATCTAAATTTGTAAACTGCATCTACATTTCTAAATTTAATGTTCTAAACTAAATTTTCTAAACTAAATATCTAAGCTAATTTACTAAACTAAATTATCTAAACTAAATATCTCAACTAAATATCTAAACTAAATTTGTAAACTAAATATCTACACTAATTTACTAAACTAAATATCTCAACTAAATATCTAAACTAAATTTGTAAACTAAATATCTACACTAGATTTTCTAACCTAAATTTATCTAAACAAATTTTCTAAAATTAGGAAAATACCTGCAAATCCCGCGGCTTTTCTCCTCTCTCTCCTTCTCTTCTTCCCTCTCCTCCCCCTCTCCTTCTCTTCTTCCCTCTCCTCCTCCTCTTCCTTCCCCTCTCCTCCTCCTCTTCCTTCCTCTCTGCTTCTCTCTTCCTCGCGCGGCCGAGAGCAGATTGGGAGATTGGCGAGCAGGCGTGGGGAAGAAAAGAGGGCGGCTCGGCCGTCGGGCTGCACATAAAGTCGCCCCCCCCCCGGTTGGGCGACTCTCTTGATGTCGCCGAACGGGGGCGATTCAATTGAATCGCTTAACGGGGAGACGATTGCATTTAATCGTCCAACGGTTACCAGATTCTTTATAAGTCACTTTGTGGTTGGGCGACAAGCTCTAGTCGCCCAATGGTTGGTCGACTCGAGCCTATTTGTGTAAAAAATTTTGTCGCGGGTATATTTCTATATTTTTGAATAAAAAATGGGTTATCCGTACAAAAAATTCCTCTCCTGTGAGGCTGGAGGCAGAGCACTGAACTGAACACTTCGACGGCCATGATCGGCTTTTGATCAGCTTTGTCCATCGGATGTAAAATTGCAATATGTGGTGCCAACAGAATCTCAATATATTGCTTTTGATCAGCTTTGTCCCTTTGTTTCTAGCTTCTACCATGTTGTACACACCTGTATACCAGGTTGCTCAATGTGTACCAATCAGACAAGGTAGTACGTACGTACGTGCTGATGCAACTAAACGCCGCACCTAACTACGATTGTGAGTAACCGCTGCAGGAGAGCTAGTGAGCAACCTCCACTTAATTATTCGACAAAAACCATCTGCTTCTGCGTTTAAAGACGCCAGATACGATCAATCGAAGAGTGAATAAACAGGCTTCTAACAGCTACACGCCACAACCACAAAAAGAAGCAAAAAAATTGCAGCCACCTCCATTACGACTGGAATTGCAGAGCACACAAGCTGAAATTACGTGCTTACGAGGCGTTATTTAATTGGCGCGATTCATCACAAGTTAATAACTAGAGAGCATTTATTGTACAGCAAACAACCTCACCGCGAGTCTACCAGACAACACAAGCAACCTTCAATGACTCGAAAATCCTCTTACGATCGATGGCACCGGAGTACTGCACTTCGAGTAGAGAAGAGTAGTCCACCATTATCAAGCAGAAGAACAAAACACACTAACGTTAACGCCGCCGCGTGCGTGCATCCATGCATCACCACTCGATCACGGCATTTGATCAGTTGGGCTTGAGATCCTGGAACAAGCGGTCCCACCTGACCATCTCCTCGCCGCCGCCTTTCTCGACGTCCTTTATGGCGTGCACCGTCGCGGCCCCCCTGCCGCCGATGGCCAGCACGGCCGGCCGCGTGGCTTTCGGCGCGGCGCCCTTGGGCTTGGACCTGGTCCTCTTCACCGCCTTGTTGTTGCCACCGCGCTTGGAGTTGGAGCACGGGACGTCGGGCTGCTGCTGGCTCGGGACGAGCACGAGCGCCGAGGACTCCTCGCGGTGCACGAGCGAGAGCACGTACCTGGCGACGCGGTCGACGGCGGCCAGGAGCCGGGAGAGCGAGGCGGGGGACGATGAAGCGGGGAAACGCCCGCGGCTGCGGCCGAGCCGCGCGAGCTTGAGGATCTCGAGGCGGTGCTTGGCGACGGAGACGCCCATGCTGTGGAGGAACTCGTGGTCGAAGTAGGCGACGTCGTCGGCCTCCAGCTCGTTGCGCGCGAACACCAGCGCGTACTCGTACACCAGCGCCGGCTCCAACCGCGCCGCCGACAGCCACGCGTGCCAGTCCATGCCATTGCCGCCCATCGTGCGCGCCGCCGCCGCCGAGTACGTGGTGGTGCTGCTAGTATGTTTTCGGTGGTTTTCTTTGGCTAAGCTCTGCCTCTCCGGGCTCTGGCGAGCGATCGGTGGTGTGATAAGTAACAGTTGAAGTCTACTTCTTGGAAGTTAATGTGAGTACGTGGTAACGGTGGCTAACGGCACGGCCGGACGAGCAGAATAAATAACTGTACCACGTCCGCACGTTGCGAGTGCCGGGAAGGGATGGAAGCGGCGGGTGATCTCGGCCGTCCGTTCCTCCCGGCCGGACGGCACTACGGCATGGCACAGTTGGTTCTCGTGACTTTTGTCACGTACTCGCTTATCAACACATGCTAATGCAGTAATGGCTAGCAGGAACAGAGCTTTCCCTCTGCGCGACAAACTGTGGTGAGTCGTAACTACTACTAACTACTAAAACTAGATCTCTATATTTGTCTCCTGTCATATTAATTCTCAAGGCGGCAGGTGAACTGTGAAGGGCTACCGAAGTGGCGAAGTGCCTGTCTAAATCACAGATAGAACTTTTTCTCATGGAAAAAGTCCACTTCTTCGGCCCTGAATTTTAGTATCGGTTCGATTTTTAACCGTAACTATAGAATCATTCACTCCATGGCCTCGAATTCTTAAAACTATCTAAAACAAACTCACACCATAAACCACATTGGTTTTCGATAACATGGCTATTGTCATATGAGTACAATAAAGGGTACTAGGTACCCCTTCCCCCTTGAGGGATATGGACTAAGAGCTGAGGAGCCGACCGACGGAGAGAGAGAGTGAGCTAGTGAGAAATGAATGGCATTGGCCTCCTCATACCCCTCTTAGAGGTTTATATAAGTGAGGTAGGATGGAAAATTCTTATCCTACCCCTTAATAATTACAAAAGGTAGAGGTACATTGGCACATCTCTTTATATCCTTGGGCCTATATTATTGGGCCTACTGCAAGGCCCAGTCGTTTGGGGCTAGGCCACCCCACAAAAGTACTCCCTCGACAGCAAGCGAGAGGTCCCGAGGGGCAAATGGTAGCCTCAGCCCCCGGGGGTGTGGACGTTGACAACCTCCCAGAGCAGGGTTGTTTGATTGATCTTAACGTGGTCGCGGAATCTCCTGATAAAGGCTGAGTTGGCGCGTGAAGGTCGTGCCACGGACTTGGGCGGCGCATAAGCGTCAACAAAGTTGTGTCCACGAAGCAGTCGTAGGCATCAACAAAGATGCGACCACAAGATGGTCGTAGAAGTGGCTCACGATAACGTTGATGAAGACGTGGTCCGCGTGTGCTCCGTCTCCCACCCTTCAGACGAGCATCGATGAAGTCGACGGTGGGACGAAGACTTGCAACACGCGCTCCATCCCCCCATCGCTTGGACTAGCGCCGACAAAGATGTGACCATGAGGTCGTCGCATGTATCGATGAAGTTCTCGACCATGATGTAGTCATAGACAACGACGAACACTCGACCATGAGGTCATAGAAGGCCTCACAACCACGTTGCTTATGACATGGTCGTGGGCATCGACGTAGTCGGAGGCGAAGCAAAGACCTGCACGCGTGCGCTTCGTCTCCCACCCTTCGGACTAGCGTCGATAAAGTCAACGGTGGGATGAATTCTTGAAGCGCGCACGCTCTATCCCCACGCTTTGGACTGGTGTCGACGGAAACTCGACCACAAGGTGGTCGTAGCTGTCGGTGAAGACTTGACCACGACGTGGTCGTAGATGTCACGTGCTCCGTCCCCACTATTGTCATATGAGCACAATAGGGGGTACTGGGTACCCTTTCCCCTTTGAAGGGATATGGATTAAGAGCTGAAGAGCCGACCGACGGAGAGAGAGTGAGCTAGTTTGAAATGAGTGGCCTTGGCCACCTCATACCCCTCTTGGAGGTTTATATATATGAGTTATTTTCCATCCTACCCTTTAATAATTACAAAATGTAGCGGTACATTGTTACATTCTTTTATACTCTTGGGCATATACTATAGGGTCTACTGCAAGATCTAGTTATTGGGACTAGATCACCCCCACAATAGTGGCATTGACGTGGCACTGGAATAATGAACTGTATTGGTCTAATTTGAATGCAATGTTGGTATAGACTTGCTGACACGTCAGTTGGAAGAAAAGTACTACTGAATTACTTTCTAAAAATAAAGTAAAAATAGGGTGGAGCAGACAGTTAAACCAACAATCACAATCACACCTACCCCATTGTCAGGCATGTGGATTCTAGCTCCCACGACCTCAATCATCTAAGCATCTAACACCATCAGTATTAATCTGCACACTAGCCCTTGCAAATTGCAAACGTTACGTATGGATAGAATGAATAAGCCGTGGCATGAAAATGGAGTATTCCGATTGTTATATATAGCATAGAGACCTCTAGAATGAATCAAAACAGGGTCCCATGGATTATTGATTTGTTGTCCTTACTCAGAGTAGGCTTTGACGACGCATGTGCTACCAAGCTCACGGGTCAGCAAGCGTCCGAATTGAAACTCCATGATTTGTTCTTCTTTCCCTGTGCAATTGTGCACTGATGCAAACCGTTTGCTAATTAGTTCCCTTTTTGTTACGCCCAGAAACATATGCACATATCCTGATTGGAGAAGCTGCACAGAAAGAACAAAAGACCAGCAGGAGAGAGGAGATGCCACCAAGCAGAAACACGCAAGAGAGCAACTACGCGTTAGTTTTCACTTTCAGGTACACGATGTTAACATACGTTGATATACAGCTCAAATCAGATGATCAGATCGATGAGGCCTCATGCACGTAGCCGCGGTTGTCAGTGCGAACAATGTCACTTGATCGATGCTCGGTCGATCCATCGGTCACAACCGCTTGCTGCGCGCTCGCCGCCGTCGCTGCCGCGTGTGCACCATCCCGAAGACGATGGACAGCATCACGGCGGCGGAGATGATGAGCAGGATGATGTAGACGTGTCTGCTGTACAGCTCCAGGCCGGGGCAGTTGTCACTGATCGCCGTGAATGTCTCCCGCACGAAGGTGCAGTCCTGGAGCTGCATCAGGAACGGGCCGTACTGGGACAGCCCCTGGCTGATGCTCGTCGCCGCCGCCATCTGGTTGTACGCCACCGGCGTCACCCGCCCCTCCGTCGTGCACACCTCCGACCCGGGTGCGCCTGTCGTCTGGCACTCGAACTTCTTCCACTCCTCAATTCACAATAACACAATTCAGACATTGCCAACTCGTGATCTGATTGAGCCATCGATCTAGTCGCATTGTCAGTTGCGACATGGTCGCAGTACTCACCTCACCTGTGGTGCGTTGTCGAAGTTGACCTCGCCGGGGGCGCAGGTGCGGATGCTCATGTCGGGGTTGAAGGGGGTGCAGAGCATGGGCATCAAGGGGCCGGACTGGTTGAAGTACAAGGGCTTGAGACTGGGCGGCAACTCCTTGTTCGAGATGTTGACGATGACGTTGTTGACGAGCGCCACCAGCTGCGCGGTGACCTCCTGGCTCCGGTACATGGACTCGTTGGCCGTCGCGACGTCTACGCAGGGGAGGATGTCGTCCAGCGGCGTGTGCGCCTGAGGGTGGATCACCCAGTCGTCCATGGCCACGCACGTGTCGGCGACGACGCTGTCACGTACGGCGCAATTCTGTCAGTGCCTGAACAACGCTTACTGCATGTTCAGAAACGTATGTATGTGAGCTCTGGCCGGCGTTTACTAGTGCAAAAGGAGGAAAACAGCAGACATCATGGTTGTTGCGGCGAGAACGATCCTTCCAGCGATCACCAGTCTGCCAAGACATGATATGAACTTCAACACGAACAGAATTATGAACTGGATAGTATAAATAGCTGTAGGACCGCACAGACAACAGAGTGGAGTGAATGGTGCCTTAAGATTTCTCCAATAACTTATCATTTGCTCCGATAACTACAAAGCTATAAAGATTAAGATAGGAATCCTACTCAAGACATTGATGGAGATGCCTGATGACAACAACGACAAGCCAGCGGCGATGGGATGAAGTCGCTGGCGATGGAGAGAGCTCGACAACGACAATGAATCCTAGTGACGGCAATGAAGGATGAATCCATCGTGGATCAAGACCGATGACGATGGAGAGAGCTCGATCCGGTGAGATCATACGCTAGCGGTAATGGGGACGAGCTGATTTGGCGCGAATCAACCTCGGCGACGAGTCAATTTCGTTGGGACCCAGCTCGACTGAGGAGAACGAGGCTGGCGACAATGAACCATGAGCGGAGGCGGTAGCTTTTTGTTGATATTCTAGTGGGGGAAAAGATCCGTAGCTTTTTGTTGTAAGCCCAAAACAGATTTCGGGGTCAATAGCGTAATAGCGACCACATACCTATACTGCGTAACGACGGGCGCTCACAATAGTTAAGCATTCCGTTAAGCATTGTTTTTTCCTCTAGGGCCACTCCAAATATTATCAACGACCAAAATTTTTTGACCGTCCTTAAATTTGGTCGTTACTAACCTAAATTGTAATAGTGAGAGGAGGCCAGCGGCGCCATGCTTTCCAAGAGCAATGTGTATACAAGCTCTCCTCCTCCTCCTCTCGTCCAATCAACTCAGGAATCCGACTGAACGGGACAAAATCTTTGCAGGAAACCAACCGGATCGATCGAACTCGTTATGCGCTGCTCCCTTTTCCTTCTTCCTCGATCGGAATTCGCATCGTATCGATCTCCTCCCCCTTGGACATTCTCCCTTTCTCCCCTTTGCCTCTTTCTGTACTTGCTCCCATCACTGCTTCATTTTGGGAGTTTGTTGGTAATGGCAAAGGGCGGAGGCTACTGGCCTGCTGTTTGCACCCTCCAATGCCGCCATGCCCTAAATAGCAACACCAAGCGTTTGTGCTGTCCATGCATGGCCTAGCTGGCTGGCTTCTCTATTCCTGGTCACTCTCAGTCCCTGGAGAGGACAAACGCATGCATGTCATCCGGCCCAATCAGCCCACCTGTAATTCTGTTCCTTTATTCATGGGTGCTTATGGGCCGCCTTGAACCCGCATTTAGTTAACTCGGGGTCACGGTCCGATTGGGCGGACCGGCCAGTGCACCAATGTTACCAAGGATTGTCTCCTCGCAAAAAAGAAAAAAAAGTCTTTGGTCTGACCCAACCGGCCAATCCAGTAGTGGTGGAGCTAGATCTTGCTAAATAGGCCGAGTCAATTATGCTAGTGCGAGACAGGATATTGTTAGCCTAGCTTAGACACAACACATCACGAATAATAAATGAGTTGTGGCTCAGCTCGATCCGGCGTCACGTGCTTGGGCCGACATCTCAGCATGACACACAATAATTTTTCTGTTGTAGTGCAGTGAAATTATTTACAGTTAGGAGTAAAATTACTTGTATTATGGTTACTGCACTCTTTCTGAGCGCGGACGTATGACTTAGTAGTAAAATTACTTGTGACTAGCAGTAAAAATACTTTTGGCTTAGCGACTGGCAGAAAAATTACTTGTGATTGGCATTAAAATTACTTACTAATGACAGTAAAATCAATGAGCTATTGGTAGCCCATTTAGCTAAGTGTGCCTAAGCTGACCCAACCTGACATAGCCCAACACCTCTCCGTGCCATGCCTGACTCGGAGGGTAGATACATGGGTCGGCATGTCATGACATGGTAACTTATTCAGCTGTGCCGGGTCTAATTGGGTCGTACCTTACCTAGATCTGTGCTATGCTTTGTCGGACGGTTCATTTAGCCAGGTCTGCTGGGACCTGTCAACCAGGATTTCGATTCTAATTATAAACCAAAAAATATGTTAGTCAAATCGTAATGAATTTTCTTACAATTTATTCCGATTCATTGGGCAAATCTCACAGGAAAAAAACAGAGTATAGACCGCACAAATCAAGATGTGCGTCCGCCGCTGAAATCCAGCTCAATATATTCAGGAAACAGTTTGGATTTCAGTTTTGTCGGGAGTACACTATATTCAGAACAGGATGGGCGTGCACTGAAAACATACATCCGTCTTGTTTCATGTGACTTGTTATATTTTCGTTTCCGATCAGCACGGCTCGCGGGCAATCATCAAAAGTGTCAGGTGGTTGTCAGCATGGAACCATATATACAAAAACGCAAGCACAGAAAACACTAAACAAAAGGTCCCGTCAGAACTGAATAGGTAGATAGCTACTATACGTGCATGCATTCCGGTGCTTCTACATCTGCTATAACAGTACACATCCCAAAGCATGCGTGCATGTGCGACAGAAGAGTAGTGAAGACCTAATTACTCCCTGTTGCGTTGCAAGGCGATCGAGAGTAAGAACACATCAGAAACTCACAGCAGTAGTCACAGAATTATATAGTAAGTGCTCTGTGCCATTTGCTTCAACCCAAATATATATATATATATATCACTGCCCTTAGCTAGCTTCCAAGTTCCAATGGTAGACTACCATACATGCATGCATCCACAGACTGGTACATATGATATGCTGATATGCATGGGAAAAGTTGGCATTTGACAACATCGCAACGGTGCCTTCGTCAAGTACAAAGCAATTTAATAAGGCGTAGTACTTATTGTTGGAGCGCGCGGCAAGTCCACGTCGGGACAGTACACGGCCGGCGCCTCGAGCTTTCTTGCCCGGCTTTCGCGTCGCACGAGCTGGTCTACCACGCCAAGGATTGCACCCTCCGGCGACGACACGCCGTAGCCCACATCGCCATCGGCGGAGCGGCTCGCGTAGCCAGGATGCAAGTGACGCGGGTCGTTCACGAGCCCACTAAACCCGCCTCTCAGGAAGGATTACGTGGGTGTCAACTACTAGCTCAAGTTATGCGACAGTCTCGCAAACGAGGACTCTCTAATCCCCAGCACCGATGAGTCCGTCCACACTCTTCGTGTATAGATTGTGCTCTTGATTCTCGCCATCACCGGCTTTCCTGTAAACTCTTTGTTAATTTTTGAAAGAACTTACCATAGGTGGTTTAGTTATTCTCTTTGAGCATACCTTATTGGGAGTTCTTGTTATTCTCCCTATTTTCTTTGATTTTCAGTATGAATTGTTCGTTGTTTTAGAGCTTCTTGCTTGGAACATATAAATGCATTTTGTGTCTGAACAATTTGTGGACGAGGTGTGATTCTTGGTGGTGCTATGGAAGCCATGGCGTGTAGAGATTTCTTGGGTGTCTTCCACGACCCAGCGGACGAGACGAGCAACCTCCAAGAGCTTTTTCTATGTTTCTAGACTTTTTTTTTTTTGCTCTTTGTGCGTGTGGCCAGCGACAACCTGTGAAGCCCGCCAAACCGTATAGGGTCGTGAGGCCCGCGAACAGCCCTGTTGGTGCTGATGCGGGCCTTTGCGGACGGACCGCAGACAGGCCCACATGTACATGGCTGCTACAACTAATTAACCAACCCCGACCGGGCCGCCTAATTAATTAAGCGCCCACACGTCACAATTAAGTAACTAACCAAGCCGTGATGAAGTAATTAACTGCATGTGACAAATCTCTCCTTGTCATATCTCTCACCAACCCATCTCTTAATTGGAGGAGCTACGTACATATTAATCTAGCATCTTAATGTGCCACAGCTCACATGAAAACGCAATCGCGGTGGTGAATTAGCAGTAGAATAGAGTGTCAAGTTAATCGACGGGGGAAGCGGTCAAAAGGGGCGCTGTTACACACGCACGCGCATGTTACATCCGCTGGACACTCGAGAGAGACGCGAGGTTTTGTAGTATCATCATCTTCACAATCTTCACAAAAGGTGCAGCATTTCCTGCAATGCTGTCCAGTATCGGTCGCTATTCTATTCCATCAGCTGGGCTAGCTCAGGCCATCGGAGTACGCACGCACTAGCTACCAACAGCTATAGCTAGCTAAACTAATGCTACTAGGCCAGTCGCGCGCTACCAGTAGTACCGCACGCGCGTGCTAATCGAAGGCAGGCAGCAAGCGAGCGCCAATCGCTCAGTTGTGGATGGGAGGCTTTCTCGTGGCGGGCGAGTAGTCCATTCCGGCGATGTCGAGGATGTCGGGGTACGTGGTCTGCGGCGGTTGCGGCGCCACGCGCGGGGCCGGGCCGCGGACGACGGCCGCCTCCTCCTGTCCACCGCCGTGGCTCGTCGCCTCCGCCTCGGGCCGGCTCCGCGACGCCGTGTCATCGTTCGTCTTCGGGCTCTGTAAATATTCGCGTCGCGGTAAATACCGTGCATGATGAGAATGTTCAGTAGGTGGCGGAACCTCAAGGCCTGAAAATGCATGCACTGACCTGCTGCTTCGCTGCGCCCGATTTAGCGTGCGTCAGTGGCTTCTTCGCCTTTCCTGCATCAAAGATGGCAAAGAAACCAGTTGGATTAAGCTGGTAGAGGAAGGTAAAAGACGGGAAAAGCTGCAAGATATATAGGTACTTCAACATGTTTACTACGATTTACAGCCGTGTACAAGACCCCAAATGTAAATGCATGCCCGGCGACTGGAGTGCGGAGTTTTCTATTCTGTGCTGTCCTGACATCTGTGCTAGTAGTATCGTTACTGCATGCCCAGAGTGGAACTATGGGCCACGCACGTAAATCAATGCATGCATTCACAGAGAGAAAACAGGAGAGCAGGAGGTGAAAACTGGGCGTAGAACTAAAACTCAAGCACACAGGAGTACTACTAATCATAACGAGTTGGAGAAGAACTGCGTAATACTTCCCCCTTTACATTGTCCCAATTAACCAGGACGCAGCATTAAGAGAGGAACTACTACGAAGACAGTAATTAAGCTGCTACATCTAGCCTGCTATGGGGGGAAACGGTAGATGCAGCTGTGCCTAGTGGTGATTAGGTTCATGGCCGCTTGGCCCGTAGTAATCTTCATGGAACCTTGGTACTGGCCGCGCATACGCACTGCCCACTTCTCTATCCTTCACAACAACAGTAGTAGGAGTCGTCTGCTCCATTGTACCTGAGCAATGCCCGTCAGGTGTGCAGTGCATGTTCATCGAGGGAGCTGTATTGGATGGCGGCCCGGCCTTTGAGTCGCCCAGCTCCTTCTGGATACACAAACAACTCAAATAAATGAGCAAACTTTGCACAGTTTGCTTCAGGCAGGAAGAACTATCTACCTGGATCACTCATATACTGACCTTGTTGTTGATTGCTTCATGTAACTGCCTGTCCAGCCTAATCCCTGCATTCAGAAGAAAGGAGTTTTAATGATCACTCCAGGATATACCCCAAAGAACCACTAATATTTCAGGAGATGAGTAGCCATGTGTGAAGCATACCATCTGCCCTTGTAGCCAGCTGAAGTAGGAGGAGAAGAGAGGCCAAGACCAGCAAAGAAGTCCTCATCTGTGTGATTATCCAAACGAACTGGGTCCTGGAATTAAGCAGATGCAATGGTGTATATATGAGAAGTAGAGCAGAAGGATACCACCAAACTAGAGAATGGATATTGCAAGCCTAAGACGAACTGGCCTCAGGGGCTTGTATTTATACACAGGCAGTGGTCTCCCTGATCCATTACCCCACCATACTGACATGTCAAGCTACCAAATTAAGGGCAGCTTAAAAAACAATTAGGAATGCCAGCTTGGTGTGGTAATTCTTTAATCCAGCTCTGTATCTTGAGTTTTGGTTGGGCTGTCACTTTTTAAGGAAGGATGTTCCCCCAAAACTTGGTCCCTGTTTAATTTACCTTGTGCATGTCCTGACCTCAGTTATAATACCAGGATTGCCCTTGTTACTGTTTTAAATTAAACTCCCATGTAGCTGCTGAGCCTTATCAGGTGTGGCAGCATGGTCCCTACTTGCTTGCAAGTATGGTTGGATTATGATCTGTTAATAATTGGATTCAGGAGCAGTCAAGTGCCACTGCTCAATTTAATTATCTTTTAACTTTTGGCTTTCTCTCCAAAAAAAATTGTGGCTTTAGCTTCCCTGAGAAATGCCAGGGTTCACTTTTGCTCTAGATTCTCTATTTGAACTGAACAGGTGAGATTTGATTGATTTTATCAAACGACTGTCTAAATTAAAAATATTGTTCCTATACTTCAAAAATGACACCTTTAGGTTAGCACTAACAGCCAGATATCATTGGCTGTTGAAATCTACACTAGAACCAGATCAATTCCCTTTTGAGTTTGACAACTTCTAAAAGGTATGATGCAGGTAGTAGTGCAATATAGTCATGTAACATATGAAAATCATTAAATAGTTGAATTATTCATCAAAATTGAAGCACTAGAGCTTATCATGCATGTTATTACTAAATCTAAACTAATTTTATAAGTAATTGAATTAGATAAGTTAGATACCGGCTACCGCGTTGTAAGGTTTTGTGAACTGCTGATCGAGTGTACTAGTCCTAAGTATGTGGTATAATTCTATATGCATTGCCCCCGTGGTCGACAATGCTGTACATGTGTCTACATAAACTGCAACAACATTGCTCTCGTGGTACGGCATCGTACTCAAGAGGACTAACAAAAAAAATGTGAACGAACGTACGTAAGTTTGAACGAATTCGTTCCCAAGGCAAAGTTCCCGGTTTCCAACCGAGCCAATGCCGTCGATACAGCAAACATGCCATGTACGATCTGATCTTGTGGCTATCCATCAAACCGGCACAACGCCCTGTCTCTTGGGCGAGAGCATGCATGCAAGGATTTCCACCACTAACCTACGGATTAAAAACTAACTAAACCCTACCTACATACATCGAAAGCAATAGAACAATGTGCACGTTAGATCCTCCTGTGGCTGGAGAAGATCTCAGATTAGTATTATTCTTTTGAGGTCAAATGCACAACGCATGCATGGAGAATATGTTAGTCCCGACCTGTACCGGTCCGTACCGTGCCTATAGCTTCCCTGCTTGTGCTAGCACTTGCCTGCTTTTGACATGAACAAGAACCCTGTCCCCTCCCAGCAGTGTCAGTTAACCACAAGTAGTAGTATCAGGATGTGCACGATGATATGATAGTGTTATTTACTTATTTTAAACACGGTTAATTGGTAATGGTGTAAAACCAGTTGTGGCAGAGGCTGGGAGGAGAGTCGATGCCCAGATAATTGGGAGGTGGGCGTGGGAGTTTGGGCACGTTGGAACTTGGCCAAGGACATGTATGTATAGACACATTTATGGTTTCAAATGGTTTATAAGTCAAAGTTTATGATTTATTTTTTATTGTATCTGTTGTTGATTTATTCTATATAATTAAATATAAAAAATAAAATATATATCAGCACAAACAATGCAAATAAATAAGAAAAAAATCTTAAAAACAAAAAAAGCTAAAAAGGCGAAAAACCATAAGATAGAAGCAGAAACTGTTTGGAGCAAAGCCTTACGGTTTCTTTTGTAAAAACATACGAAACGATATTTTCGCTGTTTTTTGAAACAGTTTATCAGGATAGTCTTTTCAAAACGATTTATCAATATTCAGATCATTCGCATAAACACTTATACTAAGACTAAAAATAATAGTAGCAACCATAGCCGAGGAGGCGTATGTCCCTGGAAGATATCGACGGCGTCTTTGACCAGATGCTGTTCAAAGCCTAGGCATCCACCCATATGCACGGCACGCGTGAGATTACCGTGTACTGAGATAAAGCTAGCATGATTCTTTCACCTGACCATACATGCATGCATACATATATATAATCTCATGATCTGAGACTGAGCCGCACGCATGGGCGTTGAAGTGAACCATGCATGTATGTGCATGCTGTGAGATTGTAGACACACGGGAAATTATAGCTAGTGAATTACTACCATTTGTGCATAAATTAAACCATGTGCAGCATACGTTTATGGTTAGCGAGAGGAAGCTATGGCATGTCCTTCGATATGTTAGCGTACGTAGGGACAAGGTTGATTGAAATTAGTGGTGGTCAATGTACACCTTAGTCCCGTTTTGTGAGTCCTAGGTGCCGCTCAATTGAGCTGAAATAAACTGGCTTATATCTAAAATTACACTATAGCTGATGATGATTTATTTGACGTAACTAAATTTAAAAAAAAATAAAAATAAAAAAACAGATTAGTTCATTATAGACAATGCAAATAAATACGGGAAAAAAGAATCAGCAAAAAAGCTCGTGTGTAGAACAGTCCCAAACATGCCCTAATACAGACACAGCCGGGTCTCGTGTAGAAGGAAGAGGGCACCTTTCCACGCGACCTTTAGTTAGCTCCCATCCCATACTCGGTCGATCGTGCAACGCAGCTAGTAGCACAAGGAAAGAAGAAAGCAAGAAAGAAAGGCTCCTTTTCAGTGTCGCGGTCGCGGTGAGAGAGAGGGCTTTGCACTGTGCCACTTGGCTCAAGGCGCGAGCGGGTCAATCTCCCGGCCACGGCGCGCGCCGCTCGCCCTCGCGCTTTATCGTGCGCGCCGTGCCGGATTGGACGTGAGGGCGGGCTCCGAGCCTGCGGGGCATGACGCACTCGTTACCAATTATCTCCTCCTTCGTAACGAGCATCACCCCTCGATCGCCTCACGTAATGCCACAACAGGACGATCGAACGATTAGCGTGAAATGTTGATACTCGTAAAAGATCGATGATCGATATTAGGGAGTGTTTTGTTAGGTTTTTAAAATGATCGCTTTGTTGTTTTCTGAAAAGGCCGAATTTTGGACCGTAAGATCACTTTGACGTAAACGCCCCGTTGCTCTACCAGCTCCGGTGGCACGCTGCCGCTCTAAAACCTAACTCGGTATATATTCTTATTAGGTAGGTTCTTTTGAACTGATGACTTATGGCTTAAATATTTGAATTGTGGCTGTTCATGAGGTAATATGCAGAGAAAAATAGTCATATGCGATTTTGGCTGATACAACTAAACTTAGCATTGACCCCGATTTAAAAAAAAATACCATTTAAAAACTAATTACCGTAGACAGTATAACTAGCTATAAGCCAACTTTAAATATAAAGAAATCCGACCATTATCTATCTCGCTGAATTGCCGCCGACCACTGAGGGAAATTTAATGCGGAGTACTAAAATCTTGCTACAATAATTTCCAGAGTACAAATTAATCTCGACATAGATTCGGGCGCTGAAAAACCTAGCTCTTTTTGGTGAGGAATCAATCGGGTGATGCTTAGCGTTCCGGCGTTTCCCATCTTTTTCGCCCATTCTACAGTCGACAAAACGTGACACGACTCACGAGCCAAGGAGCCGCGCATGGATTTAATGAAGCGGTTAGATCGTCAACTTGAGGAGCCCAGCTGTTTGATTCCGGCAGGGTACGTACGTATAACACGTCACCGTCGTCTTCCATGATCTGATCGTGTCGACTCACGCAATCAAATCAAAACCGCGACTGTGCTGTGTATGATCACAACGTAACAATCCCTTTCTCCACGGGTCCCCGTCGCTGAAAACACCTGCCGTCCAGTGACCGGCGGGAGCCTAGCTACACTCGGGAGCGTTCGAAGCCATAAGCTGCTCCTGTCACGATGCCGACGTGCATGATGCAACAAACCCACGGCGACAGATACACGGAGCTTATCGCTGGCCATGGATGTCCTGGCCGGCCGGCGGCTAGCTGTACGTACGCCAGCTGCAGGAGAAGCCCCTTTCGACCGCCCGGCCGGCCGGCCGGCAGCGTCGCCACCACCTCTGTTGCCCCGCCGACCGCCAAAAAGTGCGGGCGTTACGACGTGTCGGGGGGCGCTGGGCCGTGCTGGCTGGACACCGTTCGGTGTCGACGCGGACTTTCACGTGTGCCCGGTTGCCTGACTGAATATGGCATGCATGGCCCTACGTCTAGAGATACTCTGCCTGTCTGCCACGAAAGGCCGCCGTCGATGATCATCTGGCCGGCATCCCAGTCTGACCCGTCCATTGCATGATCTGACGGCGCAGAATCCGTGCGACCGACCGTGCACCTAGGCATGCAGCACGTACGGGATGTCTAGACGCGGATCCAAATCCTGATACGACGACAAGAGCTGGAGCACGTACGGGCCACTTTCTCTGTCCTTTTCCCCCCGCGACGGCTACGCGCGCGCGTGCGTTCATTTTCCCGCGGTTCCATGCACTGACGACGACTCGGATCGCTCTACCGACGGTCGCGTGGCGCTCTCCTCACGGCTCGCCCGGCGCTGGCGCACGCCGTCCTGTCGCGCGCGGGCAGCGTCAGCGCACGACCGCGGTACCCGTCCGCTGCACGCACGCGCGCACTGTGGTTGCAATCTGCAGCGACCCGCGGGGCTCGTCTGTCGCCGACATGTCCCCGGCCCGCGGCGTGGCGCCATTACTGCGCTGCTAGCTCCATATGCACGGCCCCGTCCCTGCTGGACCGATCGGTCGGCCGATACGGAAGGCGCGCACGTACGGCTCCAATCACGCCCCCGCAGCCTCCTGACCTGACGAGTGGAATCTTCCAGGTGCAACAACGAACTGGCGATCGATTGATGCTGCTGACTGCATGCGTACGTACGTACATGGCCCATATGTAGATCCCATCTACCTCGTTCCAGCTCACGGCAAGTCGTTGTACCCGGCCAAGAGAGAGATGATGATACCAACGGAGACAAGTAGACAGCGTAGCTGCTGGTATATATACGCGTCCGCAGACATGTACATGCCCCGCACACCATGTAGAGTACCGGAACTCCAGAAGAAACCGGACAAGCCATGCGTGCTCGTGGCCGTGGGAGACGGCAGGAATAGCCATTCTGGTGAGGCTGTCGGCCGGGTACCAGTCTCACATGGATAACCAACACGGCGACGCATGGACTGGACCGGTGAACGAATGTACGCTGTGGCACATGGTCGATCGCCTGTCTACAGATCTAACTCTTAATTATGACAAATCAATGTCGCAGCTCCAACATGATCATACATAGCTACCGTTCCATGTCTGCGCAATGATGATAATATCGATCGATAATTCTCTTTTCGATTAAAGGTGTATCCAGGAAATGCTCCGATATTTTTCTTAATAGTAATTTGTATAATTTTTAAAGCATGATAAATGATACATAGGTGTTACTTAACTCTTTATGTGCTTTGAGATTAGTACTGCTCTTACTAGAGAGGAAAATATAGAAGCACTATTCGCAACTTCAACATGCTTACTTTTATCTTGGGTTATTTGGACATGTGCCATCATAGAGTTTTCAGTTTTAAGATATATTACTAGAAAGTTGAAAATATCTAATAACCCTTTTTATCTGATAGGTTGCTGCTCCATCAACTTTCGGTGACTCCAGCACCGGGAATTATCAGTATCCAGTACCCTCCTTGCGCAGTCATGATCTAGCCACTTTCAGTAGATCTGTTGATGTCCCTCACCCAAGCGCCAGCAGCATATTTCTGCTCCCTGCATTTGACAGTCGCCTAAGATTATATAAAGAATTCTACATAAAAATACAACCCGATTGATTCAAGTGATAAATTGCTTGAAATCTGAAAGTGACAGCAACGTTCATGTCAATCCAGACAGCCCAAATAAGCGCCGCTCCGCATATATCCCTTAGTGAGTGTTCAATTCTCACGCCATCACCAAAACTCCAATCATGATGATAAATTTACTGGGAGATATTTCAATTGACCCTAAGGGCCAAGGCCAAGAGCATGTACAACCCATAATTAGTCAAGGAACACTCACACGTAAAGTGGTCAGTTGATCTAATGCTATAGCAGAATGCACATCGATAGAAGTATTTCCGCCGTCCTTTTTTTTTAAAAAAAAAGTTGTCTCTAGATGACTTGTGTCATTTACTGTAGTATGACAGAAACGATTAAAAATCAATGCTTTGTCTCGGTGAAATGCCAGAGTTCAAGATAAAAATTAGTGCAAGGTATCTTGTTAACTTACACGATCTGCATCGTACTGAATAAAAAGTCAATGGCACTTGTGTAATCCATGTGACATTAGTAATTTACACCCAGGTCACGCGGACAATGCTTACTCTTACAGTCTTGACCCTTGCATATCTGTGGTTCCATACAATTTTTAGCTGGGAATAATAGGTTCTGGCACCAGCTACAAGGTCAAATTGCACTGGCTACCTTGATAATTAACCTTGAAGCCATGAACAACAAATATGTTCGAGCAAATGATGGTATATGGATCCATAAGGACTCCTGCTTCGGAACTTAGTTGATATTTTCCTCTGTTCACAACGAATATTAGTCTGTGCCATTATACAACATTTGCCCGTGCCGAGAAAATCCCCAGTAGGCAACCACTGGTATCCGGATCCCCTCGGGACCAGTTTCACCTAATTTGAGGCAAAATTCCCTCAAGCTGTGACAGTTACACCCAGTTACAAGTTACAATTACATATTATCACCAATTCCAACAAAGTTCGAAGTTGGTTTTAAGGTACACATAAAATTTCAAATGCTCAACCTAGCTAATACTAATTTGGATACCTCTTGCTGTAACCTAGCCGATTTGGCCAAGTTCCAGGCAAGTTCAACATGGTGTTTTGTTTGCTAAACCCTAAACCGGGAATCAGTATGAAACTGGTAACAGTGACCCTGAGAAAACTGGGTGCAACGCAAGTTTTTAAGATTTTGAGTTTTGGCCATATACAACTATGTTCAGAGGCCAGAGATAATGAGTCAAGAAAAGATGGTCAAGTATGATTAAGTTCAAGCAGTCAAGAGAATGCACTGGATTGAGATCTGCTTCTCAGTATGATTAAGCCATTTCTACAGGGAACACAGATCACAACATCGAACCAGAGAAGCTGACTGTTCTACCCCCCAGTCAATACAACAAACTTGGTTAACTTACAGTCAGTTGAGACTTGAAAGAAAACTATAGAAAATCTTAAGGTGTTTATTTCTAGTATACGCCAAAACTAAGAGATGCAACATTTACTCCCAACTTGCTCTCACATGAAATTTCAGCTATGCATAAACTATACACCTATGGAACAGAAGTATAAGAACAACAGAAAAAGTGCGAACTGCATTAGAGGAAAACAGTTTGGTTTAAGTTCAAGCAGCTAGGTATAAGAGCATTTCATTTCAATTCAAGCTGGGCGCAAAGTCAATTTGTAATCAATTGTCACATCAAGGACCAGTAGAAAGGTCATTGAAAAGATAATATTTGGATACTTGTTTGTAATGCATCAACAATACACGCATAGAATACTACCGGAATCAAGATCCAGAGGACTAGAAACTTCACTGCAATACCAGAACAAGTGTTGAGTACATTTACCTGTAATTTATATGAACAATTCACAAATCTTCTATGCATGGCATGCTGCTATAATAAGCTTTAGTCATGACATGTGATGTCCTTCATATCCTTTCATAGTTTCCTCAGAGAGCAAACCCAGTAAGAATATGAGAACTACCACTATCACTGAGTTCATTTCACTTCAATGTAAAATTTATGATTAAAACTCCCCTTCAAGACAAGGTTGTTTGCCTTGAGAAACATCAGCACATCATCATTTCAGTCAGTCACAATGATCATATGATAACTGTGAGGAGCAAATAGAGTACGCCTCTAACAACAATCTTCCTGTCCAGCTCTCAGAACACACCATTCTTTGTAACATAAATTGTAACAGGCTGACAGCCCAACTCACCTCCCAGCCACTTAGTTGCCAGGTCCTTCCTCAACTTGGGCAATGGCCCATTAGTGAGCATCTCCTCATCATACTTCTTGCACATGTGATGACCATGTCCACCAATTCTTTTGCAGCAGCACATCAGCAAGCACACTGTGTGCAAAAATATCTGGGCTAAGCCACTGTGTACTCCTCTTCCACATGTTTTCTCAGGGAACAGCTGCATGATAATTGACAGCAAATGAAATATTATTCATTCCATTTTCACTTCAATGTTAAGTCCACGGACTCACATTACATCCCCATCAACACAAAGCCTCCTTTCTTTGGGAAACACGAACACCATCACGTCGTTGTTTCAATCAACCTCCAATGGTCCAATGATAACCAATAGGTAGACGAACGCGCTACAATCACTCTTCCTGTCTAGATCTCAGCAGTCAGAGCGCACCACTCAAAGCATTATCTATTGAACAATTCAGCTCGCTCACCGTGGTCGAAGAGTCAATCGAAGTGACTATAATTGTAAGTTCAATAAGAACTTTCTCTGATGCTCCGATTCCTGAAAATAACAATGAAATTCAATATGGATCAAGAAACAATTGAAAAACAATGCACATGTTGTTACTTAGTCTACACGACTTAGGCTATCGCTTGATTAAACGACACTCTTCTTCCAAAAGACTAAGGTTTTGAAGGAGAAAAGAAGAGTGAAAAACAAGAAAAGATTTAATTGAAGAAGACAAGGGTTTCCTTTCATTAAGTATTTTGATTAACATAATTTTTTAAAGAACATAATTATTTTATTTAATTAGAAAAGGTGTTTTACCTTATTAAAATTATTAATTTCTGAAAAAGGATTTATTTGATTTATAGAAACAAAAGACAAATTTCTTTTATTAGAAATTAATGATAAAAATAGTTTACCCAATTTGAATTGAATAGTGATTCAAGTAGATTTATCAACAGTTTTATTTATTTATAGTTTATGTGCTTGATGTTTATTTTATTGCAAATATTTCTAAAAATGGAAATAGGTTTGGAAAAGAAAATAAAAAAACAAAACCAACCCAGCTGAGTTGGCCTACCAGGCCTAGCACACACCCACACATGTAAACAACATGCGTGGCCCACTGGCCCAACACACACAACACATGTACACAACACACACATGCACACACCCCCCTCTCAACCCCTCGTTCACCACACATTGTCCCTCGTTCACCTCTCTCTGGCTTCACCGACCAAAACTGTCGCTGCCTCGGCCTCCTTGCCTGCAACCTCCCACCATTGGTGCTCTACTTCTCCGCTAGTTCCTTGGTGTCATAGCTCCAAGCGTCTCTCCATTGTTGTTGAGGTTGTCGTCTACTCGGCGCCGGTGGGCTTGCCATGGAGACCCTAAAGGCTCCTACTTCCCTAGCCTCACTCGCCTCGTTTTTTACCTTGGTGGATTTGGATTTGGGGCAGACCCTCGTTCGATCCTTAACACCGCCACTCAACTCGTGGGTGACTGCCCCCGTCTGTGAGGTAGTGTCATGGGCGGACCCAACAAAGTTCATGGGTGTTCAGCGAAATGCCTAATTTTTTTAGCGAAATACTATATATTTAGTAGGTATATTTAGCATATATATCGATAATTGGACCAAATACTTCATATTTATACCCCTAATAGATTTTAGCCTACTCCCACACCTTCCCCCTCCCCAATTCGTCACAAAACTACAACCCAACTAAGATTCAAGAAGGCTGACTAGAGGGGGCGAGTAAATAGACAGTTTAAAATCCTTTTGGTCAAATCAAGTTTTATGCAGAATTTAAATTCAAGATAGCAAGCAAGCGGCAGTGAGCGCCAAGCGTGGCTTAGCCAGATCGGCTCTAGCCAGATGATCTACAACCGGGTCCTAGGAGGGAGTGTGCGACGGTGTTTGGGCCACCAGGGCCAGTAAGGCAGGTCGTGCATGTCAACTACAGCACAAGCGCATCTCCATTTCTGGGTTCCAAGTCTTATATTTTCAATTCAACAAATTTTCTTAATTATTTTGTAACTTTTCTAAATTATTTGAAATATTGTCTCTACTATGAATAATTTATACTTTGATTTTTACTATTATAGACCTCTAATTTTCTATTAATAATATTTTATATTAATTCTAAACATATATTCTGAAAATCCTTGGTCCGCTGTTGGTCTGTGTTGTATATAAAAAAATGGTCAGTAGGATCTAATGTGAAAAGAATATGCACTGAGACAAATGACATATATATGCTACTTGCTAGGTCTTTGGAGTGGACCGTACAATAGCAGCGCGTCCTTTTTGAGAATTAAAATCAGAGGGCAAAAGAAAATTGGGAGTGTTTATACAACATTCGACTGTTTTTGAGGACAAAAACAGTCAGATTTTGAGCCGTTAGATGGAAATCCAACGCTATAGATCATTTTTTTTAGAGGGGGGTCATTTTTTTTGGAGGGGGGCTTGTATGGATGGATCCGTTGGATGGAGATCTAACATCCCAGATCAATCTGACTATTTTTGTCTTTAAAAACAGTCGAATGTTATATAGCAATACTCAAGAAAATTTTGCATGTTGGGGGAGCCCCTTCCCTGTGCCTCTGAAACTCTGAACAAGACCCACCCGCCGTCCAGGACCGAGGATGTCATCCACGAATGGGGCTTCCCTATCTCCTCTCCCTATTCCCCTCTCTATTCTCTCAATCTAAACCACTCACATTTCATCCAATAGCTAGTTTTTTTTATATATTTTCACCATTTGCCCATCCATCATAAATAATAAAAAATACAGAAAAAAATAAAATTTATTTTTATTATAATTTTTTTAAGAAAATAAAATAAAATTATAATTTCTGTAAAAAAATTATAATAAAAATAAATTTTATTTTTTTCTGTATTTTTTATTATTTATGATGGATGAGAAAATGGTGAAAATATATAAAAAAACTAGCTATTGGATGAGATTTGAGTGGTTTAGATTGAGGTAATAGAGAGGGGAATAAGGAGAGGGGACAGGGAAGCCCCATTGTCATCCACATCCACAATCTAGCTTTGAAAATTGTCATCGATGCGTGGAGTCTCGTACACAGGTTCGATTTTTCAATTGCTGATGAAATACTACGTGCTACTGCTGTGCTACGAAATATGAGCCAGTCAGATCAGAGTTTTAAATAATACCAAAGGTATCACAAGCATAGATCCATTGTCGTCTAGTCCGGTTAGGATACCTGGCTTTCACCCAGGCGACCCGGGTTCAAATCCCGGCAATGGAATTGAACTTTTTTGATTCTTCATTTTTTTTTCTGCTTCACTTGTTTTGAGCTTTTGATTACTGGCTCCAACCTAGCAAGTAACAACAAAGAGGAAGCACTTTTTGTACCATGCTCAACGTAGGATCCAGTGTAGTAGTTTTAAGTCGGTGTAGGTGGCTTGAGGAGCCCAACTTCATGAAAGAGGCTTTGCTTTGGGATTGTAATTGTCAGCAATACGAGATCAGACAATAAATTTAAAAATATTTCTAATCAGATGTGAAAACCATTGAGGATAGGATAAACACACAAATGACCAAATGTATTTAATATGAGTGTCTAGAGTTACCAAATGACCTCCCCTTCCATTACAAGAGGTATTATTTATAGAAAGGGTGAAGGAGGCAAATAAAGTTATAAGTTTGATTTCGAGGCTTAACTTAGTTCTAGGGGTATCCATGTCCTTTGCCTCGCGTGGGTCCTGTCACGTCCAGGACTTCGGAGTTAGTTCGTGGCTGACTTTGGACTCCATCCAAGATTGACTCTAGACCCCCTCCGAGGTTGATCTCGTGAATCTCACTGAAGTTGGCTTGTGAATTTGGCTCAAGGTAAACCTTCCAACAGATATCATTACTCCGAGGTGGTCATAGGCCGAGGCAGCGCAGAGACCCTCTCCCAACAGTAATCTTACATTCTTGCTCAAAGCTAATAAAGGAGCTCCCTTGGTCTAAAAAAAAGTAGGATCCAGTGTTATTCTGGCTTGCATCAGATTTCTGGCAATTCTTTGTTTCTACTGTGCTTACAGTAGAACAAAAAGATGTTTGGGTTCAAATGCTGATCATAAAAAAACCAGTGATCAAACTAACCTCGACGTACCCTCAACACACATCATGAAGATGGGGAATAACCCAACCACACACTCTCGGTACGCAAATCTCCAATAGAATCGTTAAATACGACAAATGAAGCGACAAATTCGACTAAGCATTGTATTCAGGATTGGCCTACAACACATGTCTATTGGTCCTTGTACATGCTTATCGATTGAGGCCAGAACATTGACCACATGGTTCAATGAAATTTCCAGACAAAACCTTGCTAAGAAGGCTCATTAACTTTACAGTGTAATCTCCTCTCAAAGCCAGCTAATTTTCATCCCGGATGCAAATATTTCCGCACACCACTCAAACTAGAGAGAACTAGTACAGTACAAATTTGCTGCTAACCACATTGGCAACTGAGTTGTGTAATGAGCGGAAGGAATAGATGAATATGGCGAAGCACCACTGTTTCATGTGCAAGAAAAACGACAGAGATTTGAAAAGAAAATTGTTGGACAGGGAAAGTGTAAATGAGTAAATGACCCCTGGCTTAAACCTAGGCCATGCAGTTGAAAGCCTTAGAACCAATGTTTGATTTGTCACCATTGTTCACCACGCAGAAAGATTAACCCCATTTGACAATAGCTGAACCTGAACCCCATGTAAGTCCAGCTCCAAAACCAGATGCTGCAATGATATCTCCTGTCTTCACCTTGCCACGAACAGCCTCATCTAATGCTAATGGAATCGATGCCGCACTGGTGTTGCCGTAGTTAGCAAGATTTGAAATAACTTTGTCAGATGGGATAGCTAGCCGACTGGCAGCAGCATCAATAACCCGCTGATTAGCCTGTAACTGTCTTCACCTTGCCAACCAATTTTGAACATGTCATGTTGGTGACAACATGCTAGTTGGAATGCTAACTGTATTAATATTATTATGCATAGCATGCCAATCGAAACTGTAATACCTAAGAAAGATAAAAAAAGGGTGGTTCTGTATGCAACATTGTGTAGTACTTGAAGCTTTTGTATTTCAAATGGACCACAATCACGCTTTGGTGGTAAATTGCACGAGAAAACAATTTAATTGCTCTTTTCAGGTCAAAATGAGGATTTTGATGGGAACTTATGCTTTATCTGCTGGATACTATAATGATGCACACTACAAACGAGCGCAGCAGGTAATGGTAGAACAGTTGCATCAAATACAAAATTTGCATTTTAATTATTTTTTCCTCTTAACAGACAGATTTATGCCACCAAAAGAATAATAAATTGCCTGCGCTGTACTAGGTGAGGACATTGGTTAAGAAAAGCTTTGGAAAGATGCGATATTCTAGTTTTACCTGCTGTGCCATCAGCAGCCTACAAAGATAGGGATGCTATCATCTGCTCATAAGTATGGTCCCTTCCCTGCTTTCCTTTAGGATTGATAACTCTTAAGTCCTTTTGGCAGGTGAAAAGATAAGTGATCCATTAGCTAAATGAACGCAGGAGACATCATGACGGTATTAATTGCTGAACACATTTTTTTCTTTGTTGATGTTGACTTATCTCAACTTCACTGTGCGACTCTACTCTAAACAACTTCTGTTTTTGACTTTTGAAACACGTCGGTTTATTAATTTCATCTTTTTAGCTTTATTATTTTTTCTTTTTCCCCTTATTTCTTTATATTATCCGTGATCATATATTTTTTAAATTTAATTACTCAGAAAAAACTAACAGCCACTACAGTATATTTTCAGCCGTTACAGCGCAAAAAAAAAAACCCTAAAGCCTGCAGCTGTTTGGAGCACTACCAATTCTTGTAAAGTTGGTGTCAGATATTGCTAAAACCACTGAATGAAGTAGAATTATGTTTAATCTTGTGGTCATTTTGCCATGTTAAATTTTCCACTGCAGTGAGTGTTAAGGAATGCAAATCCGATGACTAATGTAGGTGAATGCTAATTTGGCTTGGTTTTGCCTTGTGGATTTGTTGAAGGTGGATCTGCGTTGCTCACAGATGGACTTCAGAGTTCAGATGATTGGATCCCCCTTCAGCGAGGTAATATAATGCCGCTACCGATCTTGAATGTTGGAGGATCACTCCCTCCTGCTCCAGATCTTGTCATATGTTCAGTTTTACCGATTATCTGCTACTATTAGAGAATCAACTAATTGTGTTTTTTTGTTCACTACTGTTATGAATATTGTGTATGTTGATATGAGACTCAAAAGGTCATATATATAGGAGAGTACAAGAGGATATATGGAAGGAATACAAGTCATATAAGCAAACAAATAAGAATCCTATTCTATCTCTAATACCCTTAACACCCCCCCACAAATGCAAGGCGTATGTAATAGCATTGCATTTGAAAAAGGGTTAATACTAAAACAAGAAATATCCGAAGTCCGAGTCTTGATGATGTCGTCGTTGCATGCAGCCTTTGAATAAACTGTCAAATCAAGCCGAAGAGGAATATATAAAAGCATAACGGCGCAGATCGAAGCCCGAGATGGCAGCGGCGCAATGCACAAGAAGCGCAACGGAGGCGCGGTGCAAAAGAAGCGCAGCGGCTTTAGAAACTCGGGGGGGGGGGGCGGCTTAAAGAGAAGCGGCGGCATCATATAGACTTCTACGATCTGCAGCGGCTTAAGGAAAAGAGCAACGGCTGCTGCCATGCAAAAAGAAAATTCCTACACTTCTATGACTGACAATAAATTTGTGGACTCGCACGGCTTGGACGAACTAAAAATCAAAGACTACGGACTTGAATGGACGCAGCGGAAGACTCACGAAAAATAACTGAAGACCGACTTAAAAAAAATCAGCAGCAGCAAAAAGAAAAACTCCTTAAAATCCCCCTCTCCCTCCATCTCTCTCTTCACACCCGATCCCCCTTTCGCTCTTCACGCCCGCGCAAGACACAGGAGGCGGTAGGACGCGCGGGGTAGCGTGCGCGTCGGAGGCGCTCGAGAAGTTGAGACGTGGGCACGGCGACCGGGAGACAGCAGTGCGGCCGGAAGTCGGTGGAGCGGGCGCGGGGAGACGCGGCGACGGCGCGGAGAGCGCTGAATCCGGCGGCGGAGAGCCCAGATCCGAGGCGGCGAGACGCAGCAACGGCGCGGAGAGCCCGGATCCAAGGCGGCGCCGGGCGGATCCGGGCGGGAGTCGGCCTGGCGACGGCGGTCGAGGTGACAGCAGCGCGGAACACCCCGGCGTGGAGATAGCCAGATGGAGGCGGCACCGCGCGGCATCCGGTGGAGATGAAGAGCCCCGGCGGCGTCCCATCGTCGAAGAAGCCCGCGGAGGAGCGGCTGCCAGCGGGGAAGAGCGTGGCGACGCCGACCGAGACGGGCCAAAGATGGCGGGATCTGGCGTGGAGGAGGCCGGATCTGGCGCGGAGGAGGCCTGATCCGGGAGGTCCGAGACCGGTGATGATGATAGCTCCAGGCGACGGCGAGCCAGATCTGGTGCGCAGCAGCCGGGAGGAGCAGGCGACGCGACGACAAGCACGAGCCAGTGGCGGCCCGAAGAGGCGCAAGCAGGCGGCGGCCCATTGGACGGTGGCGACGAGGCCGCCCCCGGGAGAGGAGATCGATCCTCCCGGGGGCTGCAGCAACAGTGGAAGTAGATCGGTTAGGGTTTCAACATACGCTCTGATACCATGTTATGAATATTGTATATGTTGATATGAGACCCAAAGGGCCATATATATAGGAGAGTACAAGAGAGTATATGGAAGGAATACAAGTCATATAAGGAAACAAATAAGAGTCATATTCTATCTCTAATACCTTATCTCTAATACCCTTAACAACTACCATTGTTGGCAGAGAGGTAGCTCCAAGCCTGCAATGTTGCCTTCCTTTCTGTCTTATTCGTTGCTACTCTGCAAAACAGTTACTTGGGCTACGTGGTTTGGACTTTGGACGCGCTTCTATTCATTCATGAAGTTTTGAGATATGTTTCATGTTGTATACTGAGGGAATTGGGTATATGCACGTATAATGGGCGAAGTTTTCCTCGTGGAGTTGTTGAGAATTGCGACACCATGTGATTGCACATCTGCAAACAGCACATTGCCCTGCACACTGCCAAAACTGCTTCATATTTCATAACAATGGTGTTTTTTTTTATTGTTATACCAGCTGAACCGCCATTCTTTGCTACGGATTAAAAAAAATCATATTATCCCAGTACGGCGAGTCGACATTATTATGATTGGCCTATCCAGCCCACGCCGTCTGCTTTGCCTCCATGCTTAGCTGTGCCATGCCTCCGTGCCTTCAGGTCTGTTGCACATTGTTAAAGAATTTTCAGAACGATGGAATTTATTTTTTTGGTAGATTATTTTTTATTTTTATTAGAGATTTTTTTTAGAAAGTGCAAATAGGAGTTGGGATAGGTAGATGAACTACCATTGCCAACTCTCTCTTTTTAAATAGTAGAGATGGTGGTGGCAACATCTTTCAAGAGGTAAAACTCACTCTCTTCCATAAGAATGACCTTGTGACAGTGTTGAATATCATGCAAATATCGAATAATCTATTGCAAGATTGCTAGTAAACTCTAACATATAACCTGAATCCCAGTCTAAGTGGTCTATGTTAATTTCCTATGGAGCTACACTTCTGCAATGGCAAAACTAAAGCACGCATACTATTTGGTTGTCGGTGAAGCAATATCGTCGTAACGTCATTGATCTAGAACATGGGGATAACATTAACACAAACTAAAATATAATCATTTGCATATGTGCTTACCTCATATTCCTGCTGCTACACTGCAAAGGGTAAATAATTCCGTTACGAATGAATAACTGAATTGGGGCCATTTCAACAGATTAATATAACAATGCATCTAACCAGTGAGCAGCATCCATGTACATGCAATAGCTGAACCAATATGACAGTGTAAATCAATTCAAAAGCAAGGGAGGGGAGATCTTAACCAAATCATAGAGACATATTGTGAAATATGTGTTATCTTTTTCATGGAGTTACAGAATTTTAGGCCAGGTTTTCTGCATCCAAAGCCTAGCTAGTTTCTGGTACTCTTGAACTGTACATGAATCTGAATGTGAACTGAGATTTAGGTCAAGAAAGCTAGTAGCACGGTTCCATCGAGAGAGACGAGGGAAGGGACGTGACATACATGGACCAGATTCTATCTCATAATTAGATTCGACTGTGAAGAGATAAGAAAGAATGGTATAATTATTAAATTATTTTTTTAAGTAGTAAAGATATTTGATCAATAATGGTACGAGCTGCTCATGGTTTCATGTGACATCCCGTCGTCTACAGATGGCTGATCTTATATCTGCTCAATTGTGAGGGACAGTGTGTTAGATTTCAGGCACAAGCGTGCACAGTACTGCTTAGCCATCAGCCCATCATCGGTAGCTTCAGGCGTAAAGCTCTAAATTATATATCGGAGACCAGCTTTCTTAAGAAGCGGTGGTAAGATGCTTCAACTCTTCAATACAACAGCGCATAGACTTCCCACATTAACCACATCCCTATTTGAGGAATTCTTTCGTCTTGAGCTTCTGACTTCTGTTTTTTTAGTATTCATAAATTTCATCTTTTCTAGCTTTTTAGCTTTAAATTTTGTCTTTTTTAGCTTTTTTACTGATTCTTTTTTCCCGTATTCGTTGGTATTGTTTGTGATGGGTTAATATGTTATTTCTATTTTTAAAATTTTTAATTTTAATTATGCCAAATAAGCCACTATCAGCTACAGTACAATTTCAACTAACTACAGTAAAATTTCAACCATAAACCACTTTTTTCAGCCCAAATTAGCGGCATCTTAAGCTAAAAAAGAAACTGGCAGATATGCAAGGTCTTTTTTCCATTTCAGCTCCCTAACAATAACAGGTAATACCAACTATTCATCCACGGAATTTTTATAAAGGAAAACGAGCTGCTAAAAAAATACACATCCAAGTCTGCAACTTCAGTGTAGTATGCCGATACGCACACACCTTTGTGAATAAATATATAACTAAAACGAACATGCAGGGAAATACGGTCCAATTGAATGAATTTACTATGAGAGCTGCACATAAACACTCCGTGCTGAAGTTCCTTGGCAATGTTTGGTTTCCAACTACAGATTATTTGGGGTCTTGGATGACCAGACCAGACTACCGCGCCTGAAACAAAACCTCAATCACTCTATAAACAAATGCAATTCTGGAGCTCCAGCATCAGAACTTATTGTTTCCACCACTGCAAGGAGAAGCAACAGTGTAAATTTTTGGAAGTGAAATAGGCTAATTCCGCATGTGAAGGCTATAACGATACATTTGATAGCAAATTTCTGTCACACGTAATCAGGAGAAAAATCTCACCACAGTAGCTAGCACTGTCAACAAGCAGAAGACTGCACCTATACCAACACAAACTGATGTTTCCAGTTGCAGCATTTGAAGTACTACAGGTCCGTTCATATTGGCTTTTGGCTTATGAATAGTAACAGTTTGTAGAGAGAGACACTCGTGTGCGATTTTGACCGATATAAATAAAATCACTACAGTGTGTACTACGATCGACTAGTATACTCCATTTTAAAAAGACACTCCATTTGAAATGTAATTACTATAGAAAAGATATTTACTGTAGAAAAACAGCTTTTAGAAACCAATACGAACATGGCCATGTTAACCACCTAATGCTAGTGCCTTACATCTTACTAACCACCTATTGCTATTTCCTAGTGGCAAGCAATGGCAAACTCAAGATTCTCAACTAGAGTGGAATTGCTCTTATTCTTAATTTGTTGAAATGAAAATGGCCTTTGTTGCGATACATTCAAGTTTTTTATATTAAATTCTGCACAACTCTTCTGGATGACCAATTAAGATTAAATCCATTAGTTTGCTTTGCAAAAATCCAACTGCAGCTACGTATAATGAAAAAGACCCATGACCAGTAAACTCAACACAAGAGGTAAATTGAAATTCAGAGAGCTAAATTCAGCTAGCCTTGAAAGGTCAAGGGGCCAAGTTGCACAGTTACCTAGAAGCTCATGTACTACCACATCGGACACCCAGTCAGGATTTTTACAGAAAGTAAAGCTATTTGTAACTTGCAAGTGATGCTGGTGCTACCCTTCCCAGCCCGCCCTCCTATATATCTCTGAGACGGCAGCCTTCCCTAAGCTGTGGCAGTGGTTACCCTAAATTTGTAATTCTGCATGTATCATGGAGAAAATCAATAGTGTCTAACAACTAAGAGCAAATTAAGCAATTCCCCCCAAGAAGCATAACATCATTCAACAAGAAACTACAGAATCATTTGTGGAGTATAAGCAGTAAATCACACTGTTTCCATAATTTTATCTAATACTAAATTGTACATAAGCATTGTGTCTCTTCTATTTTCTAGCATGTGATATACACTTGGGTCTGTGTTGGTGTCCAATACTTATGTCCATATCCAAGTAACGCAGCTGATTTGTACTTATGCTAATTTGTTTCGAACATCTTATCACACATTGATTCAACATGTATATCAATACATCCTGTGTAATTTATTTGCCAGTGAAACTAGTCGTATCCTTATCTTCCTTGCATAGTTAATCACACAGCTACATGATATGAACAAATCATAAAGCTCATCAAATCTTGTTGGCACATTAGAACCTTGGAGTAAAGAATTGTTTGACTAAGCTCCTAAGCATAAATTTTCAGTTTGGAAAATTTCTTTGTAAATAGTGCGAAGGTGAATTGTAATCATGTAACAAGAGAAAATATCCAATCGTGCACTTGTGACTCCCATATTTTGTTTAAGTGAATCAACAGCCACTCTATAGTTCATATCAATTATCAAGTATCACAAGCAGGAACATTTGTCAACATCCTTTACTCGTGACCTAATCTGCGTCCACCTAAGAACAAGTGTTCACAAAAGACGCAATACTTGATCGATACTGCAACAAAATGAACTAAAGCAGCAGTCTATATGGAAGAAACCATCTCAGCGAAAGCGAACACATCTCAGATTGATAATAACAGCACGAGGAATCAACGCAACGCACCGACTGAATGACTGGACAACCAAAGACGATCAGAAGATGATGTCGTCGTCCTTCTCGCCGCCGGCAACCAGCAGGTTGGTCGCGGCCCCCAACGAGATGCCCCTCTTGAGCGCGACCTCCTCCGCAAGCTGCTCCTCCGCGAATTGCTTGGACGCGGCCATCTGCCGCTCGATCTCCCTCTTCTTGTAGCCCTGGATCTTCTTGAGCCTGAAGAAGTCCTCGCGCTCGAGCTCGTCCAGCTCCCCCTTGATGTAGCTGATGGTGTTCTCCAGCCTCGGCTTCACGACGTTCTCCAGCGCGTTGACGCGGCGATTGGTGGTCTTGATGGCCTCGTCGAGCGTGAGGAAGGAGGTCTGGAGCGAGGCGAGCTCCACGAGCACCTCGATGGCCTTGACGTGCGCGGTGCGGCAGGCGGCGACCTGCTGGCCTCCGCGGGCGAGCCCGGTGAGGCTCGGGGACGCGTTGGAGGGGCCCGTGGAGGCGGCGGCGGGGTCGACGAAGTGGGTGAATTTGGGGAGCTTGACCCCGGCGACGTTCTCCTGGTGGGAGCGGACGCGGAGGGATGCGGAGCGGACGGACTGGAGGACGACGTGGCGGACGCCGTCGCCGGCGACGTACTTGGCCTCGGCGAGGGAGAAGGAGGAGGCGCGCATGGCCTCGCCCATGGACTCCTTGGCGGCGACGATCTTCTTGAGGATGGCGCGGAACTGGACGGTGAGCGCGTCCGACTTCTTCTTGAGGAGAGCGTGGCCGCGGGTGGCGCCGACGAGCCGCGCCTTCATGACGCCCAGCATCGTCACCGTCGGCACCACGGTCAGGCGCTGGCTCTGCCCCGACATCGCGCCGCCGCCGACGATTCGCCGAGGAGTCGGGGTGGTCGGAGATCTGAGGAGGAGACGGGGAGGAAGGGGATCGCGGGCGAGGGGTGGGTTCGATCTGAGTTTTGATTGGAATCGTAGTCTCTCCCAATTCCTAATTTGTGAGTTGGATCCGGACACGTCACCACGCCGTGGGCGGTGTACTGTATTATTAGGGCGTCAAATCACGACTTCACGAGCCAACCGCAGTGTAAGCGAAAATGTGTGGTCCGTTCGTATAGATTTATATCTTTAGATTTTAATTTTGATTTATAAATAGTAATAGTTTATAGAAAATTTTGTAGAAAGAGATATTTACGTGTGATTTTAGCCAGTGTATACTGTAATCGATTAGCGGACCACACACTCGGTTTGAAAGTTAAGTACAGTATAAAAGTAGTTTTTAGAAGACAATATAAACAACCCTGTATATACTTTCGCAGTGGCACTGGCACTGTTTTTAGAAGCTAGATGCAGTGGCACTGTTGGCCATGGAGCCTGGATCTGAGGCCGTGGAGACGAGCGGCGGAGAGAGTCGGCTCTAGTTCCAGGCGGAAAGACCACTGAGGAGAGTAGAGAGGCGGCAAAGTTGGGGAGCCATCGGCGCAAAGCAGCGTCTAGATGAGGACGGTGGCAAAGACGATTGCAATGGTGACCACAGGCTCTCTGTGGTGCGACGACACGTACTCATGGATGACAGGGCGATAATGATGATTCAACGTGATGACGATGGTAGACAGGGCGCTCAGAAGGCCGAGGAGGGAGGGTCGTGTCGACAAGCGCGCCGTGTCATGCCTCGATGTCATAGGAGGAGAGGACGCGTCAAAGAGGTCGAAGCCAAGTCGGTGAAGTCCGGAGCCAAGGAACGTCGACGAGCTGCAGGGCGATGCAAACCGATCTATGATCGAAAAAAGTTGAGAAAACCTGATTTGAAGATGACCGAGGAAAACGCTAATTAGTAGCCGTTCGGATGATCGACGACACAACTAAAACTACGGGTTGTGCAGCCCTTGGGAGATATCATGGAGACGAGAGCATCTCCCAGGGGCAGCGCGGCGAAAGCTATAGAGGCGGCGGCTTAGGAGCGGCACAACTCTGATACCACCGTCGCAGGTTCTACCGCGTCCTTGCTCTTCTCCTTCTCCACCACCCCAACCGCCTTCTCATTTCTCCTAGCCCACCGTGGCCTCCTCGTAAAATTTTTGCTTTTTAGCCCAAAATTTAAAAGTTTTTTACATATGGACCCCTGGAGAAAAGATTTGCAAAAATGGACCCCTAGCACGGCGCCAATGCACATGGCGCCCCCACAGACACGTGTGGCGCCATATTCGTTGGCGCGTGAGTGGACACGAGGATCCACGGTGGCATAGCACGGCGCCAACTAACATGGCGCCGTCACGTGTACCCACGGCGCTAACGGTAGTGGCGCCGTTTCGTTGGACTTAACCCTGCGCACCCGCCCCCCCACCACTCCTCAGTGCTCTGCTCGAACAGACCAAGCAGAGAACATCCGCCGCCGCCGCCCCTCTCTCCCCTCCCCAAATCCATCCCAATCCATCGAATTTTTTCGCGATTTTGCTTCCAAACCGAGCAAGCAAGGTGAGCTCCCTCTCCTCCTTTGATTTGTTGCAGAGATATGGATTAGTTGAGGTACATTTCAGAGGCAAAATTTGAAACCCTAGATGAGATTAGTTGGATTTGGCTCGGTTTTAGGTTCGATTCGCAATAGATATGCGTAATGTATTAGCAATAATGTGTATAGATCCGTTTCTAGATTGAAATTAGTTGGATTAGGGTTTGATTTGGGTAACTAGCTAACCTAGGATTAGAAACGAGAAAAATTATAAATCTTATTCATTTCGCATTTTAGGTTGTCATGGGCTTCACTCGTTTGTCACCTCCATCCGGTGTTCCCGTGCCGATGTGTTATTGCGGCGATCCTTGCAAAGTGGAACGGTCGGATGATCCGGATACATATAGGCAGAGGTACTGGATGTGCGCCAACTGGGCGTTTGATCCGCCACGTGGCGCCGTTGTCCTCGGCAAGATGGTATGTTATATTGTCGATTCATCGAATTCGTATTAATTCTGTTGGTTTAACGAATGCGTACATTTGCAGGAGCCTCCACCGCTTTGTGATTTTGAGCAGTGGATCGACACTGCGATCGCTGAGGATGACAAATAATATCTTGACGCCAATAAGAAGTGGGATGAAGAACGAAAGGAGAGGTGGGAAAGGGAGAAGAAACAGGAGGAGGCCGCGAGGGAACACCGTGAGGAGGAGCATAGGAGGGCTGCGGCAAAGCGCAAGGGAGAAAGGCAGAAGAAGCTAGAGAGAGCGCGGCGTGCCAAGGCAGCCCTTGAGCAAGACACGATGCTCGAGAGGAAGGGAAGTGGCCTCGATGCACTCGATGAGGTTATTTTAATGTTTGATGTATGCGGACGTATGTATTTTTCGAAAATTTATAAACTATGTATGTGGATTATGTATGTATGTGGATGTATGCACTCGGATGTTATTTTGGGTGTGCTTATTCATTTGGTGAATGTCAATTAGTATTGTATGTGCGGATGGAACGAAACAACTAGGCCGAGCTTGCATATAAAGCAAGTGCAGTACTAACGGCGCCAAACAACCTGGCGCCGTATAAAAGTGTCACGGCGCCAATCACTATGGCGCCGAAATATTGGAGTTCGGCGCACAAAAGTTTGGCGCCAGAATGTGGCGCCAAAGATACAGGCGCCGTTTTTAAGTATCATGGCGCCAGAGTCTTTGGCGCCGTAATACGGAAACCTACAGAAAACAACAAAGAGCTGTCTGTTTCTGCATATAAACACATGCACACATATACATACATTCACATATGAAACACATACGCATAACTCTCAATAAAGTCTCAAATCATACATACATACCTACATCAAATCATAACTCTCAATAACTCTCAATAAAGTCTCAAATCATACATACACACATACACATACATATATACACACATACATCGTCATGCACACATATAAAATACACATACACATACACACAACTCTCATCATCATGGGTTGGAGGACGCAGTATGGGAATCATCGTGAGCTTGCCGCGGGGCTCTCTGTCGTAGAACTCGTCCACCAGCCGGTACCTCGCCATCCTGTGCAATCAAAATTACGTTAGTGATAAAAATAACAAAATATGTAAAAATTATGCTCTCTAGACCTAACGCTGCTAACCTGAGTGGAACGACGCCGACACGTCCGTGAATTGTGACCCATTAGACCACACATACCGCAGGTGTGTCTCCCGTGGGTCCTCAACGAAGGGATTTGCCCTACCCCTCTTGGTGCGACCAGGTATCCGATCCATATCCGTCTTGTACCTTGACCGCTTCCTGCTGCCCCTCTTGTGCCAACGTAACCCCGCGTCCGCTATGTACCTTGGACCCGAGTAAAGTGGCCACTCGCTCATCACGATATGGCTCGAACCGTGGGGCCCATGTCCTCACCAACGCATCCACGCTGAATAGTCTCGGATTTTGGTCTCAACATCGACATTCCGGCCCTACATGCGGTCACCATGTGGGAGCATGGAAAATGGAACTTGTCGGGAACACCGCATGTGCATGTGAAGGATGTAATCACGACCTTATGCTTTCGGGCCTCTCGGAGCTCTCCATTCTCGGTTGTCCCTCCACCTCAACAACCTCATACGCGTGCGCCACATGGTCAAAACAGTGGTACTCTGTTCATTGGCTTGCATATTCGCTTTGGTAATGAAGCCGTGAGGACGAGGTGGCCAACGTGCATGTGCCCTTAACATGTCCGAGGCTTCCGGTGCGGTTGACAAACCATGCAACACACTTGTAGAAAGTGAACGCCGCAATTGCGTAATCGGCAATCCGCGTGCCCCCTTAGCGGCCGTTGAAGCATTCTGCCATGTTGCTAAGTAAAAAACCAAACCCCCCTTCCCAATGGTTCATGAGCCCTTGACCATTTGTGCAAATCTCTCTTTAAACCCTTATCCAATCACGACCCTCGGCATTGGTTTTCATTTTCAACTCCTCTAACTTCTCATCAAACAGCTTTACCTCCCTCTGGCGACATACCTCCTCGAAAAGTGCAAAGTTGGCCTTCACCCCATCTTTTTTGAACAAGTTCTCTGCAAGGTGCCTTGTGCACCAACGATGATGCACAGGTGAATGTCCTGGTATCACTTCCTTAACGGCGCTCAAGATCCCAGCGTGCCTGTCAAACAACACACATACCTCCCTCCCCGGGCCAACCACATGGATCCGTACAAACCGTAGAAACCAAGCCCAGCTAGATTTGTCCTCCTTCTCCACCAAAGCAAAAGCCAACGGCACAAGCGAGTTGTCCGCATCACAACCAATAGAAATCAACAACGTTCCCTCATACTTGCCCAACAGGAACGTCCCATCAATTGACAGAACAGGCCTACAATGTTTGAAAGCCTCGACACACTGACCAAAGCACCAGAATGCTCGAAAAAATATCTGTCTTCCATTAATCCATACATCGGGCTTAGGCACGTACTCATACTGCATTCCTGCATTGGCCGCTTTAATTGCGTTCAACATGGCCGGCAAACGCTCACACGCCTCCTCCCAATCACTATAAATCAACTTTAAAGCACGTTGTTGCGCCCTCCATGCTTTCCCATACTTGATTGTGTAGTGCCACTTCAGTTTAACGGCCTCTATCACTGCTGCCACGCGCATCGTCGACATGTGCTTTATCATGGGGTACAGGCGGGTTGCAATGAACCGAGAAGTCAACTGACGATGTTTCTGGCTGGGCTCGGAAGACCCACAGCTGTGCGGTCCATCCACAGTTGTAATCTTAAACCTCTCCGTACGCTCCACCTTCCTGGCACAGACTTTCCATGCACACCCTGTGCTCTCACATTTGATGGTGTACCGACGTTTGGCGTATGAGTTCTTAACCCGGTATGGACGGTTGTGCACGATCGAGTACTCTTTCAGCCACATCTTCAATGCCGACATATCCTCAAAGACATGACCCTTCGAATTATGATACTAGCCCTGTGCCTAGGTACGTCCCTCTCGCATTTGCCCTCCATCCGCGATGACCCTATGTGCGTTGCTTAGGTCATTATAATCGGACACTAGTGGATCACGGCCAGAAACATTCTTCTCAACATCTCAATTTCGCTAGACGTCAAACTCGTGGATCGGTCTGTCATCATCCGAGTCCACACCCTCGCATCCTCATAAGCGACCTCGTCTCTCGCAAGCCGTACATCCACCTGTTAGATGCTACACAAACCATGGGTTCCTCAAACACTGTCTCTCGTCGAATCCACCAACAAAGCGGTCATCGACATCCTCGAGTCGACTTCTACCGAGTCAATGGAACCTCACATACTTGAGCCGAGGATACAACTTGCACCTCGACCTCTTCATGATCCGGTGACCCAACCAACAAGTGAGTCATTGGGATCCAATGCACCCTAGGAGGTGATTGATCTCTCACCACCCTCTGCACAAACAAGTCAGTGCTCGACCTCGAGTCCAAAACAATGGCCACATAGTTATCCCATTCACCGTCGCGCCAATCGAAACCAATCTCTTTATACGCGGCCCCTTTGACGACCCAACATCAATCAATCCTTCCATAACGACATCACCATGCTCATCTGTCCATCCCAACCTCTCTTTCAAGTGATAAATGACCTCACCATACGATGGACGTGAACTAAATAGCAATGTGGTCTCTTCCATGCCCTCCAAATCAACACCCCCATTGTCATTTCTCTTCACAGTACCACCATGGTGTAAAGTCACAACCTTATCCATCTATAGCACAACAAACAAACATATCTCAGTCATTACGTACAATAATCAAACCCTAGAAACGGATCTATACACATTATTGCTAATACATTACGCATATCTATTGCGAATCGAACCTAAAACCGAGCCAAATCCAACTAATCTCATCTAGGTTTTCAAATTTTGCCCTACGAAATGTACCTCAACTAATCCATATCTACTGCCGCAAATCAAAGGAGGAGAGGGAGCTCACCTTGCTTGCTCGGTTTGGAAGCAAAATCGCGAAAAAATTCGATGGATTGGGATGGATTTGGGAGGGAGAGAGGCGGCGGCGGCGGATGTTCTCTCGCAGTGCATTCGAGCGAGCACCGAGGGTGGTGGGAGGCCGGGGGCTGCGCAGGGGTTAAGTCCAACGAAACGGCGCCACTACCGTTAGCGCCGTGGGTACACGTGACGGCGCCATGTTAGTTGGCGCCGTGCTATGCCACCGTGGATCCTACGTGTCCACTCACGGCGCCGACGAATATGGCGCCGTCACGTGTACCGTGGGCGCCATGTGCATTGGCGCCGTGCTAGGGGTCCATTTTTGCAAATCTTTTCTCCAGGGATCCATATGTAAAAAACTTTTAAATTTTGAGCTAAAAAGCAAAAATTTTACGGCCTCCTCCTCCCTCACCCCCGCCTTTGGTTCCTCTCTCTTATCCTACTCCTCCACCGTCGCCTCCTTTGCTTCCGCTTTTGGCTCATCCTTCTTTGCATCCTCCCCTGCCTCCGCGTCCGCCCCTCGCCTCCTCCCCCATCCCCTTCAAATCCACTGGTTTCTCATTCGCTGACTTCACTCAGCTGCCGCCCCCTCCGTCGCATCGGCACCATCCCAGCCGAGCCCTGCACGACTGTACATAAGGCTGGACCGACACAACGGACCGGGCTCGAATCAGACCTGTATTCATTCTGGGCTGGCTTTGGTCTCGATTTTTATTTCCGATCCAAATCGGTGGGCCGACTGGCTGTGCTCCACGCCGCCGCCGTTGGTCGTCAGAGCTCCCCTGCCTTCCGGCCATTGGACTCTACAAAGGGAAATAAATACGGTGACATCAATCTACAAGCGAAAACGGCGAAGAAATTTAAGGGAATCCTAAAATTCGAGCAGCCAGAAAACAATCCATCCGACCATCGGATAGTTGGCCATGGCCGCCCTCCGGCCATGTCCCGCTGGCATTGCCGCTCCCGTGTCCTCGACCTTGGGCGCAAACCGCCTGAGCAGCTGGTCGCCTCGCACTCGCTGTATCCTGCCGCTAGGCCGGCGTAACACCACGCTCGTCAAGGTGCAGGAGGGCAAGATGGCCCCTCGCCTGCGCCACAGCCACGCGATCCACGCTCACAAGGGCGCCGCTGATCAGCCCGTCGGCCCGGATCCGGAGGATGAGTTCACGGTAAGTTCAACTCTTCGTGCGTCTCAAGCTCTAAAAATCAACTATATTCGATTTTCCTGTGCTTAGACTCTCGCTTTTCATGTACGATCTGCAAGGCTACTTTTTCCCCCGTCGAAGCTCTGTTAATTTTTTTTTCTTTTTTCCTCTATGATTCTTGAGATCAAACTTGTACTGTATCCATGTTACGTTTTGATGTTTATACTGAAATCTTATGTAGGGGCACCTACATGGCTACATGTACAAATACACTTAGAATTCGCAGCCCAATATTGCAGGCTGCAGCCCTGAGTCCTTGAGTCTCTGACTTGTGACACCAGCCCTGTATTTACAATTTTGCATGTTCAATGCACTCCTGTAACTTGTGTTTGCATGTTCAATGCACTCCTGTAACTTGTGTTTGCATGTTCAAGGAACCATTTGAGTGATCCCCTTAGTGCAAATCCGATATTAACTTGGCACAAACGTATACTTGCACTACTGTTTGTTTCTTTGTTCACAATACTCCCCGAGTGCAAAGTTTAGAAATTTATCTTACTGATGTTTTACTTATATATTTTGTGGTTTTTATTTGTTGCTACTGCTTCAATTCAGGCTGCGGATTTCGAGAAGTTCCGTGAGAAATTAAAGAAGTTCTGCAAGAGACCACCAGTCAGTGTTATTCCTATGTATATTTGTTGTTGCACTTTTTTCACGGTTGTTTGGTTAATAACAGAGCATACCATTGATTAATGGTAGTGGTGGTCATTTATTATTTGTTGATGACTTCATTCTTTTCTTCAATAACAAAGACTGTGCATTCATACTCTTTCAGGAAAGAGATAGACAATGTAGTTTCAAGTTATTAAATTTATATAGCTTAGCGTCTCATGCAAGTCCTAGGATAGTGAAGTTCAAAACAGTACTACTCAACGTATCAGGTATACATCATAAACAAGGTAAGAGCAAACAATGAAAATATATACAAATATGAGGGATTAAAATAAACAAACCATATCGCACTCTTAGGAACGCATTTGTGCAAAACCATATCAGTTTATCATCATATTTGCAAAAATAAATAAAAAAAAAGAAGTGTCTGGAGACTTGTCGTCTATATCCCAATATGTTGTTGATACTATTTAGTCTTACTGTTTTGTTTTTCTTCAAATGGCTTTATTTGTTCTACTTGTTTTTAAAAGGATATGCCATTCGGCGAAGAAATTGACAAACTTGATGAGTACGACTGGAGTGAGATGGCTACCAGCATTTTGGTAAGTTTTGTTATGTCGGGTAAAACTGTAAGACGAGCTCATTTCTTTTGATTTTTTCGTGCGTGGAAAATAATTTAGCACTAGAAGCAAAAGTGTGATCAAAAGCGTGACAATAATCACTATTTCATTTTTTTCCTAAGCTGCACTATCCTTCTGTAAGACCGTCCTAATTAAGATCAGCTAGGGATGGTGAATTAGGATCAGCTAGGGATGGTGAATTAGGATCAGCTAGGGATGGTGAATGTTTAGCACGGTTGAATTAATGGTTACATTTGTAAGGGCAAAATGTTTAGCAAAGAAGGAAAACCACTCACCATGCTGTTAAACAAGACCTTAATGTGTGTGTTTTTTTTAATTTTTGTAGCATGTTGAAGCCATGGCATTGTCAACGGGGGTTTGCGGGATAGCTAAAGATGCTATAAAGTTGGCTTCCAAAGTCATGGTAACCGCATCCACACCCCCCTCCCCCCTCGTTGTCTCCATACAAAACTATATCTTTTCTGAAATGATTTCAGGCTTGTGCTGGTTTAAGACGTGGTATGCCCGGCGAAATTTCTCAACATACAATAAAGCAGGTAACTCAGTATATATGATCTATTTGAACTGCATTCTAGAATTGTAAGTAATGGCATGTGTACTAATCCCCCCTCCCTAAAATACAGACTGTTAAGATGTACGTGGGCATCTTTCTTAGTACAGTTGATGACACGCACCAAATGAAGGCTACTATGGAAACTATTGTTTCATTTCTTGGTGCTCTTGGCGGTGTGGCCGCAATAAGCCACATCTTGCTTCAAGATGCTCTGGCAAATCTTGATGATAATGAAGATAGTTCATCGAATTACGGTCCAGACTGTGATGTAGATAGAGCTCTAATAGATAGAACTCGACGCGAGTTTGAGCAGAGAATGAACAATTTGAAACATAAATTCAGGACGGCTCCGCGGCATCACGCATACAAGGTAGGGCATATTTTGATTGGTCCAAGGAGTACTCTTCCCCTTATATTTTGACTGCCATCCTAATGTTTGGGTCGTGCAGATTCTGAGGCCTACGCTGGTTGATGCGATAATACTTACAAGATCCTTCGTTACAATGATGGTTGTTAATCGCGAAAGTGCACTAGGCCAGGTCCAAGGTAAATATGCTTCCTCTGTCTGCCGTTTGTGTGATGTATGCATGCGTTGAGTTGCTTTTCACCGTAAGTGGATCTATCACCCACCGTTTCTGTTGACGGTTAATGCATGTTACCTCGCCTTGCAGGAGGTGACACTAGGGCTCCAGATGACGGCGAACCTGAGGATTCTGACACGGGCTCCGATTCCGTGTGAGTGGCAAATGAAAACCACGCTTCGGAGTATATGCATGGTCACCGGCTCACCGCTGCTTAATGTCGTTTATTTAATCGGATAAACGACTGTAAGTTGTAACGGAGCATTTGACATTTTCTCATCGGCTATCTCTCAGCTTTATCTAATATTTCTTTTCTGCTCAAAGCTCGTCCCTTTGCTTTCATTATCTGACTATCCATGCCTGCGATCAATTCTGAATGTTCCATGTTCCCTGACTCGATAGCCAGTAATTTGTCACTCATGGGCATGCGGCGGCTGTGTCTAGTACTATGTGAGGCTGTGAGCACTAGCATAAATTCATCTTAAAATCTATTAGAAGTCCAAATAATTCCATCCGGGTAATACTTGAAATTCTCATGTTAAGGATTTCATCTATATTTGATAAAATTCATGTAAAACATTTTTTTTTCAGAATCAGTTTGCTATTTTACCGGAGGTAGCCGATACGGCCGATATTTCCGTAACCATGGATCCCGTAGATCATATAGTTGAGTGCCAAGCCCTTGAAGCTTCTTAGCCTCAACCTTTTGTCATCATTAAGGGTAGCTATAGTCCTAACTAGTTTTGACAGGGTAATTAAGTAATTAACATTGCTCATGCTCGTGTGGTCCTTACCAATAGAGTACTCTAGACTGTGTTATTGTGCTGAATAGATTCCATCCTATATACGAACGTGAGTTATTGTGCTAAATAGATTCCATGCTAAATACAGTACAGAGATCTTGTACTGTACTTACATCCTCAAGAACCTTCTCCAGCCTTCTAGGGCTCTTGGAGCTGAGACTGAAGTTCCCGAAGCTTCTGAACTGGCAAATCATGCTCATTAATTTGTAGTATTGCCACCTGATGGCCTATCTCGAGAGTACCGGCAATCACGCCACGTATTTGCTCGATGCTCTACTGTTATGTTAGCAAATTCCTTTATTCTATTTTTTTTCTTGCCCACTAAAACTTGGAGCTATAGCAGGTAGTTATTGCTTGATTGTGCTACCTAGAGCTGAGAGTTGGGCCGTGCTGTGTCGGCCCGGTCCAGACTCATCGTACTTTGGGCCGTTTTGAGTCATGCCGCTTCGGTCCAGTCATCCCACTGTGTCATACCATGCCAGCCCGCATCGTCTCCGGTTAGGCCCAAGCATAGCCCAAAGCCCATCGTGCCAATGTTTGTGTCGTGCCAGCCTAAGCCCAAGCCCAGCCGAAGTAGCTATACACGATGAAGGCGGTGGCGATTCCTTTCTATCGTACCCGTCTCGTTAAAAACTAGTACAAATTGAATTAGTTGCATAAAAACATAAAAATATAGGCACGCAATGACATAAATATTTCGAGAAAAAGTGGAATTTTCTTGATATTTTAAAAATACAATTTTATTGTGTTGTTAAAAACCTTACGCATAGATTAAATCTGTGAACACTTGGCCGAAATCTGTGTGCCTTTGTGCCAATTATTTCTTGCGGTTCTAGTCCCTGCCGAGTGCTCCTTTTCTTGTGAGGGATACATGTCCGTAGGGCAACAAAAATCTGCATGCATAGCATTAAATGGCTGCATGTTCCCTCTCTCGGCAAGGAGACATTTTCAGCATCATTCTCTAGCATTAATGGCACTTAATTCTCCTTTTCGGCAGCTCCTTGAGAGGTTTCTTGTCAAGCCTTTGAACCTAATGGCTGCTCCTTGAGAGCATTAATGGCACTTAATGGCTGCTATACTTTTTCTGATCCAGCCTTTGAACCTAAATTTGATCAGCTTGATCAGATTATGTCAAGAGCAAATGCTCAAGGTGCAATGACATCCTCAACAGTCGCAGTTCTGTTGCAGTCAACATGATCAAACTGGCTCCTTTCTTCCATCGGGGTATCCATGAGATCCCGTCAGGGTTTTCAAAACCGGTTCTAAAATTTTACCGGGGACGATATGAGCGATAATCGGAAATTTTCGGATAATTTCAGGCCAAACTTTTCAAACAAAATTTGAATTTCAAACTAATTTTGGGCCAAAAATCTCCGATAATCATTAATTTGCAGTATTGCCACCTGATGGCCTATATCGAGAGTACCAGCAATCACGCCACGTATTTGCTCGATGCTCTACTGTTATGTTAGCAAATTCCTTTATTCTATCTTTTTTTTTCTGCTTGCCCAATTGTCCTGTCCATGTCGTTCTTTTTCAAGGTTTCTTGCTATGAATGTTTCTCCAAGTGCGACGCAAGCTTGGTCATACTTGTTCTACCGCGGAGTGTTACAACTCCAGAACTGAATGTCTAAAAGTTACGGGGAAAGGCGCCGCGGAACTGCCAGAACAAAGCGTAGTAGAGAATCGTATAAGCCCGGATGAACTCCCCGAAGTAAACCTCCTTGTCAACATCCAGGCTGGAGAGCGGGACCGTGTCGGCGTACGGTGGGAGGTATCCCGGGCTCTTGATGAAGACGGCCGACATGAGCATCAGGCCATCCATGGCCTCCACCAGCGCGTCGGCCCTGACGTAGCCCTCGCGGCCCTGACCCGCAACCCTGATGAAGCCCTCGCCCACACGCACCATGTCCTGCAACAACAACAAATTCAACAGCAAATCCTTGTAAATGAACACGCGCCGTTGATTTCGCTTAAGATCAAGTCAGAGTCGAGCGTTGCCTGTGCTCGTAACTACCTCGTGGTGCTCTGGAGAGAGCAGGCCAATGTCCACCACCTTCTCCAGGAGGAGACTGCAGAGCCCAGCGGTCTGAATCGCCTCATCCAGCATCCACTTGTTGCCCAGTAGGGCGATCGGCCTGTGGGACAACCGAAACTTCTCCATAGCCACTCGAAACGCATCACCGCCCTAGAATGAAGCAGAACCGGAACCGAAATAAGATGTGTGCTTAGTTGCGCTGATTGAGAAATCACGTGCATTAACTACTACATTGCACCTTAACAAACCAGCAAAGATCGATCGATCACCTATTTGTACATACAAACTAGCTCGGAAAGCAAAATAACTCAACGCAATAGTATCTTTATGCATATTTTCGGAAAACTGAGACAATGAAGGCGCTTAAATATAAACTTCTTCGATCTGATCTTTCCAGAAAAGAAAGCAAGAAATCGAAAACGCATGACGATCGAATCGAGGCCACTACACGAGTGGCGATCGAATAGCCGAACCATCACAAAAGAAATCGAGAATTTCCAAACATTTGTACAACATATGATGGAAGAAGCACGCGCGCAAGGAGAAAGAAAACAAAAGAGAACAGAAACTGCAAGCAAAAAACTAGAACAAGAATAGGTGAGAAATTCTCCGGTTTTTTCTAAAAAAAAAAATAAAAAGTCATAAAACAATCGTCCTTAACAAAAATCCAAAAGAAAAGAAAGAAACCAAGAAAGATTGAACAACAGAGGAACAAAGGAGTGAACAAGAAACAGAGGAAGAAATGGGGAAAAGGAACAGCTCCTCCATTTTTTATCTAAAAAAGAAAAGGGAAAAAAGATGGAAAAGAGAGGAGAAATCCATTCCTACCATTTTCATGTAAAATGCCCGAAAAAAATTCCAATAAAAACAGAAAACATAAAAATTAGACAAACGGAAGAAGGGCGAAGTGAAAAACGAAAAGAAATAAGGCAAGCAAGAGAGGAAGAACACCACAGGCCAAGACGAGAAAAAGAGGACCAAGATTAGGCCCATATGATCAATCAGCACGGCCAGATCCTAGAGCCCTCCTGTCGATATTATAGCCATTCCAAGTCCAAATCAAACGAGAAAGAAACCTTCTACTCGGTCCAAGTGCAAATCAAACGTGAAACAAACCTACTACCCGGCCCAACTCCAAGTCACACGACGAAGGAACAGACAAAGACCACAGATCCATGCAAGAACACAAGTACGTACCACCAAAGCAGAGATCCATGCAAGAGGCGGGCAACCATACCGTCACGTGGTCGTCGTCGGAGGGTGGGCCGTCCATCTGAAAGCAGACTACAGCAAGACGGCGGGCAGCGGACTCCGACGCCGCCCTCTCCCCCGGAGCGGCCACGGCTAGCAGCGCAATGCCCTCGGGCGCCGCTAGCGTCAACACGCCACGGTGGGGTGGCGCTCCGGCGAGCAGACCTGTCACAGCGGAGCGTGGGAAGGCGGCGATGGATAAGGGGAGGATGGAGGCGTGACTAGCCATGGGAAGTTGGGGAGTATTGGAAACTCGTTGTGTGTGAGATAGGTGTGCGGTGCATGCCCCTTTATATAGCATACAGACCGTATACGTATACACATGTTGCGTAGATCGGTGTATGGTGTATACGTATACACTTTCCTTTCTTGGGCGTTAAGCTACAATCCCTGCTCCTCCTTCCCAAACTTTTTGCCGCGGGCCTACGGGCAGCCACTGTGTGCAGGTGGCTAATCATAGAGTAGCATTTTTGGTGTATTTTAAACCTATATTATAAAAATAGCTATATACACGCGAGAATAGCAGAATAGCATTTCTGCCGCCCGGTCACCGAGCAGCATTACCCTTCCTCGCGAGATCAGCGTTGTAGTCCTCGCCGGCCGCACTAGCCTTGGTCACCAATTCACGCTTTCTCTCGCGCTCCACATTGCAAGCCTCGCGCTCCTTGCGCCTGCATGCCTCTAGGTGAGTTTCCGTCTCCCGTCGGATACGCTTGCTTCGATCTTCAGCGCGTCGCCACTCCTCCATCCTCTGACGTGCCATCTATGCGTCCCACCCCTCACAGTCCAGTTGCCACTAGTTGTGTGGGTGGATCTCCCAGTCGATCCATTTACGACACGTGCATAACAAATCCGAAGACTATGGAAAGAGGGGAAAGCTTGTTAATGCGTGCCATACAAGAGAACTGGTACGAAATACACTGTAACCCGTCCTTACCTGTTACCGGTAACGGGTGGTGTCCCAATGCCAGTCGGATGCAATTACCACAATCCCAGTAACACATGCCCAAGCTCAACCAGTCATTGGACTTGAAGAACTTGTATGCGTCTCTGCACCAGCAGAAAGGGGGCATCTCCCCAAGGGCAAGTCGTGCAGCGAACGCTCAATGGGAACATTCAGGTATGGGTTGGGGTTGGAGGTACGGGGGGCTTCGTTTGTAGGAGGTGTCCTCTTAGCACGGGCTGCTGCAGCCCTTTCTAGTCGGGTGATCTCCCCCCATTGCTTCTCTATGGTAGCGATGTGGTGTTTTAGCCGTGGTGCAGGAAACACGATGCCAAATGAGTAGTACTTTAGGCTAAGCCTACGCAACGTACGCTTTGCAAGCCCAATTCAGTTTGAGCAATTTTGCGTCCGCGACGCAGGGGCACGCCGAACGTAGGGGCGCACGTTTGTCACTCTGTCCGTGCCATCCCCTCTCGCCCGCTCCTTCGTGCACATTTGTCGCTTTGTCCATGCCGTCTCCTCTCACCCGCTCCCTCTGCGTGCACATTTGTCACTTTGTCCGTGTTGTCCCTTCTTATCCGCTCTCTCGTGCTCACATTTATCGCTCTGTCCATGCCACCCCCCGCACCCGCTCCCTCGCACACACATTTGTCACTCTATCTATGATGCCCCCTCGTTCGCTCCCTCGCGCACATTTGTCGCTCTGTCCGTGCCGTCCTGCCTCGCTCACTCTCTCACATGCACTTTTGTCACTCTGTCCGTGCCATCCCCCTCGCATGCACATTTGTCCCTCTGTCCGTACCGTCCCCCCTTGCCCGCTCACTCGCGCGCACATTTGTCACTCTGTCTGTGCCGTCTCCCCTCGTCCCTTCCCTTACGTGCACATTTGTCACTCTGTTTATACCGTCCCCCCTCACCCACAGTGTGGTAAATATAATTCAGGTGGGTGAGATTAAACCGGCTAATCGCCGTTCGATGGTGGGGCTGCAGGCCACCTGGAGACCGGTTATCGGGCGGCAGGTTGCCTGCCTCACGGCCACGGGGCTCCAGGTTACATGTGTCTACTCCATGAAATCGCCGCCCAGCGACCAGGCGGCAAAATGGTCATTTTTTCCGATACCACGCGCATACTGATATTTTTATAAATACGGATATATGTGCCAAAAACTCGCTAATCATATACACACGTTGTTAGCTCGTATAAGTATTTGATACAGTTACCTTAATTACAAGCTTATCTACCTGCCTTGTAGCTAGTTTAATGACCATTAACTTGTGTGCATACGTACATACGTCCTTGTCTCGGTCGCACACTCTCGATCACGTCCTATTCCGTCGCGCTCCACACCAGGAGGAGCCGTGGGCCAAGTGGGGAACAACTTTGATGCGTGATGGTTCAGGTGTCTCTTTAATTGGACACGTGAATTTTTTTTTGCATGCTCATATTTTTTAAAAAAGAGGGAAACTATACAACGGTATCCCATTGGATTGGGGTCCAACGGAATAGCCTCCTTACCACTCTTCCTCCCCTCTGTGCCCTCCCTACCTTACGCCTCCCTCCTCGCCGTTCCCCATCGCCGCTCCCCTCCCCTCTTCTCTCCAGCGTGGGCAACTCCGTACTACTCCTCCTCCTCTCCCTGCCCCTCCTCCACCATCGGTGGCCGGCAACAATCCCGCCGCCTCGCCGTGCTGCAGTCTCTCCTTCCCCCACCGCCACCACCCCGCCCAACCTAATAGTCGCAGCGTCGCCTCGCCCGTTCCTCCCTCTACCACCGCCCACTACCCTCCACCGCCATCCAACGCCCCCGCTACTGCCCACCACCGGACGACCGCCTCCCTAGCCTCCCTCGACATCCAGGGGGTGTGGTGAACCCGTCGTCACGGCGATGCCCTCCTATCGGCAGATCCGGAGCCGAGCCAGTGGTAGCAACGGAGGAGGAAGGGGAGGCGGCGGCACCAGTGGAGGAGGAGGAGGTGGAGGAAGAGGAAGCTATCCTATCGGTGAAGAGAAAATGGTATAGCGTTGTTTAGTTTTTCTCTTTCTCAAAGGAAGGAGTGTGTTTCCATGTCATCAAGAGCAATACTACAAGTAGTAGACAAAAATAAGCAGGCACCAGGCGGCTACAACGACTGTGCCGCTGTGCCTGTGTTAAACATGTAGAACCATCCAATCCCCTTCCCTGCATCCTTCCCACCCCAGCCATGGCACGCCATCCCTTCTCTACGCATCACGTCCTCCCCTGTCACTGCCGCTCAGATCCACCAACCCCTCCAGCAACGAGCCACCTTCCTCTTTGAAACAAACCAAAAATCTATAAAATTCTGAGTTTTCTTGAATTTTGGCTGAATTTGAATTCTTGCCAATATAGCAATTCCCAAGCCAGTTACCCCTTCCCTTTTTGTCTTTTCGCCTTCCACCTTGCGTTGGTGCCCTCTCCATTCCCGCCTTCTCCCCCGTGCCCAATTCCACCCGGCCTACTTCCATTCGCCGCCGAGGCCGTTCACATCCACTGTGGCCGAACTAATCACAGCTGTACCAACCCCTACCACACCCTGATATTGCCATTAATTGGCCATCACTTCATCCCGGCCATGCGTCACTACTGCTCGGATCCGTCTCACCGCCATCGCACACACAGAGCCTGCCCAACCTGACTCTCGTGTCACACTCTTTGACCACTGCCGTTGCTAGCACACTAGCACCAAGGGAAGCCTGGAGCCCAAGGTGCCACCACAGATATCGACCAACCTTGAAGCTCACCGAATGCTCCCAAGCTCCATCGCGGCTAGCCACGTGCCACCACCACCGTGCACAAGCTCCTGCTCCCATCGCCTCTCATGAGGTATAAAACCACGCCGACCTCGCCATCAACCCTCATAGCCAGTCAATGACCGACCTGAACTATTACCCTGCCACTTCCTCCACTGCAACGCCATCGCCGTCGCCAATACTTCGACGAGCCCTGATCTTCGATTCCACACAAACATCAACCAAATGCCAATTAAATTCACCCATAGCACCGCCCGGACACCCTGAACCCAACCTTGGCCTCGCCGTGAACCACCTCGGCCCCTAGCTCGCCGGAGATGAGCGCCACCGCCGAACAAAAGCACCTCACTGAGAACAGGCCACCACGATACTTTTGAGCGGAAACCAATGCCATAACTAGTTTTACCAATCCCTCTAGATGCTTAAAACGCCCTTGCCTTTTCAAATTAACCCCAAGAGCCTTGTCGTGCCATGAAAAAGCCCTGGCGAGCTTTTCGCGCCGCTGGCCGTCCACAGTAGACTTCGGTAGCCATGAACACGAAAAATGCAAACACCATAGCATAGTCCCATGAGTCTATCCATGTACTTGATTGACCCCAGAGACCCTCACCAGAGCACGCGCCATTGCCTCACCGCCTTGCTTTGTTGCAGTGCATGGGCACAGAGGGAGAAGATGACTTGGGAACTGAGCCATTCGACTTGGCCATACGCATGCGTAAGGCTGAACCAATGGAAGGCATGGGCCAGCTAGGCCATGCACACGTGTGTGGACCAAAATTGGCTGGCTTGAAGGCCAAGAGAAGTCAAGCTAAGCCGAGCTAGGCTTTTGGCCTGACAGGCCGATCATTTGGGTTAGGCTATTGCAACCCATAGGCCAAATCCAACCAAGCCAAGTCATAGGCCAAGCCCAATACTACGCTGACATTGTTCATGCCCGACCCGACATTGTTCCAAACCCGATCCGTCACTGCACAGACCCGTTACTATTCTTGAATTTGACCCGATATGAATAGTGTCAACCCGTCACTATTTATTTAGCCCGATACTGTTCATCCAAAACCCGTGTAACATCCTGAAAATTTAAATTTGAAAAATGTGAAGTTTTTAATTATTTTTGCAATATATTTTATTTGAATTTGGAGTTTATGATATACATCTGAAAATTTGGTTGAGGTTCCAAAAATTAAAAAGTTCAAGAAAGAAACAAACATATTCAAATAATAGAGAATTAAAATTTAAAATTTGAATATGAAAAGATGATCCACAAAAGGAGGGAGAAACTTGAATTAAAATATAAAATTTTTGAAAATAACAGTATTACAATGGGGTAGCCAAAAATATATAACTAAATCATATGCAAAAAGGTATACAAAAAGGCTTAGCAAAATGGGCAAAAACATAAAAATGTATATGTATAACAATTAGCCATGAAGGAAATAAATACACCTAAATACACAATTAAATAGGAGCAAATATATATATATATACACACACACACACATATATCCATATACAAATACAAATACAAGTACATATATATACATACAAAAAAAGAAACAAGGAGGTCAGGCCGGCCGACTGGCCCGGCCCAACCCCCTTCTCCCCGCGTCTGCCCGCTCCGCTGGCCCAATCCTTTCCCTGCCCGAGCGGCCCAGCTTTTCCCCCGAGCACTGTTTCTCTCCCTCCCCATCGCCTCTCTTTCTCTCCCTCCCCAGGCCGCAGCTTCGCCCTCGCTCCGTCTCCGTAGCCCAGCCCGTGTCCTCTTGCCCGTGCTCTGACCAGCAGACACCCCGCGTTCGGACCACTGGACACCGCCGCTTCCGACCGCTGGATCCGCCGCCCACCTATTTTTTTTACCCGCGCCGCTCCGTCACAACACGCGCACCAGCCCTCCTCTGCCACTCGGCACGCGCGGTGCAGCAGCATCATGCCGAATCCTCCCGCAGGATTCTCTGCCCTGCCCGCCGCCTGCGCCCGCCGCTGCTCCGCCGCTTGCCGATGCGACCGCACGGGCAAGGTCCCGAGGCCGGCCTCGCCCGCTTGCCCTTAAATACCGCCGAACCCACCAACGTTTTCCCCCACGCTCCACCCTTCTTCCCCCTTCAAGCAATCAGATTTTAAAGCCTCCTCCACCGCCGGTGCCGCCCTTCTTCCCCACCGCCGGCTGCCAGGCTCCCCGCCGATTGCCGCCTAGAAACTCCAATTCCGCCCGCCCGAGCCGTCTCCAGAGCGTCGTGAGCTTATCCCCGGCCTTCCGCAAGCTCCCCGAGACCTGTACCTCGTCGGCACCGAGGTCCTCCCCAAGCTCGCCGCCGCCGCTCGCCGCCGGCCCGCTCCGAAGGTCCCCGGGCCCCGCCGACGTTCCCACTAGCTTCACCTGCCCGCGGACAACCCATTTTGGTTGTCACCCGACCCGCTCTGGCCACCCCTCGCCGGCGACACCGCCACCCGACCGCCGCCCCGGACTCCTCTGTTTTGGACGCTTCCGCCTCAGCCTTATCTGCAGTCACGCCTTTGGTAAGTCACGAAAGATCGGGTAACCGGGTGGCTAGCAGCGTTCGCTCCCACCCCGCCGGCCCGAGTTCGAGTCCTTCCTCTGCATTATTTAGACTAGGTTTTAGATTTTTGATGATAAGTAGCATTATTTAAGGGAATCTGGTACAAATCAAGATTTAATTAGTGAGTAATACAAAAGCCTAATTAATGTTCGGACAAGAGGTAATTAATGCTAATGGTCATTAATTAGTGATTAATGGCACCCATAAATACAAATGCTAGATTAACGCAAGACACTCTCACAGACATGTGGGCCATGCCCAATTTAATTAAATAATAGTCGGCCCCACCTGTCATAGGCATAATGTATAGAAAATAAAAATAAAAGAATGAATTAAAAATAGGAAGTGGGACCCACCTGTCAGGATTTTAATAATTTCTGGACTTGATTAAACTGAAAACTTTGAATGGGCATAATTTATTCATTTTAACTCCAAATTGAATGAGACAAATTTCTAAATTCATCTAAATTGAAGATCTATCCAATGGAACTAAAACCAAGAATTTTAGAGCTCATATGAAATTTTGGTGAAAGTTATGGACAATTTGGGAATAATCTAGGGAATGTAGTAAATTTAATTAGGAAGTAAAATAAGGTTACTTAATATTTAATCTCTGATTACTTAATATGTGAATAACTAATATAGACTAAATAGTTAATTGAGGTCATAATTAGGTAATAAAATATAGTGACTTTGGTTAAATATCCACATACAATAAAGCTTACCTTTGCTTATAATATAAACATATATGCCTTGACATTTGTTAGACCACCATGGAATAAACCTTAGTGGTAAAGTTGCTAAATAGCAAATATTGAAATGTGACCCTGTAAAGTAAGCCTTGCCCGGATAAACAATTTAGAGTTAAAATCTACAGCTAAGCCTAATAATAACCGAAGTATAGACAAAATGATAATGGTGCCAGTGATTAAATCATAATGTTAGATTTAGTAAATAATAATGTTGAGCATGATTAAATGTAGCAAGCTAGGACTCGAACCAAAGGATCCTAATTCAAAATAAGTTATGTCTAGTAATAACTAAGTGCTCATAAAATGTCGCACCATAAAATGCTGCCCACCCGGATTCTAAAATTTATTCGGTTAGCTAAAAATTGTATATATCACTTCTATATATCCTATGCCCTGAATATTAGCGCTCGACAAAATAATGCTCCGCTATAGGTCTAACCTAACTCATGGAACTCTCTAGATAAATACAAAAATAATAATAAAAGACATTATTAATAAGAAGATCAAGTCATCGTAAATCTACCACTGACATTGCCTCAAATCACTCGAATCACTCATTAACTCATAATAAAACTAAAATTAAGTTTATTCGGATTTATTTGGATCTTTTGAGTTATTTGCTTTTATTTAGATTCAGTCGTTTATCGCGTAATTAGAAACTGGAGTCTTGGAGATTCTATGGATCAAGCGAGGCCAAGATCGAGGTAAAGACAAAGACCAAAAAGGCTCAAGCCCATCAAATGAGAAAGCATTGTGTGAGCTCAAGACCGCAGTAAACTGCGCCAGGCGAGTCAATACTTTGATCATGTTGATCCTACATTTTCTGTAAATTATTTCTGTTTAAATTATCAAATTGCATGCTGATATTTTATATGCAAATACATAATTAATTCAAGATTCTAGTTATATGCCCATTATCTAACTTGATTAATATTACATCTCCTTTGGAATATTTGAATGTGTGAACCTTATCGCCCTAGCAAAACTATAATAGTAACATTTCGAAAATAAGTCTCTAATTATACGCCATGCTTAGTACTGCATAGATATTCAGGGGCGCTGAAATGCCCCAAGCATCATTATCATTTTTAATCATGAGAAACTGGTTTGGGAAGTCATGGTGGTAATGACTGGAATATGTTGGTATGATTATTTTATGTTCCTAAAAACCCCAACTTGCTTAATATCTGGGCGGGTGGTTTGGGGGCTGGTATGTGGTGCAGTGGAAGCACAAAATGGTTAGTGGTAGAGCCACCCAGATACCACTAAGGACTGATTCTTGTCATGACCTCCTGTGTAAAACAGTACAACCACAAGTCTGTAAAGTACAACTTGGCTAAGTAAATTTATCGAAACCCCCGGAATCATCTCACCGGTAGTGGATAGGAGTGGATACGCAAGGGCAAGAGAAGGCCTAAAGGGACACCGAGTGGAGGGTGAAGTTTCCCAGTCGTACTAGCGCTGAGGGGAGTGGAGCCCGAATAACGCTAGTAACCGTGGGAACATCCCGTGCGTAGATGGGACCCACCGCAAGTGGGAGCAGCCCATAAGGTGAGATGACAAAAGGGGCTAGATACTTGGAAAAGTCACTGTGATGGTCTGCTCAACCACATGACTAAGGAATCATATGGGGGCAACAAGTTGATTGTCTCTTGTGGTGAAAGTGTACAAACTCTGCAGAGTCAAAACTATTCGAATAGCCGTGCTTACGGTCATGGGCGGACATGGGAACTTAACCAGATATAGTTCTATTTCAAAAAATTTGTGGGGTAGAATTGGAAAAGTGAAGGGCTGCAGATATCCCTAGTTTGAATTGTCCTAGGTGTCGTCCCAGTGGTAAGTTAAGCGGCTATAACGCTGAAAGATGCTATATGGTGCAGATGCCATGTAACGGTGGATGGAATCTGGATCGCTATTATTAGTGCATTTCCTTACACATTATGTTTATGTTCAAAACTGTTATGTCTCAGGAAATTTTTATGTATCATATTTCAAAAATAAAATGTTTTCCCTTCCCACAAAATAAAATATAGGAAGGAATAAATAGAGTCGTGAGTAAAGGAGATGGATATTTGCGGTAAACACATAAGGATATTGGTGGATTCATGTCGATCATAAAAAGGAAACGGTAGTGTACACGCTGGGAAGATAAATTGGTGGAGCCTAAATGAATAGATAGGCTAGATAGTTGATTTAAATAATTTTTGGAGAATTAGGGAGTGCAATGGTAATTGTTGGATTACGACACTGATAACCAATATAAATCCTTGGAAGATGTTGACAATGTTGGGATTAATAGAAATGGTTACTAGATGAGTCAATTGAATTTTTTGGGAATTTGGAGATATGATAAAAATTCTTGGAGTATAAACTTGATAAATGATGTTCTTGGTGGATGTATACTAGTGAATCGTAGACTTGGTCAATGATATTTTTGGTGGAGGTATACTAGTGAATTAGTTAGAGATAGATAATGGAAAATAAGGTTGATTATTGGAAAAACAAATTATGGTTGTGGATCAATAATAAAAGGATTGGATTGTTAGGAATTTAGAATACAAAAGATAATGGTGGATTGTATAATTGATTATATTCGCTATTTGGAGTTTTAAACAACACTCAATATAGAAAGTGTGTGTTCGGTGGATTAATTAAATGATATCAGATAAATGATGTCACTATCTGTTTGGAGTTTTAGGCAACAATTGATTGGTTGATTATATAAATTATGATACTCGCTGTTTGGGGATTTAGGCGGCAATTGATTGGTGGATTGTATAATTGATGTTATTCGTTGTTTGGAGTTTTAAACAACACTCAATATAGAAAGTGTGTGTTCGGTGGATTAATTAAATGATATCAGATAAATGATGTCACTATCTGTTTGGAGTTTTAGGCAACAATTGATCGGTGGATTATATAAATTATGATACTCGCTGTTTGGGGATTTAGGTAGCAATTGATTGGTGGATTGTATAATTGATGATATTCGCTGGTTGGAGTTTTAGACAACACTGAATATGGAAAGTGTGTGTTCGATGGATTAATTAAATGATGTCACTCGCTGTTTGGAGCCTTAGACAACAATTAATAGAGAAAGTGTATTTTCGGTGGATTAAGTCAATTATAGTAATCGCTAGGTGGAGTTTAGATTGCAACAATAACACTATGATTAAATAATAATAATGCTACCAAAAACAATTTATGGCAAATAAAACAACCCGAGCCTCTCCTTTGATAAGCCATGCATACTATTTATTTGCATTATGTGTATTGGCTCGCGAAGCACAGTGGTTTGTGCTCACACTCGCTTTCATAACAAAACCAGAATCAGGAATCAGATCACTACGCCCGATCAACATGATTGGACATGATGGCAAAGAAGATGAAGATGTCAAGGGCTAGGTCGCGAACCTCCAGTTGGCTGCCTGTGGGCATGTCCTGAAAGTCCCACTTGCGTGCTTCGTTCTTCCGCTGCTACAATTTAATGATTTCGGCCTAATCGGCCCATGAGTAAGTCTACTATTATAATTACGCTTCCGCATGAGATGTACTTTGATATTCAGAACTGTAAACTGTGAGCACTATCTACTGATCCAGGGGAATAGTGCGGTGGAATCACAGAGAAATCCGGATTGTAAAATCTGGGTCCCTACAACCCGTTAGACAAATTTATACCCATTTTGACTATTTTGATCCCGCGAAACCTATTCTCAACTCCGTTTAGCCTAAATAGACTCCGATAAAACCCAAATTAGGTTGAGTCCATTACTGTAGCTTAGCCCTATTCACAACCCAAACTGATATTGTTCCAAACCGAAACCGGTCCTGTCCTAAACCTATCACTTTCTATAGAAACCTGTCTACAATCACATCGACCATCTCAATCCCATTTAACTTGATTTCAACCTAACTAAGCCAAACCAAGCACCGCCTAAACCGTATCTGCCCAAACCTATTTTTTTTATGTCTTGTCGGTTATTTTACTCCCTCCGTCCAAGTTTATAAGGTATATTTCCTCCTAACACATAGACGAAGGAAACAATGAAAATAACTATATTACTCCCATTAATTATCTCTAAGTACTGTATTCAATGTATGCATATAGAGAATAGCAAGTAAACCTGTAATTTATTAGGAGTATAAAGTGAACATCACACTAATTTTGCATTGAAATATTAAATACACCCTATATTTATGGACAAAATTATTTGAAAATACGTCTTACAAACTTAGATAGAGGGAGTATTGTATTTTGTTCCCAGCTTGCATTCTGAAAACAGGAAATTATTTGCATTCATTTTCTCGTGCTAGTATTTGAACTCAGCGAGTTGGTCAACAGAAGAATTATAGGAGCAATTAAAGTAGTCGAGAACAAGCCTAAAGCCTACGGAGAAAAGCCCAAAGACATCAGAAAAGGAGGCAAGTCCTTATATTGATCATGTTAAACCTAATTTTCAAATGCAATATATTGATTTCAAATACAAATGCATGCTTGGCATTATTGTTATGTAGATTGCCTAGCTACACCATATTGTTGATATCTCTTATTTCCCTTCTTTAATAATACATTTCCTTTGTCACCATAGGATACTTATTAATGATGTCAGATTATGATTGTGTTTAGACATGCTATAGTGGTAAAGTTAAATACAACATGAATATTGCAAACAGAATCTTGGAACATAATAATGGTAGTGGTAACATGGGTTACCACTGTAATTAGAGAATGTTTTATAAAATAGTGGAGACTCGAGTGAGTGGTTGATTTGAGATCGGTGCAAAAATAGCACACCCGCAAGTGCACGGGTTGCCACTGAAATAGCGGCGAGTGTCGTGTTCTCCACAGGGACTAGA